>JADLSH010000236.1:0-1200000 GCA_016169945.1 Trachythela sp. YZ-2020 | reverse complement strand
GCTTTGCCCAGCGTTTCCAATCCCTGTCTTCTGGATAGTCTATGGTCAAACCACTGAGCTTAATATATCTGGAGGAAGTGCCGCTAATGTATCCCAGGCAAAAAAGTGAAGCCAAAAACATGACGGATTTTGACGCCATAACCATTACGACTGGTCCGAAATGCTCATGGTAATTACCACTGACCAGGTTCAATTCTGAGCGCGCTACAATATTCACACCTCCCTGGTTTTTCAAAAATAATTTAGCTTTTTGCCGTGAAATATCGTTGTTTTGGTGTTTTCGACATATCTTTTTTACTTTTAAACGTTCTTTAAATATGTCCAAGTCGTACACGTTATTGTCGTATGTGAAAGACAAAGAAATATCAAATCGCCGAGAATTTTGGGCAAAGACGACATTTGAAGCCAGACATTTGAAGCTAAGGGGTATATATTTGAGGTAAATTTCACAGACCTCAAGTATTACTAAAATATACTTTATTTCTTTAAGAACTATGAAGTCCATGGTTTTTGTAGTAATATCAAATCTTGATTCTCTGAATAATCAGATGGACTGGTTAAGATGATTATGAAGGTGCCACTAGTTTAAGAAGGAATCAGGATATAAAAGAGTAATGGTTTTGTGTTATACTGTATAACAACTTATTCATAAAAACTAGGGTGCCGGGGAAAGTGGGAAAGGCAATTTCTACCTAACTTTCTGGCCAACAACATCTTACATTGGAGATACTTTTTAATATATATTTGAATTGAACCACTAGGGTTGAATATCACTTTGAATAAGATATTTAACCTTCACTATACAGCAGCTTGTTAACCCTCCATCCTCTTTGAGCGAAAGGTATCTTGGGCGATTACCTCTTGGTCTGTGATTTTGTTCTGCCTGTTCGATCAGCATTTTGATGCCTTGTGTCATTTCTTGTGGTACCTATAGCTATAAACTTCCAGACGAAGGGCCTTCGCTCGAAATGTCGAAGTTCTTATTGTATTTTTCAAGTAGTTTTACACAACTCCACAAAAGAACAGTCATACTGTATTATTATCCTTACACCACAATACTTTAATAAATATACATCTATGTTAACTATACGTATGATACAATACAATTCTTACGAGTTCTTTGTATATCACAGTTGAAGTCTGTAATGGAATGATAAATAAAGTTACCTTGGTCGTTTTTATACAGTGGTGTGCAAAGAATTACTTACTAAGGGTGAACTTAAAGGGTGGCCAAACTTAAAATATTAGTGGTGCACCACTACTCCTGCACTTTAAAGACCCAACTATTGAGGAAATTTCTGCCATCCAAAGGCGGGAGTGGGTAAATCCATTTCTATATATTAGTAGGATATCTGTTTAATAGGACATCATTTTTATGAGGGTGCTGAAAAGATTGGCTGCGCACACCCTTACATCCCCATAAATAAACACTACAATACCCGACTGCACAGTAGGTGACTGCCACTACCAAAAGCCTAGAAGCACTAGCAACTTTGCCAAGGGCAACTTGCCAGTAAACGGCTGTGGTAAGTGTAAAGACATAATCTGTATTTATATGAAAGGATTGTAAAAGACCACCAAGTATAAATTCAATATATATAAACTTTTAAAACTCAGTTAATGCAATAAAAACACAAAGGCACATGCATGGCCAGTGCTGGAATAAAACAACAAAATTTATGTACACAATTTTCGGCCATTGAAAACGATTTTGATTGTATAATTTGTTGATATATTTGCCATATTTACTGTTTATAATAACATACGTTTTTGACATAGTATATAGTTCAGACTTTTACAAGCTATAAATATTTATTACCGGTGAGAGAATATTCTCCCTTTAAAAACAAAAAGCCAATCTTTCCTCGACGTTGTAAAAGAAGCCAAATGGGACAAAAATACCCATTTTACAACAAAAACAATTTTACCGCTTGCTTCAACTTCGCCAAATTATCGAATGCAAATGTCTATATAACCTTATAGAGTTATTTACTTTAGGTTTTTACTTGTCACGATATAGTAAAACAGAATATCAGTACAACTGATGTTTATCTTCATCTATTTCAGTTTTATTGATACTTTTGAGACAATAGGAAATTCTTTTAACGCTATATTTTGAGAATTTTGTTTGTTTTTCTTCGAAGTGCATTGCCATTGGGTAAATCGCCGGAAGTAACTCTTGCCAGATAATAAATATATTTAAACACGCGGATGCATTCTGACCACTGATCTAATAATAGACTGGATATAGCTTCTATAGGTGGCAAAAGTGAAGCATTATATATGCGAAAATCACTTCCGGGGACCACGGAGTGATACAAATTTGTATAGAAATGTATGGCGGACAACGTGAACGAACGTGAATTTTCGCAAATTTAAGACACTTCGCGATCTTGTACTAACCTCATCGTTCTACCATGGATAAAAGATGTTATGTTAATGCTTTTAAAACTAAAATTATCTAGATTGCTCTAAAATATCGGCATTTGTGTTCTTTCAAAGTTGTCCTTGCGGGAATAATATTTTATCGCCACGATCATATGAGAAGACAATTTCTAGTTTGCTTTCCAAATATGGAGGCAGAATAAGATCCACTCTACTCAAAAATACCTTGAAAGGAAAGTAAGTAATTTTGTTTTATCATATATGTTTAATCTTGATCAACAAGAGGTATACAATTCCCTCAAATGACCAAGCCTGTATGGATATTTGACACGTTTAATAGTACTTGTTTTGATTTATACTATAAAACTGGAAGCCTGCCCAAATATAGCCTTTTGCGGAGTGAATCTATGTTTATAATGCAGCCGAATTTTGAACTTGCAACCATGAAATTGATCTTAAATGCAGAGTGTGTTGTTCATTATTTTTTTAATATAAAAATTTGCTTAAAAGATATTGTTATCTAAACATTTGTTATTGTAAAAATAACCAATTTTCCAGTTATTTCCACCAACTCCCAGCATTTGCCTGCAGTTTGCAAAAGAAACACTACTGTTTAATGCCCCATTTATACACTTGAGCCTTGTTTCCATTTGGTCCAGCTGTCATGACCAAGTCATGGTCACTGATGCAAAATAGTCTGGATCTTTCTTCATGTGTTTTGTCAGTTTGGGTGCTGTATGTATGCAAATCAGTTTACTGATTGCAAAGATGTACTGACACTGTGTTATATCAGCTCCCTTCTTGACAATGTCAAAACAGCACAACTGATCATGGACACCAGGCTGACAAGGTGGATGGTAGAAAGGTTCGCCACATGTGTATCAGCAAAATAGTGTGTAATGAAAGAGTTATGAACAGAAAAATAACACAACCTCAATTGAATGTCAACCAGGGTTGGTTCAAGCTGGTCTGGGTTGAAAACAAATATCCAGACTCCAATGTTGCAGCCAACCTGGGTTATAATGTGAATGCAATAAAAAGAAGCCCCACAGGGTCTTCCAACCCGGGTTCGTGTAAATGGGGGATAAAAATTTCAAGGGACTGTTTCTCCAGTAATTGGCCAAGGTCCTTCTTAAGAAATGAATAGTTATGAGTATTCGTTTTGAATATTCTCTATCCCAAACTTGACCTATTTCAATTCCTAATGAGTGGGCAAGAGTGGGCCATTGACTTACAGGCATGGCAATCCATTATTCATGGTTAAATGGTAAATATACGTGGTGTAAAAAGGCTATATTTGGGTTGCCATCCAGTTTTAAGTATAATAAATGAAAACAAGTACTGTAAACAACTAAACATGTACAAATATCTATACAGACTGAAAAGTATATTTGTAAAGGCTTGGTCATTTGGGGGAATTAAAAACCTCTTGTTGATCAAGATTAAACATATATGATAAAACAAAATTATTTACTTTCCTTTCAAGGTATTTTTGAGTAGAGTAGATCTTATTCTGCCTCTATATTTCGAAAGCAAACCAGAAATTGTCTTCTCATATGATCCTGGCGATAAAATATTATTCCCGCTAGGACAACTTTGAACGAACACAAATGCCGATATTTTAGAGCAATCTAGATAATTTTAGTTTTAAAAGCATTAACATAACATCTTTTATCCATGATAGAACGATGAGGTTAGTACAAGATCGCGAAGTGTCTTAAATTTGCGAAAATTCACGTTCGTTCACGTTGTCCGCCATACATTTCTATACAAATTTGTATCACTCCGTGGTCCCCGGAAGTGATTTTCGCATATATAATGTGGCTTCACTTTTGCCACCTATAGAAGCTATATCCAGTCTATTATTAGATCAGTGATTCTGACTGATCAACATAATGAATTCGGAAATAATGCAAGAAAAGTGTACCATTTTAATAATTCTCTGATTCATGACAATGTTATAATAAAAGTACGAGAACAGAAACTACAAATTAAATGTACTTGTGGAAATGAATTTCACTTTTCAACTATATTTACTAGTGTAAAGTTCGAACGATAATCGAGATGATAAACAACAACGAATTTCAAAAACGTAAGACAAATGTTATTTTTTTGCATGGTGACAGGCCTCCTCGACTATATGAAATGCAATTATATCCAGCTCGTCAAAATCGACCATGTATGTAAGCTTCTTAGTATCGTGGTCGTAGGCTGAGCTTGCAATCTTCTTTAAGTCGTTTTCATCTACGTCACCTCCTACCCCAATGGTCATAATTGTCACATTATCTGCTTTTAGTCTATCCGCCTGTGCAAACTTCAGATTTCCATCCCTAGCATAACCATCCGTGAGCAGTATCAAGATGTCGGGGACATTAGCTCTATCACCTTCTGCCGGGATGAGCATCTGCAAAATTTACAATTGTCTCGCTCTCAGCGACCAAAAATTAATAATAAATTATTTATTTTCCTCTTACCATTGAGTTAAGCACATTAAGGTCGTGTGTAAGGCATGTATCAATCATTGATTGGGGATGTCCTACGGAAATTAGCCGTGTGTTTTATCCTCATATAATTAGAGTTAATTCTCTTCTGTGCTTTCTCTCAGTCGGCTCAGCTAATAAAATGAGTACCAGCTTCTGCTGGGGTAAGTGGTTAATAATTGTCCAGATATAGGAGTAGCACCCATCCCCACTATTGAAAGAGGAGCCAACATTGGTTACCCCGACTACGGTCGACCAACGTATTTACTTACTTACGATGGTCTAACCCAAAGCAGTTATTTATTACTGCATTATTCTAAAATCAATATACAATTAATACTGAGCACGAAGTCGAAGGCTAAAGCGGATAACATTGACCGAGGTCTGGGTAATTTTTTATACCATAGGTAATCGACACAGTACTTTCTTGTGGCGAAGGTAGTCTTCGAAAAGGTTTTTGCACGCTTTGGTGGGTTTCTTGGTGCCTTTGCTGCCTTTCTCCGAAATTAATTTTGCAATTTTATCTTCAGCAAAAAAGGAAACTCTACTTCAAGCCACTTTGTAATTTTCGCGCCATTCGCGGCTTTGAGGTAGTGACGTCATCACCGGCCAATAATTTTGCACAGCATTCGGCGTAAATGACGTCATAGCTGCCGGACATTGAGAAATAATTATAATTGCTACCGCAGCGAGCGAGCATTAAGCGAGCGAGCAAGGCAGCAGACTAAAATCGTACAGCTACTCAAAATCTCAATCTTGCTAGAGCCGCAAAGCATGTTGGTTGAAAGTCATTTTACCAACATGCAACGCGCGGCTATATGAACGAACTCCATTCGAGCACGTGTTCTCTTTTTCGCGAGAGTTGAGCTGGAGTGGACAAACAAAGGTTAGTAACTGAATTTTATGCTTTTAATATTTCGTTATTTGCATATAAACATTATTAATACGTTTGGTAGTGAGTCACAGCGTTTCGGTTTTACTGTATTTTAGGATATAGTATTTTAATACGTTTCGTGGTTTAGGCTACGCTTCAAGTTTTGTATTTGCATATTTCGTATATGCGATAACACATCTTTGATTTGCATACACTAGACAGTATTTTAAAACAATACGTTTCGTGGTTTAGGCTACGCTTCAAGTTTTGTATTTGCATATTTCGTATATGCGATAACACATCTTTGATTTGCATACACTAGACAGTATTTTAAAACGTTTTTGGCGTGTTTCTTACGCCTCGTTTCTGGTGTATTCACGCCTCGATTTTCTGGTGTACTCACGCCTCGATTCTGTGTGGTGTTAACAACCACTCGTTTATTAATACTGATCCACTTGTGTTTTACTATTTGTTATGTCCTGATGACCTCTTGAATGCTTGCAATGTCTGTGTCAAATGAGCAACAGTTGAGCAACAGTTTTTACTTCACACATCTTGATGAGAAATGTCAAAATTTCATGTGTTGCCTCCTTGATTTACCATTGATTGCAAAACATAAATCATGTCAGGAAACAAAGATACTTGAATATCCTTCTAAACTATACAATATAGTAGGTGATGGTAATTGTCTATTTCGTGCATTGTCATATGCTATAACAGGACGACAAGTTTATCACAAACAAATCAGACAAAAAATACTTAATCACATGAGAGAAATAGAAGATTCATTACGACCACATGTAAATATGAGTGTAGATATGTATTTAGCTCAAAGTAAAATGGGAAATGAAGGTGTTTGGGGAATAGATATTGAACTTTTAGCAGCGGCATCATTGCTAGACACAGATATCTATGTTTATACTCAAGTTAGTAGTTTGTATAAGTGGCACAAATTTTCTAAATCAATGCTAGGTAGCCCTTGCCCAAAAAATGTTGGTGCAATCTACATTCGTCATAGTAATGGTGTACATTATGATATTGTTCTTGATGTATGTGCAGGCACAAAACCTCCACCAAGTAACTGCTTCAGTATTAAAAGGAAAATAGGGGAACAAGCAAGTGATTCAGAGGGTACTATGCCTGTTACGAAAAAACTTAAAATCACCAAAGTTTTAAAACCAGACATGCTTGAGCAACAAAAGGCAACTGAATCCAAACTGACTGAAAATTATAGCCATGCCAATGTTTTGAAAAATGGTGACACAAATATTGGTAAGCTTGATAACCTGGTTTCGGTTGATTCTGCATGCATGTCCAATGGAAGACCAATATTACATGAGCAACTCAAAACAAAGATTTGTAAATCAAATAACTATAGCAATGTTTTCAAAAATGCTGGCACAAATATCAATAAGTTTCACAAGTCAATGAATTCTACGGTTTATCAGTGTAGACTATGTCAAGAAGCATGGCCATTAAAAACAAAACCCAAATCCCCCTCCAGTTATATATGCCGTAGGTGCTCTTTAGATAAGCAATCTCCAAAATTGTTTTCTTCAGATAATTTTATGATTCCTTCTTGTGTTCCTGAGGTATTACAAGGTCTAACACAAATAGAAGAAATGTTAATTGCCCGAGCACTCCCCATTATGAAAGTTTATATCAAACCAGGGGGTCAAAGAGGTTATTCTGGGCATTGCATAAATTTGCCTCAAAAAATTACAGACCTAGCTAAATCATTGCCACGGTGTCCTAAAGATATACCTGTAGTTGTTGTAACCATGAAAGGCAAAGATGACACATTCAAAGATGTTGTTGTAAGGAAGAATAAAGTTGAGCAAGCATTGCAATGGTTGATAAAACATAACCCTCACTATCATGATGTAAAAATTGACATAGATTTGCTTGACAATTTGCCAGTAAATGGCATTCCACATATAGGCCATCAGCCACTCGCCAGAAAACGACTGGAAAACCAGTTTCGTTGCACCCCCGCAGAGACCACAAAATTTCAACCTTATATCATTATGTGGTGTATTTCAATCATAAAACACAAATGTTGTACCTGTTTTTTTATTTAAATTGGCTTTTGGCCGCCATCTTGGCCGCCATTTTGTTTCTTGTACACTCGAACAGTGCGGTGAAAAAGCTCATATAAGTTAAAAATATATTGAAAACTAATTTTTCAAAGCAATGATAGTACTATCCACTGAATAGCGATTTTCTTCAATCTTCACAAAAATTGGTCAAAACAGGGTCAAACGTGCGTTTTGGCAACAAAATAATCTTTCAACCTAAAATGCAATTTTGCCAAATTATAAACATCAAACCAAATCTTAGGATAAAGAGAAAATTTAAGATGTTGAAAAAGAATTTCGAAAAATTGAAAATTGGCTTTCAAAAAATCAATCCCGAAATGTCAAAGTTATACAGGTTCTGCTGATGTAAACAGAAATATTTGCGCATATCATCAGCTCATTGGGCTATTTACAAGTCTTTTACGATCGTTATCTCATATCTATTATGCGTATATTGCCTATTCTGGATCTGAATCATCCATCTCAACGTTCTCGTTTCTTCTGGTTTCTGGTTTTCACATTCAGTGCAACCGCATAACTCGGTGCATGTCAGATCTTCTTTCTTGCATTTGCATCTTCTATTCTTGCAACCAGTTTTGCAATTGCAACTGGCACTTTCGAGATATTGTATTATAAGAATAGGTAATAGAACCTCCACTAGCGTTAAATAATTGGTATGTTATGTCCTTTATGTAATTGTGTACGCATGTATGTACTATATTATGTAATGAATGGTGCATGTAAATGGTTTTTATACAATCACGAGGGTCTGAAAACTAGACCGTGCTGTAGAAAGGACATATGAATAGCGTGCACTGTATATCATACAGCCTTAAAATAGCAGGTCTTATAGATTGTGTATTGTTGGTATTGTATTATAAGAATAGGTAATAGAACCTCCACTGTATTGTATTACAAGAATAGGTAATAGAACCTCCACTGGCGTTAAATAATTGGTATGTTATGTCCTTTATGTAATTGTGTATGCATGTATGTATGTACCATATTATATAATGAATGGTGTAAATGGCTTTTAAACAATCATGAGGGTCTGAAAACTAGACCGTGCTGTAGAAAGTCCAAAAGGCATGTGAATAGCCTGCACTGTATATCATACAGCCTTAAAATAACAGGTCTTATATCTTGTATGTGTGGTTTGTTTGGTTAATATATACTTTATTCACAGGGCCCGAAATATTGACCATACTGTGAAATACATAAACTAGATCAGATTCACTAGTAATATAGGTCTAGTTCAACCTACTTTGGAATTAGTGGTGTATTATTTCTGTACGTATATGATACAGATGGTGATTCATTAGGTTTTTATTGTTCACAGGGTCTGAGAAATAGACCGTGCCGTGAAGTATAAGAAAAGTTTATAGACTAGGCAGCGTAATAGTCGTTTCATGAACTATAATGTAAATTATTTATACATAATTATGTATTAAAAACAGAAAACATATGGGAGTGAAATATGCGATATATAACTGATTGGAAAAAAAATTATATATATAAGTATAGGTTATCATGCGATGGCGAGTACAATTAGGGATTAATAGTACGAGTGATGTTTGGAAATTTTGCCAAAATTGGACGAGCCGCCGGGGCGAGTCCAATTTGGCAACATTTTCAAACATCACGAGTACTATTAATCCCTAATTGTACGAGCAACATCGCATGATTACTTGTTTATTATTACATGACAAAATTTCCGCCATTTTGTTTCTTTTGGGGAAATCATTAATTGTACTGCAGTACAATTAATGAAATAATTGTACTCCTCTCAACCAATCAGCATCCAGTAATTTTGTCATGCTAATAATAAAAACAATAAAACAGAATATATGTACTAGAGAGAGAGAGAGAATGGAAGATGCTGTGATGGCATTGAGCTATATCATCCATCTCACAGAGTCTTGAGTCGACCATGCTTGCATGTGAGATATGTTAGCTGATGGTGGGTAGATTAGAAAAGGGAAATAGTCGTGTGGTATTGTGTTTTAACGCGTCGAGGGCCAAAGCGTTAAAACACAAATACCACACGACTATTTCCCTTTTCTAATCTACCCACCATCAGCTAACATATCTCACAAGCATGGTCGACTCAAGACTCTGTGAGATGGATGATATAGCTCAATGCCATCACAGCATCTTCCATTCTCTCTCTCTCTCTATAGTACATATATTCTGTTTTGTTTTTATATATATAAAAAAATTTTCCAATCAGTTATATATCGCATATTTCACTCCTATATGTTTTCTGTTTTTAATACATATGTATAAGTAATTTACATTATAGTTCATGAAACGACTATTACGCTGCCTAGTCTATAAATTGTACTTATACTTCACGGCACGGCCGTCTATTTCTCAGACCCTGTGAACAATACTAAAAACCTAACTCACCATCTGTATCATATACGTACAGAAATAATACACCACTAATTCAAATGTAGGTTGAACTAGACCTATATTACTGGTGAATCTGATCTAGTTTATGTATTTCACAGCATGGCCAATACTTCAGACCCTGTGAATAAAGTATATATACACCAAGCACACCACACCTACATGCAGTAACTACCAACATTACACAATCTATAAGACCTGTTATTTTAAGGCTGTATGATATACAGTGCAGGCTATTCACATACCTTTTGGACTTTCTACAGCACGGCCTATTTTTCAGACCCTCATGATTATTTAAAAGCCATTTACACCATTCATTATATCAAATGGTACATACATGCATACACAATTACATAAAGGACATAACATACCAATTATTTAACGGCAGTGGAGGTTCTATTACCTATGATTCTTATAATACAATTTAATATTTGCACTGGTTGATGTTGATGAACTGGCAGTGCTGCTTGCTGTCTCGGTTGAGCTTCGACGTGATTTTCTTGGTGGTTCTTTTGTTTTCTCCGAAGTTTTCTCTTTGCTTCCCACCCGCTTCTCCGCCATTTCGATTACTCTTTTATTTGTCAGTTTCTGATAGCATTTACGATGGTAAAATAGGTCGGAACGTACTGCTGCTTCATCGCAAATCAACTGCTTGCCTTCATTTTCGTTCATGTATTCAAAACTTCTTTCGCTTACTTCTCTGGCTTCGCCATCCAAAACAATCGATCGTGACCTACACTCAACAATCTTACATAATGACGTTCCCGCAGCCGTAATTAAAATCTCGTCATCCTTTGAAATCGCGCTAAAATGAATAAAACATTGGCTCTCTTTGTCTAACAAGTTATTTTCTTCCCCAGAGTAACAATGAACAACTTGAGCATGATGCAATACAAAACAGATTAGGTGCTAGATGTGGGAGATCAGCCCCTTAATGAATATACCACACCTTTTTTGGCTACAATGGCATTTCCATGTTTGTTTCCAGATGGGAAAGGTGATCCAACTAACCCTGCATTATTTAGAGAAATCAGCCTATCTAATAAAATACAACATCTCATAAAATTTGCTGAGTATGTTGATGAAAAGTGGATCTATAGATTTGCATCTCACCCTAGATTTTCATATTGGGCCCTTGATATGATTCAGAGAAAAAGAATGTTACAGCAAAGTGCTATTTTTCTCAAACAAAATCCCGAAGAATCTCATCTTACAATAAATGAACTTCGAGATATGGCATCTAATGACAGCTCAGGTGCTTTCATGTCAAAACTCTCTAGATATGTAAGCAACATCACAGGAAGTTCTGCGTACTGGTACAAAGTTCGAGAGGATTTAAAGGCAATTATTGCTTGTAAGGGGGCTCCTACTATTTTCTTTACTTTTTCCTCAGCAGACATGCACTGGCCTGAGCTGCACATGCTTTTGAACCCTTCCTCTCCTAATCCAACATCAGAAGAAAGACGAAAAAATGTTATTAACAATCCACATTTAGTTGACTGGTTTTTCACTAAACGTTTAGAAAGTTTTCTTAAGCACTGGTTGTATGATACCTTAGATGCGGAATGGCATTGGTATAGATATGAATTTCAAGCAAGAGGTAGCATCCATTGTCATGGCACTGCCAAATTGAAAAGTGACCCAGGGCTATGTAATCTTTCTGAAATTGCTTTAAAAGGGTTTTTAGTTGAAAATGTGCAGATACTAGCAGGGACGAAAACATCTTACTTGATATTGAACAGGGTAACAAAGCTACCAGGCAAATATGTGATTACGTTGACAATATTGTTTCAACTTGGAACCCACTTCCACCTCAGAACAATGCATGGACAAAGCCTGATATACATCCATGTAAAAAACGCTACCAGGATGTTAGCGATATTGATAGTGATTATGCAGATCTTCTAAACACAGTTCAGCGTCACACACACTGTAGCACAAAATATTGTCTGAAGCACAGCAAAGATAACGAAAATCTCCACTGTCGCTTTAAATTTCCTTTTGATCTCTGTTCAAAAACAAGTCTAAATTTTGAAGAAATTCACACTAAAGACAAATCTGTTCAATATAAAGCTAATATAGTAACCAAAAGGAATGATCCTAGATTGAATAACCATCAAATAATTCAACTTCAGGGGTGGAGAGGTAATTGTGATATCCAAGTTATCATTGATTATCATGCATGCATAGAGTATCTCTGTAAGTATGCTGCCAAAGGTGAACCGAGATCACCAATGCATGTTAAAAGACACTTTCAATGCAATTATGAAAAATGTAAAGCCAGATTCTGATCCCCAAAAAGCTATGAAAAAAGTTTTAATTAGAACATTTGGTGTTAGAGATTTCAGTGCCCAAGAAACAATGCATCTATTACTGTCATTAAAATTACATAGCACATCATTTCAAGTATTGCCAGTGAACTTAAACGGCTCACGTACGGTAGTGTAATATCTTGTATTATACTTCAATACCAACTAATCACTAACTACAAGAGTCAACCCAAACGGGTATTTATATACTAACTACCTAATTACAAATTCATATTTAGATTACCATATTACACTTTTCCCCCTTTTAAAGTTCGTGACCTAATGTTCAATACTGGCTTTTTTTTTTTTTTTTTTTCCTAATGTTTATAACTATTTAAATCTACATTAATATTAAATAAATTAAGTTCCTATTTAGGTAATACTAAGATTAGTTCTTCAACCTCAGTATTTTAAGAGTACATTAATCTTTCTGGTGGTCTTCTACTTCGTTGAGGATAACGGCGGTTCTTTCCGACACTTCCTTGAGCTGGAGGCGAGGGAGTATCTTCCGGACTTACAGCAGGTTCCTCAGGAAGCTGTAGTCGCTCGTGATCCAATTGCAATGGAACAGACACCGGAGAGTCTCTTTCTTGAGGTGCAGGTCTATTCTCGTGCGGAACTGATACAACCGGATCTTCTTCGGAATCTGGCATATTTCCAAAATTTTCTATCCAATCATCGGCATCTTTCTCTCGCTCGTACTGTATTGGATTCTCGGTTGACGCTACCAGTTGATCCATATGGCACATTCGGGTCTCCCCTTGAACTCGTACTTGAAATGTTCGTGGACTCAGTTTCTTCACGATGGTCCCCAGGACCCATTTCTCTCTCCCTCCACGGTAATTTCGAACTCGCACCGTTTGGTTGGTATCAAATGTTCTTGGAACTCGATTCTGTGCCTGATATTTCAATTGGTTGTCTTGTTGTGCTTCCACTCGTTGTCTCAAATTCGGTTTTAATAAGCTAAACGTGTTCCGTAATGGTCTCTTCAGAAACAACTCTGCAGGTGATTGTCTCGTCACGGTGTGTGGTGTGCAACGATATTTCAGTAAGAAGTTGGACAATCGATGTTGGACACCATTGGCACTTTTGGCGTCCAGCACTTGCTTGCGTAAAGCTTGCTTGACTACTTGAACTGCTCTTTCTGCTGCTCCATTAGATGCTGGGTGGTACGGTGGACTAACTATATGTCTTATTCCATTTGCTTCAGTAAACCGTTGAAACTCTTTACTGACAAACCCAGGACCGTTGTCTGAAACAATGACTTCAGGTAATCCGTAGGAAGAAAACAAATTCCGAAGGATTTCAATCGTCTTGGACGCGGTCATCAATCTCGTAGGTATGACTTCGATCCATTTTGAATGGCTGTCAATCACAATCAAGTAGAAATTCTTCTCAAACTCGAAATGATCTATGTGAATTCTTTTCCACGGTTCACTCGGCCAATTCCACGGATGTATCGGCGCCGCCGGCGGGGTTTTAACATTTGCTTGGCGGGCGTTGCAGGCACGAACCTTGGTCTCGATCTCCTGGTCCAAATTGGGCCACCATAAATAACTTCGAGCCAACGCTTTCATGCGACAAATGCCAGGATGTTGGTCATGCAAATCTTCCAAAATCCTCTTCCGATGGGTAGGAGGAATCACCACCCGTCGTCCCCAAAGGATACATCCCTGGTCCGCTGACAATTCGTTTCGACGCACAAAATATGGTTTTAGACTTTCATCTGGTACCACGTTTGGCCATCCATTCATGATATATTCCAAAGCTCGTGACAATATTGGATCACGACTGGTATCTTCGCTTATCTGCTTTGCTGTCACTGGTAACTCATCAAAATAGGACAACTGGAAAACTTCGGCTTCTTCTCCAATTGAAGGTGATCCACTCTTCAAAGGCAGACGGGATAGTGCATCAGCGTTCGCATGTTGACTTGAACTTCTAAATTTTATCTCATACTGGTATGCGGATAAAATTATGGCCCAACGCTGTAATCGTGCTGCCGCCAAGGTTGGCACCCCCGTCCTAGGCCCAAAAATCGTTACCAGAGGCTGGTGGTCAGTTTCTAACGTGAACTTGCACCCGTAAAGATATTGATGGAACTTCTTTACCCCAAAGATTATCGCCAATGCTTCTTTCTGTAACTGGGAATAATTCTTTTCACTAGCATTCAAGGTACGAGATGCAAACGCGATTGGCCTCTCACTACCGTCCTGCAATACATGGGAGATCACTGCACCCACGTCATATGCTGAAGCATCCGTAGCTAACTTCATTGGTTTACTAGAATCAAAATGTGCCAAGAATGAACTGTCAGCCAGTTTCTGCTTACTCTGCTGAAACGCTTTTTCGCATGCTGGAGTCCAATTCCAGGGTTGATTCTGTTGCAACAGTTTGTAGAGAGGCTGCAGGGTCGTAGACAATTTTGGAATAAACTTGGCGTAATAATTTAATAATCCCAAATACGATTTCAGTTGACTTACGTCGATGGGAACGGGAGCATTTCGAACAGCTGCCACTTTCTCGGGTAGGGGATGAATTCCCTCCTTATCTACGCCATGTCCCAAATACTCTACGTACGGTTGAAGAAAAACACACTTGGACTTCCTTAACTTAATTCCGTGCTGCTCTAGTCGTCTTAAAACTTCGTCTAGAAGTTTCAAGTGTTCAGAAGTGGACTTCTCATTCACCAAAATATCATCCAGTCGGCACCGGACTCGCTCCAGTCCCCGAAGGATGTGCTCTAACACCGCCTGAAAAATGGCTGGGGCAGACGATACCCCAAACGGCAATCTCGTATAACGATACAAACCCCTATGTGTATTAATGGTAAGTAACTCTTGTGCGCGTTCGTCTAACTCCAATTGCTGGTACGCATGCGCTAAATCTAATTTCGTAAACACCGTCCCTCCTATTAGCGTAGCGAAAATCTCTTCCGCCGCGGGTAGGGGGTGTTGGGGAACTTCCAGGCAAGGATTAACAGTCACTTTGTAATCTCCGCACAATCTAACCGATTTATCAGCTTTCGGTACTACGACAACTGGCGTAGCCCATTCACTATGATCTACTTTATAGATAATCCCCTCGGCTTCTAAGCGATCCAGTTCCTTATCTACAGTTGTTTTTAAAGCAAACGGTACTGTTCGAGCTTTACAAAATTTCGGTTGGACATTCTCTTTCAAATGAATCTGGGCTTTAAAATCTTTAACAGTCCCATACCCTTCAGAGAACAAACTAGAATACTTATCCAATACCTCGGTCACGGAACCTGGTACCGATTCAGACTTTACTGCGAAAATTCTTGACCAATCTAACTTTAATTTGGTCAACCAATCTCGACCCAACAAAGCAGGGTTATTTCCCTTAACAATAAACGCTGTCAATTTCGCGCTTTGTCCCTCATATTGGACAGGTAATTGTACTTCCCCAAGTACTGGAAGGCGCTCCCCAGAGTACGTTTTCAACACGACTTTAGATTCGCTCAATGGTAAATGACTAAATTTAGTCTCATACAACTCTTGAGGAATAATTGATACAGCCGCCCCCGTATCAATTTCCATGACAATGTTTTCATTGTCAACCCGTATATTAGCTTGATATTTCCTAATTTCAGGCATTGTATAAACTCCATATAACCCTAGCTCTTCCTCTGCCGGATCTCTATCATTCGAATCATCCTGATCGACATACTTCGTTTTAAACACCTTGTTATTAATATGTTTTGCTCGACACACTCTAGCGATATGTCCTTTCTTCGAACAATTATAACATTTTTCATCTTTGAATCTGCATAAATTTGGTGCATGACTTCCCGCACATCGAAAACATTTTAACCCTGTACTTTTAGTCCCCGTTTGAGACCCTTGAATTTTATTTCGATCATAATTTCGATCGGTAAATTGACCTCTCCCTTTTCTCGCCGTTTCTCGCGAGACATTTTTGACTTCCGAGCCGCTAAACGGTTTAAATTCTTGAGTGTTTTTGTCGGCAATTTCCATGGCCAGAGCTAATTCGTTAGCTCGCTTAAATGTTAAATCAACAACCGACAAAAGTTTTTCTGAATTGCCCGGTCCTTTAATCCACACACGAACCGATCTCTCAATGATTCGCTTAGGAAAGAGCCAAAGTCACACGTAGATGCTAACTTCCTGAGTTCTACAATATATTGTGCAATAGACTCACCTTCCTTCTGATATCGACCATGAAATTTAAATCGCTCGGCGATTACCGACGGTTTAGGACTGAAATGATTCTTTAGGATTTTAACCAACTCTGCGAAATCCTTTGAACTCGGCCGTTCTGGAGCCAATAAACTCTTCAACAACCCGTATGTCGAAGCCCCTATCACTGTGATATATTTTGGCTTATACTTTGGACAAAAGGGACCTTCACTGGGGGGGCAAAAATAGCTTACTGGGGGGCCAACATGGGGGCTGGGGGGGCTTTTGCCCCTCCAGTACATTAGTTAAAAAAGGCCCTGCCTAGAATATTTCCAAACTATTCATCGAATCCGAAAGGTGACAATTATGCTCTGTTTTGCAAATACCAATTACTTAGATACAAACCATGGAAAGATTATCAGCATGATGCATGGGGAAGTGATGAAACAAGTGACAGTACTTTTATTATAGCATGGCATGATTACTTGAATACTTCATTTGCCAAAGAACATGTTCCGCAATGGGCAGAAAGGCTTCAAAATGTTTTACATAACATTGAACTTTCTAACGATCAACATGTAGAAAATGAACAACATATTCAGGAGGAATGGATGATACTTTCAGATTACCATAATTCCAATAGTCATTTCAATTCACAAAACCTTGCCCAAAACTCATGCAATTGGCAATTAGATAGTACAAAGTATACTGAACAGCAAATAGGGGAAATGCCGAATTGGATTAAAAGGAAAAAGGACCAGGCTGTTCCAGTTAATAAATTAGATTATCAAATTGACACAAACAGTTTAAATGAGGAGCAAAATAATGCATATGACATGATTGTTGAGCATTCAAAAGCCATTGGATTTAAGCAACCTCTATTGCTAATAATAATTGGTTTTGGAGGGACTGGGAAAAGCTACCTCATACATGCAATTCATAGCTTCTTGAAAAATAGATGTGTTGTAACAGCAACAACTGGCAAAGCAGCCTACCTTATCAATGGTGTGACAATTCATTCCTTTTTAAAACTTCCAGTTGCTTGTATGCCTCAAAAAGATTTGTCAGGCCAAAGTCTTTGCATATTGCAAGATAAAATGTCAACTATTGATTATATACTCATCGATGAATACTCCATGCTTGGTCAAACCACAATGGGTTGGATAGATAGGCGTTGTAGACAAGCCACGGGAGTCAAAGATCAGTTGTTTGGTGGTAAATCAATTATTTTGATTGGTGATCCTGGACAATTGCCTTCGGTTTGTGACAAACCATTGTACCACTCCAAACCATCGAATAGTTTAGGGCAACAAGGATATTATGCTTATATGATGTTTGAAAAAGTTGTAATTCTTAAACGTAATCAGAGAGTAAATGGTTCTCAATCTGATCAGGCCATATTTAGAGAACTTTTATCACGACTTCGAAATGGAGATTCCACTTGTGATGACTGGAACCTTCTGTTGACTAGACAGCCGAGTCGTGTTAAAAATCTTGATTATTTTGAAAATGCCACAAGGTTATATTACAGTAATGAGCAAGTAGCAAAGTACAATTATGAACACTTAGTCAATTTACAAAAACCAGTTGCGACAATACATGCCACACATTCAAGTAACAAGGCCAAGTGTATTAGCTCTCAAGATATGCTTGGTTTACAGGCAGTACTGTATATTTGTAAAGGTGCTCGTGTTATGTTAACAATGAATCTATGGCCATCAGTTGGTCTTTGTAATGGAACAACAGGAGTTGTTGTGGATATAATTTACGCCACTAATCATCAATCTCCAGATTTACCTATTGCTGTAATTGTTAAATTTGATGACTATACTGGTCCTTCGATCTCTACTATACCAAATTGTGTTCCAATTCCACCGATAACAGCCAGTATAAATGCATGTAATTCAGTACATGAAAGACAACAAATACCTCTTAGACTTGCCTGGGCCCTAACAATTCATAAAAGTCAAGGTTTAACATTAGAAAAGGCATGGATTGATATTGGGAAAAAAGAAACTACTCTTGGGTTAACCTATGTAGCAATAAGTAGGGTTCGAAATCTTTCATCACTGGTCATTGAACCAATAACATTTCAAAGACTTTTGGAAATTAAGAAAAAGGAAATGCTTCGTTATAGATTGAATGAAGAAAAACGCTTAGAATTAATTTCTGTACAATCTCAGACATAAATTAATTGGTGAATTTCTTGTTTTCAACGTTGGTAGTACAGTATGTAGTACCGATATTTATTTTGTTTAACTTTTTCTCGTTTTTAGTGTGTTGTGCAATTTAAAATGACTGAGTTGAAAGGTAATGTTTGTATTTGTTTTTGGGTTGGTTTTTTTGGAGGGAGGGGATGCACTGTTCAGAAAATTTAGGCAAGATAAAAAAATGCTTTTACATTGGTTCTATGTCACCATGTGTGGTGTTTCATCGAACACAAGTCATTGTCAGGAAGATCCATTATCTTTAGCATCAGGAAAGTGCAACTTAACAACTATTTCATGTCATTAGACATGTTTGTAAATATGTGTTGCACTGCATACGTTTTCATATAACTACTTTCACAACCTCATAGTAGTTTGCTTTGTTTTTCAGGCGATGTCATAGTTGGTTATGTCCACAACCTGTCAAAAATAAAGACAATAATTTGTATTTCGATATGTCTCTACAAACAGAAGAGAAACTGTACAGAGCAGTATGTTTTTCGCCAGAAAAACACCAGCAATGTAAAACTACGTGCGAGTCGTCTTCCCCAATCAAGTTGACCAAGTACCAGCTGAAAAGAAACAATTGGACTGACCAGGATGAAGTACACATCAACAAACGGACACGATTGTTAGAACCAGCTAGCAACGAGATCAATTTTGACATAAAACAACTTGAA
The DNA here is from genome assembly GCA_016169945.1 of Trachythela sp. YZ-2020. Classification (NCBI taxonomy): domain Eukaryota; kingdom Metazoa; phylum Cnidaria; class Anthozoa; order Malacalcyonacea; family Clavulariidae; genus Trachythela; species Trachythela sp. YZ-2020. Next base: position 1,180,415 of record JADLSH010000236.1, on the reverse strand, counting down.
CCGGCTAAGCAAGAAAACAGCGTCGAATCGACAGTATATGAAGCACTTATAGGACCACCGAATCTTAAAGTGGATGTTTCTGGTCGAATCAGCTTCCAAGGCCCTGAAGAGACGGTATTTTCGAGAGGAAAAACGCTGAGGAAACAAGAGACCTTACTCACTGATAACACGGCGTCAATGCGATTTGTGTTGTGGGAAAATGATATCGATAAGATTGCAACGGGAAAGTCGTACGAATTGTCCAATGTCATAGTACGTCAATATAACGGAACCAATTACTTCTCTTTGAACAGGCAATCTGTTATAGTATAATCATCTGCTACCGTTGAGAGGGAAGATGAACAGTCTAAAGATAACAACTTGAGCATGGCCAAAGTCTTCTGACCAGCGAATGGTGTTCAATCAATCAGGAGATTCCTTTCATGCAACAAGTGTCATTCAAAATTGGCACCCATACCTGACAAGAATATTGTGAAATGTAGTGAGTGCGGACTTGCCCAACTAAAGAATAAATGCAAACAGCGGTTGTTGGCAAGTGTCATCATGCTCTTTGATGATAAAATACGCGAGTTATACAAACTTTATGTGGAACAAAATGGTTCGCAAGCAGAATTTTCAAGTTTCGATGACGATAGCATAATGGAGATGATCTTGACAGTTGAAGCAATCATTTACTTCAACACCAAAAACAATGTTGTTGCAGTAAGCAAAAAATGTTAATTTGACTAATAAGCCTGTCAAAAACCGTTGTGTTACAGTTGTAGTACGATTCATTCTTCGTACGAAGATAGTTTAATTAAACAAACATTTTGTAGTTCGAACAAACATGTTGGTCTTTACTGTTAATATCAATCTTAATATATTGTTCCATTTTTCCTCTGGCTCCGTTTACTTGTGCATATTGTGTGTTCCTTAATTTTTGATGTAGCCTTTATCTTTCTAAAAATTTGCTTCTTAAAGGCAGCATTTACTACATTTTAGGTAACCTAGTTTAATTATAATTTAAGTTTATTAAACTCTCTTGCAGTTTGTAAACTAGATACAAAAACTGAATTAACGAGTCTAGATTTGACCTATCAATAAGAAAGGGAATAAAAGGAAAAACTATTTATATACAACATTTCAAAAACGTTTTCAAAAACGTTTTAAAGTTATTTAAATATCTGTATAAAACTATATCTATGAAGAGTTAATAGTATTTAAAGGTAAAAAAGTCACCACATAACTTTGTTCGACAGTACGATTTATCATTAAAAAGATAAAAGTTTCGACTATTGTTGTTTCACAAGTTATAGTCATGTTCTCTATCACATGGATGAGGTAATAATGTATTTAATAGATGATTTGGGGTTTTAATTTTGTCCATATATTGTTTACATAATTGCTCTCGTCTTGTCTGTAGTTTTTCCACGTTGAACAGTTTTAAAAGTTCATCATAGTTTTCTTTTCCAGGTTTAATAATTTTCAGGGCTCTTTTTTGGACCGATTCAATTTTATGTGAAAGATATTCAGGTATAGCCTGCCAAACCGGTACCGCATATTCTAGTGTTGGTCTTATAGTTGCAAGATACACTTTTAACATACTGTCTGTTTCAACACGTTTTACGTAGTATACGCAATGAGTATACTCTTTTACATGCTTTTCCATATATGTGAGCAACATGTTCATTCCATTTTAGGTCGTCTGTTAAAATAACTCCAAGAAGCTTATATTTCTTTACCTTTTCAATAGTATTATTACCTATAGTTATAGGTCTCAATACCGTAGTATTGTACTCTAAAAAAATTATTACCATCTCCTTGCATTTCATGGGGTTGAGTTTCATATGGTTGCTTTCGGCAAAATCATTAATGTCGTCTGCTGCTATATTAATCAGACTAATCGAGTTCCTTGGGATTATTTCTAGAGCTGTGGTGTCATCAACAATAACTGGCGTGTGTTGACCAATAAGGAACGAGAATGAAGTTTGAATGTATAATAATGAACAGTAATGTTTAAATATATATTTTTACCTTTGTTCTAGCATTGTGAAGAGCCTCTCCTGTGTATGTAGCGCCACCAAGATATTGTATGCCATTGATATATGAGTTCAATGTCCGAAAATCTCCATTCTTAGAAGCCTCATTCAGCTGTATCTCATACCTAAAAGTGCTTCCATATTGTTGAACGGCTACACGAACTTTATCACTGCCAATATCAAACATGATATTTAGCTCTTGCAGGAAGCGTTTTACTTCATCAAAATTCGCCTGTCCTACACTACCAGAACCATCCACAACATAAACTAGATCAATTTCCCTACCGATACATTCAGCATCTGTAAATAAATCACCAAAACGTGGGTTATCTGATTACAGCAATTGCAAAAAGTGTCGCTTTGTGCATAGCCATAGGCCTAGCCACAAGATGCTAAAAATTTGCTCAAAAGTTGCTAAAATAAAGAAAAAAAGTTGCTTAATAGTCGCTCATTTTTTAAAAAATTGCTAAAAAGTTGCTCATATTTCAAAAAGTTGCCGGAAAGTTGTTCTTAATTTATTTAAAAGGTTTGTTTTAAAACTAACTAAAAATTCACAAAAGTTACTCATTTTTCGCGTTATTTTTCAAATGTCGCTCTACTGGTAAAATATTATCAGTGAATCGCAATCAGATGAGTCCACCATTTTGCTTTCGCTATTCGAGAATAAGTCTACGGAAGTCCGAGCGTAACAGATGATCTTTTTGACTTCATAAATCATGCATGACCGCTAAGGCCCGTTTCAGACGCCGCTCCACTCATGCGCCGAACTTAATTGTATTAGGTGCGACGCTGGAGCGACACAAGAGCGACAGTGATTCAAACGGTGTTTGGAGCATAATGTTGTTGACGAGAGAGGAGGGTAATTCGCGCGGAAATTCCAAATACAATTAAAAAAATAAGTAAACATTACAAAGTGTTAATCTTATCGTAATAAATTACAGTAAATTTTGATTTAGGTTCGGCCATTGAACTCTAAGTAAACTGGAACGCTAACTCCTATGATCAAGTCCTATGATTCGTTGAAGCCAAGCTAGTTTTTCTGATGTTTGAGTTGAAATACTTAGCGCCGAACATTGGGCTGAATATGAAATTAAAGCTATTAAAAAGTTCTATTTGATATAAAAACTTCAAGACTTTAGGCAAAATGGAAATACTTTTAAAAAATACAAAAACAACCGCAATTTTGTAAAATACGGCAAATTTTCCCTCAAAGTTTTAAGTATTTCCTTTTTACCTAGAGTCTTGAAGTTTTTATATCAAATAGAACTTTTTAATAGCTTCAATTTCATATACAGCCCAATGTTAGGCGTTAAGTATTTCAACTCAAAACTCAGAAAAACTGAATTAAGCTGGCTTCAATCCCCCCCCCCTGCGTTAGCGTTCCAGTCTATTATAGTTCTATGGGTTCGGCACAGTGAGTGGAGAGGCGTATGAATCAAAGTCACTCTAACGTCCCATAATGCGACATGCAGGCTCTGTCGAACTTCTGCCGAACTTATGTCGCTCCAAATTCTGCCGTACCTAATTGATTCATACGTCGCTCTTCTGTCTCACCTAATTCGTCATTTAAGTTCGGCGCATGAGTGGAGCGGTGTCTGAAACGGGTCTAAGACGTCAGCTAATTTAAATTCAATTACATATGTGATATGAACAATTCACATTTTAGCAAATGTAGATAATTTATTACTGAAATGCTACATATTCTTTAACAAACGGGTCAAGTTGCTGTCAAGTTGCTCTTTTAACAGAAAGTTGCTCAAATGCCAAAAAAGTTGCCAAAAACTTTAAATGATGCTGAAAAGTTGCCGAGCATCTTTTGGCTACGCATATTTGTGCGTAATTGTATAGTGTAGCATCGCCGGACAGTAAGGTATGGTAGGACACCACATAGTACAGAAAAGTACGATATAACACACTGCGGCAGGGGCGGATCCAGGGGTAGTCAACCCGGTCACGCGACTAGGGTAAAAAATTGCGAAGTTAATTAATTCGAATTCAAATCGCGGTCCAGTTATCAAATTGGTTCAGTGGCGTCAGCATATTTAAGTTTGTAGTCCAGTAATTACATTGCGTTCAGCGGTAAAGGTTTACGTTTCTGTAAAGCAATATGATGATCAGTCAAAACAGCGGTCTTCCGCTTGAATCTTGACCGACTTGGTGGCAAATCTGGTCATTTGATTGGTTAGCAGCGATGTTGACCACTTTCCGGGGAGTTCTGACCGGGCAACTCATCAGGGGCACAAATATAAGCTCTGCCATTGGCCAATCTTAAAAAATATCTGAGTTCTCATTGGCTGCATAATTTTGACCGATCAGAGCGAGTCAGCCTGGTCAGGCTGAATAATGAATATATTTATAGAACTATATTCGTCTTATTCGAAGGCTTCAACAAAGTAACACAGCCAGAAATCCCAATGTTTTCTAGTATTTACGAGACCATACAGTCCGCGTTTGCGAAAAACGATCGGCGATATCTTCAAGATATTGAAGTTGATCTAAAGAAGCGAATAGACGCTTCACCGAAGAGTTCTGTTGAAGAGCTAGTGAGCGCCATCAACAACACAAGCTTTTGCCTTGGGAGAAATTTTGGTGCCGAATCATACATCCCGAAGTACGTTCGAGATCGAAAGAGCAACTGTTGTACGGCCCTAAGGTAAATATATTATATGTTGACTAAATTTGACTCCTATACATTATTAATACATTCTCCTATACTGTTTATTTGTGTGCAAAGTATTGACCCGCGTAGGTGATGAGGTGAACTGATTTACATAATATTGCGGTCAAGACTTAGACTCGACGCTTTATAATAATATACTTTATAGATAAGATTTACAGTGAACCAAGTTTAATACCCAGGCGAATCGGAAGTTTGTTTATGCTTTTTGTGGACTAATATTAGTTTAATATTATCTATATCTATACTGGATTTATATAATGTATATGGAGCAATATACAAAGGCAATACCACATGGCATAGCTTGGTGTAAATGTGTAATACGATCATGTGTTATTTTGTGAAATTCATGTTTTTAATCGACAGCCACAGACGTAGTTTCATAGGGCACACATTCAATGATTCAAAATTTAAATGTCTGATCAAGTGAAGTGAATCCCTAAGGAGTGATTTGTGGGAGTCAGTGAGACTGAAAATTGCTATAATTGGGTCCCATCTTATGAGGTTAATTTTTGGCTGAAGCTGCTCCCAGAGTGCCGCAAATGGCGTTTCCGAGGTTCAAAAATCAAAAATTTTCTGGGGGGGCATGCCCCCATACCCCCCTAGGTATCGTCCACCTCGTTATTACCATCAATGATCAAGCCTCCAAGAAGGCTGTCGTAAATATCAGGATCTGACCTATTAAACAGGTTTGATCAAGATCTTCCCTTCTTCTTTGGGCTTCCTATCCCCATTCCTAAGAGAAACATAATTCATTTAGTGTTTGAGTACTGTTCGTTAAAGACAACTTACTAGAGAAGTACTTTGATATAATTTTAGTGTTCTTATACCACAACATGTCCACCTTTAATTAATGTCCTGCCTCTCAAGGCCATGAACCATAACTTCTTTATTAACATTTATTTAACAAGAATAAAAAAATCTCCAAAATTTTCTTTCTCACATATCATTTGAGATACAAGTATTGTCTTGTTTGCCACTCTCTAGAAAAAGACTGAGTGGTTCATAACAAGAATCCGAGCCTTTTTAACATATAGACTACAGGAGGGGGAGGGACAAGACCCCATAATGCAGAAGACCACCCCACTAGAAAATACTTAAAAAGGAGGTGAAGTCCGATTAGCACATACACTCTGCGAAGGCCCTCACATGAAGATATTGTCAATGATGCACTCAATATTGTGGTGTATAAGATATAATGATGTGATGGATAACAAAAACGAAAGAACAGATCCACCCTGAAATAATCTTTCACTCCTAGCCTCATCCATCATGCAAATAGCAAATATACTAGTGACAATCTGTCAATAGCTGTAACATCATAACTGCAATACTTAGGGGCTGTTTATATCGTACCTGTAGCCTAGCTGGCCCATTTAGTAAGACAGCTTGCTTATACAGATCTATGGAAATTTTCCCATATAGACACTCGCAAACTGGCTGTCTCACTTAACAGGCTAGCTCGGCTCCATGTAAACAGCCCCTTACTACCATACTTTCTTCGTATACCTTTCTTCGTTCCCCTAATTGCCTCCACATCTTTGATGCAACTGTTGAGACTTTACCAATATTTAAATCGACTTCATGTCTTGATTTTATCGATGGCTATTAAAGAAAAGTAAGATTTATCACATGAATAATTGCACACAATCTCTTAACAAACGTGGTCCTAATTGGATTCTTATCAAATTATCAACATTCATAGATTAGATGGACTATTATAACCAAACAAAAGTGAATATAAAATGTCGGTAAATTACTTCAAATTTGAATTGTCATCGTATCATTGGAAAGAAGAAGCTGTTTAAATATTATTTTGGATAATTTAATATATGTATGTATAAAATTAACCTACCTATCTGGTTATCATATTGACCACGTGCCGAGTGATTTGAATGTATTTATTTATAAATATTATTAAAGAAGTAAAACGAATATTAAAGCACTTACGGCAACATTTCTGTAAAACTCGTTCCAACCGGTTGTTTTCTTCAATGATCGCAAAGCATCTCCGTTTGAAACACCCATATTTTCCAACTAACAAACAAAATCTTCGACAATTTCGAACTTGTCAAACTTGGACTGAAATCACTAACAATTTGCGATCCTGGGCAATACACGTAAGCGCGCGTGAAACGTATCAGGATCGCGTGGTGAGAACTCGAGAGGTTACTCGATGCAACTTGAACAGGGATGGCAAAGACCGTTTACGAAAGGGAGAATTGCTCCGGTGCTCCGACGCCCCTGCACACAGTACAGAAAAGCACAATAGAGTAGAGTGTGGCAGAGCACATGCAGCATACATGAGATAGTTAGTATATGTTCCCCAGGCTCGCTTAGCAGGCCATACTGGCTTAGCGAGATCTCGCCGTGTGATTTTTATGGTAAAGAAAGCAGACTGGCCCGGTTCCTGAGATCTCGCTAACTTGTCTCACTCTGTGAGTGTCAAAACAATGTCAATGGTCAGTAGTAGTGTAGGTACCGATCAATCCTTATTTTTGGGGTGCCGCAGGGGTGCCGCACTAATTAACATACGGGGTGCGTGGGGGTACGTTCATTAAATATTAGAGGTGATTAATATTCAGGGTGTGCGCACACATGACGTAATCATGATATGCGCACAAGGGGGTGTGCGCACTTAGGGTATTAATATTCAGGATGTGCGCACATGACATCGTTTGTTCCCACTCTTTTAGGAGCCCGAGTATTTTGTGAATGATTTACATAAAAAAGTAATTAAATTAAATATTGGCACAATTATTCATTACCTTAAAATGTCGAGTTAGTAAAGTTTCTGATGTTAAATATTATTCTGATGTTTAGTAAATCGTTAAGCCAGGATGGCTGAGTTGGTTAAGGCGTTAAACTTAAGATCTAGTGTGTGTTTACACGTCGGGGGTTCGAATCCCTCTCCTGGCAAAATACTTTTTTCCTCTTTTATGTCACAGTCCGCTTCGACATATTCTCGTATCTAATATCACCTTACACGAAACGGCTTAGACAACTAATATAGCGACGCTTAACCTAATAAAATATTATTACCTTATGCGAAATAATAACAAGCAGAGATATAGCTTAGCTTTCTAAAACGAGAAGATCTTAAGGTTTAATCGGCATAGCTAAGGTCTTATAGAGCAATACAAATATATGTTTGCCAAGCGATTTGTTAAAGGGATTTAAACCTTACCAAGTTTCAAGCGTTTAGATGTAGCAGAGGAGCAGTGATTTTTAAGCGAGATTTACGAGCATATACAAACATTGTATGTAAACACAATTCTATGCGGTTTGTAAGTCATTTGCAAATCGTTAACAGCGATTTGAATAAATTTAGAATATATCATTATAGGACGGGAAAATATTGTACAATGTACACACACAGAATTCGTTTTAAAACATATTTATTGCTTAAAATTTATTTTACAACGTTAGTAAGGTCTGCTCCTAAGAGCATATCGTTTAGGCGTCTTTTATGTCTGTAAAGAGTTCTCATATTCTTGTCTGTCTTCGGGTGATAATCTTACTATATCCTCAGCTTTCATAGGAATATATTTTGGTCTCTCGTGAAGCAGTCTTTGTTCGTAACCTTCTCGTTGCTCTGGAGTCATCATTACTAAATCTTTAGGTCTCCAATCAGCCGAGTCTACCCAATTGTGGAAAAAGTTGTGTTTGAGTTTGGGGCGTTCTCCTTGTGTTGGTGGTGGTGTGAGAAAGCCAGGTTTAGGAGTAGCAGGCACAGGTTGTGTCATCTCGATAGATCTAGGAGTGGTTGGTTGTGTTATCTCCATAGGTTCAGGAGCGGTTGGTGGTTCAACGATATCTGGGGTTACAACAATTGGAGGATGATGGACTGGAATATCCATCTTGTTTTTAAAAGTTAGAAATCGATTTTGTTGGTCAGAATACAGCTTGCTTTTTTCAACCGCGGCAAGCTGTGGTGCTTTAATGATCTCTTGCATTCGCTGCTCGGTGTTATACATTGCATTTACAAGGGGTGGTTGACGATAGGACTGTTTCCGTACATATTCGACTAAAGCCTCGTCTGGCAATACATTTGTTTTGAGTCGCTGTTGATCATCCGTTAATCCGATCAATCCAACATTAAATACCCATGAAGACGGCTCGTGGCGTCTTCATAACTCCGCATAAATTCTCCCACTTTGCCAGGATGAATTTGTCTTGCAAGCATATAGGCCGTAGGATGAGCATCCAAAAGATGCTTAGAAAACGGATTCCGTTGCACCCCTCGTGGAACTACATAATTTTCACATGAATCAATAGATAAAAACTTACTTTATCAGAATCCGTTGCTCCCCAAGCGAAACAGGTGCACAATTGAGAAAAAAATCCCTCCAAAGTTTGCTATTGTCGCGCTTCGAAATATTCGAACCGCCATTGTTTTGGTAGCAAAGACGCATGCGCATATCAGCCAAACTCACACTGCGCATGCGCACAAACACGCACATGCTTCGAAGTGGAAACACGCTTAGTTATGCAAAACAATCATGGCTGAAGATATTTATAAAACTCGAATACCCTCATCTTTTATGCATTTTTATGGCGTTACGGAGCAACTTTGCAAAGTTACACGCCAAAGGCTTCAGAAATTTCTTGAGTGTAGGTCTAAATGGACCAAACTTAAATGTCAACAAGCTGAAATAGCTACGAAATCGTACGAGAACATCGATGAGGGATCTGTCAATTGACTCAATTCATAGATGGAGAAGAACCCTGACAGCATTAACGTAGAATGGTACCATAATGAAATGCTGGAAGAGATTTTGTGATGAAGAGAATATCCGTAGACAACAGAGAAAAGAAGAAACTTCTACCGAAGGACCACATGTGGAAGTGGAGCCAATAGAACCAAGGCGAAAAATTACACGTCAATCAGTCGCAGAAGCTAATAAGACTCTGTCTGAAAGAAACAAGCATGTACTCCCAGAGATATGTATTATTTGTGGAAGAGACGCCTCTTGGTTCTCACTAGGCAAGGTATGGTCCTTTTGATAGGTATAATGCATCAGTCAAATCCAAGCGTGCCCAACCCCCCCAGGCCACCGTGGGGCATTTGACACTTTGGCTCCTCCCTGGGGTGGGGGATTTGAAAGCTAATGTTAGCCCGGGGGTAGGGCATTAGAAAATGTTCTATTTTGAACCTAATAAAACCATTTTGCCAAATAGAAAGACTTCGGCTATGTGGTGCCAGTGTAGGTAGCATCTATACAATGAGCTTCGGGTCTTTACTCTTTAGGATCAATCTACCTGAAAAATTCAACAAGAACTTTGACGAGCCGGGGCCCTTCGTCTGGAAGCGTAGGTCCTTTGTCTGGAGCGGACTAAGGGTCTCCCGCTCGAAACGTAGTAGTTCTCGTTGCTCAAAGCTCAGACTTAATTTGGCTGCAATGTTCCACATTATTTTGCTCCTTACAAAGCATGGTTTGTTCATATGGACACAATGCCAATATATAGCTTTTTAACATACAGTACATGTGAAAAAAATTATTAGTATTTGCTATGTAGTTGTTTTGCCTTGTACCAACATTAAAGTGCTTATATTTTGTAATAATATCTGCTTTCAAAAGTGGAATAAGGTTCCCCGGGGTGGAAAATTTGCCACTGACTTGTGGCCCCACCATGGGGCATTTTCACTTGTTTGTGATCCCCACCGGGAGGCATTAGCACCATTTTTACAAAATTTGTCAAATTCCCAGGGGTTGGCCTGGGGGGGGATGGGCATGCTTGGATTTGACTGATGCATAATACTAGCACAATGTGCACAACATTCTCGGGTTTGGTTTTAAAATATCTTGAATTGTGATCAATTAAGTTTATTTAGGGTAAAGTAGTTTCTAATGCTACAAACGTCCAACCTTGTTATTAGCAGATATTTAGTTTAATAATTCTGTTTCACGCCAGGTAACTAAGAAGAGAAGAAGAACCCCACTCATGTTGGCAGAAACAATTGATGCTGGTACAGCTGCCGAGAGAAAGAATGATGAACAGATACTCGTGCAAATCCGGGGGAAAGACTGTGTAGCACTGGAAGTCCGCTATCACAAAGTTTGCTACTGCAATTAAACAAAATTTCTCACCAGAGAGACGAAGAAGCAATCGGAGACTGAAAGATGTACATCAGTGTACGAGAAGTCTTATGATGTCATCTGTAAGGGGCCACGTCCATATTCAAGTTGCCACGCAAAACGTCAAATTGACGTTTTTATCTAAACCCACCCACCCAGCCTCGAAAATGTCAAGCGTGCCATATGTTATATGGTAAGATTTTCTTAAAATATTCATTTTGCTACGATAAAAACGCTGAAAAAGTCACAGCATAATAGTTTTGACCCTTGACGTTTTGCGTGGCAACTTGAATATGGACGTGGTCTCTAAGAAAGTAATGGAGACGGAGGTCATTGGAACTAAGCAAATAAAGTATACGAAAGATTTGCTGGAGAAATTTGTTATCATTGCTAAGGACACCGAGAATGTGGATGCATCTAAATATAGAGCTTTTAAACTCAAGCAACGACTGATGAAAAGTTATCCCCAACTTGTGTTCTGTGTACCAAAAATGAGAAATGTTAGTGAGATTGTATATGTGGAAAATTTGGATTCTTCTGAATTGGTTGAGGAACATATGTCAAATAAGTCTGAAAACAATGATGAAGACTTTGATGAAGAGAGCTGTACCATTGATGATGATAATCTGAATTCCAACACAGAAACTGAGGGAACTTCTAAATTGTTCCTTGTTATTCTAGATAGTGGCTAAATACCAACTTATGTCACAATATAATATATGTAATAGTTCAAATACGAGAAGTAGAACTTTACCAGACAAAAGCCAGGACAGCTTATTGTAGAATACATGCAATCTCGCTTTGAGTGTAGGCCCTTGGCCAGGATCCAACAAGTGGGATTTTATTGCACTGATGAAAATCTGGGCTCAAGGATGAAAACATTTCTTTCAATTATAGCCGGTTATGATGAAATTCGAGTTGGTGCCTGGGACATGTTTCTTTCACAGTTAAAGGTCCTTCACTGGTGCAGTCTGGCTTCATCGGTTGGAACAGATGGTTGGAAAAGATGGTTGGAACGAATGGAAAAGTTGGTCCAAATCGAAGATTGGTATCCATAGAATATACTTAAGCGATGGATGAAACGCACAATTTAATGAAGCCCCAAACATATCTTGCATAGTTATTCAATAATACATTAAAGATTCAATCAGAGGTTTTCTTAGGAGTTTATATAAATATCCCTTAATAAAGCCCGGGACAAACTGGGAAACATTGTTGCGCAAAGATATTTGTCATATTATTTCTCTTACCAATGTTTCATTATATCATATTGTCCTACCAGCGTCGGCAAACGGAGAAAGAGTGTTTCATCAAATGTTTCTGAATTTGGTAGGAAATATTTTTGCTTTCCAGGAAGCAAATTTTGTTTCTACAATAAAAGCCAATGTTTCCAGATGTGGGAATGTTTCTTACGTTTGACCAAGGCTTTAGTTTAGCGAAATATTTAATTTGTTCCTTGATCGTGTGAATTGTATGTATATTTATATATTCTCCGTCCTGTTTGATACAGGTGGGTTTTTTACCTCACACAAATTTGTATAAACAATATTTAATGTGTGTGTATTTATTCGTTAATATTACAAGGATTGATCTCTATTGCGTGATTTTATTTTGTTGTTTTTATGGGGGAAATCGGGGAAAACCCACAGGGAAAATCCATTTTTCTGTCTGCGCGTGCGCAGTGCGAGTTTGGCTGAAATGCGCATGCGTATTTGCTACCAAAACAATGGCGGTTCGAATATTTCGAAGCGCAAAAATAGAAAACTTTGGTGGGATTTTCCCCCCCAATTGTGCACCTGTTTCGCTTGGGGAGCAACGGATTCTGATAAAGTACGTTTTTATCTATTGATTCATGTGAAAATTACGTATTTCCACGAGGGGTGCAACGGAATTGCATCTTTTGGATGCTCACCCTACGGCCTAATAGAGATTTGTTGCCTATCTCTTGGTGACTTAAACAACACAATATAATGGGCGTTGAGACTAATATTTCTCATCTTTTTGCCCTGATGAAATATATGTTGGACAATGTAGATGACGGACAAATTTCTGTGATGACTCCCTTTTGTGAAAAGATAAGCTATACGTTTGTCCTTGCCCGATTGTGCCATAAGATCATCTAGTACGATCAAATTGCGTTGTGACACATCTAGGTAACCTGCTTTGTCGATATCTTCAGGTATTCCTTTATTGAATTCTATTCCAGGCATTGTTCTCATCATATCAAAATAAGATGGCTGCCATTGACCATAACACCAGATGATACGCTGAGGAGGTGGACTTATGGTTTTCTGGGCATTCTCCAACAGAGTTTTCACCCATACAGTCTTGCCACTTTGTGTACATCGTTCTACGATACACGTAAAGGGGTGCTGTAGAACTGTGGTAGATTTGTCAAGGATGGTATTCAGTTTTCGTCCGTTCGTACGCCCCTCGTGAAAGGCTCTCTTGTGACGTGCACGATTACTTGATGTTGAGAATGACTTTCCACACACCTCACAAGGATAAGACATGTTTACCCTACTATCATTAAACGTCAAATAAATTGATTCGTACCGTATCTCACTATTTATCTGATTGCTTACGTTCAAATATTCAGTGATTCAATCTTAGGATTCAATGATTCAATCTTAGGATTCAATGATTCAATCTTAGGATTCAATGATTCAATCTTAGGATTCAATGATTCAATCTTAGGATTCAATGATTCAATCTTAGGATTCAATGATTCAATCTTAGGATTCAATGATTCAATCTTATGATTCAATTATTCAATCTAACCCTACCCCACTCTCTCACCCCAACTCTGCCTAACTCTAATACTAACCCTAACTCTAATACTTGCACTAAGTCTTGCTCTACTAAAATTGAATCATTGAATCCTAAGATTGAATCATTGAATCCTAAGATTGAATCATTGAATCCTAAGATTGAATCATTGAATCCTAAGATTGAATCATTGAATCCTAAGATTGAATCATTGAATCCTAAGATTGAATCATTGAATCCTAAGATTGAATCATTGAATCCTAAGATTGAATCATTGAATCCTAAGATTGAATCACTGAATATTTGAACGTAAGCAATCAGATAAATAGTGAGATACGGTACGAATCAATTTATTTGACGTTTAATGATAGTAGGGTAAACATGTCTTATCCTTGTGAGGTGTGTGGAAAGTCATTCTCAACATCAAGTAATCGTGCACGTCACAAGAGAACCTTTCACGAGGGGCGTACGAACGGACGAAAACTGAATACCATCCTTGACAAATCTACCACAGTTCTACAGCACCCCTTTACGTGTATCGTAGAACGATGTACACAAAGTGGCAAGACTGTATGGGTGAAAACTCTGTTGGAGAATGCCCAGAAAACCATAAGTCCACCTCCTCAGCGTATCATCTGGTGTTATGGTCAATGGCAGCCATCTTATTTTGATATGATGAGAACAATGCCTGGAATAGAATTCAATGAAGGAATACCTGAAGATATCGACAAAGCAGGTTACCTAGATGTATCACAACGCAATTTGATCGTACTAGATGATCTTATGGCACAATCGGGCAAGGACAAACGTATAGCTGATCTTTTCACAAAAGGGAGTCATCACAGAAATTTGTCCGTCATCTACATTGTCCAACATATATTTCATCAGGGCAAAGAGATGAGAAATATTAGTCTCAACGCCAATTATATTGTGTTGTTTAAGTCACCAAGAGATAGGCAACAAATCTCTATGCTTGCAAGACAAATTCATCCTGGCAAAGTGGGAGAATTTATGCGGAGTTATGAAGACGCCACGAGCCGTCCTCATGGGTATTTAATGTTGGATTTAAAACCAACAACGGATGATCAACAGCGACTCAAAACAAATGTATTGCCAGACGAGGCTTTAGTCGAATATGTACGGAAACAGTCCTATCGTCAACCACCGAGCAGCGAATGCAAGAGATCATTAAAGCACCACAGCTTGCCGCGGTTGAAAAAAGCAAGCTGTACTCTGACCCACAAAATCGATTTCTAACTTTTAAAAACAAGATGGATATTCCAGTCCATCATCCTCCAATTGTTGTAACCCCAGATATCGTTGAACCACCAACCGCTCCTGAACCTATGGAGATAACACAACCAACCACTCCTAGATCTATCGAGATGACACAACCTGTGCCTGCTACTCCTAAACCTGGCTTTCTCACACCACCACCAACACAAGGAGAACGACCCAAACTCAAACACAACTTTTTCCACAATTGGGTAGACTCGGCTGATTGGAGACCTAAAGATTTAGTAATGATGACTCCAGAGCAACGAGAAGGTTACGAACAAAGACTGCTTCACGAGAGACCAAAATATATTCCTATGAAAGCTGAGGATATAGTAAGATTATCACCCGAAGACAGACAAGAATATGAGAACTCTTTACAGACACAAAAGACGCCTAAACGATATGCTCTTAGGAGCAGACCTTACTAACGTTGTAAAATAAATTTTAAGCAATAAATATGTTTTAAAACGAATTCTGTGTGTGTACATTGTACAATATTTTCCCGTCCTATAATGATATATTCTAAATTTATTCAAATCGCTGTTAACGATTTGCAAATGACTTACAAACCGCATAGAATTGTGTTTACATACAATGTTTGTATATGCTCGTAAATCTCGCTTAAAAATCACTGCTCCTCTGCTACATCTAAACGCTTGAAACTTGGTAAGGTTTAAATCCCTTTAACAATCGCTTGGCAAACATATATTTGTATTGCTCTATAAGACCTTAGCTATGCCGATTAAACCTTAAGATCTTCTCGTTTTAGAAAGCTATATCTCTGCTTGTTATTATTTCGCATAAGGTAATAATATTTTATTAGGTTAAGCGTCGCTATATTAGTTGTCTAAGCCGTTTCGTGTAAGGTGATATTAGATACGAGAATATGTCGAAGCGGACTGTGACATAAAAGAGGAAAAAAGTATTTTGCCAGGAGAGGGATTCGAACCCCCGACGTGTAAACACACACTAGATCTTAAGTTTAACGCCTTAACCAACTCAGCCATCCTGGCTTAACGATTTACTAAACATCAGAATCATATTTAAGTTTGAAATTTCCGCCTAACACCTTTACTAACTCGACATTTTAAGGTAATGAATAATTGTGCCAATATTTAATTTAATTACTTTTTTATGTAAATCATTCACAAAATACTCGGGCTCCTAAAAGAGTGGGAACAAACGATGTCATGTGCGCACATCCTGAATATTAATACCCTAAGTGCGCACACCCCCTTGTGCGCATATCATGATGACGTCATGTGTGCGCACACCCTGAATATTAATCACCTCTAATATTTAATGAACGTACCCCCACGCACCCCGTATGTTAATTAGTGCGGCACCCCTGCGGCACCCCAAAAATAAGGGTTGATCGGTACCTACACTACTACTATGGTCATAACAACAAAATTATCCTGCTTGCCGGGGTGAAATTTTCTCATTTAGACAGAACTCAAATTCATCCCGCTTACCGGGCTGGCCCGGTTACGGAGGTAGGCCACCTTCCATATAAATAACGCCTAAAACAAGATTTTTGTAACGCAAGTTTGTCTATATGATCTCAGCATAAC
Source organism: Trachythela sp. YZ-2020 (assembly GCA_016169945.1). Taxonomy (NCBI): domain Eukaryota; kingdom Metazoa; phylum Cnidaria; class Anthozoa; order Malacalcyonacea; family Clavulariidae; genus Trachythela; species Trachythela sp. YZ-2020. The sequence continues at coordinate 1,164,019 of JADLSH010000236.1, read as the reverse complement.
TTCAACTAGGTTGCTTTGTAGGTTGAACTTCAGCTTTTAGCATAAATTATCTTGAAAAAATTCCGTTATTTTTGTAGAAAAATGCTAGAAGAGCCGTATTGTAACAACCTAGAAGATATATTGGAAGGTAAAGTTGTTCCTTGTGAGCTTTCATATAATATTTATGCATTTTTTTGTCAATTTTTCCCACGAATTTAGTCAATTTTTGGCAGCGAATCAAGCCTGCCAACATTTGAAATGTTTTGTCAAGATACAAATGGTCTGTATTTATTTTAAGATTAAAATGGATATTCGAATAGTATTGTTTGGTGTGTCGAACAGGAAAACCCACCTTTGTTGAGAAAATGCTGCTGCAGCAACGTAGACAATTTAAAAATTTAAATTTGAATTGAAAGCTGAATTTGGCCGCGAAGGCTGACAATATTTAAATTATTTTGTCAAGATACAGATAGTCTGAGTGTATTTATTTTAAGATTGAAATGGACCTTGAATACCATGTTTAGATGTACCGGACAGGACGAGCCTCCTTTGTCGAGAAAATGCTGGGGGAAAAGGAACTGAATAGCAGGTATTTTAAAACTAATTGCAGTCTTAAAGGCTAAAGTGTCTTCGTGTGACAAATGTTATTAACATCAAATCAATCAGGAGACCTGCCCTGATTGTTAAAAAGGATTTATAGTAGAAATTAGCTTGTGTTCATGTGTTATCTTAGTCAAAAATCTACCGTGTCTCAATTGCTGCTGAGCTACAACGACTGGGCTAAAGCAAGAAATGAAGGTAATACTACAGATGTAGTATTTCTTGACTTTGCTAAAGCGTAATATAGCGTCCCTCATGAACGTCTCCTATATAAACTGGAACAGTATGGTATTGAGGGGTCGCTATTAACATGGTTTGGAAATTTTCTTGTAGATCGTCAACAGAGGGTAGTGGTCCGAGGTTCATGTTCATCATGGTCTAGTGTTAAATCAGGGGTTCCGCAAGGTACAATTTTGGGACCTATCCTCTTCTTAATTTATATAAATGACCTGCCGGATGACATTACCAGTGAAATAAAGTTATTTGCTGATGACACTAAAGTTTATAGGGTACTCAAAGATACAGATGGCGATGAGCTTCAATTGGATTTGGATAAAATGAGCAACTGGATGAATACTTGGCAATTACAGTACGCTTTAATCCTAATAAATGCGAGGTTATGAGAATTACGCATCGTCAAGATTTTTCAACTCCTGTGTATTATTTATCTACAAAGAAACTCAAGGTGGTTAATCAATTTAAAGATTTGGGTATCATTATATCAAATCATTTAACCTGGAATGATCAAGTCAACTCTGTAGTTAATAAAGCCAATCGTGTGTTAGGAATCATTAAGCGGACGGTAGGAACTTCAAATATGAACGTTTTCATGCTTTTATATAAGACTCTAGTAAGACCTATATTGGAGTATGCTGCGCCTATGTGGTCACCTTATTTAGTGAAAGATGTAAAGGCCTTGGAAAGTGTACAAAGAAGAGCCTCAAGGATGGCGTTAAATCAAAAACGTGGAGAAATGCCCTATGACAGTCGATGTGAAATTCTAAAACTAGATACACTGCAAAAGCGTAGGGAATATTTTTCACTAATAGAGTGTTATAAGACGGTGTTCGGACTTAATGGTATTTCATTTGATGAAGTTTTTGAATTTAGACATATTCGAAAACTCGATGTAATCATAAATATACATTATACTCAAAACTATCTAGAGTAAATTGCTTTCAACATTCTTTTTTTGTCAGAATTATAAATTTGTGGAATGGTTTATCAGCGCCTGTTGTGGAGGCTGATAGGCTTTCACTTTTTAAAAGTAGATTGAAAGAGCATATGGACATGTACTCTTAGGAACTGATGATTGATAAATATTTTTTAACGTAGATTTAGTGTAGGCAAGGGGAACTACTCGAATAGGGTCAACCTCATGGTTCTCCTGCAAGAACATTGGTATTACAATAAGTTGTATCTCTGTATCTTGAATAAATTATTATTGTATTGTATTGTATATTTTACAAATTCAATTGATCAAGAGTGGTCGAGTGAAACAGACTTTTATAGCTCGTATACAAACTTCTATTTTAGGTATAATATGTTACTGCCACTGACCCTTGTCCTGCATGCTTTTTTTGGAAAGGTGAAGAGATGGTGATACCTTGATGTTGAAAATAAGTATGAAATTTTAATTTGAATCTTCAGTCATGCATACACTTATTTGGTGTTACTTAATAATTTTAGGACCCAAAGCCAAAGGTAGATTATACAGGTTTCTTTATGGTTTTATAAGGCTAACATTGCCAAGCTATTGCTATGACTGTTTAAATAAGATACGGCAGTTGACTGTTGTGTAAAACTACCTGAAAAATACAATGAGAACTTCGACGTTTCGAGCGAAGGCCCTTCGTCTGGAAGTTAGTAGAATGGGTTGGGGGAAAACATGTGCTTTTATAGTGAATAGAAAAGCGATCACGTGATAAAAAAACCAATCAGATGGATTTAATCGAAACAAACTATAAACAAAATATGGAAATCACATCACAAAATATATTAGCATATAAGGAGCAGCGAACAAAGATAACAAGGCAAGAAAGACAGAAAACAAGGAACGAAATAAGATCGCTATTTAATTAGAGTTACAACAAGGTTCTTGGTGTTAAATTATATCTACACCTTTATTGTAGATTGGTACTACCATGCCAAAACACTTGATGTGTGGAAAATAATCACAGCCTGTACATGCATGTTCATTCATATAATTGGAGACTGATATGTGTTTATTAACCCTAACTCTAACTCTTCAATAATCCAAAGGATACTTATATGGCGAGATCGAGAGTAACCATCAACAGTTTTGTACTGGACAAATGTATCTCTTTGATAAGCAAAATTGTGTGGTGGTGCTGGTGGACAGTCAAGTGGAATTGCCATACAGTTTGTAATTTTGAAGACACATTGCCAGTAATGATTTAACAAGTGTACATCACATTTTATGTTGATTTGCTATTATTTGCATTCAGTCAAAACGACAAAAGCCTTACTTAATGCCGTAGAATATAAATGCTGTCTTACTGATGTTTAATTAGTTGTCCTGGTCATTATTATTTATCCAAAGCATCCTGACTCTCAACTGGGATTTTGCAAGACCTTTGGAGTACTGTACTAACCGAACAATATTAACCTTAGCATTGGGGATCAGTTGCTAGTACTTCAGAGGTTGAACCTTTATGTCTGTTTCCAAGGTGGGAATCAGGACTTTAATTGGGAAATTATAACAACTATATACTTCAAAATGAAACCTCATATATATTATTCAACTTGTAAACAATAAAGCCGGTCAGTGGACAAACCTTACTCCTTTGCCATTAAGCTGCAATTATTACACCCCAATGCGGCCTATTTTGTTATTTTATTCTGTCTCATATCAGAGGATTTACTTGTTATGGAAAAGTGTTGGGCATTAACCAGTTGATGTTCGGATTCCAAAATGAGGTTAAATTTTACCCCAAAAAAGGAGTTAAATTTCAACTTCAAAAAACGTAACTCCAAAAATTGTAACTACAAAAAACGGATTATTTTGAACCATTTTTGCTAACTCTCCTTCTCGAAGTTAAATTAGCTCCTTGAAAATAACAGTGTGCTGATATTTCTTTAATTAGGAGGCTGAGTCCGCACAAAATCAAGACAAGCGTTGCTAAATTTAATGTTTTTTTACAGTTGTACTGTATTAGTACGACTATCCTTTACTTCTGAGTCCGTATGTTGGTATAATAGTTTCTTCATTTTTATATAATTTGAACTATGTTCGCTGTGTAATTTTAGATGAAAAAGCTTGCTGCAAATTTTATTCCCAGGTTCTGGGTTTTAAAATTTCGGGAGGAAGACCCCCTGTTTGATTATCTGCCTCTACACATCAGACCCCCCCCCCAATCCACACACACACACACTTTAAATTCGTTCAACGCCTCTATTAGTTTGTATTACTTTTTTGAATAAAAACTATAATTGAATTTAAATATTAATAAACTAAAATTCATACCAGAAGTCCATGAAACGGCAGGGATGAGGAAAATCAAAGCAAGAAATTTAACCATTTTCTATACAATTATAATGTGAACACTAAAGTGAGTTTAACTAAACCAATGGCAATGGTTTAAACTGTTCTGCTTCTACTCTTCGTAATGTGTAATTTTGTAGTAAGATATTTGTCAATGGCTGCAAACATTTTTGTATACACTTATAGTTTTTTGGTTTCTAAGTTTGCGGTAGAAAAAGTTCGAAACAAAGAGTTGTTGCAAACATTTATTTTAAAAATTGTTAGTAGAAACTTTGTAGTGTTCTATTGCAAATGCTGCAATCCGATTCCCTACTCTATACAATGTCTATTCGTCGATAGATAGCGAGTAGCAAACTAAGTGCCAGTACTCGCGCGGCCATACAGTAAAACAACATGGATGTCACGAAGAATGAAATTGTTTTGCCTTGGATTTTGTCCATAGCCAATGATTATGCTTTGTTTTCCGATATATAATCCAGAAGAACTAAGGTACACAAGTTAGTTTCTACCAAAACATTTCGCCCTCGTCATCTATCACTGCATAGAAATCTCGAGCGCATAATCTAATTGACCATTAGTAGTTAATGACGTTTATTTGCATGTAGTAGAGCTGTTGTAAATAAATATAATTAGTCTTTAAATGTTTCAGTTAGTCTCTAGGTCAATTAACTAACTAGCTCACTAAAATTAAACTAACTCGCCAACTTACTGACAACTAACCTGTTATTTCTTGCTTTTAAAGTTATAAACAAAAAACGAGATACAAAGTGAAAAACATACATACATACATACCAGCGTCACAAAAAGTCGCTGACGATTTTTCTTCAAGATTCTTTCCAGCCAATCGCGCAGTGCACAATGAAGTTGGACCAAACTCAGGGATCTTATATACGATCGTTTCGACGCAAACAGACAGTCAATGTCAAAGGTAAATGCAATAAGCGAAACGGTAACCCTTAGACGCCGGAAGAAAACGGCGTCGCCTGGTTTCGAAGACTAAATTCCGCTTGGAGTGATACTTGTAGACAGTAAACACTCCACTTGTAAATGGTTTAATTAAAATATTCCAACCCCTCTCATCTCTCATCAAAATCAAATGCTCCTTGTCCAAGTAGATGTATGCATTTAACTGCCTTTTCACATTTTAGTATATTTTAACGTAAGCAAAGTCATTTTAACTTAAGTGTCCTTTAACGTAAGCAAAGTCATTTTAACTTAAGTGTCCTTTAAACTGAAGTGTCCTTTTAACTTTAGTGTCCCTTTTATGTAAGCAGTGTCTTTTTAACGTAAGCAGTCATGTAATTTTAACTAAAGTGTCCGTTTAACGTAAGCAAATTCATTTTAACTAAGTGTCCTCTTAACCCTAAGGGTAAGCAGTGTTCTTTTAACTTAAGTGTTCATTTAACTGAAGTGTCCTTTTAACTTAAGTGTACTTTTAACGTAAGCAGTGTCCTTTTAACGGAAGCAGTGTCCTTTTAATTTAAGTGTCCGTTTAATGTAAGCAAAATTATTTTAATATAAGTTTCTTTAACATAAGCAAAGATATTTAACTTAAGTGTGCCTTTTAACGTAAGCAAAGTCATTTTAACTTAAGTATCCTTTTAACATGTATAAGCAGAGACATTTTAACTTAAGGAGGCTCCCTACAGTTTCCATTAGATATCAGTGTTTTGAATTGAAAGCTCTTTGAAAGGTTATAAGCATAGAAAACTCGGACTTGCGTAAGCCCTTTATTCCTTGTATATCAAACAATACTTTCAACACAAGTTTTTTACTCTTGACGTTGCCATGGCGATATGACGTCATCATTAATCTTGGCAGTTTTAGCCAAAGAAGGTATGATAGCGGAAAAATAAGGTCGGCGGTGACCTACTCTCTTTTTGCAGAAAGTAAATCATTATGAGATTCTGAGTTTTCTCAGAAATTGTTTTGAGAATCTCTAGTGTAAATTTTTTTTTAAAGCCAAAATTTAGTTTCACAAAAACTACACTAGGGATTTTTTTCAAATTTAAGAATTTAATAGAACTTAGTACGTCGAATACATAGTCAAATTTTGAGATATGGTCACTGAAGAGTTTACACGAAGTACCTGTAGAGGACTGTGTAGCGTAACCGCTGACTGTTAGTGTTTTGACATTTCAATATCGATCTTTCTTGTTTACTTTACAGCAAGGCACTTTTCTACTTTATTGTAAGTCTTACCTTCTCGTTGTATTTATATTTAACTTTGTAATCGTCCTATTCATTGGCATAGTCCGATATGCGTATAGTATGTATGTAGTTATATTTTTATTCATTGTATTTACTTAGGACTCTTTCATCGTCTGTGTTATTAAAATATATCACATATTCGAGAAGGTCATTTCTTCATGAAAGAGTCATGGTTATCGTAGAATGTTCTGTCCCGCAATGCGATTTTCAAACTAATGACGTCTCAGAGGCACTTGCCATCGCTCTGCTAACAAACCATGGTCTGGCCCATCAGAATACAGCACCTACAGTTTCACAACAACCAGCACCCACACTTCAAGGCCCAAAACTTGAGCGGCCCAAAATAGATGTCGGTGTGTCTACTGAAGACTGGAACGTGTTTGTCCGGCGATGGGCAGTCTTCCGAGCCGGATCTGGGATCAATGACACTTCGGCCCCATACCAATTATTCCAGTGTGCTGGGACCGAGCTCGGTAATAGCCTCAATGCAGCAGGTGATAACCCCAATGCAGCCTCCAGTACCCTCGACGAACTGCTTGCCGCCATGCGGTCCCTTGCAGTCATCCCCGTTGCTACTTGCGTCCTGCGGACTGAGCTCCTCCAACTACGTCAAGAAAGGGATGAGACTTTCCGAGCATTTACGGCCAGGGTGAGAGGGAAAGCCGAAACTTGCGCCTTTACAGCCGAATGTGAGTGTGGCAAGGGCGTGGACTACACAGATCACGTCATCCGCGACGTTCTCCTCAATGGCTTATCTGATCCAGACATCCGCCGTGAAGTACTGGGGACGCCCGACATCCTCAAGAAACCAGTCAATGACGTGATTGCCCTTGTTGAGAACAAGGAAATGGCCCGCAATGCCATTGCCAATCAACCCTGTCTGCTGTGTCATCTTTCCAGCGCCAGAAGAATCCAAGGACAACCACTGCTACCACCCCGCCCCCAGCAGATCAAACGAAAGAGGCAACCTGCTCGGACTGCAAGCATACCTTCAAGGTCTTTACAGAGGGAGCCCGTGGGTGGAACACCAAACCTCACCAATTGTGCATTGACTGCTACCGAGCTCGTCGCAGGAAAAAACGTCAACCCCGCCCGCCCCACGACAATCAGTCCAGCCTCCAGACCATAGAGCAAGATCCCATATCCCAGGTGGCCGCATTCCATAGCGACCGACCTTCTCAGACAGGTAGACGCCGTAAACATGCCTCCACCACCCATGGCAACGTCAACAGAGCTTCAACCACAAGACTTGACCACCACATATTCTCAAAAGGTGAATGGAAACGAGCACGCCTGTTAGACCACCCTAGAGTCAAAGTCACGATCTCCGTTGCCAAGTCAGCCGCACCTAGAGTCACCAGCCCCACCCATGCCCCGGGCCACAACACAGAGGTCTCAGCAGTTGCCGACACAGGTGCACAATATGACTTGCGGTCCCTGACTGATTTCCTTGCCTGTGGATTCTCCCGCGACGATTTACGGCCGGTTAGTCTTAGCTTGTCAGCTGCCAACCGCTCTCCTATCTCCATTGACGGAGCGTTCTTTGCAAAGATCACAACGCAACGCAGCAATGCCAAAGTGGCGTCGTGCCACTCTATGGTTTATGTTAGCAGCTCTGTCCAAGCCATGTATTTGTCATACGAGACATTGCTAAACCTCGGCCTGCTCGCAAATGCCTTCCCATCTACGGACAATGCAGGCAGCCCCAAAGAAAGGATCCACATCACCGACTCTGATGCATCATCCGCACCTCCATCCATCAACGTCACGCGGTCACTCAATGGTGGTTGTCATACGCCGAATACCCCACAAGACACATGCTCGTGCCCCCAGCGTGAGGTTACCCCACCACGCCCATCGGCCCTGCCTTTCCCCTGTACACCAGAGAATAACGAACGTATGAAAGCATGGCTCCTTGCTAGATACTCCTCGTCCACATTCAACACGTGCCCACATCGGGCATTACCATGCATGGAGGGCCCACCGATCGAGATGCACGTTGACATGGCCGCCACACCGAAGGCCTGCCACACACCAGCCAACATACCCCTACATTGGCAGCAGCAAGTATACAACGACCTCCTCCGTGACGAAGCACTTGGTGTCATTGAACGTGCCTTACGGAGAACCTGTGTCCTGGTGCCATCGGATGGTGGTAACACGGAAGCACGACGGGTCTCCACGTCGCACGGTCGATCTCTCGCCACTAAACAAATTTTGTAAGCGGGAAACATTCGCCATGGAGTCACCCTTCCACCTCGCACGTCGCATCGCCAAGGACACGTGGAAAACAGTCACGGATGCCTGGAACGGCTACCACAGCGTCCCGCTTCGAGAATCAGACCGCCCTCTTACCACCTTCATCACGCCCTTTGGCCGTTGGCGCTACTTGAGAGCACCCCAAGGCTTCCTATCATCAGGGGATGGATACAATCGTCGTTTTGACGCCATCCTGTCGGCTCTTGTGCGCAAGGAACGCTGCGTGGACGACACAATCCACTATGACACCGACTTGGAGCAGCATTGGTGGAGGACCATCGACGTGCTCACACGTGTTGGACAAGCCGGAATTGTGTTAAACCCAGACAAATTCCAATTTGCCAAACGGAGCGTAGACTTTGCCGGCTTCAGAGTGTCATCCTCGACCATCGAACCACTTCCGAAGTACCTAGACGCCATTAGAGAGTTCCCCCCACCCACCTCCACAACCGATATCCGGAGCTGGTTCGGCCTTGTCAACCAGGTAACCAACTACGCACAACTACGCGATATAATGGCCCCCTTCAAGCCTTTCCTCAGTCCTCGCTGCCCATTCCACTGGACGCCCGAGTTGGAGGCTGCCTTCATAACATCGAAAGAAGCCATCGTGGAAGCCATCCGCAAGGGTGTTGAGATCTTTGATATACACAAGCGGACCTGCCTCCGCCCAGACTGGTCACGACGCGGTATTGGTTACTTCCTTCTTCAACAGCACTGCAGCTGCCCTTCCGGTATACCAGACTGCTGCCCTGGAGGATGGCACATCACCCTGGCTGGCTCACGATTCCTCTCATCAGCCGAGGAACGCTACGCCGCGATTGAAGGGGAAGCACTTGCCGTGGCATGGGGTCTTGAACAGACACGCTACTTCACACAAGGTTGCGACAACCTTGTCGTAATCACCGACCACAAACCACTTGTGAAGATCTTCGGCGCAGGGGCGGATCCAGGATTTTTCGTACGTTAGTCGAAATATCTGACAATACAAGTTTGTGCCGCAGGCGCAAAATTGGCCGAGCGCCGTAGGCGCGAGCAACCTAGGGGGGTATGGGGGCATGCCCCCCCAGAAAATTTTTGATTTTTGAACCTCGGAAACGCCATTTGCGGCACTCTGGGAGCAGCTTCAGCCAAAAATTAACCTCATAAGATGGGACCCAATTATAGCAATTTTCAGTCTCACTGACTCCCACAAATCACTCCTTAGGTATTCACTTCACTTGATCAGACATTTAAATTTTGAATCATTGAATGTGTGCCCTATGAAACTACGTCTGTGGCTGTCGATTAAAAACATGAATTTCACAAAATAACACATGATCGTATTACACATTTACACCAAGCTATGCCATGTGGTATTGCCTTTGTATATTGCTCCATATACATTATATAAATCCAGTATAGATATAGATAATATTAAACTAATATTAGTCCACAAAAAGCATAAACAAACTTCCGATTCGCCTGGGTATTAAACTTGGTTCACTGTAAATCTTATCTATAAAGTATATTATTATAAAGCGTCGAGTCTAAGTCTTGACCGCAATATTATGTAAATCAGTTCACCTCATCACCTACGCGGGTCAATACTTTGCACACAAATAAACAGTATAGGAGAATGTATTAATAATGTATAGGAGTCAAATTTAGTCAACATATAATATATTTACCTTAGGGCCGTACAACAGTTGCTCTTTCGATCTCGAACGTACTTCGGGATGTATGATTCGGCACCAAAATTTCTCCAAGTCGGTCAAGATTCAAGCGGAAGACCGCTGTTTTGACTGATCATCATATTGCTTTACAGAAACGTAAACCTTTACCGCTGAACGCAATGTAATTACTGGACTACAAACTTAAATATGCTGACGCCACTGAACCAATTTGATAACTGGACCGCGATTTGAATTCGAATTAATTAACTTCGCAATTTTTTACCCTAGTCGCGTGACCGGGTTGACTACCCCTGGATCCGCCCCTGCTTCGGCGACCGCACGTTGGACGAGATTTTCAAGTCCAGCGGCCCTGACAATATTCCTAACCGGATTATTAAGGATTTCGCGTACGAATTGGCCGAACCTGTATGTCACATCTTTAATACATCTCTGTACACCGGTGAATTCCCTAACATATGGAAAGATGCGTTAATTACACCAATTCCCAAAGCGCCATCCGTATCCTGTGAGGAGGAGTTGCGCCCAATCTCCCTTACAGCCTGTTTGTCCAAAATTCTTGAGGACTTTGTGGTCAATTGGATGGTGGATGACGTGAAACATAAAATCAACCCGCAACAATTTGGTTGCCTCAAAGGAACCTCTACAACGTTTTGCTTGATCGACATGATCAACAATTGGCTAAGAACATTGGATGATAAATCGAGCTATCTGCGGATCGTTTTCCTCGACTTTAGTAAAGCCTTCGATCGCATCGACCATAATATCCTGGTCCCAAAGTTGCTGGCCCTTGGTGTCAGATTGTCGCTTATTCCATGGATATGCAGCTTCCTCTCAAATCGCCGTCAATCGGTAAAGATCGACAATTTCCAATCTGATTGGGGCATCATTAACGCTGGAGTCCCTCAAGGGACTAAGTTGGGCCCTATTTTATTCATAATCATGATCAACGATCTGGAACTGGCATCCTCTAGCACTGGCCATTGGAAATATGTGGTCGATGTAACAATATCGGAGTCCTTAAAGAAAAATGAAGTCTCAGCCCTACAGTCTGATCTTAACACAATTGAAAGATGGACTGCTAATAACAACATGAAATTAAACGGCAAGAAATGCAAAGAAATGATAGTGAGTTTCGCCCGTACCGAGAACGACATCCCCCGGCTCCTCATTGATGGTTTGCCTCTAGACTTAGTTCCTTTACGGGTGCCTAAATGTGTTTTTTAATAAACCTTTAATAATAATAATAATAATACCCAACTCGCGACTATTCCGGCTTAAACAACGCACCCTCCCGTGGCGTTTCGACATCAAGCACTTACCCGGCAAGACCAACCTCGCCGCTGACGCAACGTCGAGACACCCCTCACCATCAGGTTCGGCGAACACTGTTTCACTCGGATTGTCCAGTTGCCCTGACTTCATTGAGTCGGCGCTCATGGCTTCCATCCGACACGATGCTCAAGAGCTCGGTACGATCTCATGGCCTATTCTCGCGCAAGAAACAGCGGCCGACACGTCCCTGAACCACCTACTCAAGCTGATAGAGCAAGGCACACAGAGCTTCGACTGCAACGATCCCACACTAGCCAGCCTCTGGCCCATCTGCGAATCTGCATATGCACAAGATGGCGTCCTGCTATACCAAGACCGTGTTGTAGTCCCTCCGTCCCTCCGCCGCCGCGTTTTACAGCATCTACACGCAGCCCACCAAGGAGCGTCAACCATGGAACAACGTGCCCGCGCTATAGTCTACTGGCCAGGGATGTCAAAGGACATTCGCGCAACCAGAGACGGATGTGCAGACTGCAACCGGAATGCCCCTTCACAGGCAGCCACACCACCTCTCCCCACTCCACCACCGTCAACTCCCTTTGAAGCGATTTTCTCTGATTTCTTTGATTATGGAGGACGCCATTACCTCGTAGTAGGAGACCGCCTGTCTGGCTGGGTAGAGGTGCTGAGTTCAACAGCAGGAACCAACCTTGGCGGCTCGGTGGGCCTCGTGCAACACCTGCGCTCGTTCTTCGCAACGTTTGGTGTACCAGAGGAGCTCTCAAGCGACGGCGGCCCGGAGTTTATGGCAAGCCATACTGAGGACTTCCTCCGCCTGTGGGGCGTCAGGCACCGTGTGTCTTCCGTCGCGTTTCCTCAATCCAATGGTAGAGCAGAGGTTGCAGTGAAAACAGCCAAGCGTCTCCTAATGTCCAACACAGGGCCAACCGGCAGCCTTGACCATGACCGTTTCCTGACTGCCATCCTGCAATTGCGCAACAGCCCTGATCCCGACTGCAACCTTTCACCAGCACAGATAAACCGAACCCAAACGTCCGCCCTCTTTGGCGTCAGGCATGGGCAGCAAGGGAAGACGCCCTTCGAACACGGATTACTCGCACCACTGAATCCCTGAAAGCCCATTCGCGGCCACTCCGCCCATTAACCTTAGGCGAGAGAGTATTCCTCCAGAACCAAACAGGTGCCAGCCGGACCAAGTGGGATCGATCGGGAACAGTTGTCGAAGCACAAGGCCACGACCAATACAGGGTAAAAGTGGATGGTTCCGGACGACTCACCCTACGCAACCGCCGCTTCCTCCGTGCATATACACCAACGACTCCATCCACCAAGCAGTAACTGACAGCACCATCCCTACCCACCAGCAGCACTGAAAAGCAGGACTCCACACCACACCTTCGCCCCACAGTGACTTTGCCACAACCGACGGATACACCAGAACAGACACCAAGTCGCGATACACCTATAGTGAGTCCAACACCGATTGACAGTCCAGACCCACCTGCTCCAGGACTCACAAACGATTTACCACCCACTGTGCCGAACACACTTCTAGCACCAACCTCACATCCACCGTCATCGGGCCAGTCCTCACGCCCCAGCCGGGAACGTCGACCCCCTAAACGATTCGAACCTGAAACAGGCAAATGGCTAACACATTGAGTGCGTCCACCTATGTAGCGCCATAGAGTTCCGCACTGGGGGGGATGAAGAGTTTACACGAAGTACCTGTAGAGGACTGTGTAGCGTAACCGCTGACTGTTAGTGTTTTGACATTTCAATATCGATCTTTCTTGTTTACTTTACAGCAAGGCACTTTTCTACTTTATTGTAAGTCTTACCTTCTCGTTGTATTTATATTTAACTTTGTAATCGTCCTATTCATTGGCATAGTCCGATATGCGTATAGTATGTATGTAGTTATATTTTTATTCATTGTATTTACTTAGGACTCTTTCATCGTCTGTGTTATTAAAATATATCACATATTCGAGAAGGTCATTTCTTCAGTCACCGGACAAACGAACGAAAAAAAAGGACCTCAAAATGCCATTTTCTGCTCGCGAAAAGCCTAAACGAAATACTGACCGATCACGATATAGTGTTTGCGGGCGCGTGTTCGAGTCACTCGCTGGCTGTAAAACTGGCTGTTTTTTTCGAAATGGTGTACAATTTCGAGCAAAATTATCTTCGTTTTCGTTACCATTGGTTTGTTGGACCCAAGATTGTTTGTTGGTGGTCTTTTTTCTGGTCTGGTTTGTCGGTGGTTTTCGCATTGAATTAATCCAACGTCTCTTAAATTTGTTTTTATTGTTGAAATCGGTATGAAAACCATTCAAAACATTCAAACAAGTCCAAATTTTCATAAGACAACTCGTAAGTCCTAACTGTATGTACTGTGGTTGTATGCAGTAGTTTTTAAACTTTTGATTGCTTTAAAGAATTATATTACTTTGACAGTTCTTTTGACATTTTAGAATTTTTGGTCTGCAACAAGTCGAAGATTTTGAACATTATAAAAGATAATACTGAACGTAAATACGTAAAAAACATACTAAAAGAAAGCTTAGAAACTGGTTAAGAACATACGTACTGTTTAAATTTCAAAGATTTACGAAAGTGCCTTTTCACATTTTAGTGTCTTTTAACGTATTAAGCAAAGTCATTTTAACTTAAGTGTCCTTTAACGTAAGCAAAGTCATTTTAACTTAAGTGTCCTTTAAACTGAAGTGTCCTTTTAACTTAAGTGTCCCTTTGATGTAAGCAGTGTCTTTTTAACGTAAGCAGTCATGTAATTTTAACTAAAGTGTCCGTTTAACGTAAGCAAATTCATTTTAACTTAAGTGTCCTCTTAACCCTAAGGCTAAGCAGTGTTCTTTTAACTTAAGTGTTCATTTAACTTAAGTGTACTTTTAAGTTTTAACGTAAGCAGTGTCCTTTTAACGGAAGCAGTGTCCTTTTAATTTAAGTGTCCGTTTAATGTAAGCAAAATTATTTTAATATAAGTTTCTTTAACATAAGCAAAGATATTTAACTTAAGTGTGCCTTTTAACGTAAGCAAAGTCATTTTAACTTAAGTGTCTTTTAACATGCATAAGCAGAGACATTTTAACTTAAGGAGGCTCCCTACAGTTTCCATTAGATATCAGTGTTTTGAATTGAAAGCTCTTTGAAAGGTTATAAGCTTAGAAAACTCAAATTTTTGCGTAAGCCCTTTATTCCTCGCATATCAAGCAATAATTTCAACACAAGTTTTTTACTCTTGACGTTGCCATGGCGACATGACGTCATCATTTATCTTGGCAGTTTTAGGCAAAGAAGGTATGATAGCGGAAAAATAAGGTCGGTGATCTACTCTTTCAAACAAGTCCAAATTTTCATAAGATAACTCGTAAGTCCTAACTGTCTGTACTGTGGTTGTATGCAGTAGTTTTTAAACTTTTGATTGCTTTAAAGAATTATATTACTTTGACAGTTCTAGAGTGCCTTGAGGAGAGTATAAAATATCATTTTAGAATTTTTAGTCTGCAACAAGTCGAAGATTTTGAACATTATAAAAGATAATACTGAACGTAAATACGTAAAAAACATACTAAAAGAAAGCTTAGAAACTGGTCAAGAACATACGTACTGTTTAAATTTCAAAGATTTACGATTATACTGAAAATTTGTGGTTTCTTCGCAGATAAGTCTCAAAAATAACTTACCGCGGCTTGTTTCAAAATTTTACCGGGTCACGAAGATTCCACGCGAGGGTGACGTCTGATCTATATAGATCGTGTTTCAAACTGTACTATAACTGTAGGGAGCCTCCTTAAGTGTTCTTTTAACTGAAGCGCCCATTTAACCTAAGTGTCCTTTTAACGTAAGCAGTGTCCTTTTAACTTAAGTGTCCGTTTAATGTAAGCAAAGTTATTTTAATATAAGTCTTATTTTATTGGCCAGTCCTATTTGATTGGAGGATACCCAAAGGCAAACCATAAGGCCAGATGGGCCTTGAACTTGAACGAAATACCCAGGTATTTTTGGCATCATATACCCAAATTTGAGAGAAAGGTAGATACCAAAATACGCTAAATTAAACATAAATGCGATACAAAATACCTGTAATTCACTGTGCCGATACACGGTAGGGTATACCTCAAACATAATACCCAAGAAAACCATGGCCAGGCCTGAATAGTTGTACAGTAGCATAAGTGCTTATTTTTGGCGAACATCCTTGCTAATCTTGTGATGGAATTACATATTTTGAAAGGGGGAGCAGGTGTAAGTCCACAATTACCCTAAATCCCTAATGTATGTTATAAATTAGCGTCTGCAACCCACATGCATGCCTCGAAAGCTTCCGCCTAAAGGTTTTCTTATTTACAAATTAAAAATATTTACTTGCCAAAATAAAGAACTTTCAGTTAGTCAAACAAACTCACACTCCAAGCCATCTATACTGAATGTATATTTAGTATTTACTGATAATAAAGCGAACATGCTATAAATGAAGAAAACAGTGTACTGTAAAGATGACATCAGCGACAACAAATGTAGATATTATGCTCACTATAATACAATAAATGCAGATATTATGTTCACTACAGTATTTGTTCTTGAAATATGCACTCGTGAGTTTTTCAAAGACCTCAAATAGCACTCGTCCTTCGGACTCATGCTACTTTGATGCTCTTTAAAAAACTCACTAGTGCATGTTTTATCCAAATTGCACTCGAAACCATCCTATTACCTATACTAATTGTACAAAATAATGAATAGTGAAATTGAAAGCAGTCACTGACATGTTTACTGGCAGTACCTACCACTGACAAGTATAACCGTGTGGCGATTGACCGAGTAAAATAATATATAAAATAAAATAAGTAGGGTGTTTCGCCAAAAAAAGCCAGACTATAGCTGTTCTCTGGCTTAAATTCAGTTTCATATGTGTGGCTAAATAGTTTGGTGAATTATACATGATGAAGCTGGTAAAAATATTGCCGAAAATGTAGCGATTCCCATTACAGTAATTCAGTAAATATAACTTAATTGCGTCAATACACAATATCTATTATAGAAGTGAGAACTCTAATATTTTTAGATATTTCAGTTCTTTTGTTATACTCTTTCACGAAAAGTCAAGACGCGCATTTTTTTTCAATTTAAAATAAATATTGGGTAGGGAATATCTGATCATTAAAATATAAATTAAAAATTTAATTGTTGCGTTACCGCACTGAAGGCTATATTATATATAACTTGCTAACTGACATACCGGTATTCTCTTCGCTTTTCTAAATATGACTGTAGTTGTATTAATCTTGTTTCTGATTTATTTCAATAATCATGGATAACTTAAATTTGCACCATGTCAATACAGGCGATGAAGCGATATACTCTTTTTGTATACCTTTAATAGCATGCTATTTGTAGTTTGTTAAATGTAATATAGCGCTTCTTTATACTACACTGTCCAACTGCATTGAAAGTATAAAAGGAGTAGTTCAAATCTCAATGATGAACTATCCAAATTTTAGGCCTTTATTCTTGTGTATTTTGAATGTATATATAATTGCGCCAGCTACTTAGGTTTAATAGTTAGTTGCTGCCGAGCGAAGCGAGGCAGCACACTAATGTCGACCCAGTCTCCTGCTCGGATGTATTATGTTCGACAGAATCTCGATTTTGTGAGTATTGTGTCGTGATGTCGGCGAGTTTATGACGTAAAATGACGTAGCAGTTACAAAATGGCATACACAAGGATTTTACGAAAACAATCCGAGTAGGATCAAATAACTGCGTCGGAACTCGAAAACACCGCATGAGCGATGTAATTTTGTGGTCTCCAAGCAGTAAAGTAGCGTGTTTTCCCAAGTGAGGTCCAAAAGTGACAAGCGAGTACATTTTATATGGTCATATATCTAAGTTTTTGTCAAGAAATAAAGCGGTGTCGGAAATATTGTTATTTTTAGTAAGTTATTGTTGACTCCATATTAGGAGATGATTGACAGATACAAAAACAGCTGATTAGGGATTTTGTAAGAGAGTTTATATAGCGTGTAGCGAATACGCCAATGTGAGTTGTGAAAATTATATCTTTTATTTTGAATATTTGTGAATTGTTGTGAAGAGCGGCGCTTTTAATAGTGCATTCCGACAAAGTGGCACCTACCGACGCGATTTGAAGTACATTATGGAGAAATTACAGAAGGATTTAACGGGAAAATTAAAGCTTTTAAAATTTACGTTCGACAAAACAACAGATATTGTCAACAAAGCAAATACGGTCGCAATTCAACGACATCGCGAAGCATTGATAAAGGTTACAGCGAACATCGAGGAAATCATTCGAACTCGTGGAAGTCGAAAGACTACAACAGTATTTGGACAAGGTAAAAGCCGACGAAGCGAGCAAAGCGAAAGAAGCTGAACGAGCACAACAAATGCAGTTTGAAAAAGAACAATACGAACAAAAACTTCAATTCGAAAGCAAGGTTGAGGAAATCAAAAAATGAAAAGCGACAACGAATTCGACAGCAAAGTTCAACACGGATCAAATACGAACCAAGCTTCCGAAGTTAGTTATAACCCCATTTAATGGCGCACCCACAGATTGGCTACGATTTTGGAACGTGTTCGAGGCCGAAATAGATAACAACAGTGATCTACCAGGGGTAACTAAATTCGCCTATCTAAAGGAACTTTTGAAACCAAATGTTCGATCGACCATAGATGGGTTACCATTTTCAACCGAGGGATATACTAGAGCAAAACATATTTTGAAAACTAAGTATGGCAACACTACAGAGATTGTTAACGCTTATGTGCAAAACATCATGGCTTTACCTGTTATCAGTGGTACACAACCCGCGAAAATACACGAGTTCTATGAAAAATTGCTATTCAACGTACAAGCGCTTGAAACATTAGGGAAATTAACAGAGATAAATGGTTATGTTCGAATGTCAGTAGACAAACTCGAAGGGATACGGGGAGATTTACTACGAACGGATGACGACTGGAGAGAATGGGACTTTCCAAAGTTTGTCGAGGCACTGCGGAAGTGGACCGAAAGGAACCCATGCCTACCACGAAAGAAACTGAATGAATACTCAAAGCAAGGTGGATCTTCCTACAAAACTCAACAACGCACTTGTGTTTATTGTGAAAAACCAGATCACAAGTCAACCGATTGTAGCAGTGTAACCAAGCCTGGTGAGCGACGGCAGATTCTACAACGGAAACGTCTTTGTTTCAACTGTACCGGCTCAGGACATAGAGCTTCGGACTGTAAGAGTAGATCAAAATGTCGAATCTGTGATGCTAAGCACCATTCATCAATTTGTGAAAAACTGCCGAGTGAAAACTTGATGACAACTAATCAAGGAAACGAACAGCAGGTTATATATCCAGTGGTCGTTGTAGATGTGAAAGGAGTGAAGTGTCGTGCATTGTTGGATTCGGGATCTGGGAGTTCCTATGCTTCCATCAGTTTGCTCAAGCGGATTGGAGTCAAACCCATTAATTCAGGAATGCGACAAATCAAAATGATGTTGAGCACCACAACAAGAAGGATGGACATTTACAATATCAATGTCAACTCGCTGAGTAAATCCTTTACAATGGATATCAATGTCACCAAGGTAGAGAAGCCTCAACTCATGACCTTAAAGAATCCTGGTTATCAGAACCTCTTGGAAAGACACCCACATCTTGATGGAGTAGTCATGGATGACAAGGACGTTAAGACTAACTTACCTGTCCATTTAATCTTGGGAATAAGTGAATGTACCAGAATAAGCACAGCAGAACCGGCGCGTGTTGGGGGAGAATGGGATCCAGTGGCAATCCTCACCAAGTTGGGATGGACAATTACTTCACCTGGTCAGGAGTTTGATGTCTCAGCATTGTTACTTACTCAAACTGCACAAGTTAACTATGAGGAACTATGCAAATTAGATGTACTGGGTCTTGCAGACTCGTCCGCTTTCGACCAAAATGAAGTGTTCGAAGAATTCAAGGAACAATTGCAAAGAAACGAGAATGGATGGTACCAAACGTGTCTAACATGGAAGGGTGATCATCCACCTCTGCCTGATGGAAAAAATGCCAGCTTGCGTAGATTAAGCACTCTAGTACGCAAACTCGATAAAACAGGAAAAATCAAGGATTATGATGTAGTCATGAGAGACCAGCTGGAACAAGGTATACTTCAGCGTGCCCCAGACACAGTAATCGGGCAAGAATGCTACATCCCTCATAAAGCGGTGATCAGGGAGAAAGCGGAGAGTACAAAGCTTCGTATTGTGTATGATGCTTCGATGCGGGTACAAGATAATGCTCCATCCCTTAACGAATGTCTGAATCCTGGCCCCCCACTGCAAAACCACCTTTGGAGTGTGCTCGTAAGAGAACGGTTTTACCCTGCAGCCCTCACCGCAGACATCAAACAAGCATTTCTACAATTCCGAATTTGTGAAGAAGACAGGGATGCTCTAAGATTACATTGGTTGAAAGATTTGAATTCAAAGGAAGTGGAGACTTTCAGGTTCACCAGGGCGTTGTTCGGACTTGCTCCTTCTCCATTTCTGTTAGGAGGGGTGATCAAGCAACATCTCGAAGTGTGGCGCGACAAGAATCCAGAGACGGTACAAGAAATTGAAAAGGGACTCTACGTTGACGATTTGATCTTGGGCGCAGCAACAACCGATGAAGCGCAGCTACTGAAAATCAAAGCTACTGAAATATTTGAGGACGCCACCTTTCAATTACACAAGTGGCATTCGAGCGAGGCTACGTTAGAATCCAACCAATCTGAAGGAGAATTCGTGGATCAGACCTATGCAAAACAGCAACTGAAGCAGCTGGATAATGTGAACTGTGGTATCCTAGGACTTGCGTGGAATAAGAATGAGGACACAATCAGCATTATCATTTCGAACAGTGAAGTACCAGCAACCAAACGAGGAGTTTTAACGAAAATCGCAAAGGTTTATGACCCATTGGGACTGGCATCACCTTTGTCACTCCTTGGGAAGATGTTGTATCGCGAAGCGTGTAACTTGAAATGCGGATGGGATCAACCATTACCGATCGACCTGCTTAAGAAATGGAAACGGTGGGAAAACGAGCTGCCAGAGTCCATAACAACCGTGAGAGCATTAGCAAAGTACCGAGAACCAATAACCAACATCACTCTTCACGCATTTGGCGATGCAAGCGGAAACGGAGTAGCGGCAGCCACCTACGCTGTAGTGACACAACCATCTGGGCAAACGCAAGGTCTCGTGACAGCGAAAGCACGACTCGCAAAACAAGGACTGACTATACCCCGGCAGGAGTTGGTCGCCGGTCATATGGCGGCAAATCTTGTTACGAATGTGAAAGAAGCACTCGAAGGATTCCCTGTTGCAAACCCTTACTGTTGGCTAGACAGTACAGTAGCCCTTCATTGGATTCGAGGCGAAGGAAGAGGCGAAGGAAACTACAAGCAGTTCGTGCAAAATCGAGTCACCAAAATCCAACAGAAAAAGCTCGAGTGGAGATACGTACCAACAGGCGAGAATCCTGCGGATTTGGGCAGCCGTGGAGGCGCTGTAACCCAGAACAACGAGCTGTGGTGGAACGGACCGACCTGGCTTTCCAAACCAGAGTATTGGCCCATAGATATCACGACGAAAGCAACGAAAGGATCGCTATCTGAGGCAAAGAAAGTCCGAGAATTGTTCGCGTTGGCGACCGTTCAAGAAACAGATGTGTTTGGTGAGCTCCTCGAAAGACGAAATTACTGGACGGTGCTCTGGACATGTGCATGAATAGGGAAATAAAGAAAGAAAAAATATCTGGGCCACTAACTACGGAGGAGGTCGAAGAACAAAATAAATTTTGGGAAGAAAGAGCCCAAAGACAAGGCGAAACGAGTGGGAAGTACAAAGCGGACCAAATGCAACTCAACTTGCAACGAAACCAATCTGGATTGTTAGAATGTCGAGGCAGAGTGCAAGGACATTTTCCCATTTACCTTCCAGATACGGAGATCTACACGGAGAAATCTACTCTCCACGGTGGAGTGGGTCTCACGATGTCAAGAGTTCGCGAGAAACATTGGGTCCCTCGGTTAAGAAAGTTAGCAAAGCGTCTTATCAAGAAATGCCAAAGCTGCGAGAGATTTCAAGTCATAGCCTTTGCCAATCCTCCACCTGGATTACTCCCGAAAGATCGAACAGAAGGGAACACTCCCTTTCAAGTAGTCGGGGTGGATTACGCGGGCCCCCTCAAGATCCGAGTTAGAAAGACTCGAGAAGGAAAGGCATATGTCATCTTATATGCGTGTAGTTTGACGAGAGCTCTGCACCTAGAGTTGGAAAAATCTATGGAAACCGGAGAGTTTCTTCTGAGTTTCAAGAGTTTTGTAGCCAGACGTGGCAGACCAGAAAAAGTGTACTCGGACAATGGTCGAACCTTCGTTGGAGCGGTGTCGTGGTTGAAGAAAGTAAGATCTAGTGAAAAGTTCAATGATTTCCTCGCTCATCAGGGAATAACATGGCAGTTTAACCTCAGCAAAGCCCCCTGGTGGGGAGGACAGTTTGAACGTATGGTTGGATTAGTAAAAGCGGCTCTGAGGAAGTCTATTGGGAAAAGTCTTCTAACGTTCATCGAGCTTAAAGAAGTCCTATTAGATGTCGAAGTAGCTTTAAACAACCGGCCATTATCGTACGTGGAAGATGATATTCAAATGCCCTTGATAACGCCAGAAAGTATGATGCGCCCTCAGCCTAACTTGATTCCAGAATTGAAACCGCACCTAGAAGAAACCGAACCATTAAGAGCTAGAGCAAAGTATCTGAAACGATGCAAGGATACAATGTGGAAACATTGGAGAAACGAATACTTACGTGGTCTGCGCGAATGACATAATCTCAAGCACAAGGGATCGGCAGAAATTGTAAAGAAAGGTGAAGTTGCAATCATAAAGGGAGACGAGAAAGACAGAAATCAATGGAGATTGGGTATTGTGGAAGACGTTTTGCCTGGTAAGGACGGTGTTGTGCGAGTGGTGAGACTTCGAGCGGGGAGAAACCATCTTGAACGACCAATTCAGCACCTTTATCCACTGGAGCTGAGCTGCGACAGAGAAAGAAGAGATGCGAAGTTGAATCCAGAAACACCAGCCTTTAGACCGAGACGAAATGCAGCCGAAGTAGCGAGAATTCGTATCAGTGACATGGCAGACGAAGAGAACGATAAGTGAACTGACTTTATATATTTAGTTTATTATAGATTTGATAGGTTGACATTCGGGAATTATGCATGCAATAAGTATTTAACACCTCCGATGTTAAATAGGGGAGTGTCGGAAATATTGTTAATTTTAGTAAGTTATTGTTGACTCCATATTAGGACATGATTGACAGATACAAAAAACAGCTGATTAGGGATTTTGTAAGAGAGTTTATATAGCGTGTAGCCAGTGCTGTAAAAGTTACTTTTTTTTTGGAACTAGTTACAGTTACAGTTACATGTAAAAAAAAACGTAACTAGTTACCGTTACAAAGTTACTTCAAAATTTTTGTAACTAGTTACAAAGTTACATCCCCCCAGTTTACTATTTAGTATTTACAATAACCGCAGGGGTATGGAGAAGAGCGGATTTCTAGCTTGTGACACTGGTACTGTCTTTAAATGAAGGAACAAGTCAACAACTACTCAATAAACCAGCTACTCAATAGCCCATGAAAAATTAACAATTATGTTGAAAAAATCTTAAAATAGTGAAGATTTATACAATTTAGAAAAATAATGCGCCCGTGACAACTGACGAGTGGTCAGCAGATTAGCGTTGATAATTTGGCCAAGACGTTATGTTGCCTTGCATGAAATATTGAAATGTTCAATACTTCGATAGTTCGATTACAGTACGTAATGAATTGACAATTTGAATTTGTCAAATTTGACTGTAGATTAATTAATTATTAAATGGTAGAAGTTAGCCTGAAAATGTAACGGAAAAGTAACTTTAACGCTGATAACATATGTAACGCGTTATCGTTCCATTTTGAGCAAAAAAGTAACTAGTTACAGTTACCTCCTTGCAAAATGTAACTAGTTACCCCTATAGTTACTCAAAAAAGTAACGATTACTTGTAATTTCGTTACTTGTAACGAAGTTACTTACAGCACTGCGTGTAGCGAATACGCCAATGTGAGTTGTGAAAATTATATCTTTTATTTTGAATATTTGTGAATTGTTGTGAAGAGCGGCGCTTTTAATAGTGCATTCCGACAGCGGTTTAGTAAAGGTATGTTGACTAACATGGTAGATTTTATTTATTTTAAAAGTAATATTTTGGTTTTGTTATGTTTACGCTGTACAAAGAGTCAAATTATTAGTAGATACAGATATTATTACTGTCGTTGAAAAAGCTACGAGGTTGATGGAGTTTAAGAATAATACGCTCTTAGAAGCAGATCCAGAGCAGACTTAGTTAAAAATATATTTAATTGGGTAGACATTTCAGATTGGAGACCTTAAGATTTAGCAATGATGACACCAGAGCAACGGGAACGTTACAAACAAAGACTACTTCACGAGAGACCAAAATATATTCCTATGAAAGCTGAAGATAGTGCAAGATTATCACCTGAAGACAGACAAGAATATAAGAACTCTTTAAAGACACCTAAAACGATACGCTCTTAGAAGTAGACCTTACTAACGCTGTAAAAGGAATTTTAATCAATAAATGTGCTTTAAAAATGAATTCTGTGTGTGCTGTATGTACATTGTACAATATCTTCCCGTCCTATAATTAAATATTCTCAATTTATTCAAATTTTTAAGCTAGAAAATCTTAATTGCCCGTAATTACCTAACAAGCGCTAAATGTTTATATACAATGTTTGTATATGCTTTAAATCTCGCTTAAACTAATCACTTCTTTTCATCCTCTGCTATATCTAAAACGCTTGAAACTTTGTAAGGTTTAAATCCCTGTAAGAACTATGTTTATACAATCGCTTGGCAAACATATATTTGTATTGCTCTATAAGACCTTAGCTATGCCGACAAACTTTATGATCTTCTCGTTTTAGAAAGCTATATTTCTTGCTGTTGTTACTTCTCATAAGGCAATAATACTTTGCTAGGTTAAACGTCGCTACATTAGTTGTCTAAGCCGTTTCGTAAAAGGTGATATTAGATACGAGAATATATTTACTCGTTGTCGAAACGGACTGTGTTTGGAACACGACGCTTGGGAACTTTATACGGACGCTATAGCTATTGTGATAAAAAGCGTCAGGATGAACTCTTTTTGTGACGAAAATGCTGAGTTCAGCTTAATGACTGTTTTGCCCAAACTCGCCTGGCCTTGTTCCGTGACGTCATTGCATGAGGGTTTTAGAGATCCCAAAGGAGTAGGACCGAGTTGTATAATTAATGATGTTTATGTTAATGATGAGTTGCGGCCCCGTATGCTAATGAGTTGCGGCACCCCTGCGGCGCCCCAAAAATAAGGCTCGAAAACCACCTACACTACTACTTACAAGAGCGGAAATTATAGACCTATATCTGTGATTCCTGCATTGGACAAAATCTTTAAAAAACTCATTTGCGATCAATTAAGTTTGTATATTAACAGAAACAACATCATCTGCAAACAGCAATCCGGCTTTCGCCCATGTCACTCCACAGAAACAGCTCTTTTACATTGCACTAACCAATGGGTATTAAATATGGATAAGGATCTAATCAACGGGGTTCTTTTCGTAGACTTTAAAAAAGCATTTGACACGGTCGACCATTGTATTTTTCGACGGAAACTGGAACAATATGGAATAAAAGGGACAGCCCAAAAACTATTTAAGTCACACTTGAACAACAGGAAACAAGTCTGCGTACTCAATAACGTAAAATCAGAACAAAAAACAATCCAATGTGGGGTTCCACAAGGGACTAACCTGGGGCCATTGCTATTTTCTATATACATAAACGTAATTGAACACACTCAAGCATCAATGTTTGCAGACGACACAAACTTTACGTGTTCTTGAGTGTCAACTGCAGAAATTGAATACAAATTAAACTCCGACTTGAGTAATGTAAGTAAATGACTCGAGGCCAACAAATTAACATTAAATACTGAGTAAACTGAATTTATGTTGATAGCCTCAAAAAGAAAATTAAACCAAATCCCTGAAAACCTCCAAATACTAATTAATGATTCACTTATTGATCAAGTTAAACAGAAGTGCTGTGGCTCTTCTAAGAAGAGCTAAAGCTTTTGTATCTCAAAATTAATTAATTCGTATGTACAATCGAACGAATCTTGAGAAACTGTACAAGATGCAAAAAAGGGCTGCTCGTGTCATAACTAGTTCAAACTACGAAATAAGGTCAAAAACAATCTTTCGGATTCTAGGATGGACTCCAATTGAGTCTACTCTTATGAAAAGGGAAATTTTAATGACATTCAAGGCTATCCGTTGTATTGCGTCGGAGTACGTCTCTAATATGTTCTCTCATAGCCAAAATAACAATTACGAAATGCGGAGCAACATGCGCAAGCTAGTGTTAGGTAAACCTAAAACTAATTTTATGAAAACCCTTTTCATACCGAGGAGCTTGTGCCTGGAACAACTTACCCATTGACATTGTCAACGGGTATGAGCAACTATCAACAATTCATTTTAAAAGTTTAATCGGCAATTATTTTTCCACAGATTAAATGACTGTTGATGATGCTCATAAATATTGCAACATGAGTAATCAATATTGTTTCATCTATCATGACTTATTTGTGTAAATAGTTATTAATATTTTATAGTTTTATATAAAACGATCCCTTGAAAAGCAGCAATAGCTGAAGGGCTATCGTTTTTAAATAACTTTTATAAATAAAATCTTTGTCTGAAACTCTCCCGGGAGACAACGTTGGTTTCAATGTGAAAAATATTTCTGGGAAAGAGATTAACCGAGGAAATACTGGTGGTAACCGTAAGAACACTCTTCCCAGAAAAGCTGATAATTTCACAGCCGAGGACATCATTAAGAATCATCCAGGTGAAACCTATGCTGGGTATAGTCCCATTTGGGATTGTCACACCGCTCATATCGCGTGCGAGTTCTCAGAACTGAAATAAAAGGTCGATCGTCGAGCTGGTAAATCGATCGAAAACAACCCCAAATGTTTGAAGAAAGGTCATGCTGGTATTGTTGTAATGGCGCCGTCTAAGGCTATGTGTGTTGAAACGTTCAACGATTATCAACCATTTGGACGGTTTGCCGTACGTGACATGAAGCAGACCGTAGCTGTTCCTCATCCTTTTTAACTTTGTTCAGCAACCTCGCTGCCCCGATGAACGTACGACCGTCGTCAGATATCATCTTATATTCATTTGACTCTCTGCTAAAACATCTGTCAATTTCTGCGTCCTATCCGAGAAAATAGACACAAATTTTAGACCCAGGAATATAAACACAGGTGTGACTCCTAAAAATATCGGACAATCATACAGCCAAAAACGTTACGGAGAAATCAAGGAGGAGGTTGGCTCATACCTGAAGAATGTTGGTTGCAAGCCGGCTGCGGTTGCTTTTGTTCCATTATATAGGGAATTTAAGCACCGACGTTTTTCGAAGCAACGGCGACGTGACAGCACGAGAAAGACTGGGAAGTAGTAAGCCGTTTCCCCGCGAATTTCAAAACATTAAGTAAAGGCTAGTCCAGCACCGACGGCTGATTTAGTATGTCTTCGTTTCGAGAGATCAGGGAAGTTTGTATCGTTCTTTTTGATGAAGATGTTTTGGCAGAGGAAGAGTTTATTTTAATATACTTAGCATACAAGTCAAGGAATCCCGAGTTCCCATACAACAAAAGCGCATATACACTACGGCTGCCAGTATATTTTATATATTGTCAGATCTGATCTTAATTGAAGAAGATTCATTTCAGTTCACATGCATGCAGTGAAAAATTCTGTTGAGACTTTCATGGTATACAAACACAATTGCATGCAGCAATCAGACCTGACTCAAGTAGTTTATGCAGCTATTCCTCATCTGGATGTTTTGAATTTTACAGAGGGTAAAAAACATGATGCAGGGATGCTTGCCGATTCAAATTTCATGCAACAGCTAGAAGAGAACGCCTTCTCCCCTGATGGCAATCCGATGTGTGTTTATGGCGATCCCGCTTACCCGCACAGAGTCCATCTGCAAGCTCCATTTCGTAATGGCGAGATCACAGAAAGAATTTAACGCACAAATGAGTGCAACGAGGGTGACTGTCGAGTGGTTGTTTGGAGATGTGATAAACACATTTCGTTTTATGGATTTCAAGAAAAATCTAAAAATAGGCATGAGCAGTGTGGGAAAGGCGTATATTGTTTGTGCATTGTTGAGAAATGCACTCACATGTCTGTATAAAAATAGGTACGCAAAGCGTACATGTATCTGCGCATGTGTATTTGCATAGATGTCAATGCACGAGTCAATATCACTCAATGAGTGGATGAACGTTTATGTTGCTTTTAAAAAACTGTGCATAAAGGGACAAAGGCCTATAGCCCATGGGAGCAATTTTTTAAACAATTATGAAACCTTAAGATTTTAGTCTTTTATACTAGAGAATAAAGGTTATGTTAGCAGCACTATTTACACACCACATATAAATATTACATACCATCAACTCATTTAGTCCCCTAGTCACAACAGTTTGGGAAAGAAATGCCAAACTAAGCTTATATCTTTATACCAATAAAATATCAAAAGTAAATTTAATATAAGATGATGTTGACTATTGAAATGACAAACAATGACCATGAACTATTGTCGATTTGACCCAAATAGTGTTGAAAATAAATATGGCTTTATTTTAACACTTTTGTGAGTGAACTTTGTCGAAATGTGATGTTGACTATTGAAATGAGAAACAATGACCATAAACTATTGTCGATTTGACCCAAATGGTGTTGAGAATAAATATGGCATTATTTTAACACTTTTATGAGTGAACTGTCGAAATAGAAGCTCGAATAATGCAGAATATTCGTACAACATTTAAAAAGGCACACCACAATCACATATAAATATTACATACCATCAACTCGTTTCGTCCCCCTAGTCACAGCAGTTTGGGAAAGAAATGCCAAACTGTGCTTATATCTTTATACCAATTAAAAATCTCAAAAGTATAAGGTGATGTTGACTATCGAAATGACAATTCGATTTGACGATTTTGACACAAAAGTGTTGAGAATAAATATGGCATTATTTTAACACTTTTATGAGTGAACTTTGTCGAAATAGAAGCTCGAATAATGCAGGATATTCGTACAATATTTAAAGAGACACACCACATATATAAAATATTACATACCATCAACTATTTTCGCCCCCCCTAGTCACAGCAGTTTGGGAGATAAATGCCAAACTGTGCTTATATCTTTATACCAATTAAAAATCTTAAAAGTAAAAGGTGATAGCTATTGACTATCGAAATGACAATTCGATTTGACGATTTTGACACAAATAGGGTTGAGAATAAATATTGCATTATTTTAACACTTTTATGAGTTAACTTTGTCGAAATAGAAGCTCGAATAATGCAGGATATTCGTACAATATTTAAAAAGGCTTACCTTGTTTCCTGATTCAAATGATATTGATATATAGCAGGTCATTGAAGTAAAGTAAAATAGTAAATACTTTGTGTAAATTGGCGAATCATTTTCACAGCGTAAAATGCGATCAACCACTTCCAATACTCCCTCGACTCTTGCCATGTTCAAAACAATATACAAAATTAAAATGATCGTTGGTTTGATGCATAATTTTCACCGTCAAATTAAAAATTTTACTCATGTCTTCAGTAGTCCGCCATCTTGAAATAATCAACATCAATCCAGTTATACATCGCGATCAAAGAGTGACAATATAATTACGTCATTTTAAGCTAGCGGTCACTGATTGGTCAAACGATGTGTAAGCTAATCGGTGATTGGCTGATATAAGCTCGTCGCTGAATGGCTACAAGCTAACAGCTAACTTAACATTAACATTAACATTAACATTAACATTAACATTAACATTAACATTAACATTAACAAGGCGATGGCAATATATCTGCTACGCAGATACAAAAATAGGTACGCTAAGCGTACATGTATCTGCTCATGGTGATCGCACTGTTGTCATGAAGGAATAATATTCTACAATTCTGTTTGGCCCTAAATTGTATAAGTTACCCATATTTTGTACAAAAACATACACTTCGTTCAACCAGTAACTTGTAAAGAATAAGAGATTGATATTTAACCCATTAACTGGCAGTACCCTACCACTGACAAGTAAAATCGTCTGGCATTAGACAGAGTAAAATACTAATAAAAGTAGGGTGGATCTGGGCTTGCCAGCTAATGGGTTAAAATAATGTATTTTATAAATATCACAAAAATATATCATACACAGTAGAACAAGGTTTTCATATTAATTGATAAGTGGGGTTCACAATTTACAGTATCACTATGCCAGACAGTTTAGTACATATGACAAATAAGATAGCTGATATAAATTTCACTAGCAGAGACTATTTCCATAACACAACAAAGATTTTATTTAATTTTATGATGTCATTGCTGAAACATGTTAGGTTCACAATCTTCTCGATAGTCCATAATATACTACAATCAGGTATGTGAAAAAATTGTAGATGCATGGATGTTGTCAGAATACCAGGTGTCGCTAACACATCCTCGCACAGTTTCAAAAGCCTTTTTAAACACATTGATACACGACGTCAACATGTGGTATTCAGGCATGGAGGAACAGAAATGAACTATTTATTCCACATGGATGTGTTAGCAAATAGGTCATATTATTGAAGTCTATTCATCAGTAGCAAATGTTAACTATGTTGAAAATCAGGAGTATAATTTAACACATGTATATAGTCTGTGAATAGAATGTATAAAGTATATATAAACACAGCATATCAGATCCATAAATTGGCTAGAATTGACTAGTCAAAGCTGCAGTGTTCCGTGTTTGTTTGCTCACCCTACAATACAAATATGAGAGTGATGTGTAAAGTACAGGCAAACTGATTGCTTGAAAAGACATTAAATATAAGCGATTTAGAGGAGAATTTGCCTATGGATATGAATTTCTATTATGAAATTATAAGTATGTGATTGTGACACCGTCTGCAATAAATGTCATGCCAAAAGGAGTATTGTACAGTCTTATCTTTTACCGTCTTAACTATTATATACTATAAACAAGACTATATTTGTACACAATATTTTATTCAAAAGAAATGTGACCACTATAAAATGTGGAATTGCTAAATGTGAAATTAAAATGTGGGATTAGCTAGTATTCATGGTAGTCAAATATACTTTAGCATTGAAAACTTATGTGCATAAACAAGATGCTATATTTTACAATTTACGCGTCAATGTTATATTAATATGTTGTAGTATTTCTTACCTCGATCTTCGTCCTTCGATAGTTCGACTGTTCACTGTTTCACTGTTTAGTTTTCCTTCAGAAATAGAACCACTAAATTCTGAAGCATTCTTTCCGGTTTATCCATAGGTCTATCTTCGTATTTCCACGTTTTTATATGAATATAACGACATTTTGTCAATCGCCATGTTGAATTTTAAGATCTAGCCTGCGAACAGGCAAAATTGAATGATGTAATCACAGAATAGATAATAGACCAGGGGCCGGTTGTTCAAACGTGGGCTAACTTAACCTGGGGATAAGACTTAACCCTGGGCTAAATTCCCTAGCCCAGGGTTAGCTAACCCTGGGCTAAAATTGCGTTGTTCAAAGCCGGGTTAGCGCTAGGGTTAGTTAACCCAGGGATAAGAGACTTAACCCTGGGCTAACAAAGCGCGCGAAATCAAAATCTTTCAAAATGGCCGACGTTTCCGGGGAGCAAAAGGAAAGAAAACGTAAATTAAACTTTAGTATTTCAGAGATAAACATAATAACAGATAAAGTTGAAGAAAACCTTAAAGTTTTAAACTCAAAATTTACAAACGCGGTTACAAACAAGAGAAAAAACGAGATTTGGGAAGCAATAACAAAGGAAGTTAACGCAGTAGGAGTGGCGAAAAGGACAACACAGGACATCAAAGAGAAGTGGAAAAAATGACGAGCGGTGCAAAGAAGAAGTTTTCGGAGATAAGAAAACAGCAGCAAAGAACCGGCAGCGGACCTGCACCACCAGAACCCTCTCAATCTGATGAGAAATTATCAAAATGTTTAAAGAAACTCCTCTTTTCTCTGGTCTTGATGGTTTTGAGACAGGTACGTATAGTGTAAAATAAAACGCCGCATTTCGGGCAAGTTTGGGCAAGTTTTCCGTGAAACTGGTTCCCAGCCAACGGCGTGCATAGGGCAGAATGCCGGGCAATCACCTACATTTTGCATGTGTTTATCAATTCAGAGTCTTTATAATACCTATATTGTTTTAAATCGGTTCAACTAGCTAACAAATCATTATTACTGATATGACGAGCAGAAATGGAAACTGATGATGAGATAAGTATATTTTCATCATATGTGCTATAAATACTGGAACTGTAAGACGAATCTTATAAACTAAAGTGTTTAAATAAACGATACTCTTGTCTTTTAGGTTTAGATGAACCAAAGGCAGATGCAGAGTTTCAGCTGGTCCTTGACGAGGATAGTCTGGAGCATCTTTTATCAGTCGATGAAGATAATTCAGATTTGTCTTTCGTACCAACATCATTGCCAATCCCAGCATGTTCATTCCCGGTTGAAAATATCAACATTAAGAAAGTCCCCACGAAGCGAGTATCCAACCAAGATATTATGCAACTACAGACCGAAGTCCTCAAGTTGCAGAAAGCAGTGTTGAAATTAAAGAAGGAAAAGCTTGAGCTTGAAATCGGTAAATTGAAGAAATTTTAAGGGTCCTTCATTTTCAATTGTTGAACCAGGGCCGGATTAACGTCGCGCGAGGCCCGTGGCAGATTTTCAGCGCGAGGCCCCCACCCCCCCCCCCTCGTTATGAAAACCTTTGAATTCAAAGACACACAAAATTGTTAAATAATTGTTTTCCATTTTATCCGCAAATCACCGCAATTTCGCTGGGGCCAACTGCCAACCCTAGGGGCCCTAAATGAGCGAGGTCGCTAAATTCGCGAGGCCTCGCGAATTTAGATGGCTCGCGAATTTAGGGGCCTCGCGCACTTAAAATGGGCGTGTCCCAATAGAAAATGGGCGTGTTCTCGTAAAAATGGGCGTGGCATAGTAAAGCGCGAGGCCCCCATAAGCGCCGCGAGGCCCGCGGCATATGCCGCATCTGCCACGTGGTTAAACCGGCCCTGTGTTGAACAACATCATCTGTTTTGTGCTTTCAACCTGCTTGAAATATTTTCTTCCGTTTTCGTGTTACTTATAGAACACAATTGAGATTTAATAATATTAGGCAGTATAAAGAGATAACTTGATTTAATATTATTTCCAAACTACAGTGTGACTTGCATAGAAGTGCTTGCTATGCAAAGAGGGGTGTTTGAAAAAGGGAAAACTTCAACTGTAAATTCAGAAAATGAAGGCTCATTTTACAACTAATAATCCCAGAGCCAGGACCAGGCTAAGTCACTGCTTTAACTGTTTATTTTCTTTTCTACTTCAAATATTTGTTTGTGGTTTTATAGTTTTAATCCATTGGCTGTCAGCCTGTGGGCAGAAATTATGGTGAAAACTATTGACATATTATTATGTAAATGTGACAGCCAATGGATTTAAACTATAAAACCACAAACAAATATTCAATAGTGTAGTCAGTCAAACATAGATAACAAAAAAAATTATGGAGTGTTGACCAATTATTTAACATTGTTAATTATTGTACATAATTGTTAATATTACACTATTGAACCATATTTTTCAAAGTGGATTATAATAGACTTGTTTAATAATGACATATATAGAGTGCAGAAAATGCAATGTTACACAATCTGATTGGCTCATGTTTTTGACAAGCCATATTCATTAAAAAGGTCAATTGAATATGGTGATACTTGCCTACATTACTGTATTTTAAATATTGTATTGTGAATTATAATCAATGAACAAAGTTATATTGTATATACAAGGAATTCAATGAGTTAATAATTATTTTTAAAATAATTGAATTGTGTTATTTGTTTACAAACTTAAAAGAAAGTGTTTGTTATATGTTGCCTGATTAAACAACCAGTTTGAGGTCCTTCATAGATCTCCAACTCAGGTTGGTCATCATCAACCTCAAGCTCCAACATGGGTTCATTAAATGCAAGTGCAATATTGTGCAATATTGCACATGCACCAATGAGTTTGCAAACTTTCTGTGGTTGCATTCGCACTTCTGAGTGAAGCAGGTGGAAGCGTCGTTTGAACCTCCCAAAGGTTTGTTCGATTGTCACCCGTGTTGATCGTTGTGATCGGTTGAATGCTCTTTCACTAGCCGTGGAAGGGTTGTTGTATGGTGTCATCAGGTAAGGCTTCAGAGCATAACCACTGTCACCAAGAAGGACACCATCTTCTAGTTGGTGATTGTTGTTCTCAAGATATTCATACACATGACATGTACGGAAAATATGGCTGTCATGTGTACTACCAGGCCATCGTGCAACGACATTGGTGAATCGTCCTATGAAAACATTGTTTACATGTACAGGGTGAGTCAGAAAAAAGTGATGCCTTTGAAATTAAATACAATAGGGTACAATAGATTCTTTGAAAGAAAATGCAAATATGAAGTTCAATTTCAAAAGGTTCACTATTGTATTAAATTTCAAAGGCATCACTTTTTTCTGACTCACCCTGTATAGTACAGCTTAGTACAGTAAATGCACAATGCAATAAATCTAAAAGGAAATGTACATTGTGGAGAATCTTTCCTATAATAATTGTTTTTTGCATTTTGTACTTAGCAACCCTACCCCCTGACCCACGCCTATTATTATAGTATTATAATTTTTAAATATTTTAATTTTAAAATTTCAAATTATTTTAATAATTTTCAATAATTTTTACCTTCATGATCACAAATGCCTTGAACATTTATTGAATGGTATCGCTTCCGGTTGACGTAATTATTCTCATTGTTGTGAGGAGCCTGAATCCGAATATGTGTACCGTCGATACATCCGATAACACTGGGGAAGCCAGCTTTTGCATAGAAGCCTGCTTTTATGTCGTCAATTTCTTCATTGGATGGCCATTTTATAAATTGTTGTCGCCTACGACAAAGTGCCAAGGACACGTCTCTGACCACTCGCGATACGGTTGACTTGTCAGTACCGAATGTGTCGCCGATGACTTGCAAAAAACTCCCAGACGCAAAGAAACGTAATGCAATCAATACTTGTTGCTCGGGAGAAAGTGCATGGCCACGTTTCGTGTCGCGAATTGAGTCGTCGTAAAGAAGGTTTGTGATATAGTTTATAGCATTTCTGCCAAATCTATATCGTGCTCTTAAATGCTGGTCATTGAAACCATCAACATTTAGACCGCGTGGGCGATATCTTCGTTGTTGACGAGCATAATTTACATGAAATAAATTCAGATCTAGTAGACCAGCCATGTTTGTTTTGTTTTAAACTCGGTGAGCTAAAGTTAGCCCGCTCGTTAACCCACTGTTTGAGGTGGGTTAAAGTTAGCCCATGGTTTATCCCTGGGTTAACGTTAACCCACCTTTGAACAACGCAACTTATCCTAGGGTTAAAATTTAGCCCTAGGATAGGCCATTTTAGCCCAGGGATAGCGTTAGCCCGCTTTTGAACAACCGGCCCCAGAAGTCTCACTTAGCCAAAATTATGTCCGAGATTTTTCATGCGCAGGCGCGAGCCAGCAAGTCTAAGGTCGGCGTTAGATCATATAGCGTTAACGTACAGTGACGTAAGCATCTTAGAAAACCGGAAGTAGAATTGTCATGATAATGGGGATAATGAAATTTGATATATTTTAATTAATCATGATGTCAGGACTTTTAAATTATGGCGGGAAGTTGCGCGAAACTAAAACACAACCAATCAAGCATGGATGATGAGCTTGATGAATGCGAAGGGCAGTTATTGTTTCTTTCAAGAGAGGAATTACTCAATGCATTCGAAGATTTTAAGAAAGATACTTGCACCGGATGGCGATGTGTTTACAAAGATTCGAATTTTGGTAAGTTGCGTAAACTGTTTAATAATTCATAAGAATAATTAAAGATGCAAATCACCGAAATTACCATGTTTGATATTTTAAAATAATTTTAACAGTACAAACGTCTTATACAAGCAGGAAAATCAGTAAAAATTCGTAAATATTGTGATATGTCCTTTTTTATTCAACGCCAGAGAGGGATGTCAAGGAAATTATTGAAGAAGCGAAGAAGGCAGCCAGAATGAAGTGGTCAATATCTGCCGATAAAGATGGGATATCGTGTGAGTTTGATGGTATTCCGATTATGTCAGCTGGAAGCGTTCAATTTCACTGTCACCAAGGTGTGGACATAGACTTAGTGCAGAAGAAGAAGAGAAAACAAATGAAGGATGATGAGCAGGTACAGGTCTACTTTCCCCTCTGGATGAAAAATTATTACCTCTCACCAAGGAGGTACCAGGGAGGGGGGGTGTGTACCACCATCTCAGAAACCCAAATTTAAAGGATTTCCTAGGGGAGGATGCCTTTGGGTCACCTAGATTTCTCAGGCATTGTCATCCTTGGCCAATACGCTTACCCCCCCCCCCCCCGTGGGGGCTTATTATTTTCAAAAACGTTTTTGAGGGCTTATTGAGAGTGGAGCTTATTAGAGAGTGGAGCTTATTAGAGAGGGCCTTATTTCAAATATATACAAAAAGTCTGTTTGCACATTTAATTATCTTTAATATGCAACATAAGGTACAATGTAGTTACTTAAGGGGGGGGGGGGGTCAAACTACCAAACCCTCCAACTACGCACTGAAGTAAAGCATCCCCCCCCCCACGCACACACCCCCACACTCGAAAGGGCCAAGCTGTGTCACTACCTCTTACACTGTGTCATTCACTCATTTTATCATGTATTATTATTTAATATTATTATTGCTACATGTTATTGTATAATATAATATAAATATTATTAATAATAAAATATACAATATAATAAAAATATTATTAATATCCATATATTATACTTATTATTTTCATTATCATCATTTTATTATTTTTAAGAACATTTTACCATAATTTATCTTTGCACGAAACTAATTTAACCTAACTCAATATATAGAGTGACAGCTAATCATTGATCACCTTGGTATATATATTCTCTTTTCCAGAGATTTGACCATGTGTTCATAAAGAGGAGAACATTATTACAGCCAACTAAGAAGCTTGGGTGCCCCAGCAAAGTTTATATTTCACGGTTTTTAAGGTTTCCAGATTACAAGGTATATTACACATGTGTGAGAATCACCACACCAAGGTTCATTTAATGTGTGTTTTAAGGCCATCCCTTATTGGTTGTCCAGTGTTGCCACATGAGGAAACTGTAGTACTCAGAGAAAACCTGTGGTGTTTGGTAGAGTCAAACTGGAAGCATTCTTATCAAATGGGACTTAGGGTAAAATATAATCAGAACTGTGTATTGCAGGAACTGGACCCGAGGTAAATTGTGTATATTAAATTTACAATCATATGCATATGCATATGTAAATTGTACCATACTGACAGTATAATATATCTTTATTTTGCCCACAGGTACATGGCCCAAATGGAAGAAAACCTGAACGACAAATGAGGTCAATGTCATCGTCACTGAAAACAGACCTCAGAAGTGGAAAGAATCTGAAAATTGTAGAGGAATTTGTTTTAAAGCTACCAGCAAAGAATAGCCATCAGTACCATGTCACAGAAGGAGAGGTACGATTGTAGTAACGTACAATACAATTTTAATCAATTTATAAGTTAAGGACTATTTCTCACTAAGAGCAAAATGAGTGGCTATAAGCTAACAGCTAACAGCTAACAGCTAACTTAACATTAACAAGTCGATAGCATTATATCTGCTACGCAGATACAAAAATAACACATCTCAGTTTTTCATGGTAGATCCCCCAAGCTTACAAAGATACTTCATGGACCAGTGAAATATATTTTATAGTCAATAGAGAAGTAACTATGTCTATAATTTGTAATGCATATAAACTTGCCCCTGAAAGCAATAGGCTGTTTACATGAACCGTCTACAAAGCCAATTAACTTGTGTTCTAGCTGCACCTTCAAAACTTACTTAGGCCCTGTTTACATGAGCCCTACATGAAGGCTGGCCCTCCTAGGCGAGATCCCGCGAGCTAATTAAACTACCTATTAAAAATTGTTTTCGTTTTAGTATATAAGGGGAGGGCCAGTCCTCCTAGGCGAGATCTCGCTATTAACTACCATAGATCTCGCTTAGTAGGGCTGGAAATTTCCCATATAAATGCAACAGGGAGGGCTAGCCGTCCTAGAAGGGCTGAGTAAAAAACTTGCCGTATCTGTGTAAAACTCCGCTTTTCGAAGTCATTTTCGATTTAAATATTTAGCTCTAGAACAATATTCAATTGTCTGCTGGTTTTTATTCGAAAATTGGCTCGGTAAAATATGATTTTGGGCTTCGAAATTCGTAAGAAAATAAATGTCGTGAACTTAATACATTAACATTAATTGCTGCCGAGCGTTAGCGAGGCAGCACACTATTCTTGACGTGCTAAGGTTTCTCCAGAGTTCACTCGACTCAGTCTTCTGCGCGGAGTTATGTATTGTCGAGAATTGGATTTTGTGTCCGTCCGGATTTCGTATTTCCGGGGGAATATATAGGCTCATTAGTACATATTTAAAATGAGGGGGTGTACGAAAATTTACGATTACGCCTTGTATTATATTGCGCAAGCGTGTTATTTTCCACGTGCTCAACATTTTCAAAGGTTTTTACAATGAAGTCAAAATGCAAACATACCAAAACGTTTCTGAAAAAATACAGGTAAGTATGCCTTTATTTCTTTCTGCTGATATACATCAAGGCGATGAGCTTTTTAGTGTTTATATTCCAGAGGCAAGCAATGTGCTTTTATGAGTTTATCGGCGCTTCTTACAGCTCGAAATATGCCATTAGCCTCGTGGTCCAAAATAACATTTAAGAGTGTCTTATTACAAGGAGACAAAATGTACTTAAAAGCTCTGAATAATGGCTTTATAACCCATAGTTAATGGAGAGGGATGGTTTGGAAGCTTCACGAAAGTACAATGAAACTCATTATCTATGTTGGTTTAGGTTTATGCAAAAATGTAGTTCTTCGTCGTCACGTGTGTATTGTATTTTCACCTAAACAACCAATAACCATGTCAAAACTGGGCAATTGTTTAAGTTACGGATGGGTAAATAAACCAAAACATTGCTATTGGTCGTTTGTGTGAAAATACAATACACACGTGATAATGAAGGACTACATTTTTGCATAAACCTGGACAATAACATAGATAATGAGTTTCATTGTACTTTCGTGAAGCTTCCAAACCATCCCTCTCCATTAACTATGGTTTACCATTGGTAGCGGGTCAGAGAGGGCTGAGTGAATACGTACAGTTTGACTACGATTAGACAAATAGCTGTCGAACCATTGTAAAGCTGAGTTCGAAACGCCTACATCTTGTAGTTTGTTAAGTAAAATACCGTGATTTATGCTGTCAAAAGCTTTGCTCATATCTAACAGAACAATAGCTGTTGTTTTCTTTTTGTCCATGGCGTTTAATATAAAATCAGTTGTATGAATTAATGCTGTCTCGGTTGAGTGAAATCTTTTGTTACCACTTTGCTTTGTTGTTAGACGATCATTAGACACAAGATAGGGCAAAAATTGATTCAAAGCGGCTTTCTCGCAAATCTTTGACAATATCGGCAACAACGATATTGGCCGGTTATTATTAGCCTCCTCGTGGTCTCCATTCTTTAAAATTGGTGTTACTTCTGCCATCTTCCATAAAGTTGGAAATGTTTCGGTCGTGAAACATGTATTAATAATGGCAGTCAATGACGGTAAAACAATGGGGAGACAGTCTTTAATCACGCGCAGAGGGATTTTATCGGCCCCCGGAGCTTTTCCGGTTGGCATGGATAGAATGATCTTTTCAATTTCGAATTGTTCCATTGGTCTAAAGGAAATTGTTCCATTGGGGAAACTCCTTGGGGCAAATGAATGTTGCGCTAAAACGTAATTACATTCTTGAGCAAGCGTTTTTATTTTGTCGACTGTTTTTTCACCAACTGAACTAAAGAATTGGTTGAATTCATTTGCCACCAATTTTTCGTCCTTGGTATAAATCTTTTTACTAAGCGATTTCTTCGGAATACAACGACGAATAATTTTCCAGAGACTACCAATGTTGTTAGGATTGTTTTGTATCTCGCTTGCAACGTATTCTTGTTCTGCGAGCCTCAGTTCACGCCTTACTTCTCGTTTAAAATTTTTATAACCTGACCATGCCAGCGGATCGTTGGTTTTCCTAGCCAATTTTCGCCACTTATCTCTAGTTTTCATAAGCGCACGAATCTCATCAGTTACGCACGGATTTGGACGGCCTCTTATTTTAATACGCTTAACAGGTGCATGATTATCTAGTATCGGGTTGAATAACAAGTGAAAAGCGTTTAATTTATCTTCAACATCGTCAAAGTTGTCGCTAACTGACCAAGGGGCCATGGATATATCGCGATTAAAGGCATCACGGTTGTAATGTTTGAAGCTACGAGTGGTTATATAAATTGGCTTGGGACGGGCCGGTCTTTTTCACGTTGAGTGTTACGTATACTAGATCATGATCGCTTATCGAGACGGGCAGCACTTTCGATTCTTTTATTACGTTTTTGTTCGAAACTAAAATTATGTCAATTAAGGATTTTGATGACTCGGTAATCCTTGTTGGCTCATTAATCACTTGTGTCAGGTTGTATGCGGTGCAAAAATTTAGATGCGTCTGGCCTCCCAGGTCACCGGTATTAAGTACGTTGCAATTTAAATCTCCAAGAATATATATATCCTTATTTAGTGCTAGAGCTGAAATGACTGTTTCACTGAAATCATCTTCAAAGCAGTTTAGAGTGGTATCCGGCGGTCTATATACCGTGCACACAATAAATTATTTGCGATTTCCAGTTTGTATTTTAAGCCACATTTGATGCAGGCCAGACTCCGAAATCGATGATAATTCATTTAGCCGGTCAATTTTGTAGCCTTCCTTAACAAAAGCACATACGCTGCCTCCCAACTTTTTCTCTCGATCAAGTCGGTAAATCGTATAACCGGGAATTCCTACTTCAACATCAGTTACTGTTTTATTCAACCAGGTCTCTGATATGGTAAAGATATCGAAGTCCTTTTCGATAACTAATTCCCTAATGAGAATATAGTGTTCTCTGTTCTTGAGCGAACGAATGTTTAAATGTCCTACCTTGACGTTAACGTGCGTTATGTTGGCTCTTGTTTCGTTCACCATGCCAGGATTTTCTTCTACATCGCCGGAAAGAAGTATAAGACGAGACTGTTGGAAGCCAGACGATGAATTAGGGTAGTAATTTATCCTTGCAGCGAAATATTTCTTCCTTCGCGACGAAGCAAAACCAAGAACGCCGTATTTTCTTCCAGATATAAGCTTGCTTATTCGGTTCTTAGAAAAGGTTTCAGCTATTTCTGTTCTATTAAGGCTGTTGTTTGTAAATTCAAGTAACCAAACGGTTAAGAATACAAAATATATAAAAAATACAAGAGAGCTAAGAAGCCCGTGACCAGACGCCATGATGCGATGCGATATCTGGCGAGAGGCTTGAGTTTTGACAATTACCTGTATTTACTCCAACCTCATCTTCTACAAAACTTCCATCAATAACATTATTAGTGGATTCAGCAGCACTATCAACACCCTCCCCTGTGACGTCAGGAGACCTCTCAGAATTAGTGGCATGATTTTCAAAGGATTTTTCATCGAGAGAATTTTGACCACTTGGTCCAATGGGGGCTGATAATGTCTCAATAAATTTTTCAAAGACACATCGTAGAAGTGATTCAGAATAGAGTAAATCAAGAATCTGCTGCCAGGCATTTATCTCACAGTGCAAGGGGTCAGGTTTCACTCGATCAGCAAAAATGCCAATTCTGGGTTTTCCTAACTGGCGTATCCCGTTATCAGCCATAAATGCCAGCTTCTTGCTATGCACTGTTCCTGAACTTAAACTTTTAGGCAGGCTGGCAAGGTATGTGTCAACCATACTTACATGTTTCTGTCGCTCTGGCATAGTATAAGGCTTCCACAAATCTACA
Source organism: Trachythela sp. YZ-2020 (assembly GCA_016169945.1). Taxonomy (NCBI): domain Eukaryota; kingdom Metazoa; phylum Cnidaria; class Anthozoa; order Malacalcyonacea; family Clavulariidae; genus Trachythela; species Trachythela sp. YZ-2020. The sequence goes on along the minus strand of JADLSH010000236.1, from coordinate 1,122,160 downwards.
TCACTTTGCCCAATACTCCCACCCATTGAGCACATATTGCCCTTGTGAACATTGGCATATGGTGAAGGATATGTTGCTGCCTGGTTAACCTCATTACAGGCCCAACTCTGCCAACTCATATCAGCACTCGGCTGAAACTCAATAGTGCACTCTTTACCTAATACCGTGAAAACACTTGATTCTAACAACAGCATCTCTTGGGTATGCTGCTGCTAAAGAGACTGAAGAGCCACATGCTTCTCACCTAGACTCACACAATGCAAAAGATACTGATACTCCCTACTTCTCACTCTTTCGCCTAAGTTCCAAAAAGTTACACTGCCAATAGACATAGAAAGCTGAGAGGTTTCGGGAGCTCCGTCATCCGAGAACTGAAAAACAAAGTGGTTAGCATTACCATGAAACCAAACAAGCTGCCGGAAAAGGTGAGGAAGTCTTAAATGAAGTTCCATTACCATAAATACGAGACCTGTAATTGTCCTAGTGACACCTGGTACATCAGGAATTTGACAAACACAACCAATATTTAGGGTTTTGACAAATTTCTCAATACTTTCATTAGATATATGGGAAAGCGAGAGTTGAATATCAATACCCAAACACTTAACATTCCTTGGCACCCACACATTCTTATTTGGATCAAAAACAGAAGACTGCGTTTTACAAAGGACATTAAATTTTCTACGAAACAAAAAATTACTATATTTAAGATTTATAGCTTCTGACAATGTGTTTTTGGATTGTGTATAATCTTTCAGTGTTTTTCTAACTATCCCTTCAACATATTTTCCTCTCCTATATTTACCAATAAGGTCTTCCATCACAGCCTTTGGGGTTTCTCCTGACACAAAGTCCCAAGCACCAAGCAATGCTCCATTTTCACCACCATGGATGAACTCCAGGACATTTTTGGTTTCTCGTCGTCTTCGGTACCGGACTCCGGAATTAGGGTTGCGGATTGTATCCAAAGTAGTGCTGGTGTTTAGTCGACGTGTCCGAGATTGGGTTTTCTGATCAAGCAGAGCTTTAAGTTTCTCATACTGTTTAGAGATTTCCTTAAACTTTTGTTCTTCAATACTCAATTTTTGTGCTGTCTGCTCTTGTTCGTTGACCAACTTATCCAAATTAGATCCTGTAAAAGTAAATATTACATTTTATAATTGGGGTTTAAATTAGTTGCAAGATACTATAGATGTGCATATCTGTTTAAAAGGAGTATGAGAAGTATTGGCCGATGGCCATCAAGATGCTTGGATTAAAATAATATACAATTTTCTGTATCGCCAAGTTTTAGTATCATGGGATTACAGCAATTTCAATTAAGGTTGTCCCCGAGCAAAGCGGAAAAGTCGAATACGAGCGCGAAAGGCTTGCTGGGAATCGCCAAAAAATTAAAGAACCAAGAATTTGACAAACCTCAGTGGATTCCTAAGAAATTAACATATTGTTCTTAAGTACAAGACTTTATGCTACTCATACGATTAGAAGGCATTTTAAATTCCCAAGGGTATAAAATCTCATACGATTAGAAGGCATTTTAAATTCCCAAGGGTATAAAATCTTATGGTTAAGAAGAATATGTTAATTTCCAAAGGTTTGTTTTTTACACACCCTGTATACCAATTTGCAATTAAACGTGCTGCAAATTCACAGCTCTGAGCCACTGATGCATAAAAACGTCTCAAAGGAATTACCCACAAAGAACAGCCCACAAAACATTTAATACCGACGTTTCTACTTTGAAATTATTATTGCTAATTTCTTAGGAATCCACTGAGGTTTGTCAAATTATTGGTCCATTAATATTTTAGCGATTCCCAGCAAGGCTTTTCGCGCTCGTATTCGACCTTTCCGCTTTGCTCGGGGACAACCTTAATTGAAATAGCTGTATATTGCGTCTATTAATGGGCTAACAATTATACAACATCTGCAGATTGTTTAGTTAAACAATTAAATATATGCAGGATTCCTGCATTTACGAGTAAAATATATGGCGTGAGAGTACATTGCATGCCAAAGGTTTAACCGGACCCATTGGCACAGGGCTACAAAATGTCCGGCAGCTGACCGCTGCCAGGAAATGATTCACAAAAATTACTCGCAGGAAATTTATTTGTATCTCGCAGGAAATTTTTGTTGTAAGTACATAAATACGACAGTAAGTATAACAGTTGGATAAGTACATAACACTGATGGCTGTAGGATGAGTTATAACTGTTTATTTTGACATTTAGAGTGGATAGCGTTTGTTCTCTAGCTAGCTTACAGTGTAGTTAATTATAAACTTATAAATAAAAAATAGCTTGGCAGGAAATTTCTATTTTTGGATTTTGCTGCCAGGAAGAAAAATGCTTTATTCAAGCCTGCATTGGCAGATAGTTTGGTTAGCCTGTTAACAGGCAAGGCTTTACCCTTGGCAAATAAAATCATATGCCGTAAAGACAGGGCAAAAAAGCTGTGTGCATCAAGGTCGGCGACCCAGGTTAAGACAAAGGTCTTTGCTCAAAACATAGAAGAAATTGTTTTATATATTTTTAGGTAGTTGGATAACCTACTCTACTCGACTACTTCTCACATTGCTACCTACACTGGCCGCCCCCTCTCAGAAGATTGCATTACCCAGTAGGGAATACGAATTTATATAGCGCATGTGCATAGGGTGGAGGACCATGCTCATAAATCTGTACTGGAGCCCAGCTATGTGTCCTGCAAGCTTTGTTGTGCAATATGAAGGAAAGCATGCATTGTGACATTACCTATTATCAAGCAAGACACTTATTTCGAGGCGCAAGCTAAGGCGCAGGTATCTTATGTTGACAAAAAAATCTAGTCTACCTTGCAATAAGAAAACCCCACACTGCAGCAAAATTTAGTAATGTATAGCTTAGCCATGACCATGGCCATGTGGCTTTTTGTATAGCCACACAAATAAACATGATACCAAAAAGTGTTTCACCAAAACTATTATTAACAGAACATTTACATATTCACAAAACAAAGTGGTACTTACTGGCAACTGCTACCTTTTCCTCTGCTGCTGTAACAAAGGCATTTGTTTCATCTTGCTTTCCTTCCAGCTGTTGTTCGGAGAGCTCAATTTCCGCTTTCTTGGCTTCGATATTTTCGACATCTTTTGCCAACTGACTTTGCTCATTTTTCAATTTGTAGACAGTGGACGTCTGCCAGTACTCGTGAAATACTCTATTTTTGTCACATTTTCCAATGTGAGAGCTATTCTTGCTGCATCTTTTGCTTTTAGAACAGCGTGTCTGGCGACTATATTTGAGAAGAACAGCAGGGGTCGAGCAAACAATACGGGGAACACAATGAAGCTTATGAAATCATACAATAAAGCGATTTACAGCACACTTTCTTACCTTTCTTTAGCGTTGCTATCCATACATATATGTTAACATATAAAAGTCCTTTCTTTTTGATTTTAAAATATTTTCATACGTTTAGTTTAACCACAGTTAATAGAAATGAGAGGTTTAACTGAAGAATAATCTACATTTTCTCCGATTTCTATGCAATTTTCGCCTTTCTTGCCCAGTAGCTCACGCAAAACAAAGATTCAGGGAGGAGTTTAAAATAAGGGGGGTGTATATAACCAATACCTTACTCAGGGAGCCCCTAACGGTAAGATTTGGTCAATCACGTGCTACTGTAAATAAGATAATGCTCGGCGAAGTGAGGTCAACTTGGGCACATATTACGCAAACTATTTTAACGCAATTGAATTTTTCGTTTGATATTATTGTATAGAGAAAATTTATTTATTCATATGTATTAAAAACATTTATTTGAAACGATAATAAACCAAAAATATATCGCTTCAAAGTGGGGCATCGAAAACCGCGCGAAATTCTCATGATAGAGAAATGGGAACTAATTTCCTGCTGTGCAGCCGGAAAAGAGGAAAATAACTTAGTAATTAGCTGAGCTTAATGTTAATCATTACACTGACTGGTACCATCTGAACAGCTGGATTACACAGAAATGTATATTTCCTTCAACAAAATGGTTGTTTCGAAATAATATGGATAAATTACATCCTCTCTTATGGGGTGCAATCTGCTATATGAGGAAGACGAGACGAGAAGACGAGAACGCGTTGTGGGCCCCTGGACCCACATGGGGTCCTTAAAGTATAAATTGGGAAAAATAGAACATGTATATATTATAGAATCTTAATGTCAGGTAAAAGTGTCTTTTTTTTACCATCCCAAAGTTGGTAAGTAATACCCACCCCCCACTCCCCCATAATTGGGCCTGGGCCCCATCAGAAGTTCTCATTAATTGTCCTTTTGAAGACCCCAGCGCACGTTCCGGATCCTGTGTAATGTGTTTCAAAGTTGTTTTGGAGAGAGACACGATTATGTTGGTTTGCTGTATAGTCATATATTTCGACAATTCACTGGGCAGTACAGATGAACACTGATGGAATCAAATGTTGATTAAATACATATATGAAACATCTACAGATGGGAACAAAGAGTCAAAGACTGTTCTGACAGACTGCACGTGGCGAATGCATTAACAATATCTTATGAACACAGACAACCAGCTAAATGCACCACAAAAATATTAAAAGAGATTGCCTCTATGATTTCAATTTAGTTATTCAAGATCCCATTGACAACTTTGAAGTAAACAATGACTTCTATTAACATTTGATGTTGGTACCAAGAGTTCCATTAACAATAGCACACTCAAATATCTTGCATAATACTGTACAGTATATACCATTTACAATACCAGTCACAGTGTTGTAATCTCAACGTTTTGACAACAAAATAAATCAATACATACAGTGTATCATTAGCAATTTCAATAAGTTCAATATTTAATACTAATTGTGTTCAGGAATTTTCCATGCAGTTTGTGTGTCAAGGCAGCAATCTCCTTGCGATAGTAACTCCTAGTATTATAATTTATATTGACATTAACTAAGTAATTAAAAAACTGTTTAGGTAAGCACTTTCGTTTTAGGGCTGTAAAACAGAGAGGCGAGGCGTGTAAAAATACGTTTTAAATCTGGTTTATTTGTGTGGTCTTTCATACTACATTCCCCACACAAAGGTGGCGACCCCTGCAGAACGTATCTAAACTTTACTTAACATGGAAACTCGTAAGTGATCGAGATTTACTGAACTTTAGCGGGAAATATATTGTGCCAACAACGCGAAGTCAACAATCAGAAGCCGAATACGAAAGTACTGTATCGTCGCCTGAAATGGATAATTCTACGGTTAAATCGGCTATATATGGAAACTGCGGAAATACGACTTAGAAACAATTTGAAAATGTTGAAACGCCTGGGAGAACAAACGAAAGATATAATCGAGTCAAAAAACGAGCGTAAATGGCAGCGACATCAGAGTAATTTGGAAACGAAAATAAACGATACACACGCATTAATTACAAGTATAGTGGAGCTAAAAATCGCCGAAAACATCGAGGAAGAAATGATCAACGAGTGGAGTAAAGAACAAGAAAGTGCGCTGGAACATTTTGAGCATATGCTGGATGAACTAGATAACATTTTAACCTTGACTGAGCAAGAAAAGGCGGCGAGAAAACAACAGGAAATTGACGAGCGAGAGGCGGAGAAGCAACTTCGAATTTTGGATGAAAAGGACAAGCGAAAGGCTTATCAAAGAAAATTGGACGAGGAACTAGAATTACAACGTTTAGAAAGGTTTAAAAAGGAGCAACAAACTGCTAAATTACCCAAGCTAACAATAACACCATCCAAAGGTACGTGTTTAGACTGGTTTCGCTTTTGGGAACAATTTGAGGCGGAAGTAAATACTAGGACAAATATGTCGGCAATTTCAAAGTTTTCTTATTTGAGGGAATTGCTTGATGATCAACCAAAGAAAGAAATTACCGGATTGCCATTTAGTGAAGAGGGCTATAACAAGGCCATAGAAATTTTGAAGAAAAAATATGGAAACATTTCTGAAATAATACAAGCCCATGGTAGAGAAATTTTGAAATTACCCACTATTACTACAGTTAATTTGAAACAGATCCACGGGTTTTATCGTTCCTTAAATGTCAGTGTTAACTCGTTGAAAACGTTCTAGAAACACTGGAAAAGTTAGCGCCAATCAAGGCTGACCTTATTCGTACTGATCCAAATTGGCAAAGTTGGGGTTTTGAGAAATTACTAGAAGCCCTAAGAGATTACACACTAAGAAACCCAGAGAAAGATGACACCCCTAATCGGACATTTGGGGGTCCTAGGCGAACCGAGCAATTTAATCGAAAAGAAAGGCATTACCGGTCCATTGAGAAAAAGCCAAACAAGTGTGTATATTGTGAATCAAGTGAGCATCGAAGCAGCGAGTGTAGTAAAGTGAAAGAAGTTAGCGAGAGACGAGAGTTTCTAAAAAAGAATAGATTATGCTATAATTGTACTGGAGGTGGTCATGGCGCGGCAACATGCAGGAGTAAGAACTGTGCTAAATGTGGGTGTCGACATCACACTTCACTCTGTTCAACGGAGCAACCCAATTTACCCTATATGATTGGTTCAGCTAAAGAGACTATACACCCTACATTGGTAGTGATTTCAAATGAGCAGAAATTCAGGGCTATGCTAGATACGGGAGCTGGGAGCTCGTTTGCTTCTTCGACATTTATCAGACATCTTGGAATGAAACCATCACGCTGTGAATGGAAAAGCATTGAAACCATGACAACAACAGTACGTCAGAAGTTACCTATTTATGATGTCAAGTTATTATCTACTGATGGTAAAGAAGAGCTAGCTGTCTCGTTGACTATGTTGGACAAACCTGTTATCACAACTTTAAGCAATCCTAAAATTGGAGAGTTGAAGAAGCAGTTTCCACATTTAAGGGGACTATGTTTCGACAACGAAGATGACCGTGAGCAACATCCAATTCATCTGATCCTTGGAGTCGGTGACTTATCGCGGATCAAGACGTCTACATGCCGAGTCGGAGATGTCAATCAACCTGTTGCAGAGAAGACAACTTTTGGTTGGACTGTGATGGGTCCCGGAAAGAATGAGTCACACATTAGTTATTTCGCCAAAACATTACAAGAAGATTATGAGAAGCTCTGCAACTTGGATGTGCTGGGGTTACAAGATCATCCTATGGGAGACCAGAACATGGTGCATGAAGAATTTAAAGAGTCGTTGCAAAGGAACCCGGATGGAAGTTATATCACCTGTCTGCCATGGAAACCAGTGCACCCACCACTGAAAGATAATGCAACAAGTGCCAAAGCTCGTTTGGGAAGATTACTTAAGAAGATGGAGAGAGACCCGGACTCTTTGCGGCAATACCATAACATTATTCAAGATAAAATCAATCAAGGAATCGTTGAGCCAGCACCTGATGTGCCAACGGGGGATAACGTCTTTTATCTACCACATCGACCAGTGATAAAAGAGTCCGCTGAAACTACTAAAATGCGCATAGTCTACGATGCCTCCTCTAGTGAAACTGCTCAAGCTGCTTTTCTTAATGATTGTCTTGAGACAGGCCCACCGTTGCAGCCTCTCTTACACAACGTCGTCGTGAGAAATCGTTTGTGTCCGATTGGGTTGACTGCTGATGTGAAACAAGCCTTCCACCAAATATGGATCCAACCTAAAGATCGTGACGTCTTCAGGTTTTTCTGGATTTCTGACCTGGATCACAAGGACATTGTGACACTCCGCTTTACCAGAGTTCCTTTTGGTTGTGTTTCTAGTCCGTTTTTGCTTGGGGCAACATTGCAAGAACATTTGAACACTTTGGAACAAAACTACCCAGAGACTGTAGCTGAATTAAGAAATGATCTTTATGTTGATGATGTAATTAGTGGCGGCACATGCGAGCCAGAGGTGACGAAGGTCAAAGAGGAAGCCAAAGAGATCTTTCACCAGGGAGGCTTCACACTTCACAAGTGGCATTGCTCTGTAGCCAGTTTAGAAGAACCAGAGAACAATGATTCGGAACAAACATACGCGAAAGAAAGTCTCGGAACAAAGACTGGCGAAGCGAAAATTTTGGGATTGAAATGGAACAAACTAAAGGACACTTTAGCTGTTGATTTTACAAATTGCAAGGCAACGCAGGAATACACAAAGAGAGGAATCTTGAAGGCTATGGCAACGGTTTACGATCCTTTGGGGCTGGTATCTCCTGTCATGTTGGAAGCGAAACATCTCTATCGAATTGTCTGCGAGAAAAACTTACCATGGGATGCACACCTGGAAAAGGAAATGGAATTTATTTGGCATCAGTGGCTAAAGAAATTGCCTGATGAAATAACTGTCCCTCGAAGCATAGTAAGTCTTCAACTTCCATTAACAGAAGTGAAACTGCACGGATTTGGTGACGCTAGCAGAAAAGGATGCTGTGCAGCAATCTACGGTGTCGTTAAGCAAGGGGAATATACAAGTCAAGGTCTTCTAGCGTCTAAGTCAAGGATTGCAAAGAAAGAATTGACAATCCCGAGACTGGAATTAGTGGGTGCGCACATGGTGGCCAATCTTCTGCAGAACGTTCGAACAGCATTGGAAGGATATAAAATCACTGGCACGTTTGCTTGGTCAGACAGTACGGTTGTTCTATGTTGGATAATGAGCACTAACAGAGAATGGAAGCAGTTCGTCACGAACAGAATTGTTAAGATTCGGCAAAAGGAAAACCTACAGTGGAAGTATTGTCCTACAGCAGAGAACCCAGCAGATATTGGGAGTAGAGGTTGTAAAGCAGATAATCTTGGAGATTTGTGGTGGAAAGGACCAGACTGGTTAGCAAACGAAGCTGATTGGCCCAAAGGGGGCTGTGAGCCCAAACAAACAAAAGAGGTGACTGATGAAGAAAAGGTTGTTAAACAGTTGAGTTTCGTTGCGATAGACGGTGAAGTAAACGTGATACAAGACTTGTTGAATAAGTTTAAGCTGTGGAAAGTAATTCGAGTAGTTGCATGGATACGAAGGTTTATTAATAACTGTCGTTCGAAGTTAAGGAGAAGTAACTCTCTAGTAACACAAGAAACTCAAGAAGCTGAAAAATGTATTGTCAAGATATCACAGAATGCGAAAATGTTAGAAAACGACTATGAGGATATTTCAAAACGACTTGGACTTACGCCAGACAAGGAAGGGATACTTCGTTGCCGAGGAAGGGTCACGGGGGAGTATCCAGTCTATATACCGACGAACAGTAAGCTAGCACGTTTAATAATTGAAGATGCACATGAACGGACATTGCACGGGGGAGTGACGTCTACAATGGCGAAGATACGAGAGCGATGGTGGATAGAGAGGTTAAGAAGATCGGTGAAGAGTATTACGTTACAGAGCGAAACCCTTTGCTGCACCACCAACAGCGCCACTCCCAGAATTTAGAACACAAGGAGATCGAGCTTTTCAAACTGTCGGCGTAGACTTTGCTGGTCCACTTGGGTACAAGGTATCCAAGAATAAACAAGGGAAAGCTTACGTGGCTTTGTACACATGCGCGACTTCAAGAGCCGTACATCTACATCTATTACCTGATATGACTGCACACGAATTTAAGAGAAGTTTAGGAGAGTTCATTGCCAGAAGAAGGCTACCCACGAGAATAGTAAGCGACAATGGAAAAACATTTGTAGCAACAGCGAAATGGCTGAACAAACTTAAACGGAATCATAAAGTGAACGATTTCCTTGCTAGGAGAAATATTCTTTGGGTGTTCAACTTGGCCAGAAGTCCGTGGTGGGGCGGCTTCTTCGAACGTATGGTGGGATTAATGAAAGTTGCGTTGAGAAAAGCTGTCGGTAGAGCAAGTCTTACCTTTGATCAACTGAAGGAAGTACTGATGGACGTTGAAGTTCAATTGAATAATCGCCCTTTGGGATATATGGGGGACGATAGTTTACCTGAAGAAGATCTTGATGACATGGAAGAAGACGAAGTAAAGAGAATGAGTAAAAGAGCTAAGTATATTCAAAGGTGCAAAGATACAATCTGGAAAAGATGGACAACAGAGTATATCAGATCGTTAAGAGAGAGACGTTTAAATCAAACTGGTAAAACGTCTGAAATTAAGATTTGGGAAATTGTGTTGATTAAAGGGGAAGAGAAAGATCGAGGACAATGGAAGATAGGTGTTATCCAAGAGTTTGTAAAGGGGAGAGACGGTGTCATCAGAGGAGCGAAATTGAAAACTGTTAATGGAGTTCGTGAACGTCCATTGCAATTACTTTACCCGATGGAATTGTGTGTTTCAAAGAATGCTGACAAGAAAGTGATGAAACAGTTAAACCCGAAAGCTGAAGAGTTCCAACCAAGAAAAGAAAGAGCAGCAAAAACAAACGCTAAAAAGAGACTTGAACAATTAGTCAAAACTGTCCAAGACGATGAGTTATAGTTGTTTCTTAGACTTTTTGATTGTCTAAGAAAGGGGGAGGGTGTCGTGAACTTAATATATTAACATTAATATTATAATTTATATTGACATTAACTAAGTAATTAAAAAACTGTTTAGGTAAGCACTTTCGTTTTAGGGCTGTAAAACAGAGAGGCGAGGCGTGTAAAAATACGTTTTAAATCTGGTTTATTTGTGTGGTCTTTCATACTACATTCCCCACATAAATGAGTTATAGGGAAACCATTTAGTGTTGTTTACGCAAGCGAGCCAGCCCTACCAAAAGGGCTGATTTTTATCATGTAAACAGGGGCTGAAAACCAGCTACTGGTAGGGCTAGCCCTTCATGTAGGGCTCATGCAAACAGGGCCTTAAATTGAAGGAAATACTTGGTTTACGTTTAGGTGAAAACTTAATATATTAAACATTTCTTAAGATTTTCGTGACATGAGTCAGTGGGTTAGCCCTGCCTTGTCATATAAACAGCCATTGTTCTGAACAATATATTAAAGCAACTCGACGACTTCAAAACAGTTTCGTGTATAACGTTTATGAAAAGTCTAAAAACACAGTGCACAGTGGGCTAATGCCCTTACTTCTCCGTAAACTTTTGCATTGCAGCCAAAAATGCCATTGACATTTGCTGTTGTTCCTGAAGTAGCAGAGATTGGCTTTCCATCATTGTATTGTTTTGATCTTGCATCATTCACATAATTTCCAGTTGCTGTGTTCCTGCTTGTAAATTTGCTTGCTTTTGAATTTCCTGCTCGTTCACTTTTTTTGCTAGTTCTTCTCGACGAAGTTCGGTGTCTGTACTCGATCTTTCTTTTAGGTACTCAATACGTTCACTGCTTCCTCGACGTGCCTTTTTCGGTTTGGAATCCACGTCAAGATCACGAGACCTGCGTTTCTTTGTTTCGCCCATACGCTCTAAAGCCTTCATCCTAATGTCTTCCGCGTTTGTCTTTTCGTTTAGTTTACGATAGCCAGCGCGGCTGGCTCTTTTTTGGGCAAAATTGGGCGAGGGAAGAGTAGAGAAGAGCCAGCCCGAGAGCCCGGGTCATTTTCATCACTCTCGTCTGTCAGACGACGAGAATTGTGATTGGCTGAATTGACATATAAGCTAATTTATTCAAGAACTATTATATAAATTATCATTTAATCAAAACAAGATGGAGTTTTCCTAACCAATCGCGTTGCGTTGTGTAACCTGATATATTTGTTTCAGGGATTTGAATACCTGCTCAGTATTAATTAGTATTCCACTAGTCCGCTGCGTGAATACAAGTTGGACGTTGAAAACTGCGACTTGGTGTAAAGAAGAAATAATTCCACATCGCACATAGGTTCGTTTGTAACAGCTAAATTGAACACGTGCCGTACTAGTAGAAACTCTAAAGGATGTAGTTTATATATCGAGCCCTAAACTAATGTATATTTGCCTCTCAACTAGGTGTCAGACACGTATGGAACCGGTGACATATTCAGCAATGTCGGTAAAATTGGCTAAAATTGACTTTAAATTAGAGTGGCTTACACTGCAAGATGATAGTAGTATTTCCTGGCAGTCACCACCTTTACATTTTATGTACGATATTGGCAATATTACCCATTATGACTGATATAATTTATTACGCCTTTGCTATTAATTGCAACAGTCAATTTCGCGTATTATATGTTTATACACTTAAGAAAAAAATAATCGCACAATCCCTTTTAAATGGTCTTTAAAACACGGTCTGTTTTATAACAATCTAATGCGTAGCAGAGTAAAGAGCTTCAGACGTTAAATCGTCAATATCCAACATAGTCTCGCTATTTTAAGGTCCGTTGCATCAGACAATCCTGGACATAACTTGTTAATAAAATTCCAAGGTGCATCTGTCAGAGTATAAATTGTACTATAATTTCTGTATTTGACCTTGATATCCCCTTCCCCTAGACAATGTTGTTATGTTGCGTTTTAAGTCTGGGGATAATAATAGCAACATTGGTAGGGAGAGGGGGCGAAAGCCTAATGAAGTTAGTCGAATGTGTGTTCCGGAAAATTTAAGCAATTTTATCAACTGTTATGTCCACGATTGTCTGTGATACATTGCAGTTTTCGAAGTGACACGCAATCAGTTACCGATAATCGTAAAGGCCCATTTTACACATTTGTTTAAGTACAGACCACTAAGCTTTCAAATGATGCTAACCTTTAAGTTTTTGAACCATTTTTAATGTTTAAGCAAAGGCAATGCTGATAAAGACTATATATGTGAGTTGGACAAAATATTGCTCACGAGCGTCTTTAGTGCAAGTACATGCGTATGCAGTACATGAACCTAAAGTTTTAAAATACTTTGTAAGAAATGTATCAGGAGAATTTAATATCTGTGTTTTGCCGTTAATTGGGATGCTTTGTAAATATAAAGTGGACATAAATCGCATTTTGGGGCGAATAAGACCTACTGGTATCCAGTGGCGCTGAACGGTTAACCACGGTTAACCATAAGCAATAATGAGAAATTTGGACTTTGTGGCGATAAATGTGCCTGCATTTTAGCATATTGTGCTGTTTCTAAACATAGTGTTAACCATCGAAAAGAATCAAGTGTTCACAACAATGAATTGTTCAAAACTACGACAGTTAACCACGGTTAACAACTGTAATTTAAATATACTAAAGACTCAATTATATATACAAATAGTGGTTAACCGTGGTTAACCGTTGAATACGCCAATGGTAACAGTAATTGCTCCTAAAACGTTTCTTAAGGGTTCCTTTATATCTAATAAAAGAATCAAGTCCCAAAAGGTATAAATTTATAGCATTGCTTTAAATATAATTAAGATTTAGCAATGGTTAACCGTGCGGTTAACCGTCGAGTTGTTACCATTGAGTCTCAATCAAGTGCGCATCATATTACATTCGACTTTTGCTACGGATATATGTTCGCACACACTCATATAACCTAAGTTATTCGAATTTATAATGCACTAGTACATAGCAAGTTCTGTTTTATATCCTATAAATGCTTTTAAACTCTCCTTATATGCTTATTATAAACACTGTATATAACGGTATAAACTAAGACATGGTGATTTCTGACCAAGATTTAACAGGCCTATAATGCAAATTACTTCAGTTTCCGTCAGCAATGTCGGTAAAATGGCTAAAATTGACTTTAAATTAGAGTGGCTTACACTGCAAGATGATAGTAGCCAAATAAGGACAGATCATACGTTCTATGTACGATATTGGCAATAGTTACCCTGCACGCTCATTACCTTGACAGTATAATTGTTACGCGCGCTATTAATTGCAACAGTCAATTTCGCGTATTATATGTTTATGCAACACTTAAGAAAGAAATAATCGCACAATCCTTTTAAATCTTTAAAACACGGTCTGTTTTATAACAATCTAATGCGTAGCAGAGTAATTCAGACGTTAAATCGTCAATATAACCCAACATATTCTCGCTATTTTAAGGTCCGTTCTCAGACAATCCTGGACATAACTTGTTAATAAAATTCCAAGGTGCATCTGTCAGAGTATAAATTGTACTATAATTTCTGTATTTGACCTTGATATCCCCTTCCCCTAGACAATGTTGTTATGTTGCGTTTTAAGTCTGGGGATAATAATAGCAACATTGGTAGGGGGAGAAGGGGGCGAAAGCCTAATGAAGTTAGTCGAATGTGTGTTCCGGAAAATTTAAGCAATTTTATCAACTGTTATGTCCACGATTGTCTGTGATACATTGCAGTTTTCGAAGTGACACGCAATCAGTTACCGATAATCGTAAAGGCCCATTTTACACATTTGTTTAAGTACAGACCACTAAGCTTTCAAATGATGCTAACCTTTAAGTTTTTTGAACCATTTTTAATGTTTAAGCAAAGGCAATGCTGATAAAGACTATATATGTGAGTTGGACAAAATATTGCTCACGAGCGTCTTTAGTGCAAGTACATGCGTATGCAGTACATGAACCTAAAGTTTTAAAATACTTTGTAAGAAATGTATCAGGAGAATTTAATATCTGTGTTTTGCCGTTAATTGGGATGCTTTGTAAATATAAAGTGGACATAAATCGCATTTTGGGGCGAATAAGACCTACTGGTATCCAGTGGCGCCGAACGGTTAACCACGGTTAACCATAAGCAATAATGAGAAATTTGGACTTTGTGGCGATAAATGTGCCTGCATTTTAGCATATTGTGCTGTTTCTAAACATAGTGTTAACCATCGAAAAGAATCAAGTGTTCACAACAATGAATTGTTCAAACTACGACGGTTAACCACGGTTAACCACTGTAATTTAAATATACTAAAGACTCAATTATATATACAAATAGTGGTTAACCGTGGTTAACCGTTGGAATACGCCAATGGTAACAGTAATTGCTCCTAAAACGTTTCTTAAGGGTTCCTTTATATCTAATAAAAGAATCAAGTCCCAAAAAGGTATAAATTTATAGCATTGCTTTAAATATAATTAAGATTTAGCAATGGTTAACCGTGCGGTTAACCGTCGAGTTGTTACCATTGAGTCTCAATCAAGTGCGCATCATATTACATTCGACTTTTGCTACGGATATATGTTCGCACACACTCATATAACCTAAGTTATTCGAATTTATAATGCACTAGTACATAGCAAGTTCTGTTTTATATCCTATAAATGCTTTTAAACTCTCCTTATATGCTTATTATAAACACTGTATATAACGGTATAAACTAAGACATGGTGATTTCGACCAAGATTTAACAGGCCTATAATGCAAATTACTTCAGTTTCCGTCAGCAATGTCGGTAAAATTGGCTAAAATTGACTTTAAATTAGAGTGGCTTACACTGCAAGATGATAGTAGCCAAATAAGGACAGATCATACGTTCTATGTAATGATATTGGCAATAGTTACCCTGCACGCTCATTACCTTGACAGTATAATTGTTACGCGCGCTATTAATTGCAACAGTCAATTTCGCGTATTATATGTTTATGCAACACTTAAGAAAGAAATAATCGCACAATCCCTTTTAAATCTTTAAAACACGGTCTGTTTTATAACAATCTAATGCGTAGCAGAGTAATTCAGACGTTAAATCGTCAATATAACCCAACATATTCTCGCTATTTTAAGGTCCGTTCTCAGACAATCCTGGACATAACTTGTTAATAAAATTCCAAGGTGCATCTGTCAGAGTATAAATTGTACTATAATTTCTGTATTTGACTTGATATCCCCTTCCCCTAGACAATGTTGTTATGTTGCGTTTTAAGTCTGGGGATACGCAACATTGGTAGGGGAGAGGGGGCGAAAGAATGAAGTTAGTCGAATGTGTGTTCCGGAAAATTTAAGCAATTTTATCAACTGTTATGTCCACGATTGTCTGTGATACATTGCAGTTTTCGAAGTGACACGCAATCAGTTACCGATAATCGTAAAGGCCCATTTTGCACATTTGTTTAAGTACAGACCACTAAGCTTTCAAATGATGCTAACCTTTAAGTTTTTTGAACCATTTTTAATGTTTAAGCAAAGGCAATGCTGATAAAGACTATATATGTGAGTTGACAAAATATTGCTCACGAGCGTCTTTAGTGCAAGTACATGCGTATGCAGTACATGAACCTAAAGTTTTAAAATACTTTGTAAGAAATGTATCAGGAGAATTTAATATCTGTGTTTTGCCGTTAATTGGGATGCTTTGTAAATATAAAGTGGACATAAATCGCATTTTGGGGCGAATAAGACCTACTGGTATCCAGTGGCGCTGAACGGTTAACCACGGTTAACCATAAGCAATAATGAGAAATTTGGACTTTGTGGCGATAAATGTGCCTGCATTTTAGCATATTGTGCTGTTTCTAAACATAGTGTTAACCATCGAAAAGAATCAAGTGTTCACAACAATGAATTGTTCAAAACTACGACGGTTAACCACGGTTAACCACTGTAATTTAAATATACTAAAGACTCAATTATATATACAAAATAGTGGTTAACCGTGGTTAACCGTTGGAATACGCCAATGGTAACAGTAATTGCTCCTAAAACGTTTCTTAAGGGTTCCTTTATATCTAATAAAAGAATCAAGTCCCAAAAGGTATAAATTTATAGCATTGCTTTAAATATAATTAAGATTTAGCAATGGTTAACCGTGCGGTTAACCGTCGAGTTATTACCATTGAGTCTCAATCAAGTGCGCATCATATTACATTCGACTTTGCTACGGATATATGTTCGCACACACTCATATAACCTAAGTTATTCGAATTTATAATGCACTAGTACATAGCAAGTTCTGTTTTATATCCTATAAATGCTTTTAAACTCTCCTTATATGCTTATTATAAACACTGTATATAACGGTATAAACTAAGACATGGTGATTTCGACCAAGATTTAACAGGCCTATAATGCAAATTACTTCAGTTTCCCGTCAGCAATGTAGGTAAAATTAGCTAAAATTGACTTTAAATTAGAGTGGCTTACACTGCAAGATGATAGTAGCCAATAAGGACAGATCATACGTTCTATGTACGATATTGGCAATAGTTACCCTGCACGCTCATTACCTTGACAGTAATTGAATTGTTACGCGCTATTAATTGCAACAGTCAATTTCGCGTATTATATGTTTATGCAACACTTAAGAAATAAATAATCGCACAATCTATTTTAAATCTTTAAAACACGGTCTGTTTTATAACAATCTAATGCGTAGCAGAGTAATTCAGACGTTAAATCGTCAATATAACCCAACATATTCTCGCTATTTTAAGGTCCGTTCTCAGACAATCCTGGACATAACTTGTTAATAAAATTCCAAGGTGCATCTGTCAGAGTATAAATTGTACTATAATTTCTGTATTTGACCTTGATATCCCCTTCCCTAGACAATGTTGTTATGTTGCGTTTTAAGTCTGGGGATAATAATAGCAACATTGGTAGGGGGAGAGGGGGGCGAAAGCCTAATGAAGTTAGTCGAATGTGTGTTCCGGAAAATTTAAGCAATTTTATCAACTGTTATGTCCACGATTGTCTGTGATACATTGCAGTTTTCGAAGTGACACGCAATCAGTTACCGATAATCGTAAAGGCCCATTTTGCACATTTGTTTAAGTACAGACCACTAAGCTTTCAAATGATGCTAACTTTTAAGTTTTTTGAACCATTTTTAATGTTTAAGCAAAGGCAATGCTGATAAAGACTATATATGTGAATTGGACAAAATATTGCTCACGAGCGTCTTTAGTGCAAGTACATGCGTATGCAGTACATGAACCTAAAGGTTTAAAATACTTTGTAAGAAATGTATCAGGAGAATTTAATATCTGTGTTTTGCCGTTAATTGGGATGCTTTGTAAATATAAAGTGGACATAAATCGCATTTTGGGGCGAATAAGACCTACTGGTATCCAGTGGCGCTGAACGGTTAACCACGGTTAACCATAAGCAATAATGAGAAATTTGGACTTTGTGGCGATAAATGTGGCTGCATTTTAGCATATTGTGCTGTTTCTAAACATAGTGTTAACCATCGAAAAGAATCAAGTGTTCACAACAATGAATTGTTCAAAACTACGACGGTTAACCACGGTTAACCACTCTAGTTTAAATATACTAAAGACTCAATTATATATACAAAATAGTGGTTAACCGTGGTTAACCGTTGGAATACGCCAATGGTAACAGTAATTGCTCCTAAAACGTTTCTTAAGGGTTCCTTTATATCTAATAAAAGAATCAAGTCCCAAAAGGTATAAATTTATAGCATTGCTTTAAATATAATTAAGATTTAGCAATGGTTAACCGTGCGGTTAACCGTCGAGTTATTATCCATTGAGTCTCAATCAAGTGCGCATCATATTACATTCGACTTTTGCTACGGATATATGTTCGCACACACTCATATAACCTAAGTTATTCGAATTTATAATGCACTAGTACATAGCAAGTTCTGTTTTATATCCTATAAATGCTTTTAAACTCTCCTTATATGCTTATTATAGACACTGTATATAACGGTATAAACTAAGACATGGTGATTTCGACCAAGATTTAACAGGCCTATAATGCAAATTACTTCAGTTTCCAGTCAGCAATGTAGGTAAAAATGGCTAAAATTGACTTTAAATTAGAGTGGCTTACACTGCAAGATGATAATAGCCAAATAAGGACAGATCATACATTCTATGTACGATATTGGCAATAGTTACCCTGCACGCTCATTACCTTGACAGTAGAATTGTTACGCGCGCTATTAATTGCAACAGTCAATTTCGCGTATTATATGTTTATGCAACACTTAAGAAATAAATAATCGCACAATCTATTTTAAATCTTTAAAACACGGTCTGTTTTATAACAATCTAATGCGTAGCAGAGTAATTCAGACGTTAAATCGTCAATATTGTATAACCCAACATATTCTCGCTATTTCAAGGTACGTTCTCAGACAATCCTGGACAAAACTACTTAATAAAATTCCAAGGTGCATCTGTCAGAGTATAAATTGTACTATAATTTGGAAAATTTAAGCAATTTTATCAACTGTTATGTCCACGATTGTCTGTGATACATTGCAGTTTTCGAAGTGACACGCAATCAGTTACCGATAATCGTAAAGGCCCATTTTGCACATTTGTTTAAGGACAGACCACTAAGCTTTCAAATGATGCTAACTTTTAAGTGTTTTGAACCATTTTTAATGTTTAAGCAAAGGCAATGCTGATAAAGACTATATATGTGAATTGGACAAAATATTGCTCACGAGCGTCTTTAGTGCAAGTACATGCGTATGCAGTACATAAACCTAAAGGTTTAAAATACTTTGTAAGAAATGTATCAGGAGAATTTAATATCTGTGTTTTGCCGTTAATTGGGATCCTTTGTAAATATAAAGTGGACATAAATCGCATTTTGGGGCGAATAAGACCTACTGGTATCCAGTGGCGCCGAACGGTTAACCACGGTTAACCATAAGCAATAATGAGAAATTTGGACTTTGTGGCGATAAATGTGGCTGCATTTTAGCATATTGTGCTGTTTCTAAACATAGTGTTAACCATCGAAAAGAATCAAGTGTTCACAACAATGAATTGTTCAAAACTACGACGGTTAACCACGGTTAACCACTCTAGTTTAAATATACTAAAGACTCAATTATATATACAAAATAGTGGTTAACCGTGGTTAACCGTTGGAATACGCCAATGGTAACAGTAATTGCTCCTAAAACGTTTCTTAAGGGTTCCTTTATATCTAATAAAAGAATCAAGTCCCAAAAGGTATAAATTTATAGCATTGCTTTAAATATAATTAAGATTTAGCAATGGTTAACCAAAGTGCGGTTAACCGTCGAGTTATTATCCATTGAGTCTCAATCAAGTGCGCATCATATTACATTCGACTTTTGCTACGGATATATGTTCGCACACACTCATATAACCTAAGTTATTCGAATTTATAATGCACTAGTACATAGCAAGTTCTGTTTTATATCCTATAAATGCTTTTAAACTCTCCTTATATGCTTATTATAGACACTGTATATAACGGTATAAACTAAGACATGGTGATTTCGACCAAGATTTAACAGGCCTATAATGCAAATTACTTCAGTTTCCCGTCAGCAATGTAGGTAAAAATGGCTAAAATTGACTTTAAATTAGAGTGGCTTACACTGCAAGATGATAATAGCCAAATAAGGAATCGTCAATATTGTTGAAAAGTTTTTTGGGTGACCTGTGGCTGGCAACATGGGCCCCTATGCATGGACGGACAGTGAGCACATTGTTGAACAAGTTTGGAGTTTGAGTTAGATTTGTGTATTCTTTATATGGTTTATTTTATAAATAACGGTTCCTAAAACTTTAATTTTCGGGTGAATATTTCACAATATAACCCAATTACCGATAATCGTAAAGGCCCATTTTGCACATTTGTTTAAGGACAGACCACTAAGCTTTCAAATGATGCTAACTTTTAAGTTTTTTGAACCATTTTTAATGTTTAAGCAAAGGCAATGCTGATAAAGACTATATATGTGAATTGGACAAAATATTGCTCACGAGCGTCTTTAGTGCAAGTACATGCGTATGCAGTACATAAACCTAAAGGTTTAAAATACTTTGTAAGAAATGTATCAGGAGAATTTAATATCTGTGTTTTGCCGTTAATTGGGATCCTTTGTAAATATAAAGTGGACATAAATCGCATTTTGGGGCGAATAAGACCTACTGGTATCCAGTGGCGCCGAACGGTTAACCACGGTTAACCATAAGCAATAATGAGAAATTTGGACTTTGTGGCGATAAATGTGGCTGCATTTTAGCATATTGTGCTGTTTCTAAACATAGTGTTAACCATCGAAAAGAATCAAGTGTTCACAACAATGAATTGTTCAAAACTACGACGGTTAACCACGGTTAACCACTCTAGTTTAAATATACTAAAGACTCAATTATATATACAAAATAGTGGTTAACCGTGGTTAACCGTTGGAATACGCCAATGGTAACAGTAATTGCTCCTAAAACGTTTCTTAAGGGTTCCTTTATATCTAATAAAAGAATCAAGTCCCAAAAGGTATAAATTTATAGCATTGCTTTAAATATAATTAAGATTTAGCAATGGTTAACCGTGCGGTTAACCGTCGAGTTATTATCCATTGAGTCTCAATCAAGTGCGCATCATATTACATTCGACTTTTGCTACGGATATATGTTCGCACACACTCATATAACCTAAGTTATTCGAATTTATAATGCACTAGTACATAGCAAGTTCTGTTTTATATCCTATAAATGCTTTTAAACTCTCCTTATATGCTTATTATAGACACTGTATATAACGGTATAAACTAAGACATGGTGATTTCGACCAAGATTTAACAGGCCTATAATGCAAATTACTTCAGTTTCCCGTCAGCAATGTAGGTAAAAATGGCTAAAATTGACTTTAAATTAGAGTGGCTTACACTGCAAGATGATAATAGCCAAATAAGGACAGATCATACATTCTATGTACGATATTGGCAATAGTTACCCTGCACGCTCATTACCTTGACAGTAGAATTGTTACGCGCGCTATTAATTGCAACAGTCAATTTCGCGTATTATATGTTTATGCAACACTTAAGAAATAAATAATCGCACAATCTATTTTAAATCTTTAAAACACGGTCTGTTTTATAACAATCTAATGCGTAGCAGAGTAATTCAGACGTTAAATCGTCAATATAACCCAACATATTCTCGCTATTTCAAGGTCCGTTCTCAGACAATCCTGGACATAACTTGTTAATAAAATTCCAAGGTGCATCTGTCAGAGTATAAATTGTACTATAATTTCTGTATTTGACCTTTGATATCCCCCCTTCCCCCTAGACAATGTTGTTATGTTGCGTTTTAAGTCTGGGGATAATAATAGCAACATTGGTAGGGGGAGAGGGGGGCGAAAGGCTAATGAAGTTAGTCGAATGTGTGTTCCGGAAAATTTAAGCAATTTTATCAACTGTTATGTCCACGATTGTAGGTGGGTCCAGCATAGTTTTGACAAACTTTTGTCAAAACCCCGAAATATATTCGCTGTTTTAACATGCTTAGAAATTACATTTGAAGTTAAAACTTTGTGGAAATGTAGTAAAATCACTAGTATTTAAACTGATGTAGTTTTTGTAGAGTTTTTGTTTGTAATTTGTGGAAAATTTTGCATTTGTAAAAGTTGTAGATGAGTTTGAGTTGAAAAAACTTGCCAACATTAGACCGAATAGACTTGTGTGCACGCGCGCGAGCGTCACACGAGCATGAAAGGAAAGACACAAAATATGATTTTACGTGTAGTCGATTGATGTTAATAACACCCAATCAACGTTGAATAGACAACACGCTATCATGTCCGGTCGGTTTTTTCACGTTCAGATTTAAGCTATTCAATCCAGTTATTTATATTTAGAATTTGTAACTGCATGTCCATTTGAAAATGTATTAGGTATATATATATATATAAGCTATAAGCTATAATGCAAAAGCTCACTTCCCTTGTGGTCGTTTGAGCATTCTGGCCCCAAGACACTTCACGCATGTCTGGATGCGCATGTGTCTGAGTATTGTACCACATGCGCTTGGTGAGGGCAAGAGTATGGTGTATAAATACGAAGTCACTCGCATCTAGACTGCGTTACAAGCTGCACTGACGAGCCGTTGAACGGTGAAACATGCATGTCTGCAGATTTGACTATATATATATATATATATATATAAAGTCACAACTCCGAGTTTTTCACGATCTTCAGGTGACGAGATGTAATGTTCAACTAAAAGCCCCTGCTTGATGGCGTTAGTTTCCGTTGGACTGCTTGCGTGATTGTTGCGCATGCGCACGTTTGAATTTTCCGGCCAAGACCTCGCCACAGAGTAATCACATACAGAGGTGTCTCTTCGCGGAAAAACCGTAAGGTGTTTTTAACTGGCCGCCATGTTCTTAGCCAGTACCTGCACATGCGCAGTTTACGTATGCTGACGGCCTCTCTTCACTGGACTGGCTAAGAACATGGCAGATTTTGCCGAAAAAGCCCTTACGCCGACATCAAAGGTCGGCACATGAAGATAAACCTCTGTATGTGATTACTCTGTGACCTCGCGTCTCTTGTTAAGCAAGGTTGACTTATCCGCTTTCAGAATACAAAGTTTCTCTTGTAAACAAAGATTACATCATTACGAGCGGGTTCATATTCCAGCGGCGGGAAAATATGTAATCTTTGTTTAAAAGAGAAACTTTGTATTCTGAACATACAAAAATTGTATCAAACAAGGCTCCTTGTCAAGGAAAATTTGTCAATTTTATGAACACAATTGCAAATTGTGATTTGATTTTCCCGCCTTCCTAAATAATTTATGTAAATCGGCCTGACGTATAAATATCAGCGTTGCCACTCGTAGTGAAATTTCACTATTTGTAGTGAAATCGGTCCGAGCGTAGTGATGTAGATGTAGTGGAAGAAATTTAAATTGCCGAGTGATGACTGATGAAAAGAAATAAAAAATTTTAAAAAAACCTTGCTGAAAAGTTTAAAAAAAAATTTAAATTTTATTAGCCTGACAGGCTCTTGAATTGAATTTATATCATTTGCTTAGTTGTAAAAAATAACGTCTGTGCCCATCACTATTTTTAGTTTTAATCAATCAAAAAAAAAACAAAAAAACAAAAATACAACAAGACGACTTAATACGTAGTATGCGAATATATAAAAACAAACGCATATCAAAATTTCTACACATGATTGTTTACAACATTAGCATTTGAAATTACCTGAAATAGCAATAATAGTGAGTGTACAAGGTGAATTTACATAATTGTGAGTTACAACAACCCCAGCCTCCCTCCCAAAAAAAAACAAAAAAATAAAATTGTTTTGTTTTTCTGTTCTGTTATTATCTGTTATTCTGTTAATAAAAATAAAAAGATCTCTTACTGGCTATTTATCATTTCAGTATCGGTATCAGGTATCCATCAGCAAAAACCTGCCATGTAGTGAAATGTGCGGCAAAATAGTGAAATTTAGTCACCGATATAGTGAAATGTGAAAAATCCGAGTGGCAACACTGATAAATATGCAAATATTCAACATATTATTTCAGCAAGGTTACAATATTTAATACATCATAAGATTAAATTAATACTCACCAAACATCTCAAGCTCTCGAAGTTTTCGAAAACGCTGGGAATTATAAATATAAATCAACAATTGGTAGCCACAACAAAATATCTTCGAAAATATCTGAAAGTCCTAGTAATTTATATATCAAATTTCATATGTCAGCAGTTGAGATGGCTGGCTCAAAATTGTAAAAAATTAAAAATAACAGATGACCAATATTCGAGTTTATAACTTTAAGAGATTGGTGGGTCCAATATTTAATATGACAAAATCTATCTCTAGATTTCAAAAGATGTATTGGCTTCGTAGTGTTGGACCATGGTAAATATTGTAATATTTATATTTATAATGTTTAAGACATTGTTTTCTGGATCTGTGACATCTGCCCAGGACCAGTGTTACCCACTGATGTTTAATACCTCGGTATAGTATGATTGAAGATTTTAAGCCCATATCATTCTGGTCAGCAGTATTAAACAGTGGCGTACCGAGCGGGGGGCTATAGGGGGTGTTACACCCTCAATTTTTAAAAAAACTGTTCGCTGAGGCTTTTATAATAGCAACTAAATATTTTTTAACACCTTTAAATTATCTTAACCCTTGCCCAAATTCTTACCCCAACACCAGGAATGGATTTACTGGGCAGGGTGTGAGCTACAGTAAAAAATACGACGTTTTCTAAAAAATAACATTTTGGGCGGTTTAAATTCTGTGTGGTGAAAGATGTGACGTTCAGAGCTAAGAGATGTCTCCTAACTAAATTTCCAATTTCATTAAATTGTCAAATTTTGTTTTCTTCTGGCTAACACCCTGAGGGGGGTACACCCCCCAGCCTTGTAGGAAGGGTGCGTATTTCCCTATTTCCATATACCTGTAAAATCAAAATTTTGGATTTGGCACGGTGATTATCAAATAAAAACAAAATATTGGGCCTTTGGGGCCTCTTTGACCATCTAGGCAACCTTATTTTTAAATCCAGTCACTCCCTGGTTCATGACCAACACCTGCTCAACACCCCCTACCAGATCAAGCTGGATCTATCTCTGCCAAACTCTCAGTCCCAACTCTCAGTCCCTGAGTCTTGCGTTGATGTTATCAGGATAAATGTATTTTTTTGTGTGAGGGTCAGCAGTTAGGGTTAGAGTTAGCAATAGAAACTCACAAACAGGAGACATGAATCTATAATCTATTATCATATAAACTGTGATTATGCTGATCAGAACAATATAGCCTCAATTACAATTTCATATCCTGAGCCTGAGGTCCTTTCGTTCTGGCCTTTGGCCAAAAGGATTGTGGGCCAGGGAAACAAGATTGTGCCCGGGGTACAGTAAATCGTCTTTATCATACACTGGCAGGGCTTGTTCATCATGGACCCCAGAGTTATGATCATTACAAACAGAAAAAAATTGCTGCCTCACAGTCAAGGTCATGGAAAAAGGAGTTTATACAATTGTGTACAATACCAAAACTTGCATTCTGATTGTAGTGCTAGAAAATTGCCCCTCAAGAATAAATTATTGCAACAACATGTCTGCTATGAGTCATTTACTCTAGCTATGTGGTAGCAAAATGTAAACTTGTAGTGGATGAGCCCATGAGATTACTGACCATATTAAGTTGTCCTTTCCACGTGAGAAAAATACAGAGCAGCCAAAGGATTTTGCCAGGCCCAGTGCTTTTAGTACTATTTTGACAGGAAGCAATATATTAACTTGACATTTTCCCTGCCTCTTTCTGCGTTCTCTTTCCACTTCACTATTCGTCATGTAGCGGTATTCTCGAGTAAGATAAAGTCAATTCTGTTATAAAGATGCAGTTTCTAAGTGTGTCTCCATGATGTTGAAGCTTAGCCTTAGGTTTTGACATCTTTCATAAAACTAATAAGCTTTATGGGCACAGTAACAATCGCAGAAGCAGCGCATTTAGCAACGTATACTGATCGGCGTATACTGCAAGGAACTATCTCAATATTGAAAATATTCATATACATTTGCAATTAACTTTAATGAGGTAGGATAGACTGTAATATTTTATGACACTTGTGTAGTTGCGTGCATAAAAGATATGACAAAATCTGAGTAAAAGTAGGCTGAACTTGTTTATAACCTTCTAATGTTTAATTTTTGTACATCTCACTTTTACCTGCACATGGTGTTATTTTCCTCTACTTTAAGAACGTGTCATAATGCAGTAGTGTCAATAAAGTCCGCTTATATTTTTTATTGCCCCATATTCTAATGCCTGTAATGGCTATTTCTACCCTGAAAACGCAGGAAATTACATTTCCGAACTTTTGAAATTCCAATTTTTTCTGCGGGAAAAGACCCCCCTACTTTCAAGTTATGTATCGTACATTCAGGAAAGTTGTGTGAAGCAAACCTACCTCCACATAAAATGTTTTAATGTTTTACATCAACTCGTACTACATATGTTTTAAGCCACTGTGCAGCTGAGTCAACATTAATCATCATTATGGTTCTCTTTATTTTAGGATTAGTCAGTTTTCAACAGACCATGATACAATGGTCAATATAAATGAAGAAAAAAATTTGCAGGTGAAAGTCAGATGAAAAAATCTATATTTGACAGGTGTGCCACCAACTGCCTTACTCAGATATATTCTATCAAACATAGTTCACGATTGATATTTATAAATTGTTATTATTTTTAAAAACTATAACTTTAATTAATAAATTTATATACAGTAGAGGGGATTCTAGAGAGACTAGATATCCACCAGCGCAAGTCAAGTACAGTCTGAAGAAGCAAAAAAATATGAATTTTTCATTCAAATTCAACTATTGTCCTTGGCCTAAGGCCATTAACTTCAAAACATCCGTATTTAACTGTTCGATAAATTTTGAATTATCCTGCTAAAAGGCAAACAGGCACACAACATACAAACAAACCGAAGGTGATAACATAACCTCCTGGCAAAGATATGAAAAAAGAAGACTGAGTTCGGTTATATGACAATATCAGTTTGTTTTAGGGTATTAAAATCAACACTAAGCAAAAACGATCTCGTAAAAAGAAAAAGAAGAAAAAAACGAGTAAGTCAAATACCAATACAACAAGTTCACATATTTGCATTCAAAATTTGATGAATAATTTATATTGATTGGCAAGACTGTCTCTAGGACCATTGACGTCGTGTTGAAATCAGAACATGCTATAAGTGCGTTTTAATAAAAGATGTCTTTATAGAAGATTTGAGAACCATTTATACATGGATAAAATTATTGTTGCAGATTCATTAAAACTAAAGAAAACAGTATCTCATAGTCATGAGAATAGTTTATTCGTCTGTGGACTGGTAAGTTTCACGACGCTTGTGTGGCATCAATATGTACTATTTTGTACTTGTAATCTTGCATATATGATATGCTGTAGAGAAGATGGTTCCTTAGCTGGTGGCACCCCTTTTGAAATTCATCATCATAAAGGGGGGGGGCACCTGTAGAATGGGGCGTTGGTGCAGGATGATCATAAACATTTGCTTCATCAAAAATGTTCTTGATAAAAAATGTTTCATTTAAGCATGGTATTGACAATTTCAGGACCTAATCGCTGGACTATGTGAATGCACTTCATACATAATCATCACAACCTTATTAATCAACATCATCATGATCATCATCATCATTAAGGCTCGAATTAGTATCGAAGAACGTTGGTCTAATACAATTTCTTTTCAGTATGATCTTGAGCTTAGTATACTGTACGTTCTGTACTTACTATATATTAAATTCTTTAACACGTTTTTATGAAACTAATACACACTTAAATACAGTACACATTCTTAACATACTGATTACTGTATCAAATTGGTTTCGATTTCATCGCCTAAAAAATAGCAAAACCTGCTTCTGAAAACAAGCTGACCTTTAACACTTAAAATATTTGTTTTAGAGTCTTTGTTCGAACGAAGTTGAACTGCAAACTCAATTTGAAAAGTAAGTCAGATCACTTCATCTGTTTCAAGTTATTATAAATAGATAGAAACTTTTATTTAAATAGGGTTATCCAATCAGTTACAATGTTAACTGTTATCATTAGGAGCCCTAATACTATCACCTGACCCTGTGGCGTCATACATGAAGCGAGAAATCACTCAGATAGACGGTTATTTTTCAGGATTAATACTGTATGCGAAGTATTTTGCTGTTCGTTGGAGTCGTTTGTTTGTAAACCATAAAAATTATTGCCTCCTTATATTTGGTATATAGGTGGTTTGCAACCATTCCCTAGGGATTCAAAGAACAAGGTGTCAGACATTTTCGCCATGCCCATGTTGGATGAAATTTGAATAGCAACAAGGAAAACCTTTGTCAAGTTCCAAGGGCGGAATAGCACTATCAGTGGGATCGGGCTTTAACTCATAAGGGCCCCCTTGTGACGTCATTGAAGCAAGTCCACGTAGCCACGTTGTAATATTGGTGCAACTAATCCGTCCGAGGCCAATGGCCGACTATTTCTCGGGGTCTGGGGGGTTCTGAAACGGTATTTCGTGCATTCTGAGACCACTCTGATAGCCAGATAATATACATTGAATATCGCGTACACTTGTCGCCACAAAGAGCCTGTATTGTTCAGATTATTGGTTAATAAATAGTCTTTCAGTCTTTAGGAAAACAATATTTTTCCGTTAGATAATTGGTTCGACAAATTTCCCACCGTTGGCTACGGCCCTGGCTGGGATTTAAAAGATTGACTATGATATAAACCTGACACTCTGCTTTACCTTTATCCATTCACTAAAACTATAATATTTTGATTTTCGTTAAGATTTACAAAAATAACCAAAAATATACTACTTAACAATGATACTGTATTTTGTGGTGTGATGGCTATCTTTAGATTACAGTCTGTCTTTATAGAGTATAAATTCAAGGCCCCCCGATGGTAGAGCAGCCAGGGCCCACCTGTCAAGGTCATCCAACATGACGACGATGACGTACCGTGAAAACCACCCATAGTACTGTGACTGTGTATATGTTTATTGCCCTTGCTATTGCTACTGCAATGTGGGGCTGGCTGCAGCAGGCTAATGCAGTAATGGAAAGAGATTTCAGTTTTGAGAAATATCTCTATCCTATCCATACTTACATTGTACATGCAGTACCTGCTTGGTTGGGCTATAGGTACACGAGGCAATTCTGGTCACCTCTCATTACATGCAATCGGCTCATGCAATCGGCTCATGCAATCGGCTCATGCAATCGGCCAGAACTTTCCAGTATTATCCACGTTCGGTTTGTCGTTTGTGAACTAAGTAATCGGCACAGTACATTCCCTTATGGCACGTTTCTTTATTTATATGCGAGACACAAAATATATATAGTCGAAACTCTAATGACTGGACCCTCTATCCAGCGGACACCTCTAGCGACTGTATACGATAAACCGTGTTCTATATGTGACAAAAGCTTGTTATTGAATAGGTTCGGGGCAATCAAGAAAATAAAACTGATCAGAAATTTGAAAAGTGGAAGGTCGAGGCGCTATGCTTTCGTACAGGTTCGTCATAAAATGTGTGTTACTGATTATTGTTTTTCATGTCAAGAAACGACAATTTGTACAGTGCAACTAAATTGTCTCCATCACGGCTCATCCTTACTAATCGATGAGAGTTGCAACTCCGAATTGTTCAACTCTCATCCTCATTGATAATATAATACGAGAGAAATAATGATACACCCTTTCGATAATTACGTCACGAATACTTTCATGAATCAAGAAATGCAATTCGCTCCGATACATGAGAATGAGGCTCCCGGGCCAAGGAGAGATTTGTGACGTAATTATCGAAAGAGTGTATTTGGTGCAATCAGTGATTACCCGATGTACAACTCGACTGTATACGCAGGCTATTCGTCATGCTACTAATTTATATATTCACTTCCTATGTATTTTTCGAAGTAAAGTGTTCCTGACACCGGATCAACCTGGCTCTATAGCCAAGGCTATCTTATAGAGGATGAAATTTGGTAGAACTACGTTAACAACATATACTATACACCTACATTTTAGTACGATGACAGTGATTCTTGTGAAAGAGCTTACCAGCACTCAAGGAAAATAGACATTCTCCTAAATGGCGTAAAGGTATACTAATGTCTTGAAACTCTTTTATTCCCAACTGCGAGAAGCGTTGTCCGGGAGAATGCCCGTTCACGTTGGTGAAAATTGAACAGTACACGTGTATAACTTTGCGTAAACTTCTTATTTGCAGGTATTGGTTGAACACGCAGTGTAGTTCAAATAATGGCATGTTATGATTACTGATGTACAGTGAACAGAGAACATCATTGAAAGGCAAGCCTTCAAAGGTTTACTCATTACTTGGTGGACAAGTAGATGGCATGTAAATATTGTAAATTAATACTGTAAAATAATTCAAATTATTAGAATCATATTCTTATCATGAAAGGCAGTTCCATGATCATGATAGAATTTCAGATGTTTCATTGGTTAAAAAAGTACCGACGTATAATTAATATTGATATTAATACAACAATCGAAGAAAGAATACCTGGGATAAATTTTCTTGCACGCAATTTTGATAGTCTTCTAGAAACTCAATCATATTTGTATTATACCCCAGATAATTCTTTTTTCCTAATACACCTTTTCAATAATTACGTCACCGATCTACGAAAGCGAGGCTCCCAGGTCAAGGAAGTATTCGTGACCTAATTATCGAACGGGTGTATTACTAAATTAGTGTTCTAGCTTGTCGCACGTGTGAACCAAGGGTTTTAACCAAGATTTTAACGAGATAATTACACAACATTTATTTCGATAGTTTTTTATTCATATACTTTGCATTAATATTTATTTGTAAACATACAATAATACCCAATGTCCATGCTTATGAAACATGAATATTGTTCTGAAAAATTGGTTGAAATAGGACACGATTCGGTTCTTCTGGTCCAAACAACGAGTAGGTCTTCTGTGGCATATCTCGGCCATTTGTTTCCGTTGAAGATTTGAAAAAGCTGGGTAAGCCAGTAATATTTGAGTATGGACTTGCCGCCGCAGCTTGCGCCCGATTGTCAGGCTTCTCTGAGAACTTGAGTGGAACATCAGCCAGGAGATTTGGGTCAGAATCTTTGAGGGTATGAGTACTCTTCGTCACGTGTTGATTCATGTACTGATTCTTTAATTTCACTGGTGTTGAAACAACTGGATTACGTAACTGATTGAAGGGTGTACTCGGTCTTTTTCTCTGTTCTAATATGACGTCATTGTTCAACCTGAAGTGACGATTATCTTTGAAATGATCGCTATGCTTGTCAGGATTCCATCGTGGTGGGACATACTCTGGTACTTTCCAAACTGAGGGTGGAGGGCTAGGAGGCTTACTGTCACTCAGGTCTGGGCTCGCTGAAGCTTTCTCGCGGTACAAAGCATCACCAGCAGAAATAACGTTCAATGGAGTAACCACTGAATCATTTACTACAACTGGAGTGACATTAGATTTACGACCATTTGATGCTCTAGTGTTGGTTGCTGTTATCCAAGTTCCCTTTTGAGCAGCATGTTGTTTACTCTTTGACTTGACCTAAAAACAAGTAAATATGACAAAATTTCCTTGTAGACATGACAATAAATATAATTGTTTCGTTTTGTGGAAATCACCATGTTTATATATTTTGCAAGCTTTTCGAGAAAACGTGAACAGATATTAATATAAGTGGGAATCTATGCGTCCACTCAGATATCAAGGTTGTTTTGCTGTTCTATCAGTTTTCAATTTAATAAAGATGCTATTAAATAATGCAATAACGACTTGCCTTAAATTGTACCAATATAAACAAAGTAATAGAGTTCTGATTATTCTGTCTTGAAGAAGACTATTGTCTACAGACAATAGCATTTTATCTTTTACCCTTCTAGTCTGAGTATCCTTAATGGTCTCCTAGTATCCTAACACGACATGGTCAAAATCAACTTACTCTTTCACTAACAGGAGACATTTGCTTTTCACCTTTTTCTTCTTTTATCTTACGACGACGTACTTCCTCCTATAAACAATATGTAATTATATAGTCTGAGTACACAACCACAGAAGAACTTCAACACATTTACATGCACCAGCAGTAAATCTTCTAATGAACACACCTCCAGTATCTTTTTCTCTTCTTCCTTCTGTTTCACTTTTTCTTCTTTTTTCTTTGCCTTTCTTTCCCGTTTCTCTTCCTGTTTCCTTTGCTAAATTGATCAAAAGCATTTCATAAGGACCAGTGTTTTAAGTAAAAGGTGGGAATATGGTGCAACTAGCCTCCTTTGCAGATGTCAGTGGGCAAGTCTTCACTTACTTGAACTTACTTGGGTACTGTATTAACAAAACTGAGGGCTGTGAGGTATAGTGCAGCTATATGCCTCCCCCCCCCCCCCAAAAAAAATATAAATACCCCCAGGGCAAATTTCCTGGTGTAACACTTGAATGCAAATAATAGTATGATTACCTGTTTTTAAGAGAGAATGAATTGTAAAATGAACTAACCTCTTCCAATTTTCTAGCTTCCTCAATTCGTTTGATCTTTTCCTCTTTTCGTTGTCGATAGTCAGAAGTTCGAACTTGAATTTCTCCCTAACAGTGAACAATTGATTAAAAGTAGTTGATAATTATACAGTAAGTAATTTTTTATTATGCTATTATAATTATTAATTAAAGTCATATTTTTGACAGGAAATATGCAACAGGAAATATCCCCCTCCCTGGCCAAAAAGATGGATGGCAGTCCTTATAATGTTTAAAAATGCCATGTTCATGTAAGGTCTGCAGTTGGATTTTCTGCTGAACAGTAGCATTCTTGTCTTCTTGATATCAAATAACTAATGGTCTGCTTGAAGTACTGTATGTCCTTGTACCTTATTACCTTAACCCTTG
The DNA here is from genome assembly GCA_016169945.1 of Trachythela sp. YZ-2020. Taxonomy (NCBI): domain Eukaryota; kingdom Metazoa; phylum Cnidaria; class Anthozoa; order Malacalcyonacea; family Clavulariidae; genus Trachythela; species Trachythela sp. YZ-2020. Next base: position 1,089,207 of record JADLSH010000236.1, on the reverse strand, counting down.
TCTACCAAGGAATTACTTTTGATAAATAAAATCATCCTGCACTAGCCATAGGTGAGGACGTTTTTCGATAAACTAAAAAAACTATGTTTTTTTGAAAACTGATTTAATGTTGCTTTCGGTGAAAAACCCTGGGAAAATTGGTTACAAAATCGGTATTCAAGTGACATTTTCGTGATTAAACTAAATTAAATATCTACACCATACTTAAACACGAATCAAGTGTTGTGTTTACACGCAAAAATACTAAAGATATCTTGTCTGAAAATCAACAAGCCTCAAGCTACATCTCTGTTCCTATTATGATGACCCTTTAATGGTGGAAGGTAAACGCGAAAGAACTACGGTTGCTGTATTATAAAAATTAATGTCCAGCATAACATACGCATATTAAGGGCCATAGACAAGAATATAAATATAAAATTATATCATAGTACCAACGTTTCGTCTTTAACTTAAGACATCTTCAGATTAAATTAATATAGTATGACAGTGTTACAAATATGACTAAATTACTATTTAGTATTTATACAATATATCAAGTTACAAGGTAGTTAGGAAATGCAGGGGTGAGGTAGGTAGGAAAGGTTAAGGGGCAGGAGATCATGCCATCCAAGTAACTACTGTAGTTTGCTGGGAGACTTTTTGTCAAAGCAGAGAAAGTTGATATACCGGCACGAGCACAGCTGAAGCCTGAGAGTGGAAAAGCTTGTGTTCCTGGCCTAGAACTTATAAGCACTTGTGTGTTACTTGTAAATACAATCCTTCTAACTTCATTGTCTATAATTAATTAAATAATATAATTGTTTATGAAACTAAAGTCTTGTGCGAGTAGGTAAGCATCATGCATGTTTTTAACTGTAGACTGTAGTTTCGAAAATGTTTCAAAACAAACAGGTTCACACTGTTTTTTCGGACAATTTTCAGTTTTTTATAAAAACCGCCTCACCCTAACTAGCCAAAGTAAATAAAGCTAGAGCTACCGGTAACTAAAGGCTAATTATAGGTTAAATCGTATTTCAGACCAATATAATGATCTATACTGTATATTATGCACCTGGGAGGATGTACTGCTACTACTTCCAGTTCAAAGGTAACCAACTAGATGTGGTCATGCAATAATCACACCCCCAACACACCTATTACCTATATACAAGTTCATGTTGTGTAGCATTTACACTTTTGTTTTCATTTCATGTAAACATGAAACCAGACACTGTATGTTTGGAACTAAAGCATTACAAGAAACATCATAAATTATACATTTCAGCACTTTCACATAAATACCTGCTGAAAGCCTGAAACTTTGACAGAGGTATGTTGAGGGGAAACAGACACAAGTGACATATTTGACAAGGGGATGGCAGCTTAACAGTGATTTTGGTTGCACAAATCTGCAACATGACTTAACTGAAGAATGTTCTCATAAAATGTAATCCATGTAGCAAATTACAGAAACGATTAGATACATCAAGACACAGTATATAATTAATACTCAAGATTCTGGTCAACTAATCCTTTACAGCTGCTCAAAATGTGAATAAAGAATTTCTTGATTTTTTCATACAACAGTACAGTACAGCACATTTAGTAAAGAGCAGAATTTGTCGTGCAGTGTTTGCACACAAAACTTACTGTAAACAATAACAGTCTGTTCCCATGAAATTTTTATCAGTTCGAAGGAGTTTACCGGTAATTTTAGGAATTGATTTGACCGAATATTGTAAAGCGCATAAACAGCTTTTGTATTCATTAATGATCATCTAAATCTAATAACTTTAACTTTCGATTTCAGCACGGGGGATAAAACACTCTGTTAGCGTCGAGGGAACATTTTGTGTTAGTTTACTGAAACATACAACGTAAATTCGAGTGAAAAGAACAAGTAGTTAGGACAAGTTAAACAGCAGACATAGTAAATTGTGCTATATATTCAATTTTCCTAAACAAATCATGTGCAAATCAAACGTAATTTCACTGTACAATTTTCAAGAAAACTTAAAGTAATTTTATATATTCAATGACAATAATAACCTACCTGGGCTACAGCTTTTTTGAGGGATTTTTTCTTGCTAGAATTACCATCCTTGCTTTTTCGCAATGAAGCATCTTTTATATGCGCTTGGCTGTGAAGCTAATTTAATCGGGAAGTAAAAATTTTCAATTAAGTAATTCGGCAAAATACAATAATATCTCTTGTGTTTGTGTATAGATGAATGCGGAAAACAAAAAAATATCACCTGTATATTATGGTATTAATACCTTGTTCGACGTGTCTGTGCTTACTGCTCGTTTGCTCAAATGTGTAGCAGTGAGGCTGATCACGATCGCCGAGAAAATAACACTTTCAATTGACTATATAAAATTCGAGACCAAACATTTATATTTCTGAGTGCTACACGTACTTAAGTTTAAAAACATAATCACGGCGATTCACGTACAGCTGGCCAGCGAGAGAGTTTGAGTAATCAAACGGAAGCAAATATCGAACGTATATTTCAGACAGAAATACAATAGCAAACGACATACCTGTGTTATTAAGGGCACAACAACACATCCCACTACTGAACCAAACACACAAAATACTGAATACTGATCGAGAAATCCTTTTCCAACAGCCATTGGGATATACGTAGTCTGGAAAATAAACCAGCTGATTAGTCATATATCCATGTATACAAATGCGAATTTTGTTGATAGTTGATCAACATGTCCCACACAGGTTATACACTTGATCGCTTTTATTTCCCCCTTTGAAACTCCGCTTAAAGACCTACCAAACGTAAATCCGTGTGCTGTAAATCTTCGGGAACACGCAGAGCTTTCGAAACTAACGGGTAATCACGTATAATCACTTGTATTCCAAAATTCTATCGTTAAAAGTAGCAACTCAAGTGCTCGACAAATTTCGTTCCATCAGACCATAACTTGATCTCGGAGTTTGCGCACGAAACTATGCGTGTGGCTGCTGACGTAACCAATTGTGACGTCGTTCATTGGTTCGTTTCACATGAGGTAACTTTTACACCAGATTGCAGGTCGTGTCAACATCCGGGAATGTCAACTAATATAAGTAATAATTAGCCAAAGTAAATACATGAGGCAAGTGTATATCACCCAAGCATCTCGTTTGACACCCGTAGGAGCGGTAGGACAAATACTACCCCAACATCCCAATATGCTATTTAAATCACAATGCAAACTAGTCAAGGCCAGAGAGTCAAGGCAAGCTCATGTGATTTCAATCAGTATATTTTAGTATTGCGCTTGTCGCGCAAAAATTACATCATAAGCAGTTTTATGATTAGTCATGCCACGCACAAGGGATCATGCTGGAATTTATCGTTCTTCGCTGTTTCTAGTAATATACGTTTTCTACTTTCGGGAAATAAGATTTTATATTCTTCTTTCTTTTACCCAGGGTCGGGCCCTTTAGAGTATCGTCTCCATGCAATTTTTGCATCATTCACCGTATCACCCCGTAAGTCGAACCTCCTCCATCTTCCATAATCTTCTTAATTCTATCACTCCATCTAACTCCATCTTATGCTTTGTTTACTTCTGGATATTTTCCTCTTACAGTTTCATTCCATGTTCTCTTACAAACCGTGCGGAAGGGGTTAATGACCAATATGAGCGTTTTAAAATGTTGAACTATAGACTCATCCTCATTACTTCTAACGCATAAGAGTTGGGGGTGGGGGTGGAAAGAATTTTACCTGAAATTTGAACTTCAATGTTAAAATTTACCTGAAATGTAATGATTGTAATAGACCTTTTTCTGATTGATTATCATTGTATTAATACTGAGTAGTTTAAAGGGGTCCTCCTCCCTCGGAGTGATATTCCTTGTACCATCCGCAGTGGCGTGTCATGCGCGGGTGGGTGTAGGGGGGTGTTACAGCCCCCCAATTTTAAAAAAGCTGTCAGTAAATTGACCTTCGTCGGTTAAAACGTAGAATTTTAAATTTGCTCCAATCAAGCAGTAATTTGCTCCAATCTCTAGTAGTTTGTCGTTACTTTTATGTTGTGTATACAGCTAATTCAAAAAAGGTTGTCCTTTGCAAACCTTAAACTCTAAACCTTAAACCTTAAACTCTAAGCGTGCAAAGCATAATGGGAGCATCATTTAATCAGTTTAGAAATCATATACTTTTTAGAGACATTGGTAAATATCTCCTTACAAACAATTCATTTCTACAAGAAGCAAAATTTCAACTACTAAGCAGCTTTCCCATGCTATACCATTAACTTTGCGCTTAGGTTAAGGTTTAAGGTTTAGAGTTTAAGGTTTGCAAAGGACAACCTTTTTTGAATTGGCTGTATATCAAAAGGAACAAATCTAATTCACTGACGCTTGTAATTGTATACGGAAAATTAGCTTGGGGACGAGGCTGCAAAACGTTAAAAAGTGCGTAAAACGTTAAAAATCCTCTCAGGAAGTACGGAAATGCACTTCTGAGGCATAAAGAATGCAAAATTTTCCCAGGTCCCCTAGGTTGGGCCCCCAATAACAATTTACTGAACCAAAATACACGATGGTGGACTAGTAACGTTGTGCGCTCGCTGAGACTTTTCTTTGCATCGTCGATCGGTAAATTTTGGAGGTGGCGTTCTGGGTACGCCACTGTCTATTCGGTGACATTCTCATCTGAATCCTCTCTAATTTTTTTATTATTTTTTTTAACTAGTTCATTTATACTTTTTTTCTTCATCTTCTGCACAGAAACCACAACCAGCCGACAATTCAACAGCGTCTTGTGAACTCAAGAATGGAATAAAAAATCCCGAATAACTTTTCTCTCTTTCGAGTTCACAAGATTCTGAAATCCACGATGTGAAATAGTGTTATTGTTCTTGTGATTGGGTGTTGTGTGCAAATCAATTTTCTGATCGACCACCTGATATTAGGGAACTTTAGATTTGACGACGGCTACGAGAACGACTACGACTACGAGATTTTTCCGTTAAATGTCTGCTAATACGAACTTGTTATCATCATCTCTTTGGCACAGCACATCTTTATAACAACAGTTGAGCCAAATAAAGCGAATACAACTTGAGTTTGTATTAGCAGATATATTTAACGGAAAAATCTCGTAGTCGTTCTCGTAGCCGTCGTCAAATCTAAAGTTCCCTATTTGGGAGCTTTAGCAGTGACTACGGGCTTTTGAGTACGAGATTTATCTAGGATTAGGGTTAGGGTTAGGATTAGGATTAGGGTAAAAATCTCGTAGTCAAAAGCCGAACGACTACGACTTTTGCGAGATGGCGTATGCAAACAACACGGCGTTTGGCGCGGAAATGACGAATCTCGTACTCGTAGTCGTACTCGTAGTCACTGCTAAAGCTCCCTATTATGGTCACGACGGCTACGACTAAATGGATGCCCTGATGGAAGTCATGCTTTTCGCGCGAAAACATTGTATAACGTTAACGGGCTTTTCGTAAGCGTGGAGAAGAGCTCGAGGTTACTAATGTGAACTTGTTCGGGTTTGTTCAACAGGGCCGTAACAACCGGGAGGGCTGGGGGCTGCAGCCCCAATACTTTGTGAAATAAATTTCAAATTGATTTCAGTTAACTGTTTCATTTACAATTATTGAACTGAAACACTTCAGTAACTTGGAAAACAGATTTAAGTCACGTACTAGCCTAACTTCCAAAGACTTTTAGACAGTGGCGTAAGGAGCGGTTGGTGTAGTGAGTGTTACAATCCAAATTTTTAAAACAATGTCGGTAAATTGATCCGGTAAATTTAATGTCGGTAAATTTTAAAAACAATGTCGGTAAATTTAACCGACCTTCGTCGTAGAATTTGAAAGTAAGTTGCTCGGTAAATTTTAAAATTTCGAACAACCATCGGCAGTAATTTGCTCATCCAGGATTGTACTTCTTTTCATACTCTATCTATATTTGTAATAGTTTGTCGATCTATAATAGTTTGTCGTAATAGAACTGATCTGTAATAGTTTGTCGTTACTCTCACATCGTATATATATATATATATATATATATATATATCAAAAGGAACAAACTAACTGTTCACCGACGCTTGTAATTGTATACTCGAAGCACATGAGGTTGTAAAAAGTTACTGAAAAAGTGCGTTAAAAACCTTGAATTCTTAGGGGTTAGAAACTTCACAATTTTGATTAAAAATCTTCTCAGGAAGCACGGAAAATGCACTTCTGAGGCTTCAAAAAAGAGGCCCGAGGAAGCATGCCCCCAGACCCCCCCCCCCTAGGTTCGGCCCCCAATAGCAATTTGTGCGACGGACTAGTAAAGTTGTGCGCTCGCTGAGGTTTAGTACCTAGAAGATCCCCGCTTTTTTTGCCCTGCGTCGTCGGTAAATTTTCTGTGAATTTCAGTCCGAAAGCGCAACCTTAGCGAATGCAGACTAAATACCGACAAGCACATGCGCAGTTGCCTAGCCTATACGTGTAGACCACAGAAAAAGTATGTTTCTTGTATGGCAGAAGACGAGAAATGAGGTGAAACCATTTGCAGAATTACTGGAGCGTCCAGGCATTATAATTTAAAAAATCAAAGAATGAAGTCGAGGCTACGCGTGTTTAAAGCTAAGCTCCAGTAATTCTGCAAATCAGGTCACGCAGTGGCGAAGCTAGCCATGGCAACTGGTCATGCTACGCTAATAAACGTTCACTAAGATAGTTAAAAGACAATATACACTTCTGAAGGTTTGAATAAATAAAAGTTAAAACCGAAATATTCAGTAAAACATCTTGAAACCTCAAGATTTTTGTTCACTTTTATTCTGATGACAATGTATAATATACCAAGTGTTGTATCAAGCAAAATCTGAAAATGATCGGCTCAAACTCCTCGCATCAACCTTAACTGTTTCCACGATTTCCACCAAACCTAAGAGAATTTTTCTCAGATAAACAATGTTTTCATCATGTGATTTCTGAAGCATAACTAATCAGTACCGTCAATCGTTATAGAGACAAAGAAAATGTCTCACATGCATGCACGATGCTAAAAATATCAAACGGATTTCGTTTCCAAAAGCACAACTTTTTCCTCATACTGGTAGTCATGCCAAAATCACGAATTTTCTACCTTTGTAGAGTCTTTAACCTAATTAGGGTACACCATCGAAATTTTTTGGTTTGATCAATTGATCCAGTAAACACCTAATCGAGAACCGGCCTAATCGCTAATCCTAACCAGTATATGGGAAATTACACAAAGTTACACTAGTGAGTAGTAATAAACGGCTTGCGGTTACTATTGAACTATTTGTAGCTTCCCCTGCCGCCACTCCATGGCTAGGCCTGTAAGTAATTTCGAATTTCCTCAACGATACTAACTTTTTACGGTACGTTGCCAATCATATATCTCATATAAAATTGATCAGTAAATCACCAAATCCATGGCAATACTGCACTAAAAGCAACCAACGCGAAGCTACCAGTACCACCTATAGTTGGATCTCGTGTACGTTGGATTATGATCGAACGCCTCAGTATTCAATCAGGTCTCCCGCATCACACTATATGTGCGTGAACACTAAAGCGATCAAAGCTAAATTTTCAAGAGCAAAATTCTTTGCAGACTCTATCATTTGTTTGCCCTAGCATATATATATTCATGATAGTAAATCACGTAACTTACCAATCAATACACCCCCGTTAAGGCTGAGCTTACTAATCCATGGTGCCAAGAATGTAAATTGCAATGAATGGTGAATGCATGTAACATCAGATGCGTTGTAATCGTTAGCAAGCTTGTAAGTAAGATTTTAGTTCCGCTTAAGTTTTTGTTAGCTCACTATGACTTCCTGGCAGATAATGTGGGCGGTTATTCCGTTTGTATGCACAAATACCTACCCTGTGGCTGTGCGTTCTTTATTGCTACTATGTCTTGATATTTCGATCCAAGATAAGCTCGACAAGAAAGGATGACAAGCTCCAAGTTGTTAGAACTTAAATTACTTAATCTGAGTATTTCCCCTATCTTCTTCTCTGCGTTAAAACGGCTTATTTTTTATAAGTATCTTTCCTGTGATGTGTTTTTTTTAAAACAAAAATTCACTTCACGATCTATGAACATCACCCATCGAACAAGAACCATATTTTTTAACGAACCTAGACACAGATGAGTTCCCATCCAGTCTTCAAATCATGTATTCTATTAACTATGCCTGGACAGATGTTAAAAGACTGGTGGCGATATACCGTATTTGGATATACTAAGTATAAGGGCCTGTTGTTGTTGGTGCAATGCCAGTAGTACAGCATAGCAATTAATATTATCGTGAACGGATAATTCTATATCGTGAACGGATAATTCTACATTGCATTATCTTCCTTTGTTTCTGCAGTGTTACCATGCCAAGCTTACCCGAAATTTTCTAACTAACAAATGACCAGGGTGCTCGTGATACGTTTTTGTTCTTTGACGAGATTTCGTTTTTGCAAGATTTGCAAGAGGTAAAGGTAACCTAGCTATCAGTAGAAATTTGAACAATATTCCGAGACAAGAATGCAAAACTTCATTAAATATGATGAAAAAAACTCAAAAGGAAATTAAGAATATCGATCGAGAAAGCTTAAATAGGCAAACTTTAGTTGAGTTGTGGAAAATATATTATACGGTAAATATTTTGTAATAAGTTCTTATATAAAAAAATACAAGATATTGCTGACAAGTTCATTGCATGCACATTCTCTAATTTCTCAGTCTTGTAGGCCTATATTTATTGTACGCAAAGCATTTGGTCGACATGCTCGGATCATCGTCATTCAAGAAATATTATATTACTTTGTCTTTGAAAATTTGCACTATTATGTACATTACACAAAAACAAATTGATCATATTTACATCAATAAAAGAATTTCTTACATCAATTTATAATTTCCAATTCCTATATGTTATACTAGAGTGACATCCCAGCTATCTACCCTACTTCTCCTCAGTGTGGAGTCAACACATTAATTACTATGAGATCATAGCAAATTGCTAATTAATTAAATATATAAAAGTTTGCTAATTATTAGGGTCGTTATAGATATTTAGATATTTACTCAAAGTGAATACACTCCACCGAGAAGAGCATCCTCTTGGCTATAGAGCCTCGTCTTCGTATTTGAAACCTTGATTTTATAGTCTATAGAGCTTCTATTTTAATCAATTGCGAGCATATTTACGGCTCTATGTTTTAGCCATGCAACATCTCTATCGTGAGCGCGAAGGTTTTGTACCAAAGACTGGCCATAACAGTTAAAATAAAGAAATTTAGCCTTAAAACCCCGCACAGACGGGCAAGTTTTCCTTGACAAGTTTTATTTGCTCGTGTGTATGACAAGGATTTTGTTTGGCCTCTTTGAATGTGGTTCATACCAGACAAGGAGAAATTGATCGAAAACTTGTTTCCTTACTGTGACTGTTGCAGCGGGCAAACTTCGCGTAAACAGCAAACAAAGCCATGTCATGAAACTTTCTCGTCTCTCCACCCCCACGTACGTACGGGAAGCATATAAGCGGTCATCTATAGCAACTCTGATACTTGTAAGAATGGCTGATGATTCTTTACAGATGAAACAGCCTTCCACCATATATATATATATATATATATATATATATATATACTAATATATATATACCTGGACTGAGTGCTCGAGGTTAAAATTGTCATCATATCACTGTTGACGACGAATTATATTTTTAAGACATGAACTATACTGATGAAGATATTTAAAAAAAATTTCAATTCTTCGTTGAAAACATATGATAGACAATTAATTTCTTAAAGATCATATTAGTAATCGATTTTCTTTCTACGACGATTTAGCACGAATTTTCTTTCAATATCTCAAAAACAACTTTTCTGAGTCTGAAATAGATGAAAACACGGGCCTTATATAAACGCATTTGGTCAGCGAATTGACCGTATGATGGCAAAGAGCAATATGACGTCAGTCAGCATTTCCGCGGACCTCCAGTAATTAAAAATATATTGAGCACCCAGTCCAGGTAAATATAAGGCCCGTTTACACTAAACGCCCAATATTTTGCACGGCACGGATTACCCGTCCCATTTTTAGTATTTGTGCTAGGACTACCTAAATATGAACCTAAAAATACCTAAATATAGCTAGTCCTATATAGCACGAGTGAACTTGGTACGTGTATCTTTCTCATCCGTAGCGTGGCAAAAATTGAGCGCAGTGTAAAAGGGTCTATATATAGTACAAGTCAGTGGATTTCACCTAAACTCAAATTAAGCTTCAAGGATTAGTGTCAGACGCCATTTTTCGGGCCGACTAAATGGGAAGATCTGGAAAATTTTTACAATCCGTCATATATTGAAACCATCCTTTGATAATCCTTCCAAAGCCCGCAATGCATGACCCTGACACTGATCATTTAATCTTGAGACTGAACATATTGAACACTCTTCTTTAAATCTACGTGTCTGTAACGTTCTTTAGCCACACGATGCCAATCATCATCGAGCTCAGAACAGAATGACACATCAAAAAACTTGAGATGTTTGCATTCATTAAGGACCCTAAAAATAAATTGTTTTACAAAAAGTTCCACTTTAAAAATGCCATTTTTAGTATCAATGAAATTATTATAGAAACTTGTCAAATTTGCTTAAGTGCACATGAATTCAAGAAACAATTCTTCGACCTCGAGGAGATAATGTGATCCTATTTAAGTCATCATCAGCTTCGAGCTCCAACGGTTGCCTCGTGCATGTGTCCTGAAGCAAATTCGAGATGTGTCATGTATATAACTAACGTTATCATTGTTCAGTTTCTATCTTCGTCAGGAGAGTTACTTAAATTCTCCTCACGAAGGGCCTTTGCTTGAAAGGGCGAAAAGTATATTTTATCTTTCATGCAGATTGAGTCTGTCAGTCTGATATGAAAAACTAACCTTTCGGCAGACTTCTTTGAAACATTCGAGTTTCCGAGAATGTCGAGCTGTTCTAGGAAAGTACAGTTCTCAGAAATGGCAATGAGATCATCGTCAGACACAGTTCTGCGAGAAACCAAACATATATGCATGAATTATATAGGTTATATTATCCAGCAGCGAGCTCAATATTGATGAATTTTGTATAGTTGAGTGCATGATACCTTAGATGCTGAATATGAAATAGTGGATATGATTGTAAGTCGGTCTTTATAGCTCTCTATATATACAGGTGTTATCATTTTCGTTACTTTTATTACCATGAAATATTACGGTGTAACATGCATGAAATATCCAATATCTTTCATTGTCGTGGCTTCACTTTTCAAGACGACAATCGATTGAGGTTCTTCATATTTTCGTTATATATAAAGAAAGAAGTCTGCTATAACTATTCGGGACCCAGTTACCTGTATGCTAGAATTATTATATAGGACTCGGTGTCCCTAACTCTGGAGATTAGGCATTTAGGGTAGATATATACTTAATACCTCACTGAAGAACCATGAATATGACAATAATGATATACGTCAATACCTTAATATATATATAGGTCAACCTCCAGGAAATGGTAGAGCTTACTATACAAAAATGTTAACATTACCTTAGAGCTGTTAGGAAAATCTTCTTAATCTTTGGACAGTGAGTGACCAGGAGACGTAAGCAACCATGTGTTGCAACATTAAAACTATAACAAAAAAGTAGAATATGTACATTTTCTTTTACAGCATGTATTACAGGCGATATTTACACACATGCAGGTGAGCCTAGATTTCCCCCTGCTCAATTATCACTTAAACTACATATTCTACGATCTAGCACTTAATTAATATAACTATACACTATAGTCTACAGAGAGAACTGCATAGTCTGCTTGTTGGGAATTGCATACTGGTGTCCAAATGGAGTTGGAAATGCTGGAAATTAATATATGAATGTTCCAACCGGGAAACGAACCTAAGGTACAGTAAGTAATTTAACGTATATATACAAACGCTCTAACCACTGAGCTATATAGGGATGAGAAATTCAGGAATTTCGATTGAGAATATCAGAAATCTTACATGAATACACTTAACACTTCAAATATAATTGTGGGAGGATGTACGCTGACCCAGCCAGAAGTGGGCGTTTTGCAATGAAATAGCAACTTGGGATATCCAAATGAAGTCAAATCACTTGCTGCATGACAGCCCAAGATAGTAAAGAGAATTTTACACGTGACTAGTACTTGGCGCTCATGTTTCTATATATAATTCAACATGATGTACATACATGCACAATCTTTATTACGTTAATTGTGAAAGGTATTTATCATTCTCTTACCACCACCCAAGATCTATTTCTTCGAGATTGGGACAGTTTTGAAAAATACTGATGACTCCATTTGGGGTAAGAGATTTTGCTCTCCATAAATCTAGCGACACAAGATTTCTGCAAACAAGATGTTTTAGGATGAAATCAGCATATATAGCAAGTACATTTTTCGAATGCGGATAAGTAAAAGTAAGAGAAATTATACATGAATACATGTGTATAGTTGAAATAGACTATTTTTTTTAGTTTCTATACAATTTTTTCCCTTTCATTATGACTAAAGGGTATAACAATTTTTCAATGTTCAAGATCGACTGTTTTTCAATCTAAAAGACTGAAAAACGTCTACAAGTCCATTGTCATTGTCCACATTGAAAAACTCAAAATTTAACTCCAGAAAAATGGAATTTCACTTGCTAATTTGAATGGTTAAACCGATGCAGCGTTCAAACCACTGAGCTATGGACTCCATAGTCTCCAAGAGCTAGGTAGCCATAATTTCATGATTGCATAAATAAATTCAGTATTAGGGTGGTGTGAATGGCGGTGTAATGTATCATGGTAAAATATTCTAAATTCTGGGCCTCTTGCTCGATAGAACATAATGTAAAAGATTTTCGTGGATGAAAATTTCGTGCGTGAAACTGTATACATGCATATTTAAGACACGTGAACCGACTTCGCTGCATTTCTTGCTTAATAAACCAACATAAAATCGGTCAACCAGACTAAGAACGAGTCAACGAATCTTTATCAATTACAACATTAAGGAACCTTACGGGCAATGTTCCAGGTATTTCATTGCTTCATCGAAGTTTTTGCATTGAAAACATCCTCCCAGATTAATATGCATTAATTCTGTACAAGACCTAGGTACAAAACAAAGTAAATGGCCAAATGGGATAAAAATTTCTGATATATATAATTTTGCCAAAATTTCTACAGGCAACTACTATGTGATGTAGTCGATAGGTGCGTAACTGCTGGGAGAGGGGGGGGGGGTTGCCAACATGGGGGCGGGTGAGATACCCCCAATGTTCAAGAATGGCAATTTTGTAGGGAAAATTTTGCCATATACTCAATAATTGGTCGGGAAAAAATACATTCAACTCATGTTGAGCAAGAACAAAAAATCTTGGAGACCATGCAGTTCGGGCAATTTGAAAAATTTGCTAATCTAATATACGAAGTTTTCTGACCATCAGAAGTCTTAAAATCTTCCCCCAAAGTAAGTGAAATGGCGTTTCAGAAACTCAACATTTCAAACTTTTCTGGGAGAGCATGCCCCCAAGGCCATATATAGGCACATCGTGCCGTCGGTACTCGATACCCGTGCATTCCTGCTAAAGGCTAGGGGGCCGTCATTAATTTTTTGGTTTTCTCGGCCTCTTTACGTTATTACGTTATGTCCTGGCCACGCCCTTTTGTCGAGCAAAAGAACCCTCACAACCCCTCTCCCCCTAATGTTTAGACCAACGTTACGCCCCTGGTAGTCGACCACTCATACAATAAAAAAATGTATACGTATATTAAATTATATAATATGAAATATATAATGTGGACAAGTATAGGGCCGTCTATGTTACCACTTTAAGTGACTATAAACGAATACATATATAGATCAATCAGCTAATTCTCAACCATGAAGTATAACAATACAATTTAATGTACGTTTAACGTACGATTTTGACGAATCATTTCGTCATTCGCGGGTAAATTCACAAATCGTCATTCACGACAAATCGTACGCGTGTAAAAAGCACACCCGATTCATATACGATTTAATGAAAGAGTAAATACCATAAAGAACGTATATTAAAACAGTGATGGATTTACTGGGGGGTGGAGGGGGGGTGCAGGAGGGGTGCTAATTCCCATATCAAATCCAAATTTTGGATGTGACGGGGCATATATCAATATAATCAGGCAATTCATGGGCCTTTTGACCATCTAGGCCATCTTATTTTTAAACATTTTCTGACAAGATAACCCCCTTGACCCTGTGGGGCTCCTCAGTGGTGATTCACCGTTCCCCTGCTTCATGACCAAAGCCCACTTAGCACCCCCTATCAAACCAAGCTGGATCCACCCCTGTATTAAAAAGTCCTGACTCATGAAGACTCGTGGCATTCGAACATTCATACAAAATGTCATTGACTGATATCATTTGCAATTGTTTCTGGTATGGTTAAAATAAATTTTTCTCACTTAAAACGCTCGGAAGATGGTTGAACAGTAAGTGCTTTTAACCCAACATTCAATATTAAACCGTGTTCAATTGATTTAGTTTATGGGATACATTTTCCAGTCGTATTAAGTATTTTGTTCCTTGACCTTACACGCTACGATTTGTCGTACACGACTACTCGTGAGCAAAATCGGCCCGATTAATCGTAGCGTGTAAACGTACCTTTATACGCCACAGTTGCATGATTTGGGGAACACTGTTAATATAATTTTTACTGTTACCCTGCGCTCGAGGAAAGATTATTGAGTAATTTAGTTGGTTGAGTTTTAATATCAGTTTTTCTACGTGGTTTTAAATATAACAAGATTCTGCCTGTTGCAGGATTAACTCGTGCCAATATACGCAAAGAATGTACTACAAATACGAAAAGGTTCGGTGGTGTTATGTAACCTATGTATCAAGAAAGTTTGCCAAATTCCTCACTGATAACAAGATATATAGACAGGAGCTTCTTCAATGTGTCAATACTTTTAGCTGGTTACAAAACTAACCTACTAATTGGGACTCACAGCTATTGGGAGAGGAAAGATAAACCATGTCTACCATTTACACATTTACAAAATCCTATAAAGATATCACGCCAACTATTTACCGTCTACGCAGTTAAATCGATGAGTTTAAAAATGTGATCTACTGAGCTGTGTCTGAGTTCGATTACGCAAAGAATATACTTCGAATACTTCAAGTATGCTGTGTTGTAAAATTTCAAGGTAAACCATATCGTACTGGCTAGAAATAAAGGATCTCATATTTTTCTTCAAATGCAAACAAGACCTCTACGATTTAGATATCTCCTCTTTTGTTACCTTTTCTCTCACCGCTCATCTCGCAACCGTTCAAGCAAGGATGATTTGCTTCAAGTCAATCATTGCAGGACTTCTCTTTTTAGAAACTCGTTCTTTAATCGAATTGTCTTTCTCTGGAACAATTGTCTTTCTCTGGAACAATCTCTCTCCTATCATTCGTAACAGTACGTCTGTTTCCTCCGTTAAGCACCAACTTCATACTTACTATTCTGCTAAATTAGACTCTACTTTCGATGTAAACAGAATGCGCACATGGAAAACCTTTTTGCTTTAAATGCCGTTCTTACAATTTAAGCTGTTGTTCCTAATTTTTTCAGTTTAATATGTAAATAGTGTATCGTCCTTGTCATTAATTTTTGTCTATTCCGTAATGTTCTGTAACTTTTGTCAGGTTGGTCTTCATATTGGGATGGGATCCATACAATGTCCTGTTGACCACACCTTCAACCATTCGTGTATAAACGTTTTGTATTATATGGTTATAAAGTAAATAAAATAAATAAATAAATAAACAACATTGCATAAACATAACGAAACATTTTCTAATACAATCTTGGATCTCTAATCTTGATATGTGGATATTCCAGTTTGTGAAAACGACAAAAACGACGAAAACGAAAGAAAAAGGCTTCGCATTTTAAGACTCGTCCACACGGCCAAATCCTGGCACAAGTAATTAATATAACCTGCGTTAGGGCACAGATTAATAATGTACAGATATTACACTCAAGGCAAATTGTGTCACACGCTTTACTGCGCATGCGCGACCTTCTGGCAAGTGTCATGAAAAATTTTAATCAGGCCTTGAATAAGCTTCGCTAAAGTTCTAGCTACTGCATTTTGCAGGGCATTTTTTAAGAAATCGTTAGTGGGGGGGGGGGTGGTTGGGCATCATCGAAAGGGAACGTAACAAGTATGTGGTGTATTACAGGTGTGGGAAGGTGAAGGGGGTCTGGGGTCCTCCCCCAGAATTTTTTTGTATTCTTGAGTCTCTGTGGCTTGATTTACTGCATTTTCAGAGACAATTTTTGATATATCCCATCTAAACGGAGCCAGGTTTTGTTGTGAGAATACCATAACTTTCCTCTAAACTCAGTTTCCCCCCCTTTTTGCTTATATTTTGGACAAAAGGGACCTCCACTGGGAGGGGGGCAAAATAGCTTACTGGGGGGAGCAACATGACGGCTGGGGGGGCTTTGGCCCCTCCAGTACATTAGTTAAAAAAGGCCCTGGCATTTTGTGAGCTCAAAACTTGGTTTTACTTGACATGGCAGTGTTATTTCTTACAAATATAAGAAAATACAAGATTAAGAAGGATGGTATAGAATAAATCCGAAAAAAACAACGGCAAATGACTTCGATCTTTGTCGGGAAGCGTTCTGTCAGAACGAAATCGTCCCCTAGTTTTTGACTACAAAAAGCAATCTTGACGAGACACGTTTGAATATTTTCTTTAGACAAGCACAGCTCACAAGTAAAACAACCTATCTAGAAAAAAAATACTGTACACATTTGTCATATTTTTATCATGAACAGTTCAGAAAAAAATAAACTCATCAACTGTAAACTCAACAATAAATATAAGCTGGACATAAGATCAACTGTACTTCTTAAGCAGACAAAAGAGATCACTTACTGTTATTAATTGAAATGTTTGTCTGAAATTGACTATCAAAAGCACCATTTCCTTTAAAAAAGCGTGGAAATGACGCGCTGACGAAATGCGTGTGTATATTATTAATCTGTGGTCAGGGCGCAGTAAACCACCGTGAACAATAAATGCTTAAAGCATGACAGTTAATTATGTGGCATGAATTAATATGTTGAACACGAGTTAACTGATTGGTGAAATTACCTGGCGATTTTCTCGAAATTGTTTTCGGTTATCTGTGTTCTGTAGAGATTTAATCTTTTTAAACAATGCAATTTTGCCAGTTCTTCAAATGTTTCACTTGGGATGTCAATACATGACGATAAATCTAACTCTAAATTAAATAGTTTTACAATTATTAGCAAGAGATAATAAATGCAATATATATATATATACATCAAAATAATTAATGGTCTATATAATTATAGAAAAATCCTTTTCCTTCCGGCAGCAAAATCTCAAAGTAAAAATTTCCTGGAACAACAAGCAAACTATATAGCATTCCAATACATTATACTGTATATGGCATTTCTTCAAGATGTAAGGTAATTTCCTGCAAAGATATTTTGTTAAAAATTTCCTGGCAGCTGGATTTGCCAGCTGCAATTTCCAGTTCTGACTGGAAAATGTATAAATATTTCCTGTAAGACCGCCAAGACAAGAGTATCATTACTAATTGTATAACTATACCTTCGAGTTTAGGGCAGACTTTCGTAATCAATATCAAAGCACTTTGATCAACAAATCTACAGCATGACAGGTACAAACATCGTAATCTTCCACTGATCTTTTGAAGAAAACTGAAAACAATAAAAATATGTCAATTAATAAGTTTCGGTTAAAAATCGAACTAACCAGACTGAAAAGCTCTCTCAGTTCTACGTTGTTCCCCCTATGAGGACCAGCATGCACAAGGACCATCCATTACAGGCCCAGTATGACCACACGAGGAAACCGGAGAACCAAGAAAATGAGGTACTTGGTATAAAATTTGCGAAATTATAATCAGACAACTGCATATTGGAGCAGTCGAACTCCGGGCGTAGAGCTGATAGGACACACGAACTAACTACTGTGCCACCAACACCCCTGAACCACCAACACCCCTGTACCACCAACACCCCTGTACCACCAACACCCCTGTGCCACCAACACCCCTGTACCACCAACACACCTGTATCACCAACACCCCTGCACCACCAACACCCCTGTACCACCAACACCCCTGTGCCACCAACATTGCTGCACCACCAACACCCCTGTACACCGACACCCCTGTACTACCAACACCCCTGTACCACCAACACCCCTGTACCACCAACACCCCTGTACCACCAACACCCCTGTGCCACCAACACCCCTGTACCACCAACACCCCTGTACCACCAACACCCCTGTGCCACCAACATTGCTGCACCACCAACACCCCTGTACACCGACACCCCTGTACTACCAACACCCCTGTACCACCAACACCCCTGTACCACCAACACCCCTGTACCACCAACACCCCTGTGCCACCAACACCCCTGTGCCATCAACACCCCTGTACCACCAACACCCCTGTACCACCAACACCCCTGTACCACCAACACCCCTGTACCACCAACACCCCTGTACCACCAACACCCCTGTACTATCAACACCCCTGTACTACCAACACCCCTGCACCACCAACACCCCTGTACTACCAACACCCCTGTACCACCAACACCCCTGTCCCACCAACACCCCTGCACCACCAACACCCCTGTACACCGACACCCCTGTACTACCAACACCCCTGTACCACCAACACCCCTGTGCCACCAACATTGCTGCACCACCAACACCCCTGTACCACCAACACCCCTGTACTACCAACACCCCTGCACCACCAACACACCTGTACACCGACACCCCTGTACTACCAACACCCCTGTACCACCAACACCCCTGTACCACCAACACCCCTGTACCACCAACATCCCTGTACCACCAACACCCCTGTACCACCAACACCCCTGTACCACCAACATCCCTGTACCACCAACACCCCTGTACCACCAACACCCCTGTACCACCAACATCCCTGTACCACCACCACCCCTGTACCACCAACACCCCTGTACCACCACCACGCCTGTCCCACCAACACCCCTGTGCCACCAACACCCCTGTACCACTAACACCCCTGTACCATCAACACCCCTGTACCACCAACACCCCTGTACCACCAACACCCCTGTGCCACTAACACTCCTGTGCCACCAACACTCCTGTACCATCAACACCCCTGTACGGCTGTACCACCAACACCCCTGTACCACCAACACCCCTGTACAATCAACACCCCTGTACCACCAACACCCCTGTGCCACCAACACTCCTGTACCATCAACACCCCTGTACCACCAACACCCCTGTACCACCAACACCCCAGTACCACCAACACCCCTGTACCATCAACACCCCTGTACCACCAACACCCCTGTACCACCAACACCCCAGTACCATCAACACCCCTGTACCATCAACACCCCTGTACCACCAACACCCCTGTGCCACCAACACTCCTGTACCATCAACACCCCTGTACCACCAACACCCTTGTGCCACCAACACCCCTGTACCACCAACACCCCTGTTACCAGTGTGCTATATACCAATGGGTGGAAGTGGATTCTTGCGTTTTGCATATATTTTTAAAATGCATTCTTGCCTTTTGCATAAATATTTTAATGTAATACAAGATTTAAAGTTATCAATGCGCAGGTGCATGTATATAATATTGCACAACAGAACGTTCCTCCCGCATTTTCAATTTCATTCAACTTGTAATTCCACAAACCAAAGGTTCTATAGGTTCCAGGGGATGACACAATTCATAATATATGACTTGCGGCCTTCTTATTATAGAAAACAAAATATACCTTGAAAAATCGAGTGAAGACAGCATATCATTTGAACCACACCATGATAATCTTAGTTTTTCTGTTGATCGACATCTTTCACTCAAGTATCGAAGACTAAATTCATTTACCTGAATTAGAATATATTCAACACTTTCAGAAATAGCCTTAAGAAAGAAAATGCCGTGATCATGCAGGTCCTCTAAATGGAGAAAGAAACAAGACAAGCTTGATAAAATCCTTGTTGAAACACGTGCACCGCATGTATTCATGTCACACTTTCGTACTTTGAGACTGTACACATGTGTTGGGTTAATTTCCTTATTAGCCCTTAGACTTCGGAAACGGCGAAATCTTCGGCCGCATTCCAGTTACATTGTGAGACCGGTCGGACCAGAAATCCCGTTTCCATTAGGTCTGTTCACACGATCCGATTTGTCGGATCCGATTCTCCTCCTGACGTATGTGATTTCACACAACACAGCAACAACTACACTTTCCGCTAGGTATGAGCCAATAATCTTACTCTTGTCAGAAAATCCAGTAAATCACATACGTCAAGAGAAGAATCGGATCCGATAAATCGGATCGTGTCAATAAAAAAATCTGGGACACGTTTTTCATTCAGAAATCTGACCAAATTCGTAAAGATGCCAGCCTTCCTCGGTGCGTCAATCCTGGACGAAACTCCCTGCGAGTATGTTATAAAACTCCATATGTTTTGTATTCCATTGAAAATTTTGACCGATCTGACAAGGTAAATGGCAAATTATCTTAGCCTTAAACCTTCAATCCTTTATCCAAACTTAACCTTCATTCCTATCCTAATGAAATCCTTATTCTATCCTTAACCTAACCCACACCCTATAATCCTAACAAAGGTAACGACGAGTTTTTTGTAAAATTGACCAAAGAAACGAACTTTGCAGATCACGAAACGAGCATTGTCGCAGGTAAGGTAGCTGGCATTTTAAGATACTGCACCTGTAATACATCTATTTAGAACACATGCGACGATCCAGTTGTTTGGAGAGTTCTTGCCATGAAATGAGATATTATAGAAATGTCGTTTAGTACCACTTTATACATACCTTCTGCCAGTAGGGTTGCAGGTCAAATTCCTTGAACCATAAAGGATCATAGCAATAATCTCGGAACGACCTTTACGAAAAGAATACAAATCAAATAGCCTTGATTCAAACCAAATTTAGCATTAGATAAACTGGAAACAAAACAAATACAGAACTCCAACAGTTGTTCGAAATTTCCTTACCTACAAGATCTGGAAAGATTTCCGAAAGCAGTAAACGTCAAATATGAAAAAATTTTGTTGATAACTTCAATCTATATAAATTGAAGAAACCAGAAACAAAACACATAAATTAGAGCATATTTTAATATTTGACCCACAATATTTGGTGTAAATGTATGTAGTACTGAATTATGGACGGTCTATTTGTTTGCAGCTTCCGTCAAGGGATGACAGTTGTTACTTCCACAAGAGTATCTTCACCTCGTTGGGCGATGACGTCATCCCTTGAGTATATAAGAAGCCACGAGTTCGGATAGTTATACATGTATATATAGTTCAGTGGATCACCCTTGACTGGAGTGTTGAAACCTTGGGTCGCGAATGGCATTTCTTCAAGGATTGCATTAATTTACTTAAAGCAGGATAGCAGCATTTAAACAAATTCACATGGTATGTTATATATATCTACAATAGAATGGTTTTAAATTACGAAAACGGTTACAAGATTTAAAAATTCAAAAGAACAAATGAACATAAAGAAGAGAAAACAACTTATCAGTATCTGTTGTTAGTGTCTGGTTAATTGACAAATTGATATTATTGGAAATGATATAGATGGAAATGGGAACGTAAGGACAGTCGAAAAAAGATTTCGTTCCCACGTCCTTTTGATGGGATTACGATGAATTTCAAATTTCAGCACATTTAATACTATTTCTATGTACAATAGATCTATAGCGGTACAGAACGAAAAAATAGGAAATTGGCTTTCCCAATATGAACTGATCGTGTAATTTACAGTTCTATTATCTCTCATTGCTTCATTTATATTAAAAAGGGCACGTTTACCCCCCATGTCCCCCTTAGGAGAGAGCAGGAGGGGCATCCCCCCCCCCACCGCGCGCCCTTCTCTGGCGTCTCTGTGTGTGTCTAACATTAGCATAATCACTATACGTACTGGAAGCATCAAGATATTCAAAGACTCGTGTTCATCGTTTGTTATTTCATCGTGAAGGTTCTTGAGTTTAATCTGTTTGCCAAAGATGTTATTTAAACTATCAACTGAGTCTTCTCTGTCATAATATTCTTCTTTGGAGTCTAAGCCGTGAAGGTAAACTGCATCTAGCTCCGTGTAGTAATCAACATGACTTTGATTGAATTCCAGCCTTAAACGTCTGCAAATTAAAAACTTCTTCTTGGTAAAATAACTTCTAGTTCTCACTAGAAATGACGGTTTTTGTCCTCCAAGCATTTCACTATGTCAACCAAGGCTACTGTTGCTTTTTATATTATATCAAACGTAGGGTTACGTAAGCTCTGACTAGTAACAAGGAAAGTATGAGTAGGACGTGGGAGTAGGATTTGCATAATAGGGTTCTTCCTCTAATTTTAAGGAACAAATGCCACGAAATCCATGCAAAAACTGATACTACTAAAATATAACATTATAAGTACGTGGGTCATGAAATGGAAACTGATGCGACTTAATGATTGATGTATGCCACTGCAGTATATGCCTTTCACCAACGGATGTCAGGGTTCTTCCCACGGTGGGCGGCAGCACTCAGCACTCAAACCCCAATGTTGTACTGTGTAATAGATATTTTATACAAGTAATTTTGTAATGGCCCTGGGCAGAACCCTGGATGTGTCTGGAAAGGAGAATGTGAGCGAGTATATACCTCTTCTCTATACTGTATAAATCCAAGGTTCGTTAAATTCAAGGTCTGAACTAATGTACAGATCGTTTTAAAATTACTCAATTTTGGACTTTCATGGTTTTAAGGACCCTTACGAACCCTGGTATAATTGCACAAGATATAATACAGTATTTTATTATATACAATATAATAAGACTATAAATACCTGGTATTGAAGGGACATTTCTTCAACTTTGGTGTAAATACGCGAGCTTTGCGTTTACATCTCTGTATATTTCCTGACCATAAAACAAACCACCTGAAATGAGAAACATCTCTGTATTGGAGATGGTAACTGGCAAATGCATATCATGTATGCTGTAATCGGGTGTAAAAACTTCGGAAACGAAGACTTAAGACTTAAGTCTTCGTTTTCGAAAAACCCTTCTGTAATCATGAAGTTCCTCTTCCTGCGTGGCTTGTAACGGTCGGCAATCAGAATGAAAGGGATATTGCACTTAAATTAATGACATTAGAAAAAAATTTAGTCGGCTTTATAAACATTAGAACAAGCCAACGAGGTTATCAACTCTGTTTATAGATTATAATCTATATGTATGCGTGATCTTTTTGAAATCACATGCTTCATGAAGATATAGACATTTATAGGAACAAAACATAATTTTGTCATATTATGTAATGCGCGATTCATGTTTCATGAATTTGTCATATGTAAAAATGAGCGGTCTTTTTGGGAACAACGCATTCAAATGAAGATATACAGTCGCAAAAATAAATAAATAATGTGTCAATATTCATTCATACCATTTATAATGGTATAAACCCGTTATTCATTATTCCGTTACACATGAATATTCATATGAATGTATTCATTCCCAACAAGAAACTCAGTTATTCATTATACTGTACCGTATGCGAGACCGTATGTCATTCTGATTTCTGAAAGCACACTATTCACGTTCATGAATTTATTCAGTATAACTACTGAGTACTGGTACTACAGTATGGTTTTCTTTAAATGTATTATTAATAATTTGGAAATATATGTATATTATTATACAGGGTGTCTAAAAAAAACTGCAAACCCTTTGAAATCAGATATTTATGAAAATTGCATAATTCAGTAGTAAGTGATCCCAAGGGTGCGTAAACACAATTCATGCTTGGGGATGTCGAAATTCGTAATGTTAAGGTTAGAGTTAGTAACGTAAACACGAACAAACAATAAGAATTTTAACTCACTTTGTGTGGTTATTCTAATTTCAAGGAAAATTCGAACGTATTTTCAAATCCCAGGAGCATCATAAGTTGCACAGGCATTGCAATGCAAATTGTAGTGTTTGCAGTTTTTTTGAGACACCCTGTATATATATATTGTAAATAATTATATGGAATTTATTAGCTTCAATATATGAGCAGAAATAATTGATAAGATGTACCTATTATAAATATTTGTTATTTCTGAATCACTATTACATGCAAGAATCCTGACCACAGCTCCAGGGTTATATGTCTCAAATATTTCTATTTCTGTTGGGTAAACAGCCTCGTTGAATTGAATATCTACAACAAAGAGAGACAGTTAATATCCAGTTTGTTAGAATATGCTCTGATGTTCTGTTGATATCTTAATAATTACTATGTTGACATCTATAATTAAAAGTTATGTATGTTGTCATTGACTACATTGGCCATGTAGTCCTCAAAGAAAGATAAGAACATTATAACTGAATACCATAGATACCAATAACAAATAGTTCTGCATGCCTGTACCAAATTGTAACCATTTATGGTGAAGGAATGTGATCTGTAAAATACTTTAACTTAGATATAATCTTGTATATATATATATGTGCGAATTCTTGATAAAATATATTCTTTTGTAAAACTTTGATAAAATCTAAACTTTTGAAGTTGTATGTTGTGCTTCTTAATCGAGATAGAGCGATGGCAACGGTACAAAACCCAACAGATTTCACGACAGCCAGTCTGCCCACTCAATCAAAACAGAAAAACTATACTTCTCGACGTTTCAAGTGAACAATCTAATTTGTTCAAAACATGGTGATGAAGCATTTTTTTATGTTTAGATTGGGTGGCTCTCGTGAAATCCAACAAAGTCTTATATGTATGTATAAGACTGTTTTGGTTCACAGAATGTCGGTGAGTGAGATTGTCACCTGACGATCATACAAGTTTAGAGTGAAACCATTAATAGTAAAGATCTTGAAGTAACTTAACCTAATACATACTATAAATATATATTTGTGTCCTGTACTACTTGTAATAATATTCTTCATCAAATGCTTTGCGAAGTAGGGATGAGCCGATTAATCGGTAAATAATCGGCAAAGCCGATTAATCGGCCATTTTTTAAATAATCGGTAATCGGCCGATTATTGCCTGATAATCGGCAAATAATCTACCATAAGACTTTTTCTGTCTATCGCCACACTGGACAGGGAATTGCGGAAAAGTTTGAAAGCATGTTGTCAAAGTGGACTATCGATCATTCAAGATGCCACATCGTTGTTACTGACAACGAGCAACATAACAAATGCCGTAGAGTTGGCCGGTTTGATGGGCAGTCCATGCTTCGTTCACACACTGCAGTTGGCGATCAACGGTGCCATCTTTTCACAACGATATTTTCACAGCGACATGATTGCAAAGGCAAAACGAATTGTCACACACTTTCGTCACTCTGCACTCGGGAGTAGCAGGCTTAGCAGAAATCCAGGATGATCTTGGTCTTCCGAAGAAAAAGTTGATTCAGGATGTGGCGACAAGGTGAGTTAAATTACAAGTTATTACCATGTGCGTACAACCTTGAAACTTGACGTTTGATTGTGAAACTTTGAACAAATGCGAAAGTTTGTTAAGGTTGAACGCAAATGGTAATAGTCTAGGACCTGTATAGGAGTTTGTATGCGTTTCATTTAGCACAGGCAATCTCAACTGTTTTAGGGTAAAATGACCATGGCGGTCAACATGGCATATGTGCCAAAACCTGAATCCGGGACGAAAGTCCCAAAAAAGGCCCTGCCCTGAAACGGCAGTGCCGACATAGCTCTACCTTCCGAAAAGCAAAAGCGACAGCCTTTCTGAAGTGCTTATAGTGTTTAGAAGGGTTGCTTTTAGGGGTGTTATTGGAAGGAGAAATTTGTCTAGGTATAATATTTTACAAGAAAATGACCATGCACCACCCCAGGTCAACTGCTAATTATCCATGAAATAACTAATATACCTGGCAGAGATTAAATTTTCTTATTTCCTAACAATTTTTATCATGGGATGAAAAACTATGCTTAATTTAATATAATTATTGTAGATTTCATAAGGATTGACATTGTTTTGTTTAAATATGATACATTTTATTTCACTTACCCCCCACCGAAACACGATTTCAGCCATATTTTGCCGTCTTGTTTGCTTTTTATCGCCGAGTCTTGGAAGTATCATCCAATTGTTGTACTTTTACATATTGATAGATGGCTAAAGAAGATTTCAACCAAGTTTCGTCAAGTTTTGAAGCAGTGCAGTGTATTTTATCTTCGATGTTGTGTCCTTCGATATTTCGTCAAATATGCCGCCATTGCAAGCTTCTCTGCCCGATAAATGCCACTTCTTCGTCTTCATATGTATTTAGATGACAGTATCCAAGAGTACTTCATTGTAGAATAGTCCCAATCGAAAAATTGAAAATATTAGTTGCACTTGAAAGGAAAAAACCTCCCATAACACATTTAGGATCAGAATCAAGAACACAAGTTTAAAAATAATTTGAAAGTCACGCGCAATCTTCGCGAAAACTCCTCGTGGGCTACTTAACAGGGGGGGAGAATATTTTCACGAAACGCTTGTTCGCCACCACAGAACCCAAGTAATGAAGTAAATATATTAATATTATATTTATTGTATTTTTATGATTTATGATGAAAACAATAAATTTTTGCCGGCATTGCAATGGCTGCATATTTGACGAAACATCGAAGGACACAATATGTCAATATCGAAGATAAAATACACTGCACTGCTTCAAAACTTGACGAAACTTGGTTGAAATCTTCTTTAGCCATCTATCATAATATGTAAAAGTACAACAATTGGATGATACTTGCGAGACTCGGCGATAAAAAGCAAACAAGACGGCAAAATATGGCTGAAATCGTGTTTTGGTGGGGGGTAAGTGATATAAAATGTATTATATTTAAACAAAACAATGTCAATCCTTATGAAATCTACAATAATAATAATAAATTAAGCATAGTTTTTCATCCCATGATAAAAATTTTTAGGAAATAAGAAAATTTAATCTCTGCCAGGTATATGAGTTATTTCATGCATAATTAGCAGTTGACCTGTGGTGGTGCATGGTCATTTTCTTGTAAAATATTATACTTAGACACATTTCTCCTTCCAATAACACCCCTAAAAGCAACCCTTCTAAACACTATAAGCACTTCAGAAAGGCTGTCGCTTTTGCTTTTCGGAAGGTAGAGCTATGTCGGCACTGCCGTTTCAGGGCGGGTCATTTTCAGGACTTTCGTCCCGGATTCAGGTTTTGGCACATATGCCATGTTGACCGCCATGGTCATTTTACCCTAAAACAGTTGAGATTGCCTGTGCTAAATGAAACGCATACAAACTCCTATACAGGTCCTAGACTATAATAGAAGGGTTTTATTTTAAGGGAGGGGAAGGAAAGTATGCGGTTTTTATTTACCACTAATATCAATATGAATGTTTTTATTGTTTTGCAGATGGAACTCCACCAACTACATGTTGGACAGGCTATTGGAGAATAAGAGATCTGTCACACTTTATTCTGCCGAGACACCAACCGCAACGCTTTCGCCGAACGAGTGGTCGCTGATGGAGAAGATCCTGGGATGGACCGCATCAAGATCTATGGTCTTGTTTCGAAGAGATAGTTGCATCTGACAACAACGTTCCAAATCTTGAAGAAGAGGTCAACACATTTCTCGGTCTTCCCTTGCAACTGTTACAAGCGTGTCCATATACCTGGTGTATTTTCAACATCGCGCTGAAGTATCTTAGCCCACCAAGTTCAAAGCGTATATTCGGAGCGTGTGTTCAGTGAGGCTGGGAACATTTCCACTGAAAAACGCAGCAGACTAGCTCCGCATAAAGCTGACAATATCCTGTTTTTACACCATAATCTGCCAAAACTAAACTTTGACTATTGACATCATGACATGCGAGATTAAAGCTGATTTTAATTGTAGTGTGTATTGTAAACAATAAAACCGCATTTACAACTTCATTGTTGGTCATCTTGTGATTTTTCTCTTGCTTTTTAAAATAATCGGCAGGTACACCGATTAAACGGCCGATTAGTTACGATAATCGGCTTATAAATAATCAGCCTCAGTAATCTGCTCATCCCTATTGCAAAGAGACCAGTCATATACAATCATTGTATTGCACAATTATCTAGTGATTGATCATGCAGATGCTGTAACTATTGCTGGAAAAAACACATCATAGCTGATTTATAGTGTACAAACCTACAAAATCCTGACTAATAAAAGGTAAATTTGTGTATTTAAAACATTTTGGAGTTGATGGACACTGGTTCCACCATGTTCCATAAGTTCTCTATAAAGGTAAAGGTAAGTAGGCTTGATAAGTTGAACCTTAATTGAAAGGCTTCCTCTATTAACAAAGCTCCAACTGGAAAGGAAATTAAATGTTTTTCTTAACCTCCGTACAGGAAGGGCCACTGTAAGAATCGTAAGAAGTGTAAGACACAGTACGTGACATTGTTGAATATTAACAAATTTGAATGTCACTCATTTGAATACAGTATTGAAGTCCATACTCATGTTGCCATCCACACATAACATCAGATTGTTATCGAACCCACCCACCTCAGATAATGTTGATTGTGGCATATATTGCAAGAATAAACTTCTTAATTGCCACAGTAAAACAAAAAGAGCAATTTGAAATTCATTGTAGTTGTAAAACGAAATATTATAAAATACCTATACAACCAGGCTGAAACCCACCCACCATTCCACCAAGCAGTTTTAACAGACAACTATATATAGATACACATATACAACATCTGACATACAGTAAATGTAAACAGTAAACTTTATAGTACAATATACAGATTTAATACGAAAAATAGCCTAAAAAAATCATTAGTTATCTCATTTCATATACCCTTAATACTTACAAAAACAAGTGTTTGGGTGAAGTCACCGTAACTAGGGTAATTGTTAATTTCTCCAACAATATTGTCCACAGTGTAACTTCTTGACAGGTCAGAGCCATATTGACTTGAAAAATCTAATACTACGCTCACTGCTTGGCGCTTCAGTGATTTAAAAACAAGCTTATCATACGGATCTATCGAATTCTCTGCTTTGCCATTCATAGCCATGAAAATAATTCAGTTTTAAAAAACATTTGTGCAACAGATTTTTGTTTACATGTCAAATTAGAAATTTAGAAGCTGAACTGTCAAATTTGCAAAAAATATGAATAAACAATGAGGGATAGGAATGGGTAAGTAGGTACGTCTGAAGTAGGTATTTTTGACAGACTAAATATCAAAAATTCAAAATATAGTCAACTGGCAAACGATGAAACAGCAATTTTTAAAGAGCAATTTATTTGCAACTGAAATCTTACACAATATCCTATTTATAGCTGATAATTGGCTTGAATTTTAGCTCACGCCAAAATCATTGGCATCATGCCAATTAGAATTCCTTGGCACCAGCTCTGAAATTCCTTAGTTTTCCTAGGTTTTCCATAAATGACTTCTTCATTCAGTCTTGCATTCAGTTCCTATGATGTCTTGTGGACGTTAAGTGACATACCTATAACTTTGAAAATCGACTGGATAACAGCTCGGAAATTCATATTTGACATATAAATCTGGACAACCAAAGCCATTGTGCGAATATGTCTCTTTTTGATGGGGTATAACCCGGCATGTGCAATCGATGAGATCGATAATTGATAAAATTAATATCAATCGATATCAATTAATCGATTTATATTGAAAATCAATGAACAATCGATGGTGAAGGTTTTTGTGACCATATTGATTGGTATCGATTATCGATAGCAATCAATAGACTAATTGCGTTCGATTGTTATTGATTATCAATAACAATCGATGAACTAACAGTGTTCGATTGGTATTCTCGACCATGCCAAAAAATTGTGGTCAACATATAATACAAGAGTAACCTTGATCTCATAAAATTCAATATTTAATTTTAATTTAGTGGGAAATGAATTGGCAATCAAACCGCTTCTAATCACAAGAAATTCGGTTGCTCAATTCATTGTACGATCAAGACTTAAAACTATTTATAAAATAATAAATATAGCTAGTAACTATGCAAAATTCCCGATTTTAAGGATAAATCCGATAGAAAGGTCAGTGAGAATTTTAGGGAAAATTAAGGGACAGTCAAGGACATTGTGGGGACAAAATTGCATATTTAGTATTTAATTGACAGTGAATTTATAGTGAAAATGTGAAATGAAAAGTCAAAAATACAGTATGGCTGTGCAGTTGAAACGAGTTATACTTATTATGTGCCATTACAGATGTGGCATTATTTACTTTCCATTATTTCTTTCCAACATCGTGTAGAAGTTACTTCTCTTCTGAAAGTCGGGGAGACAAGGTATTCACTACTATGCATTTTTTGCTGAGATCAACATCAGCATATTTTTCAGTAATTTGTATTAAATACACTAATACCAATATGTACTATTGAACCTCTTTTTTAACGTTTATTATTACAACTTTGGCTCTTTGGAATATCTCTAAAAGTTTTTGTGTGCCAAAAAATATAGTTATGAAACCAATATGGAGTCATTGAACCTATTATTTACACTGATCTGCTATTAAATCATTAACCTGCAATATGCACTAATTTGGGCTTCTTTGTTATTTTAAGACTGTGTTTATACACTAGTGCAAAATATTCGGATTCACTACAGTTTCGGATTGAAGTATTCAGGTATGTTAATATCTAGCTGTTTACACTATAAAAGTATATTAAAGATAGGTTTTCTGATACAAGTATTGAGCGATGGATAGATTCGAAGATTTTGTCCTGGATATGGACTTCTTCAATGAGCCAAGTCAGACAACTTGAGAGTCTTGTGCATCATTGAGTTAATTCAAAAAAAACATTACGTGTTATTCACTGGTCACATAATTTACATTTCCATCTTTGTCATGAATATCACTTTCTATTTATATGGAATATAGGGAATTCCCCTGTCATTCTTTAAATACTGTTCATATTGATAGTGATGTAGAAACAAAATAGCATAACAGGGCCTTATCTTAACATGTTTCTGCCCATGGTGGGTGCAGTTCTCAGCACTCATCAGACAGTGCATGCTGCCTGCCACTCATAGCAGAGCAGATCGCTGAGCCCTCTTTTGACCTGCACTCAAAAAGTATCAAATATGTGATAAGGAAACATGTACTGTATAGTGGATTTTGTTTATTATGAACAATAATAGTGAACCATGAAAAATCTGTATGACAGCCACACCCAGGCTCATGGCTGCAGAAGTTAGGGAGCCATGGAGCGATGTTACCTCCATAGTCTAATGGGCTAACTCCAAATTCAAACTGTGTGCTTCAAAACTTCAAAACTGAAATTCTGGAGTTACAGGCCAACCCAAAAATCATGTGGTGCCAGTGGAGCTAGCTTTCTAAACCTGGAGTTACTGGCTACAGACCTCTCAACTTTGCAGATAAGTTAAGAGTGAGATTGGGGATGTGGATGACATCTTTGTAGATGTCCAGGGGTCTGAAATGGCATTTCGTACATTGATTTCGTCATTGGAATCAGAATTCTGCTCGGAATTCTGCCTTTTGTCTGCCATATTTACATAATTATGCATACTATTTTGTATCCAAATTGCGGGCAAAATGTCGGGCCGTATGCAGGAACAATAACACACGATTATATATTCGACTCATGATCCATATAATGATTAATAGTGTGCATTTAAGTATACAATATTATATTTATTGAAAAAATACTATGAAACTGCTATATGCGTGAGATTTACTAATCGTGGCGTGAGAGTGAAGCGAATTGCGTGAGACTCACGCCGAATGCGTGAGAGTTGAGAGGTCTGTGGCTAACAACTCCAAAAATCATGTGGAGCAAGTTATCTAAGCCTGGAGTTAATGGCTATGCCAGCATAGCCTAGCTCTATTCGAAGAGTGGCTATCTCCACAAAATTAAAATCTACAGGCATGCCCAGGCTGATGCAATATTGAATATCGATATCGAAAGAAAATCAATATTTGGATTACGGATTTCCCGACCTTCTATTTTTAAAAACCAGAAGAAAAAAATGCTGTCCATCAGTTTTCATGTGTTGTGTTTTTCTCATACGACCATATTTTAGAAAATATTAGTATTTTTTTCCGAGCAAAAAGCCCAAAAAATATAAATGAAGAACAACGTGCAGGAATAAAGTCAGGCTGACTTGCAGGCTAAACCTTCAACACGCAATATGTCATGCATGGCCACAAAACGTGACCATGTGCATGAAACATGCAGTGGAAACATGGCCGAAGGAGGCAATGTTTACTTCGCTGTGACATTAAAAAAAAGGTGCAAAAATTCTAAGACCGAAAACGTTTACAAGGTGTAAAAGAGGCGAAACCATTAGCGATATCGTTTCGATAAAAGGCCAGTATTAATATGAAAAGACAGTATAGTATAGTAGACTTTAATACATGGATGGAGTTTCAAATTCATTTTAATGCTGCATGTAATATTATACCTGTTGAATTTGTTTTACAGTATTTATTTTATAATCATATACTCTTTGACTTTGGACGTACATGTCACTGTGGTATTAGTTTATGCATAGATATTGGACAATTTTTTTTTCCTTTTTGCCCTCCCGCCCTTTAATATTGGAGAACAAAATCTGTAATCCAACAAATAAAAAAAGCATGGCCTAATATCGACTATGTTGATATTATGCAAATTAGAAAACCTAATCTATTTGCTGTTTGTAATGCGGCACATGGCGTGCACAGCTAAAGCTGACTCGCTTCAAATGTCGTTACTATTTGTCCGGCTTTGCTGCAGAAGAATCTTTCATTCGGTGCACTGCTTGCTGGAATCACAAGATATTGTTGTACATACTGTGAAAAGATGCCATCATACACCTAATTTTCTCAACTTTAGCGGAATATAATATTGCCGAAAAAGAGAAATGAAGTTGCTACATTGAAAGGTCTTGAAATTTTCGATATTTTTGAAAAGCAAAAAATCGGATATTGAATATCGATATTTTTGAAATGTTGATATATAATTATGTAGAAAATATTGAGATATATCGCATCAGCCTATATATTTCCCTGCCCCTTCCACAAACGTGTGTGGAATTGTCACATCATTAGTGCAAATGTTCTATTAGTTTAATAAATCTGAAGAAAAAATGTTTAATCTCTTCCTTGCGTATGAAAACTTTTGTATATTTTTCTACTTATCACCAAAGCCATACATGAATTCTACCTCAGAGCCTTTTCAGACAGACTCGTACAAACTTGTACTGTAACAGACAACTACACACTCTGCAGACCAACAGGGGAAACACACAGGAAAGTTTTCAAGTCAAAACATGTGTTTGTGGGCAGGTCTGTAATGCTTTAAGGTGTGTTGATCGTGTTATTTTCGGCAGCCTGTTGATACTTTCATTGGTGACATCCATAGTTTTTGGTGTAATGTGCATGCAATATTGGCTACTATGAATATGATAAAAAGTAATATTTGTGCAAAGCCAGATTGGATTATCTCATGACCACCAAGTTGACACTCTGGGAAAACATGTTTCCTGGTCAGCAGGACCTAGCGCACACTTGGTCCTGGGCATGCACTCCATGCAGAACCCTGCTTAATATAGAAGGACCATACTAAAATAGTTGGGGAGCATGCTCTAGTCGCTGGTTTCAGTTTGTCTGTGATCTTTACAACTCATCTCCTGCAGAGATCAAGATGTTGACAGGGATTGAGGAATTGTGTCTTGATTTGTGTCTTCTCACCCTGCTTAATTTTTCTTGTCTTGCATGTGCTCTAAACAAAACTCCCCCCCTCCCCTCACAGGTTAAGCTGATAGTAGCCTCTGAGCTAGTTTCCTGATTTTCAACTATTTAGTTACAGTTACTGTTTTCAGTAAACATTCAATAAACATTCACATTTGAGTGTGAAAACTTCTTTGAATGCTGTTGCTGTTTGAGATAACAAGATTTTCTCAATAATTTATAGTTTTTTCAAGCCCATCATTTAAAATAAATAGGGGAACCCAATGCAAGCATTAATTTGGTTAAATTTATTGTATTTGCAAATACCAATTTCTTCTGTCAACTGTGGTTATAATCCATGGGCCCGCAACTCATCCCTTGTTTACAACCACCATGCTGTAATTACATAACAATTTTCAGTGACAGATGCAACAAGATAAAGCGGATGAATATCCAGTAGTTTCAGAGAGGAATTTGTTGGAAAGAATTTATTATTATCATGGACTTTTTTGTGCCAATCATCCTGGTTTTATAATATTCATCTGTGGAGTGTTAATCTTCCTATGCAGGTAAACAAATTGAACTCTTGCTACTTAATTTATAAGAGTAAATGAGCAGTATCTCTCTGTGTATTGAACAATTCTGTCAGTTGAGGAAAGTACACTGTTATATTGTTCTTTAAAGTAAGAGTGTATCACTTCATTTGTGTACTTCGTTATTAAACCAGGCTACAATTTCACAAATTGTAAACCAAAAATGTCCCACGATTAAAAGTAGGTTTCATCCTCTGATCTCATAGTATCACCTTTTATGATTGGTAAAATCACTACAAGGCCATACACAAAGGGGAGGGAGACCGAGGCAACTGCTCCCCCTAGAGAAAATTAAGAAACTGGAGTAAAGAAGGAAAGTGTCGTACTGTTTTTTGTGTACCTGTTTCAGCATAAGTGCTACTGTGCTCCCTGCCCCTGGCCAGTAAATCATGTGAACAGCCCCGCATAATCAGGTGCTACAGTACTGTATATCTTTATAGTGCTCGCTACAAGTAATTCTTACAGTAAGTACTATGTTATAACTCTGAAATGCTGTGCGCTAATAGTAATATGCTTTCATCTTAAGCAAATCAAAATTCACATCCATGTAAAATCTTATTAATACCACAAGGATAACCCAGTGTAGATGCTGCTCAGTAATATACAATCGGGTACAGTACACATGATCAAGACCGCCCAGAGGGGGGTGCAAAGGGGGCAATTTTCCCCGGGCCCCCAACTAAAGGGGGCCCCAAATAGAAATGAAGTGAAATGTGCTTATATATTACTGTCAAATAGTCTCTCAGAATGCAGGAATTTGCCATTCCTGAGACCCTAGATTTCAAAATTTCGCCAGGGGAGAATGAAAGCACTGAATGCAGATTGAGAATGTTATATTTAAAACATTAGACTGAGGACGTAATCGAGAAGTTCAAAGGTATGGAAATCAGTTTTCTAAACAAGCACATGACCCCAAAGATATTTGAGAATGGAAAATAGCTAGGGCCCCAAAGTTATTTGTTCCCCAGGTCCCCAAATGTCTCTGTGCGGCCCTGCACATGATTTTCCAATTTGATATTAAAATCTGTCCCAGATAGACTGCACCACTATATTTTCTCTTGTTTGAGACCAATTGGCAATTAGACGTATGGTAAATATTCTACAATCTGTGTTTTTTGCTCTTTGTTTAGTGCACCCATTATCACTTATCTTCCGTTGACTGCCAAAATTCCATCTGAATGGAATGAAACAACATCTGTGAATGGTTCAAACAGTGAGAAACCTAACTGGGTATGTACTGTATTTTCATTGGTTAATTTATGAATTGGGGATCATATAACTGCATATTATTTGTGCAATTATGTATATTATGTTGAACAACGGGAAAAAAGGCAAGTATTTTCGAATCCGGTCCGAAGTGGAGATATTCTCGTCAGCTAAAGAATCAGACTGAATAGCAAAGGGAAGGCAAAGTACTGGCCATATATACTGGCCATATATACTGGTCATATATTGGGGAACTCGTACTCCAGATGACTCTTTCACAGTAACTCAAAATACCTTCAAAAACAAAAATCCCGCATCAAATGCATTTACTGTTTGTATAATGTAAGAAAGGTTTATCTACTCAAAGTAATACATTTATTCTAAATTTTCGCTCGATAGAGCTGAATGTTGAAAAGGTTTTGTAGTTTTAGAGCGAAAATTTATATACTGTACATATTTTAGACCTAACCAGGAGCAGTTGCGAAAAATGCAACTATAGACCTCTGGCAGGAATCGAATCTGCAGCTCTGCGATTACGGTGCAGCTCTCTGCCTCTGAGGTTCAAAATATGTATATAATTTCCGCTCGAAATTTCCATCTACAAAAACTCTATGAATGAGTATACTGAACGTAGGATTATTTACAGTGTCACAATACAAAACATTTCCATTTTTTGTTCCATATATTTAATTTCAACTATTTCTTGAGGCCGTTGAGGGAATTCTCTAACGGAAGCCGATGTCGATGACTATGTCTGACCTGCATATTTGAAAATTTCCGATCAAGTAGTTTCATGTTGGACTGAACATAGCGATGAACTTATTTCGTGACCTTTGTCCCTATTCGGGGGAAATGTTTTTTCCTCTATAAGATTTTAAAAGAACGATTCCTCAGTAACAAAGCTACGAAACGATTATCAATTTATCGCTGTGCGGTTTTTCGTTTTATGAAAACTTAGTATATGATTGTGACTGTAAACTGTAAACTGTACAAGCAACACGTATCACGGATAGCAACGCGCAAAACAATGGCGTTTCAGACCATTCCTCTCGATCGTCAAATGGTTAGTCGCTGCAACCTGTCGCGAAAAGTAGAGGTATAGGTTCAACTTTCTCTGAAACCAGTCGCAACGTAATTATTCATTGCGATGTCCGTTGGCCTTCGTTGGCCTTCGTTGGCCGTTGTAAACTAGAAGTGTTCCACAGTGCAATCAATTGGCATGCAACGCTGTTGCGTTGTAAACTAGAAATGTTCCACAGTGCAATCAATTGGCATGCAACACTGTTGCGTTGTAAACTAGAAGTGTTCCACAGTGCAATCAATTGGCATGCAACACTGTTGCGTTGTAAACTAGAAATGTTCCACAGTGCAACCAATTGGCATGCAACACTGTTACGTTGTAAACTAGAAATGTTCCACAGTGCAACCAATTGGCATGCAACGCTGTTGCGTTGTAAACTAGAAATGTTCCACAGTGCAATCAATTGGCATGCAACACTGTTGCGTTGTAAACTAGAAATGTTCCACAGTGCAACCAATTGGCATGCAACACTGTTGCGTTGTAAACTAGAAGTGTTCCACAGTGCAACCAATTGGCATGCAACACTGTTGCGTTGTAAACTAGAAATGTTCCACAGTGCAATCAATTGGCATGCAACACTGTTGCGTTGTAAACTAGAAATGTTCCACAGTGCAACCAATTGGCATGCAACACTGTTGCGTTGTAAACTAGAAGTGTTCCACAGTGCAACCAATTGGCATGCAACACTGTTGCGTTGTAAACTAGAAATGTTCCACAGTGCAATCAATTGGCATGCAACACTGTTGCGTTGTAAACTAGAAATGTTCCACAGTGCAATCAATTGGCATGCAACACTGTTGCGTTGTAAACTAGAAATGTTCCACAGTGCGATCAATTGGCATGCAACACTGTTGCGTTGTAAACTAGAAGTGTTCCACAGTGCGATCAATTGGCATGCAACGCTGTTGCGTTGTAAACTAGAAATGTTCCACAGTGCAATCAATTGGCATGCAACACTGTTGCGTTGTAAACTAGAAGTGTTCCACAGTGCAATCAATTGGCATGCAACACTGTTGCGTTGTAAACTAGAAGTGTTCCACAGTGCAATCAATTGGCATGCAACGCTGTTGCGTTGTAAACTAGAAATGTTCTACAGTGCAATCAATTGGCATGCAACACTGTTGCGTTGTAAACTAGAAGTGTTCCACAGTGCAACCAATTGGCATGCAACACTGTTGCGTTGTAAACTAGAAGTGTTCCACAGTGCAATCAATTGGCATGCAACGCTGTTGCGTTGTAAACTAGAAGTGTTCCACAGTGCAATCAATTGGCATGCAACGCTGTTGCGTTGTAAACTAGAAATGTTCCACAGTGCGATCAATTGGCATGCAACACTGTTGCGTTGTAAACTAGAAGTGTTCCACAGTGCAATCAATTGGCATGCAACACTGTTGCGTTGTAAACTAGAAGTGTTCCACAGTGCAATCAATTGGCATGCAACGCTGTTGCGTTGTAAACTGAGAAGTGTTCCACAGTGCAACCAATTGGATCTACAGAATCATGAAAATATGAAAATATGCTTTGACCAACCACGTAGTAGGCGTAATCGGGACAACTTTATCGCCTCAACTCGCTTAAACGCTATAGTATAACACCTTCATACCTTTAAATTTCAATAATACCAATAAATTTCGATAATACCGAAATTTCCGGTATACCGAAAAAGTCCGGTATACCGGAAATTTCGATATACCGGTATTACTAAAAAAGTCATACCGGTAAACCGATATGAGTTTCAATACCGGTATTTTCGGTATACCGGTATACCGAACATCCCTATCTATAAGTAAGACATAAACAGGTCAAATACACTTAAATTATAAATTACCATATACAGACTACAGAAAATATGAATCTGCTTTCATTGATATTTAAGTTTTTCGAATGCCATATTGGGATAGCCTCGAATCAGGCGTTAAGGGTTTTGAGAAATGTGGTATAGACCTTCTATAGCGCGCATCAATTCGCCCCTAAATTTCACGCTCGCGTCTGGAAGGCCAGAAACTAGGCTAATATACGAGCGCTGAGGTCAGAATATCCGCATTTGTTGCTCTGAATTTATATATTGTAATAACAGCAGACCAAGTCGTGAAGTATAATTTTTAACTCTTTCGTTTCAGTTGAAAGAGAAACCAGCTGCTTACATTCAACAAATTATCGTGACTGTATTGATTGAACCAGTTAACAACAGCCTGCTTGTGCCGTATGGCGTACATGAAGCATTTCAACCAGTTTTTAAAATTGTTCATGATGTAAATGAACATAAACATACAGAAAGGTATGAACATGCACACTGTCATTACACGCGTTTTTAGAATCTTAATTTATTACTGTCAGATGCGAACCCCGGCATTTATCAGTGCTGCTGAATAAAGCTTTTGCCGTTCATGTAGTAAGGTATACGTATAAAGGGAGTCTGATATTTGCTCAATTTCCGCTTTTCTTCTTCAATAATTATAATATAAAACTTTGGCATAATCAGATCTCAGCAGAAAAAGTGAAAAACAGCTTCATCAAAATCACATTGCATACATTGCACCCCTATCCATTAATTAATTATGTAATTGTCACAAATGTAACTAACTCATTAGAAATGAGTGCATGCTTAATTTTTTGATGCGCTATTTCCAGTGGTATTAATACCAGGGTTTGAGAATAAAACACACCAATGCCACTATTTTAATGTTTCCATAGAAAGGGAAAGAGAATCAAGCTATCTGACCTATGTTTCCTGATACGCCATCACGACTCCTTCTTGCTTGGTGAAGAAGGAAAGGTATTACCTAAGAAAGGATGTCTACAGATATCTCCAGCAAGTCTCTGGAAGGATGTCACCAGGTATGACGATACTTGTTGTGCATGCGTAGTCATCTTGTGAAAATCATACAAGAAAGTAAGATGTGTCTGTTCGACACAGACATGATTTCTACAATGTGTTTATTACAAATACATATACAAACGCTACTTACAAACGCCTTAATATAACCAAACATTTACCAGCGTTTAACACTTTACTTCATATGTCAGATTCAAAGCACTCGCCTTTTTGGGTAAGCAAAATATATATTATCCGCATTGAGGAACGTTATCCCAGATCCCTCTGGTAATCGAAACTGAAATGGAACACGTATTGACGTATGTTCCGCACCAGAATCGGGCTGGCACTCTACTGATTGAGCTAGCCATATCGTGCCTAGGTACTTTAAGTTGAATGCACGAGGATGCATAAAGATATTGGAAGAAATTTAACCAAATAAGTCCTGCTTAAGCCCAGTTTTCCACATAATACAGTAAGCTATGATAATGATAATGATATAATTAATGATAATAATTATATCATTATATGATTACTATATAATAATAATATATGATAATAATATATGATAATAATATATGATAATAATTATATCATTATATGATTACTATAATTAATGATATAATTATAGTAAGATTATGATGATATGACGTAAGTTTTCGGTTTCTAATGCCGTGCTCTATATCTAGCATTATTATATACACAAGCTCTGGATATGAGGTATTCTGCAATCTGATTGGTTCTCTACTAGCAGGATATTAGCTCTTATAATATAGCCAACCACAATGCTGCAATCTGATTGGTTGTCTACTAGCAGGATATTTTGTGATATCCTACTAGTAGAGCAATATCCTACTAGTAGGGAAAAAAACAAAATGGCTTCCAGATTTGTAAGCATGAATGATGAAGAAATTGGAGTTTTCTATCAGCCATTAGTATACACCCAACCATTGTCCATTACAAATCCTACATTCTGATTGGCTACTCAACCGTTGACCATTCGTGATGG
Organism: Trachythela sp. YZ-2020; assembly: GCA_016169945.1. Classification (NCBI taxonomy): domain Eukaryota; kingdom Metazoa; phylum Cnidaria; class Anthozoa; order Malacalcyonacea; family Clavulariidae; genus Trachythela; species Trachythela sp. YZ-2020. The sequence continues at coordinate 1,048,663 of JADLSH010000236.1, read as the reverse complement.
ACAACGTTTGGGAAAAATGAAAACAAACCTGAAAAAATATGGCAGTAAACTCTCGTTTTGCAGACGTTTCGGAGGAATTTTTGGAGAGTTTGATAGAAAATTCTATCCCTGAGAAAACTAAAAAGGCCACAAAATATGGCATGAAGATTTTTAATGGCAAGGAACGAAATAGAAACCGTATTTTATTAATAAATCTGCTTTTACTTGCCGCTCACGAGTGGTTAAATAACACAACTGAATTAAATTATTTTAAAAATTACACGGTGTATGGATTATTTTCTCGAAATTAATATATCTATACAAGGTGTATACTAAAACAATTAGACAACTCGTCCTCGTTGTCTATGAGCGAATAGTCGACTCAGGCTTCGCCTTCGTTGACTATTCGCTCATAGACAACTCGGACTCGTTGTCTAATTGTTAAATATCCGACTCGAGCTCATATAATATTTCTTACATATCCTGCTAGTAGAGAAAAGTAGAAAAATGGCTGGCAGATTTGGACTTTAAATGAAGAGGAAATTCAAGTTTTACTTGAAAAAAGCACGCCAAAATGTTCTGTTCATATCCAGAGCTTGTGTATATAATAAAACAGTTATTCTACTCACCCTCATCGTATATGACTCGATTCGTAGAATAACTGTTAAATATCTGCAGCCTATTCAATGACAATTGAAAAAAACCCTTAATACTGTTATTAGGAAGTAACAATTGTTTAATAAGAAGTTCTATGTACATTTTTCTTGACAAGTAAACTTGTTAAAAGGAACACGAAAACAAGCTAGATTGAGCTAACAGGATAAGTGTTGTGGTCAATAAAATATGACCAGTTGAATAATAGTTAACGATAAAATGTGGTACAATATATACGAAATTATTACATGGTATCATAAACTGGCATGATAAAATTTCGCTCAAATATGAGCACTGTGCTTTATGAAGTTCTGTGACTGTGTATATATGTTGAAAAGAAATTAAACAAAATCTTACCTTGCAAAAGCGCCGTAATTGACCAATCTTTCCATCATGAGAATTCCAATTTAGGTATAGTAATGGCGTTATGATATTTATTCCAACTGCGTGTATGTGTTTGTGCTAAAAGCTGAACTGACAACTGATGCATGTAGTGTATCATTGTCCGCCCAGTCTTAAATCCGAAACAAACGATAATGAAACAATATAGTAAATAAATAAAGCAAGCAAAGTTACAAGTACATCATATCGTTCCTTTGTTTTTGATTTTCGGTCGGCATTTTTGATTTCCAAAAGGGTACTAAATTATTGAAAATTATTTTTAATGGCCTGGGAGCCAGATTTCTCCGTCAGACGATAATGGAAGTGAGCTTTGCATCATTGCTTGTAAAAACTATCTATAATTATAGTAATGATCACGAACCTTCACCCACCAGTACTGTAAAACATTTATAAAAAATATATTACTTGACAAATGCGATATTTATATGATATAAATAAGTAATATATTTCTATTCATGTCAATCTATATTATGAAATTTCTCAAATTAAGACTCTTATATATAGGTATTAATACGTGCAATCGTTGAATCTCTATATATGCCGAAAATCTCTCTCATCATAACCTGCATGACCTAAACATGACCAGATCATTGTGCCCCCATCAGGGATGCCGGTAGTTGCTGAGGGCGAGGGGTGCGATTTGTATTCAAAAGGCCATATTTTTAGCAAAAGGGCACAAACAAAAATGATTAAAGGGCACTTACCTACTTATAAACGTAATTTAAAATCAAACACAACGAGTTACGATAAACTTAATTAAGGGTTTACGTAAGTAAACTGTTCGTGTTAAATCTTCTGTGCACCCGTTGCACCCATAGTCTGCAACCGCACCCAGAAAGTTGTGAAAACAAATTGAAACGGGTGCACCTGCTACACCTGTGGTTCCAGCATCCCTGGTCTATTGTGTTCATTGAATCTAAATCGAAAGAAGTAATATTAATATATTACAGTACCTGCAGTGTATAAATATAGTTTCGTGGTGCGATAAATATAATTAGCAGTTGTTAAGTGATCTTTAATTCATAAACGAGTTTCCAAATAGACGAGAACAATAGGTTCACGAGACCAAGAGATTTCTATTCTCGAGTGTTTGTAAAAAACGAACGACAATGGAAATACTATATTTCGTTTCTCGTGCAATATGAAGTCGTTCTATATATAGACATTTGCGAAGTACTTTCGAATGACGTCATTTTTAACCGTGTCTTTCGTATTATTCCTGAAAACTATAAACATCTCTTGCAATCGAACATATAGCAGGTTAGTAAGTCTATAAGGTCTGGGATATCTTATTTCTTGATGAGGGTCTTCTCAAAGTTTCGCAAGTACTGTATATACATAAATTGATTACATCACTCAACCCACACTAATATACAGTTTTCCATATACATACTACGGTCTTCAAGTTTGCCAGTGGAAAGTAGACAGTATTCTTCAACTAATCTCTCAACAGCAGATTATATAAATATATAGACAGAGCTTTCACTTCCTGCTTTTGTAAATACATGCAGTATAACTGTATAACCTGCTTACAAAAATCTCACATATGCAGATTTCACACGTGAAATGTTCCAATTCCATGCACACACATAATTTCACATGTGAAAAATTATATGTGAAATTTTCGTAAGGGAAAAATTCAACGTCTCTACATTCGGTACAATTTTTGTATGCACTTGAAAAGGTCGCTAGTATATGAAACTCCCGCGATATCCAGACGTGCAGGAGCTAGGTAATTTACGAGTTAATCCCCATCTTTTCTTGGGGGCTTACCTCGAATAGCGAAAACAACCTTATGTTCATCGATGTTAAGCTCCCGCCGGAAAAGGGCATGTCGGGGGCTTAACTCGAAAAGCTAGGGCTTGACATGAAAATTACTTACGATACCCACATAATTAATACTGCGGTGTTTGAATTGTACCTACAGGTTAGCTGCAGGCCCGCAAGAGGAGATTATAGGAGATTTCTGCAGAGGATGCATCTTCCTAATTCGTTTTATTATTTTTACGACATAATTACTGATGTTTATTAATTGAGAAAAGTTTAATTATTTGATGAATTTTACTGCACTAGAATTAACGAAAATGAAAGTGCTCTGTCCTCTGAGAAAAATACAAGTAAAATTTTTAAAATGGCGGTCTAATTTGAGTATAATGTCCCTTTACAAAAGTTTCTTGGTTGAGACTTATAAAACAAAAGTCTGTTGTGAATATTTAATGATATTCTATTGACACTTCTCGATTTTCCTTGAATACAGAAGAAAAAGATCAAATGAACAGTTCGAGTCTGATATTATAGTTCTATAGTCGAGTTTAAGTCAACCTCGACCTGTTGTTTGAAGTTTGTTTGTGTGTTTCTTTTTTGCTCTCAAACGAACGTAAGAAACCCCTTTTCAAATGCATGCATGAATGAATAGTGCAGTTAAAATTTTCCTTGGGGGTACCAGTAGTCTCCGGACTGGAAGACTCGCTATTGTTTTTGGAATGTGATAAAATTAGGTATGCCAAGCACAAATAGTTGGAGAATGCGCCAGCCACAATTGAAAAATTATCTCAATTAATACAGGAACTCACTATACACAAACACATAAATATAATTTGATCCTCACTGTGACAATTTTCTAACATGTAATCTATATCTTTTACCATTGACTATATAGCTTGAGATGAAGTTCTATAAACTAAAGCATTCGATTTTTCTATTTTAGTTTTCAGAGTGATAAAAATATTATGAGCAAAATATATGGAAAACCAAGCAAGAATATCGTGAGTTTAAAAGGTACAATGTGTGGGTCACTGACTGAGTTGCTGCATGTTATGTGAAAAAACTGTGTTTATCGACGGTGTTTCAAATATACTGAAGAAAAGCTAAACGAAACTAGCGTTATATATATATATATATATTGCATATTAAACTCTATAAGTTATAAACTGTTCTCTCAAGACATCCATGCAGTCGGTTACCCCAGGAGGAAACCGAACTACCAGGAGAAAACCTGCAGGGCTTTTCTCACATGCGACGAAGGTGAAATGACGTTCAAACGACGGTCGTGTAGAGGAGAAGGAGACATGTACTAACCCCTATTCACCAAGAAAGAAGAGCAGACATGTCTTGATAACGGCATCTTTTATAATGGACAGCTTTCTAACAGGTTACTCCGCTGAGATTAATACATCTTTTAAGCTGATGCCTCTTTAAAGTTGGTTAATATGTAACTGGCGGAAGTTCTATTTGTCGCGGGTCATCTTAGACAGGCGCGGGTACAATAACGGGTACAACAAAAGTGGCGCGGGTGCGGCAAAACATGCGCGGGAAATACTTCCGAGGGCGCGGGTAACTAATTCCGGGGCGCGAGTAATTAATGCCGGGGCGTGGGTAAGTTTATCGTAGACCTTGATAATTGAGCCTTTTGTAATGCTTGATTGCGGTATTTTCCCGTCAAAATCGAATAAAATGTTATTAAAATCTTTTAAATTAAAACCATATGATTACGAAGCGAAACTCCGACAATTAGTTGTCCGCGCCCTCGGAAGTTTTACCCGCGCCACTTTGTTTACCCGCGCCTGTCTAAGATGACCCGCGACCCGCGCCAAATAGACTATCCCGTAACTGGCTAAGGCGAATACGAATACTTGATAAGCATCCCGGGCGTTCTTTGTCAGTGCCCGCGATCACAATTAGGATATCAGCGGTACATGATTATAACATTGAGTGTTTCCAGAGGAATGTTTCCTAATGTTTCCTTCTGATCCTTACTCCTACCTCGTTGCCTAAACCTAACCCTAACCCGGAAGAAAACACTCCTCTGGAAACACTCAATGTTATCATCATATACCGCTGATAATCAGCGGGCACTGACAAAGAACGCCCGGGATGTAGTAAAATCCGTTTGAAACAAGTGTTGTAATAATTTCAGGATATACTTCATCAATTACGGAAAAGAAAGCTCATACATGCTACAACAACCATGAAAACGACGCTGTATACATGTAGTAAAAATAATTGGTGTATGCGAAAACAACTTTACATGACGTCGACTTTGTATGGACCGCCTTGTGAGCCAATAACTGTAATGAAAATAACAAGGTTCTTTTTAATCACTATATAATACATTTCTTTCGTAGAGAATATTTTTGGAGTACCTCTACGTTCAATAGGATTGTTTCCTTTAACTGTGAATGATGAGTGTCTGGTCATTCGTTATGCTGTGACTACTGTGCTGCGGGACTATAATCCAAGGTTGGTAAACTATGAGAAGAATTAAAACAGTAATATCTTTAGAGTATTTCATATTCTAGTTTGGTTTGGGGATATTTTGCCTACAGTATATGTTCATTCATATAATGGTTTGATGTAGTAACTGTTTTAATGCAATGGAAATAGTACATCTCATATTTCATCGATATAGATCGCCTATAAAATTTATGTTTGTGTTAGCCTCCTCCAGGCATCTCTATAGAGATGTCTGCGGAGGAGGCTATGTTTGTGTACAAGTACTTGAAAATAACTTTGAAAACTCTTATGTGACTCATTTTTCAATATGTTGTTTTTATCGTTTTCAAGATATTAAAGCTTATTTAATATGTATAAATAGGATGACGTCACTGATTTAGTTCATTTACAGATTTTAAAGGCCACACGTTTATCAGTTTTCACTATCATGTGTTAACTTCGTATAAAAGCTGTTACTTACAATCCACTTTGGTTGTGATACTTACCCTGCCAATGACGGCATCTTATTTACATACCAAACAAACTGAAATATTTGAAAGCGAAGACAGATATGGAAAGAGGGCTCAATTTCCATATTAACAACCTGAATTTTAATTCGAACTTAATCTTTATCCTATCTCTAATCCTAACTCTAATCTTAACTCTAATCTCAACTCTAATCTTAACTCTAATCTTAACTCTAATCTTAACTCTAATCTTAACTCTAATCTTAACTCTAATCTTAACTCTAATCTTAACTCTAATCTTAACTCTAATCCTATCTCTAATCTTAACTCTAATCTTAACTCTAATCTTAACTCTAATCTTAACTCTAATCTTAACTCTAATCTTAACTCTAATCTTAACTCTAATTTTAACTCTAATCCTAACTTTAATCTTAACTCTAATCCTATCTCTAATCTTAACTCTAATCTTAACTCTAATCTTAACTCTAATCTTAACTCTAATCTTAACTCTCATCTTAACTCTAATCCTATCTCTAATCTTAACTCTAATCTTAACTCTAATCTTAACTCTAATCTTAACTCTAATCCTAGCTCTAATCTTAACTCTAATCTTAACTCTAATTTTAACTCTAATCCTAACTTTAATCTTAACTCTAATCCTATCTCTAATCTTAACTCTAGGGAGCTTTAGCAATCACTAAGAGTACGATAAATCTCGTTCTCAAAAGCCCGACGACTACGACTTTTGCGAGATGGCGTATGCAAACAACACGCGAAAACGACGAATGTTGTGCTCGTAGTCGTTTTCGTAGTCACTGCTAAAACTCCCTACTATGGATTACTCTGAGACAGACATTGGCTTTTTCGTTTATTTCGCTAGCTTTACAAAGAGCCTAAGAAGTGTTCTTCTAGAAAAACTACCGCCCGTTTACAAAACGGAAAGTGACAGCGATGCTCATACAATAGTCCATATTCATTACGAGGTAAATATATTTGGGTATAATTCATGGCTCGTCCTCAGGCTACTACTTTCGCGCGAGCAACGAACGTGGCACTGGGGACAGGGATGATTGGTCATGAACGTTAAAGAGTGTATATGAGATCTCTCAATCTCTCATGTCAGTTTTCACTGGGGGCATGAAGTGAGTGCTAAGTAAAATGTCACGATACAATACGATCAACGATTTCTATTATCAAACAAAAAGGAAAATTGATGTTTTTGTGACCATCCTCAACCAGTGATACTGGTATATCAACCAACCAACCTCAACCACAGTTACTGGTATACTGCTCGATGGCCCACAATGAATTTGGGACAATAGCCCAGTTTGCTAGGAAAAACTATATACATTATGTTATTGAGACATACTATCACAATTACTCTGAATTACGTTTGACCAACATCTTTTTATATATCTTTTAGGGAGACAATATAATTGAAATTTACCATTTGTGTTTCACATATTTTATGGTCTTCATATATCTCGTGTTTTCAGTCTGTAAGTAAAAGAACAATACTGTCAACCGCTAAAATGTGCTGAACACTATTTAATACAGTACATACAGTTGAACGAAGAGGTTAACCACCATTTGTTGCTGAATGAAACACCAAAACAAATGTCTAATTATGAAAAATAAGTAAATAATTTATTTTAATGTTTTAGCCAAGATAGAAATGGTCAAGTCAAAACTTGGTCTAGCATTCAGTGCTGTTGTTACCGTGGTTGCTTCACTGTCAATGGCTGCTGGTCTGTGTGTATTTTTTGGTATGGTACCATCAGTCAGTAGCAGGTGAGATACTGGCACATCAAGTAACATAGAGGGCACTTTTTCACTAAACTTCTTCATCTCTGCACGTTCGACAGTAGACTGCAACGATTCCACACTTTTTCACATGAACTTTAGCAACCTTATTTGTATCTCCCTATAAAATATTAAGTTATTTCATGACTCGTGTTAAAGTGTCATCTTAGCAAATGTAAATTTCGGCCCTGACCTCGGACCGCCGCAAGTGTGACGACGCTAAAGTGAAATTTCCTCCGTTTTGGGAAGAACATTTTATAGAGTTCTGAAGGCTATTAAGATCATTTATAACACACAAAACAACAGATTTCAGTTTGATCAAGAAAGATTCAAGAAAGATTTATCTTTCACCTCGTCTCCTCTTTCGTTTCTGTCTATTAACGTATTTTAAGGGGGTTTCTATAAATCCGCCCAATCACCAGACATCTTAAGAACTTTTCTAAGCTATCAGTATGTCAACTTGCATGTATAACGCAGTTCTAATATGTATGCAGGTGCCCAATATTCTATTTTTGTATTTCATAGTGAAATATTTCCATACCTTGTAATAATCATTGGATTGGAAAATATCTTGGTTATAACAAGATCTATAGTGTCTACACATCCATGTCTTCCAGTTCCAATACGTGTGGCTGAAGGTGGGCAATCATGCTATGATATTTTAATCTTCTTATTTTTACCTTAAATTATCGGTATTCCTGCAGTTTGTGCTTATCCCACGCGTGCGAGCTTGACCTGAATACTAATACAGTAATGTATTTATCGTATTCTTGTAGGTCTGAGTAGAGAAGGGCGATCCATCACATTGAATTTAACAACAGAACTTCTTTTATTACTTTGTGGATATTTGACATTTGTTCCAGGTGTGCAGGTAATGCTTATGCATTGATATCCATTTTTAATACTTTATTAAAGCAGTCCGATGTCTAACGTAGGGTTAGCAGGAAATCAAAAGTCAATGATTTGAAGATTTTGAAATATAATCCGAACATTAAGGTGAATCATTTTACAGTTTTACTTTTACTAAAATATTTCTGCCCTGAGTGTAGTAAGTGTACTTCTAAGTTGTTGTTAAACCCAGTACCAATACCCAGTGCCAATACCATAACCCTATTTTCGGAACCAAGCAATGTTGTATAGCAAGCGCAACTTAACGTTTTTTGGGGTGGCACTGCACCTTAAAGACAACTTTTCCATAAGAAAAAGACACTTCGCCCTTGGGTCCATCTAGAGAAAAGAGCTATTTGGAGTAGGAAACATGGGCGCGGTGGCATGTGCCCTCCCCTGAAACGAAGCCCATCCCCATTGCCACTTGAACGAAGTTATGACTTTTTGTATGTCTCATGACGTGTTGATTGAATGATTGATTGACATATTTATTTAAACACGAAGTCCATTCACAATGTGGTGGCTATAAGCGATAATGCAAAAGCTCACTTCCCTTGTGGTCGTTTGAGCACTCTGGCCCCAAGACACTTCACGCATGTCTGGATGCCCATGTGTCTGAGTATTGTACCACATGCGCTTGGTGAGAGCAAGAGTATGTGTATAAATACGAAGTCACTCACATCTAGACTGAGTTACAAGCTGCACTGACGAGCCGTTGAACGGCGAAACATGCATATATATATTTGATTGTGCTCTTCCATGGAGACGTGTTATTATATAAACTAATGAAATGAAGAACTCTAAATTATATCAAAATTATTTACAGAAATATCTTGGAAAATTATTAACTAGGAAATAAGATACTTAAACTCAGCAAGCGGCTGTGCTGTAGTAATTTCCACAAAACTGCACCCTTATATGAGACTTCAGTCAAGGGCCTAGGGACAAAGTAATTGTGATTTGAGCTTCGCAAGTTATGCTCATGAATCGAAGAAGTAGAAATGAATTTACTGGACGGATAACTCGGGACCATATTATTTACAGTTTTGTACATAAATGTTTTAAACTGTTGAGCCCGTCTACCTTCAAGATTATTCCAGTTTAATGCTCTTAATATTTCTGATGAGCGAGTATTGTAATCAGTTCCAATTATTATTCTTGCAGCCCTATTTTGTAATCGTTGTAGCTTTTGCCCTAGACCCTTGCCCAAGTTATCCCACACAACACTACAATAGTCAAAATGCGGCTGGATTAAAGAGTTATAGATTAATACAAGGGTTGAATAAGGGAGTAACGGTTTAGTCTCCTTAATACTCCAATCACCCTGGAGACTTTAGAAATGATTGCCGAGACAGGAGACTCCCACGATAAACTCGTCAAGTTCCAAACCTAAGCACGTGTATGTTTTAACTCTTTCGATTTTGTTTCCAGAAATAGTAATATCGGGTTGTGCTGGGAAGTTACCTAATTTTTGTCGAGAAGCAATAAACATGCATTTTGTTTTAAGTGCATTTATAGGCTTAGTTTATTCGTGTTGAGCCAATTTGTAGAGTTATTAGGTCCTTGTTTAATTTAAAACGGAAATAATCTTATTAGGATCATTATCAGCATATGTCAAATTAGTATCATCAGCGAATAAACGCCCATCTGATACCAATTCACTGCAGTTAGGCAGGTCATTTATATATAGCAAGAACAGTAGTGGACCTAGTATAGATCCCTGAGGTACACCACATGTTACCTTACAACTATCTGACGATACATTGTTGATAACAGTAATTTGTTCTATTGTACCTATAAACTAAATACTATAAACTAATGATTTATTTGTTTTCCTGTTTTAGGAATTTTGTATGGTTGGAGGAGTCGGTGTTCTAACTGATTTTTTTCTTCAAATTGTTTTCTTTGCCACCGTACTTTCAATTGATCTAAGTCGCTTGGAGGTGAAACTATCGTTTTGATATTGTGATTATATTATTCTGTATGAAATACAACATCACTCGATGTCTGACATATTCTATATATATTTTCGAGCTTTTGATGTCAAAATATTTAGTTTATGTTCAATTATTTTAAATTATTTTTGTTGTAGCCCCCGACGCAATATCAAAAGTCTCCACATATTGAAATTGATGGTACGAGAATATCTGTTCTTTTCTATACTCTGCATGCATGTGTGACAATATGCAGTTCAATTTTATGGCATAGCTGCATGGAGAATTTCTAACTTGTGTATAGCAGGCTCATTTTAGGGGATCTTTTTTTTCAACAAGTGACTCACACTGCTGTGGCAACAAGCAGTACTGTCATTCATATCTAGCTTAGCCAACATCGTCCCAAAATCATATCGTCCCAAAGCTTGTCGTCTATGTGCATTAGATACGTTGAGTGTATACATATAGTATTGAGTATACGTTGAGTATTTACTACTTATTAACCGAAAGTGAGGTCTTTACGGTAAAATATTAAACCGAGGTCTTGCCATATTGACCGAGCGATAGCGAGGTCAATACGATTACGGCAAGACCGAAGCTTAATATTTTACCGTAAAGACCGAACGTTTGAGGTTAATAAGTAGTTTATTATATGGCACAACCATAAGTAGTAAAATAAGTAGTTTATTATATGGTTTTTTTTGTTGTAGGGCATTAAAAATTTCGTAATGCCCACGGGGCATTACGTGATTTTCCGGACCGCTGATTAGCCAATCATATCGCGTAAACTACAGGAACTAGCGCTTGCCATATAATAAACACATTTAGTAAAATTACACAGGTAATTATTGAAAATTCTCAATGCTGATTGGTTGCGCTACCTCGGATTAATACGCGATGATCACCTAAAGCGTTTTTAAGTCGCTGTTATCGTAAATGTTCAATTAAAATATTTTTGAAATGTGCATTTTTTATTTTTTTCCAAATAATCACCTATGTAATTTTACTCAAACAATTATTCGCCTCAGCCTCGGTGAATATCGGTGAATACAAACCCCTGTAACCGAGCTGCTACGGAGCTGGTAGTGTTTTATATGTTTTATTCACCGATATTCACCTCGCCTTCGGCGAATAATTGTTAAATACTGAGTGTCTCAATCGTGCATCCCAATATATAGCTCAATGGTCAGAGCGCTGGTATACCAGAGACCTTGGGCTTGGGTTCAATATTCCTTTTTGGGACATTGAGAAGAATTTTTCAGCACAATTTTCCACTTTTATATACTTACAAGGCTACAACTGATATATGGTTTTCTTAGTAACTAGATTATTCTAAGTGGATTATACTTGCTATTTATATTTATTATGTGCATTATCTTTAAAGTGCCTTCCCTCACTCTGCCACCCACAGATCTCCCTAACCAGAACACACGATTCAAACAATCTCCAAAGAAGACCGAACCACAACAATCAAACAACTGGAGTGATGTCTTAACCTACTTCTATAATCCGATGAAAATATTTTCCCTGCGTCAGGATCTTCCTAAAAGACTAAACTTTGCTTATTTTTGGGCCAGAACCAGAATTGTACAAAGAGGAATAATGGTAAGCTAGATATTTCCTTAACTATTTATACAAACGAACATAAAATGACAATATAACTTCATAAAAATGATGGAAAAGACATACTGTATGCTTTCATTGTAGGACTACAGGAATGATCACATGACAAAATAGATAGAAAGTCAATAAATTTAATTAGATCGCATGTTTATGCCGTTGCCACTCAGTTCACATTTTCAGATAATTCGCATGCCTTGTTGCCACTGTTATTCTAATATACAGACTGCATAGAATGAAACATGGGTGGGTGAATTGGGTGGTGGGTGAATTGGGTGGGTGAATTGGGTGGTGGATGAATTGGGTGGCAACAAGAATAAGCATGCTGCATGATTAGGTTCAATTTGACAGAAAAGACATAGTTTAACACAGAAAGTATAAAGTATGGTTGTAAAGTATGCATGAATAGAAAACATGTAAAACAAAGATTCATTTGCGATATTTTAATTTATACATTTTTTTCTAGTTATGATAGTCATTACGAAGGTTAACCTTCGTTTTCCCCTGTCTGGAAATTGTGGTCAATCTCGTGTTTCATGTATTACGTCTTCCCATGCCTAAACCATTTGTTATCATTGTTTTATGCAGGTGTTTGCCATCATGTACCTTGTGTACATTACATCGATGACTATAATAAACAAAGAAGAAGCTTCCCCAACTACAAAAGACACTGCATACACAAATGATAGTCTTCAAGATTTGTTAACAACAAGCATTCCTGTATCTAAAGAAATGTTTTCACCGAATAACCCTTTGGGTTCGACGACGATGAACTATTCATCATCCGATGTCTCTGATGAGGAAATGTTGAGTAAAGAATCTCCGAAATATTTTCCATGTAAAAATTATTTAAAGACTGAAGGATTATGGAGGAATCTTTCACGACAACATTGGCCTGAGCTACTGGACCTTTATGGTGTTAATGTTATGGACAGGTATGCACGAAGTCTTGCAATCAGAATCTAAATATTTAACAAGATGCTCTATTGAGCGTTAAGTCGCTGAGGCTATTAAAATATACGCCGTAGTTATAGGTCCGACACGGGACCTTTAAGTTCTACGGTTATAGATCCGACATTACTTGTCACAAGACTCGCACCGAAACACATCCATATTATCATATGCAATATAAAGCGGTATTTTTCACGATTAAATTTCATGCCGTCTCTCGTAGTCTAGCGGTAATGCATTGACACGCCTACGCAAACGCTCGAGTTCGATTCTCTATAGGGGCATCTTATTTTCACTATCTAATAGTTTCAGGTCTCAGCGATCTTAGTTTTTTCCCTCGATGTCTCTATGATGAGGGACTGATATTTTGTGATTAGGTTTTAGTTGTGTGTTAGGGAAGGCATTCCTAAAATTTAATTTTCACCACCGGACACTCGCGGTCGGCATGTTGAATTATCTGTGTTAACTATATTCCGATTTACATGAAGTTTTCCATTTGTGACCATCCACGGAAATTGCCGACTGCCGACAAATGCAAATCGAAACCTATAGTCGCTGTTGCCCCAGCGACTAATTATAGAATGTGCGTACTGCAGTTTGACAGTGGCTTCAATAAGGACTGCAGCCAGAGTTCTTGAAATGAGCACGTCTGTACCTCGATCTGTACCTCGATCTGTGCCTTGTGTACAGTATGAAGGGTGATGCTATTGATTGTAACACGATATCCAAACAACTTACCTTGTAATTGTAAACTTCCCTGTGCGAGGAAACCTCTGCGGAGGAGAGTGTTGTAATTGTAAACTTCCCTGTGCGAGGAAACCTCTGCGGAGGAGAGTGTTGTAATTGTAAACTTCCCTGTGCGAGGAAACCTCTGCGGAGGAGAGTGTTGTAATTGTAAACTTCCCTGTGCGAGGAAACCTCTGCGGAGGAGAGTGTTGTAATTGTAAACGTCCCTGTGCGAAGAAACCGAATACCCGGAGAAAACCAACCAATCTCTATAAGTGCATTCTGCAGTGAGAATCGAATTCATGATCTCAGAGGTGAAAGACACTGCCCATACCACTGCGTCAACGAAGCCCCACGTGAAGTACAACCCTGAAAAAGATAGTGTGAACAAGTGCATGCGCAAATAATGCAAATATCAAGACCTGCTTCACACTCCTTTCCTTGCGAAAACAACACACTTCAACCTCATGCACTTTCAATGTTGATGGTAATGAAGTGAGTTTAAAGGCCCGTTCAAACCAGTCCAACATGTTGGTTCAACGTCAGCCTACGTTGTTGGATGCAACATGATGGTTGTTTGAACATTATGTAAAATCTAACTGGTTTCATTTAAAGAAAATAATCGTTATTGAAGTATACTGTACTTCCATATAAAACACTATAAATCCTTGCAAATATACAGCATTTCCCGGTTCAGTGAAAATAAAGTTAAACCGTGTTTTTGTATCTTCCTTTTTAGATATATCAGTGTTCTTCCTCCCATAAACCTTCAATACAAGGTCGATAATTTACAAATTCTGAATCCTGTATCTCAGGACAGTGAGAGTATATCGAAGTTTTATCAAGATTTTAGCAAAGACCTAAGATGGACTTCGCGTAGTTATGAAGTGGAACTTGCTGGTTTTGTGAAAATTTTATATCTATTAACTGGCATATTTATCATCGTCACGGTCTATCTTATTTATAAACTGCTGTCCACTCGACCCAAACATAAACTTAAGAAGTTTAAACACAGTCCTAAGTCTATAATGCTTCTCACATCTCCGATATTTCTGGACGGTCATCAACAGGTAATTGCATTTGTTCTGGTTTAGAATGGTCACAGTGTAGATCAAGTTCCATGGCCACGGGTGCTTCCATCAACACGGTCAGAACGGTCAGATCAATCCAATTTTTTAATGGAATACAAAACTGCAAGGTCGCATGGTCTGAGCGGAAAATTTGGATCAAATGAGGATGAGGTCCATTCTGGCCAGATTTCCGAAAAACCTGACTCAGACCTTTTCATCGAATAGGAGACAGAACTTCAACCTCGTCCCCAGGGTCTTCATGGTGGTAGCGCGGGACGACGTTGACACAACTTTGCTCTGACTGGTGTGACCATGTAAATGGAATGCACGCCATGTTTGTACATGCTTATGAAAACCGAGAAGAAAATTAGGAGAACTTGAGAGCGGATCAGTGTTCGACAGTTCTTCCAAAAACCAACTTTGAAGTTTGCATATGCATATGCAAACATGGAAAACAAATTCTATTTGTTTTAGAAAACAATTAAAGGGAATGGACAAACTCGCAAAATTTATACATTGCTTATGAATGTAAATTCTCCAGTTCGAACCTTTTATTATTGGGAAACTGTAAAAAAATTCCCAAAAAGCACAAAATCAGATATTGGACTTTTAAATTATCTACCAATTTGAGTGATATTAGCATTGGCACGACATGCATAAGATTGTCGGCAACAATGATACTTTGCGTTTTCACGTACTTTGTTATTTTCATGTACTTTGTTCAATGTTGAATGCTCGTTTAATTTATCTTTTTCTCACAAAGAGAAATAATTGTTAAAAACACAAACAAAACATCGTATTTTTATTATTACGTAGAATATCGAGTGTGTTGACTGCAATGATAATGTTATCGTCAGCTCGTGTCTCGAGGGAACTGTTCGAGTTTGGGACTCTAAAACAACTGAGTGTATCAGTGTTGTTGAAAGGGAAAGGTAATGTGTGGTAATATTGTGTAATTGCAAAGTAAAAGTATATTATTAAGTTACTTTTTTATGGTTACAATCCTGGGACGACTTGTCCCATTGAGATACAGGTGACATTTAAAATGCTCTTTTCTCGACCCGTTTTAGAAAGCCACACCGCCTCTGCTACTATTGTGTTACACCGCCTCTGCTACTATTGTGTTACACCGCCTCTGCTACTATTGTGTTACACCGCCTCTGCTACTATTGTGTTACACCGCCTCTGCTACTATTCTGTTACTCGCGATGAGTGAGGTATTCTTTCAACTTTTAATCTATTTTGCAGTCGTCCATCGCAGATTTGGTCGTTGCATTGTTGGGAAAATTTTGTTGCTATGGGATGTTCAAATGGGGATCTTGAGGTACAGTAATATGGTTGTTATGCTGTAGAAATATGATCCATAATACAACTTTAGTCGACGCCTGGTCTGGAGTCACTATATAGAAACCCGTTCTTATGGACCGGCTCTCGTTGTTAGGTGTCCAGTGTCCAGTACGTTTTTGCAGATCTCCGGTGTCAGTATACGACTATACGCAGCTGTTCAAAAGACTTCCTTCAATGCTGACGAAGGTTTTCTAAAGCTAGAACAAACGCAATTTCATTGTTCTATTAAAACACAAAAGCAATTGTTAAATGGAGCCAATAAAAATCATTGTTCTGAAAGCTATGTATAATCTGCATCTTCATAGAAGGATGATCAGAGCCAAATAGAAAAGGTTTCATTTGTTATTCAGATTTGGGACTTCTCCAGAGAACGTATGTGCTTTCTTTATGAAAATGATCCCAGTGGTATTACTGCGGTCCGATATATTTCTCAGAGGTAAGTTTTTATTTGCAGATAAATAAGCCATGACCATTTCAAAGCTGAAACTTCCCATTCAAGGAGAAAATGTCTCTGTCTTTAGTGTCTTTAAAACATCCGCTTAACAAATAATATAAATTTGCACCTCTCTTTATCTTGCTTTACATGGAGGTCAAAAGATGGTTGTCTAAATATTAGTTCACACAGTTCTATTGATAGTTGTTTACTATTATGCATATTTAAATCGTCCAGTGTCAGCTGCATGTTATGTTTCAACTGTGATTTTAGTCTGGTTTCCAACCCTGTTGTACCGAAAGTCAGCGCATTTCTTTGTTTTCTAAACGCTAGAGTTGAACTAATAATATTTACAGGCATAAGAAAATTCTATACGGTACGGTTGAAGTAGAAAACAGGCTTTTGTCTATTAACTACCTGAAAAATATAACGAGAACTTTGACGTTTTGAGCCCTTTTCCCGACCTACGCTACTAACTTCCAGACGAAGGACCTTCGCTCGAAACGTCGAAGTTCTTGTTATATTTTCAGGTAGTTTATTGATCCTACAAACCCTCAAGCATATCGTTTATCGCTACCTACAAGCGGGAACCACGTGTACCACGTGCTACCTACACATGGAACCACGTGTACCACGTGCTACCTACACATGGAACCACGTGCTACCTACACATGGAACCACGTGTACGACGTGCTACCTACACATGGAACCACGTGCTACCTACACATGGAACCACGTGCTACCTACACATGGAACCACGTGCTACCTACACATGGAACCACGTGCTACCTACACATGGAACCACGCATTCAAGGTTTTATCTACTAACCATTGCCGTGTTCTTATTTTCCAGCAAAATTCTTGTCATAAGTCGACTGAATGGTTTCCTGGAATTTCTCGAGCTTGGAGATCGATTCTCACAGGATAGTTTTACAGAGAATTCCAAGAATAATGTTTTACTACCGAGCATGCGCAAAAAGACGCACTCTAATCCATCATCGTGGAAAACTATCATCAATAGCCTATCAAATGATCAGTTCCCCTGTCATTCTTGTCGAGCTCATGGAAAAACAATCAGTGTTCTTGCAACTTGTAAAGATCTGGTTATTTCTGGAAGTTTTGATAACTTACTTAAGGTAACTTTATATATATACACTTCTTGAGTGATAATATCTTGAGTGTTGGCTTTCATTGTAGATCGCGATGAATGACCGAAATGTTGAAGTTCTATTTATATTTCCAGGGGTCGGTTGTACGAAGGCCGTTTAGCTTAAACGGTGGACAAGCCAAAATGAAATAACACTTTCACACGTTTTGTGAATGACTGAACTTAAATCTTATACACTTAATATGTAGTTGGAAACATAATTGTTCTATTCAAGTTCGAAAATTGTAGCTTGGTTGTTCGATGAATGTATAGATTTGATCGATATTTTCGATTTATCCACCTGATAGGCTAAATGGGCTTCGTACAACCTGTCCCAGAACCCAAACCATCGACCATTTTCAGAGTTATTGGAATCTACAATTGTACACTTAGCTGCAAAAGGTTCTCTCTCGAGTACTGTTCCCATTTACCTCCCCTCCCTATACCATTCTTTCCTGACTCCTTATGTAGTTTATTTTAATAATTCCAATTACACCTTTCCAGGTATTTCGTTCACAAACCGGGGGTTGTCTTTTCACCTTACGAGGTCACACTACTCCTGTTACAGCACTCACGACAGAGGTACAGTAAAATAAATGTATTGTACAATATATAATTAACATATTTTATCGCGCAAAGGTGCGAACTCATTCCTCCATAGGAAATGTAGTTAATTGCGTTGTTAGAGATAGAAAAAAGCACAAGAGCGTTATAAACTTTTTTTATATTTATTTGTTTATATTTGTATAATATATCTATATAGTATAAGTGCTTGACTGCTTGAAACCGCAGTACCCGTAGAAAACTTACAATATTCGGTAGAAGTCATGCTGGATGCACTTTCAGTTTCATTTGCCACTCGGATGAAATTTTAGAACTTGTTCTAGGCGAAACACGCAGACGTCTTTATTTCGCCAAAGTAAGTAAGTAAGCAAGCAAGTAAGCAAGTAGCTGAGAGCTGAGCTGAATTACGAAGGACGCAGCTCGACTTGATCGAGTCGAAGGCTTATTACAAGCGCCTCTGTCTGCCGCCGTATGGCTCATGCCTGATCACGGAGCACAGCTGTGATGGAAGGGTTAGTATGGGGCTTATCCAAACCCACCCTGTCAACATTCCCTTTTGGAGGAAACCGGAATACCCGGAGAAAACCCACGACTTTCGGTGGAGCGTTGACCGACTCTTTTCACACAAGTGTCATGAGTCCCCAACGAGAATCGAACCCACGATCTCAGTGGTGAAAGGCGCTTGCTCTGACGACTGCGCCACCAAAGCCCCTTATGCCAGGATTCGGCATATTTATAACTGCCAAGAAAATCAAAATCGAGGAATCCTTGCAGACATTTTTATGATTTATAGATTATGTTTAAATATACGTCACTTTTCTATAATAACAGCCTGATGTTGCTGCCATAAGTGGTTCTGCTGATGGAGAGATCCGATCATGGAGTCTTATATCTGGTGAAAGTGATCGTTTTGCATCCAAACACTCAGCATCAATTGTGGCAATAGTGTGTACATACTCGCGCATAGCGAGCCTGGATATTACAGAAATGTTGTGTATTTGGGATCGCTTCACAAGAAGATGTCTGCAATGTTTAACACAGGTTAGTGTGAATGCAGTCCCTTCCGGAGGCATGTAGTTGTGTGTGAAAGTAATGAGAGCTAAAGGATGAGTGGCAGCAAGAAAAAGAACAAGTTTTTATTTTCAGTCTTTCGCCAATTATTCCTCTCAAACCTCTCTTACCACTCACTAGTTCTACGACCAAACAGACCTGCTGTTTAGACATATAATCACATCTAGTATACTCTGCTGTTTTTTCTCTTCCATTGTCCAACATATTCCCGCCCTTTTGTTGGGCGCTGCAGATTTCAGTATCTTTTCACAGATTTCAATTTCTTTTTGGCACAAATTTAATGGAAATTTATTGGCTTTCGTGTTTGTAAAAGGAATTGTTAAAGCTTCATCATGTTTTTTTCACTCGCTATTCTGGTTTAGTTAAATGAATGCAAAGCCCGATCAAGTTGCATTGACGACCCTGAATTGTTAAAGCTTAGTCTCAAAGTGAATCATGCACCAAATCATTCCAGCTTTTTATAATCTATTGGGGGTGGGAGCGGGTGGCAGAGGATAGGGGGTGTGTGGGGCGCTCTATCCCTGTTGTTCGCCAATGCTCTTTTATTCTCAAGATTTTTCTCGCCATCTCGTTCGATAGGATTAATAGTAGAAGGTGTTAGTAGATGGAATACTCGAACGGAAATTTATATACATTTTTTAGACCTAGCCAGGAGCAGTTGGGAAAATTGCAACTTAAGCCCTCTGGCAGGAATTGAACCTGCCGCCCTGCGATTCCGGTGCAGCGCTCTAACCAACTGAGCTACAGAGTCCAGTTCGGTATATAAAATGGCCGCAAGTTCGGTATATAAAATGGCCGGAGTGATGCCCGTATATGGTGTATGGGTAAATGTCAAGATTTTTCTCGGCATCTCGTTCGATAGGATTCTTTTATTCTCAGCCTATTTCAAATCTATAGATTATTCGTAATGCTCGTAATCATATGTAAAAGGAATTATGGTATAATTAGGTCATGTATATGTAGATTATGTATCACATGGTATAGACATGGTATTAAAAGGACCACACCTAGCGAAAATTGCACCATTTAATGTGAATTCGGTCGGCCGAAAGAGAAAACACCCGCCCTGAAATTCGTACAGTTCGGGCACCGACAGCTTCATGCTGCAACCTCGCCACATCGGTTCAGACCAATATTTTCAATCCAATACCTTAATTCAACTGAGCAGATGAGACGAGCATTGCTGAATAGATTACTATATATAATGTTAGAATTGTAAATTTCTGTGCATGTACATATGGTCATAAAATGTTCTTATTTAATAGTTTAATTCATCAATATTTAAAATATAGTCGAAAATAATAACAAATATTTTCCCTAGTTTCCTGGCGGTTGTCTTGGTGTTACGTCAATGTCGAACGATACAGCTGTGTGTGTGGGCAAGGTAATATATTTTAACTATTTATGAATTGTGGAAACACGTATTTTAACTGCATCATCTATAAGTTCACTCCAATAATAATCTGATGGTGATGTAATTACAGTATATTAGGACTACGTTGTTCACACGGTAATTTGCACGGTTTCGCATAGCATAGTTCATATCTTGATGAAATTCTTGCTTATCTTGTTTTCCAGGATACAATGGTAGTTGTGGAATTAACTCGAGGTCATATATTGAGAGTTGTGGAACTTGAACAGAGATATGATCATATTTTAATCAATCACGTGTTGAAATGTGACGAAAACACTGTAGTTTGTGATTACGGTGAAAGACTAGTACTTTTAACATTTCACGAAAGTGAAGATAAGAGTAGTTAGATAGATTTAAAGTATTTATAATATTTATATACTAGAACTGCTACGAAATAAGTTTTTAAGAAATGTAGAAATGTATATATCAAATAGATACTGCATGTGCAGAATGAACATTTTTGAATGGCCAGATTTATAAGGACTTAGCCAGAATTAGCAATCTACCCGTCAAAAAGTGCTGCACATGCAAAGTACGTGCAGTGACTGTTGGATGTCAATATGTTATAACTTTATGGGTGAACGGGTCTCTGCATGGCTAAGCCCATGACGGCATTAAACGAACTATCTTTTGTTTGCCCAAGTTCGTTCAGACAGATGATCTATATCTCTAATATATATCGGCCAATGTTTCTAATGTTCACAAAATGAGGTTGGTTACGTCCACCAGCAGACAGGTGGTCATCAAGTGGGAGGTCCTCCTATATATAGGTGTGTTTCAGTTATTCAATGCGCAATGAGTAACTGCGAACCAATCAGGGTTTAGTCAAATGTGGTGCGTGCTACACATGGTTTTCAACTTCAAATGTGTTGACTGACTTATGGGAGAATTTATAACTACACCCCTGGAAAGTTTTACTAAATGTTTCAATCACATATATTTGCCACCAAACACAAAGTCAATACATATCGTGAATAATTTACTCACTGTCTCACTCTGTTGTTGCTTTTCGAGTTGACCACCATGTGCTGCATTGATCAACGACAACGTGGTTTATACTTTATACTGATATTTGCAAAACAAAAGGCATGACACTCTCGTACACACCAAAGTTGCAACTTTCTGCGTACTCTATTATGACAGCGAAATTTTTCTCTGCAAACATAAGTCTAGTTTGTTGGGTGGGGGGGCATTGGTGCACGTGCCCACTATGCAATACAGTACGGTACGGTACAGTGGGCGACTGCCTTCGCCCCCCCCCCCCACTCGCTTTTCAGAGGTTGATTTTAGATCCAGCCAAATCCGATGAGAAGGCAAGAAATATATTTGACCACTGTCTCAAAAGTAAAAATCATGATTTTAAAGATAAATAAAACACACTTACTGATGTTGCAAAAACGAAAAAGAATTTAAACGCTTTGTTTAGTTCTCGAACGTGCGGTGCCAGTGTGGCTAGAGTATAGCAAATACGGCGGTTGACTGTTGTGTAAAACTACCTGCAAAATGCAACGAGAACTTTGACGTTTCGAGCGAAGGCCCTTCGTCTGGAAGTTAGTAGTTCCTACCATAAACTTCCAGACGAAGGGCCTTCGCTCGAAACGTCGAAGTTCTCGTTGCATTTTTCAGGTAGTTTTACACAACAGTCAACCGCCGCTTTGTTTAGTTGTTTATACGACAGGAAACGGCACGAAAACGTCCCTCACTAATGTCATTAGGTAGGGAGACGGAGAGTGTGGGGGTATAAAACCACTCCCCAGCTCTAAAAGGTAAAAAATTTCAGGTAAAACTTTGACACTTTTCAGGTAAAATTTAGGTGATAAAGTCGTTATATTTTGTTAGTGATAACTAAAATAGGATACTTGAAAGAAAATGATCTCTTAAAAAACCTCCACATGCATAACTGAAATGTTGTGCAAAATACATGCAGTCAATGCGGACGTAATTCGTTTGCGAGTTCGCTCCAGAAAACTAGAATTCGCAGAAAAGATATGAACCGAAATATTTCTTATATAAATGAACATTAGTAAGAATATTTGCGGTTTACACTCCTCAAAATACCGTTAAAATATTTTGCTCCAAACTGCCTTCACAATTTGGGAATCTGAAAATGCCGTTTTAGAGACCAACAATTCAAAAAATTTCCCGGGGTGAATGCCCCCAAACTCTCCTATACGAATTCGTCGTTACCACTGATCTAATAGTAGACGTAACGTATTTTGCCCCCTTAATAAACATCCTGCCGGTGCCAGTGGAATTGCTTCGGTCTCAGATCAGTGGTGCTGTTCCATTGAGACATTTGTATGTTAGATTAATAGCGTCACTGCGTCACGGTAGAGCAGTTGAAGTTTGACGGGAACCAGTACAGCTCTATCATTACTGGAATAATATGGTCGAATTTTCTTGAATTCGTTATTATTCGAACAGCAAAATTCAGATTCTGTACTGCTGAAGTCTGCGAATATTATGCCTTTTTCAGACAAGAAACATCCACTGCAATCGACCTAGGCTTACCCAACCCAGGCCATTCCACATTTTAAAATGCCACTACATCTGAAACGATTATAGATACTTTGGCCTTGGACGTATTTCTATAGAATTATTTATTGTTAACATTTATTTACTTATTTATCAAACAATTTATTGTTTTCGTTTACTTTATATTTTGACTTTGATTTGTCAACCAAGTTTTGTATCAGTTGTAATATGTTTTTAGCAATCGTTGTTAAGTATTGTATTTTAATGTCCTTCTAGGATTAGCGCAAGAACTGAATTTTCTTCTTGTCGTCGTGTAATTACAGGCCACTGATCTGAAAATATGGTACTATATGTTCAGATCAGTGTTACAGGCTCGGAGGTACGAGATTGGTTGCATGTCTTGATGTCAGAGTCATCCAGGTACGCGCGTCCGGGCTCTCTATATTCCGTATGTAATATGTTTAAATATTTTACTGCAGGAGAACTATATGTCTTTGTTCATCTTGTTGTTTCAGGTTATTGTTATTGTTATTGTAAAGTATTCTTGTATCGTTCTTTTAGAAATGATATATAATGTTGGCGTATCTCGCCGGCGCCGTTCGCTATTGAGCGACCCCGCGCTTTCTGATTGCGCAATCTTTGTTCAGCCTTTTATAATGCTTTCTGAATGATGCTTCAATCGAACCACAAAAAGCGCGAAGACCAAAAATTTATGCCGCGCGAAAAATTTATCTTCTTTGAAACTTCCCCCTTCGTAGCTCCGTGTTTTCTTATCGCTTCCGGTGTGTTGGCTTAATATCCCATTCCTGCCCTGATTGGGTGCGCGTTTCCCGCCATGCGCGAAATGCGACACCCTTGCAACTTGGTAAAATCGTAAAATTACTAAAATGCAACCACGAGGGTGACATTTTGGAATTAAGTTGTGACGGTCAATAACAAGGTTTATTTCGTCTCTTTTCGTCTTAAATATGGAGGAACTTGCCAAACTTTTTGGCGGAAATATTATGACTATCAATAATCCAATGTATCCTCTGAAATTTGAGCGTTTTGGTCAAGCTGACATCGCACAAGACCCCGAGTTTCAGTCGCATACTCAAAGCCTTTTCGACATGGGCAGTCCAGTGTCGTGTGAAATGCTTGCCATGCCCAACGTTTATGGAAGCAAAAGAATATACAAGGCCGAAGAGAAAGCAAGAAAGTGTTATGTGGCGAAAGATCCTGTGAAAGGAGCGAAGGAAGCTTTGGCTATTTCACCGTATTGCCCCGAAGCATACAATGTAATTGCATTGTTTGGTGCTGATAGCTATTCAGAGGCGCTTGGTAAGAATTGTTGTATTTTATACTTGTGTTATAACTTTCTTATTTGTATTACCTTTTACTTTCAATAGAGTTATTAAATATGGTACGTAATATTAATTTGAAACAGGTGTCAAACAGTATAAAAATATTAAATAGAAATATAGAATTTTGACAAGGGTTCAGTATTCAAATTTAAAAGCTTAAAATATGCACTTATGCAGTGACACTCGTAGCATTACCATAAAATCCGTCCAGTTTGGGTATCTGTTGACACTAACTTCATATGAGACCAGCATTCCAAGAAACTCACCTGAGGCTGTTTGTGGTTATGTTTACTTTGCCTGTGTGAAATGAGTTAATTTCTTGTTTGAACATGCACAGTGGCATCTTAGGCCTCAGTTACACGATACCAGATTACTATCGGAGCGGTTCATTTTCCATATCAGATGTGTGTGTTGGTTACACGGCACCATGGTAATCCGGTACGTGCCACCTCCAAAAATCATTCTGCTCTGGAAGTGATATAAAAATCAATCCGGCACATTCTGGGTGCCGAGTAACTGGGCGAATCCGCTGTATTCCATCTTGTTGTCCACCATGTTGAAAACAACGTGTTTGTCGGCTTATTCTGTGCAAATTTTGGCAGCGGAGTAACCTGGGTTTTAACTAATCCGGTATCATGTAACCAAACAGGATGGATTTTGTATCGGATTGGAGAAGATAATCCGATATGCAAAGTAATCCGGTATTGTGTAACTGGGGCCTTAGTGTGTCAGTTTTCAGTCTGTTTTTATAGTGCCTGCAGATACACTCATACACATAAAAGTTGAAAAGTAGTTCAACTTTCTTGCTGTGTCAATGCAACTGGTAGGCAACTTGTACTAGTAGCTCAACTAGTAGGTCACATGATCTGTTACTTATGTGACTCAAATAGGTTGGTCCATGCAAGTTAAGCAATTATAGATTTGGAAAACAGTCTTAATTTGTAGACTGAAAATGAAATTAGGAAAACAACTAAATTAATCTGCTAATGCATACTTATTTTTCTTCTCCATAATTCCATTATATACCATTTCAATTAATTCTTCAATTCCAGTGTAGTTTCAATATAAAATCATCTCAATTTGGGTAAGAAGGTGGCACCTGTGCAAATTTCCTGCTAAAGTCTGCTAATGCACCAATTCCCATATTCACCGATAGTTTAATACCATGCCTAGAATTTCTAGAAATGAAACCTCTGTGACTCTGTCAAGCAAAACTGGTTTGCTGGGGGTAAGCAGACCTTCCAACGTGAATTAAAAATGAGTGAGAATATGAGGAACATGCACATCTTATGTGAAATATGCATATTGTCCATCCATGCATGCACCACAGAAATACAATTTGTAAGCACTAGTGATGTTTGAAATCCAATTGTCAGACTTCAATCATAAAATTCATTGACAAAAATAAATATTGTGATCAAAAATATATTAAAATTTTGGCACTGATCTTCATCCTCTGTCCTTTTGGTCAATGCAAAAGCAAATGGTCTAGAAATATGTCCTCTTATAGTATTTAATTGAAAGAAACATCTAAGGAAAATCATAGAGAATTGTTTTGATAAAATTGTGTGAGGAAAAGTAAGATAGATGCCAAATGTGTGTGTCACAATGTATGGGTAAGAGTTAGAAGGTCTGGAGGTAAGAGGGTGGAGTATATGTACAGGATTTGACATTTTATGATGATTTTTTGGTTAATTTCCCCATGGTATAATACAGTCAAGAATGGGCCATACAAATTTGGCCATTTTAACAGGGTGATCTAGAATCTTAATAATGAAATGTGTTATCATTCACATTTCTATTTTCTCAACTTTGGTGCAAATAACACATCAGCTGCAAAGAACTGGTGCAAATAATGGTCTGAGCATGGGTATTGGCCAAATCCGTTGCTTAGCTGCAAATAATGATCTGTTCATGCGCGTTAGCTTTGCTTTTGTAAACATTGAAACAACTAGCTTCACAATTACTTCATATACATATGCTGTAGTTTGAATATGCTATGCTATCAGAGATGGTGTACCAAATTACTTGTGAGTAAAATATATAGCATTCAATTAATATTACCTTACTATAGCATGAGAATTTACAATTATACATGCAGAAATTATTCTAGTATTTGACAGAACAGTATCTATGAGAGTTGTTCTAATTCAAGACAAGACTTACATGACTAACTGTATCTGAATTTATCATAGCTGTAAGTGGTAGGAAGGAGGGGAGAGGATGATAGAGAATCTAGTAATAAAGCCCCAGTCAAGGTTTGATGAGAGTTGGTGAGAGTCAATGAGAGTTGATGAGAGTTGATGAGAGTCAATGAGAGTTGATGAGAGTTAGTGAGAGTTGATGAGAGTCAATGAGAGTTGATGAGAGTTGATGAGAGTTAGTGAGAGTTAGTGAGAGTTGATGAGAGTTGATGAGAGTTGATGAGAGTTGATGAGAGTCAATGAGAGTTGATGAGAGTTGATGATAGTTGATGAGAGTCGATGAGAGTTGATGAGAGTTGATGAGAGTTGATGAGAGTTGATGAGAGTTGATGATAGTTGATGAGAGTTGATGAGAGTCGATGAGAGTCGATGAGAGTCGATGAGAGTTGATGAGAGTTGATGAGAGTTGATGAGAGTTGATGATAGTTGATGAGAGTCGATGATGAGAGTTGATGAGAGTTGATGATAGTTGATGAGAGTTGATGAGAGTTGATGAGAGTCAATGAGAGTTGATGAGAGTTGATGATAGTTGATGAGAGTCGATGAGAGTCGATGAGAGTTGATGAGAGTCAATGAGAGTTGATGAGAGTTGATGAGAGTTGATGAGAGTCAATGAGAGTTGATGAGAGTTGATGATAGTTGATGAGAGTCAATGAGAGTTGATGAGAGTTGATGAGAGTCAATGAGAGTTGCAACTCTCGTTCACGCTTGAAAGCTAACTGTCATCAACTCTCATCAATTTTGAGCTTGTTCAAATTTTGATGAGAGTTTTTTTACGTGCATATTATTCCAGTCCACTCTCATGCAACTCTTGTTCATGTTTGACCGGGGCATGGGAATTGAAACTCTCATACAAACTCCTGCTTGCTTACTCACATCAACTCTCGTCCATTTGACCAGGGCTTAAGTTATGTTGTAACACCTGAGACTGAGTGTCTATATGCTTTCAATAAGAACCATATCCGCTCCACGAATATCGTGGAGAATAGCTAGAACAGTAACTGCGCAACTCCCTCTCTATTTGCACATGTTCTTCCTTTGCTACGGTCATTTTCTTTCTTAACACTTGCGAAGACTGCACAATGTGTCGTAACTGCACACACACTTGGGTCATGATTGCCAGACTGTTGCCATCAAGGAACTCTAGCAGCAAAACAATCACCTCAACGGGCAATTGTAAAAGTGGAGGGTTAGAGTGATTCTTTTGAAGAACTTCCTGAATAAATTGGATCTCATTAATTGGTAAAGATTTCCATCCCTTGCACCGTGTTTGCTTGAAGTTGTCACTTGGTTCATAACCGTCTAATACAGGAGACGTTGGACAGATGTAATCTAGAACTGGTAAACGAAGATAGTTAACCATATTCTCCCGTTTATAAACTGGTGAAACTTCTTTTTCAGTTTCATAATAGGACTTTGATTTTTTAGCCACCTCCCAATATGGTTTAAATTTATGTGCAAGTTTGGCAAAATCCTTTCCTTTACTGGTTATAACCACACCACTCTTTTGAACGCGTTCTTCCTCGTCTTTGCTGGTTGTCCTACCGCTTGTCACAGCTTTGTCTTCATCTAAGCACATCTGTTCCGTTTGCTTACGCAATGACGATCGTTCACTCGTATCATCTTCCGAATCTTCTGACTCATCACTTTCAGGAAGGGAATAATACCAGCACCACTCTCCGTACATTTCCTCTAGAGAAACCTGCGACTTCAAGCTTGACACAGTTAGATGTTCTTCGATATGTGTAACTGTTTCGATGAATTTCCTCCCAACTGCTCGTATCATGCGGTGAATCTCGACACGAAAGTGACTTGGTACATTTCTCAGAATTTCTCTAAATATATCATGCTTTACCAGCAACCACACAATTTGCGGGTGGACAAGATGGGCAATTTTCGAAACTTCCTTCCACCATCTATAAACAATCTTCTGTCTTCTACCTTCCTTGAACTTCACAACCCATCCTTCTTGTCGTTTGTTTACTGGCAGTGCACCTGAAAAAAATTGCAGATGTTGTGAAGTTGTTGGTTCTTGCATGGTGTTGTCGATTCCACCACAATACCACAGTATCTCTGAATAAGAACCAGTGATCCGTGGTGTCACCATGAAGATCCCGATGGTTCTCGCAGAATGCAATAATTCTTCGTAGGGTAACTCGTGACCACTTTCATCAGTGATAGCAAGCAAGACAAGGCCTTCAAACAGATAGTTTACAACCACGGTGTTGTTCTGGTAGATAATCTCAAACAAATATGTGTACCCAGCTTGAAACTCTGCCAGATTACAGTGATCTTTGATGCATTGTTTCGCCCATATCGCTTGTTCTGAATCCATTCTTCGCCTGGTTGTCACCATAACTTCGCCGTTCCACAAGAATGCAATACCCAATGATCCATCATATTTTATGGTAGCTTCCACAGTTTCATTGGAATCACGCTCTCCCACATCTACGTATAAAAAAGAAGCTTGTAAACATTATAATCTTTAATCTACCTGCAAAAATTGAACCTTAGACACCACATCTTCGGTGCAAATAAAATAACTGCCTTTTCAATTTTTGAGGTACTTTTATAGTAAATTCGCCCTTTCCATTACAAATATGAGAGAATTTTTTTTACGTATATCAAATTTCAAGTGTCACATTTAATTTGACCATTATTACAGAATCATTGAAATTATTTACAAAAAGATACCAGAATCAAATCTGAAAGGGCGCGGTCGTAGGGAGAGAGTTCCAACGTATCGAGCGAAGGCCCCTCGTGATAGAGTTTAATATACTCCTAACCAATACCCAAGAGCTATATATTTCAAGACCGCAGCCTGTGCAACGCTATTATTATATAGAGAATAATACATGGGTCGCGGAAATACCAGATTTATTTCGAGTGTTGAACATGATATCCTTTTAAACTAGGTGAGCGTTGATCACCTTTTAAACTCACACACGAATTTGTAGAGGGTGGTGTTGACAGTGATATCATGTTCAACACGAGAAATAAATCTGGTATTTCCAAGCATCCATGTATTTTTCTGTTTATTATATAAAGGACAGTCTTTTCAAACAAAATAAAATAAAATAAAATATCCATTTTCATAAACTTCAAAAGTGATAATTTTCACATGTGAGATTATCATAAATAATCTCACATATGAGATTATCAGTTTTATCAGTGCTCGAAATCTCTATAAAGCACTATACTTTATATAATAAAGTTGGATATATTTTGATTTTAATACCGGTTGTCCCAAAAAGAAACTACAACAGGTATTTTACTCAAATAAATTTCATTATATTTAAAAAGTGCTAATTTAAATTTTGGTATATAAGTATATAACATTTGAATTTTGATGCAATATTGACTGAGCTACAGATGTTTGAAGTTGAATAAGCATTTTTGAAATTGCCAAAAGTGAGCATAAAACGGCCCGATCAAATATCTCTTTTAACGCATGTACAACGTTCTTGTTCCAAAGATCAAGATTTGATCATCTGGAAAAGCTTGTCCTTGAACATGAATAGATCGTCTTGCTCTGGAAACCATGTCATCAAAGGAATTTTGGATCAGTTCTTCCAAAGTTTCACATGCCACAACATCATGAAGCTGTCTAAATGTGTCTTATTATTCTATTTTTATTCCCAAGGGTTACAAAAGATTAACAAAATAGTAAATCTACTAGGAAATAATCTGAAGTTAAAGTTAACTTCATTGAAATTGACAATAATCGTGATAAAATGACAACTGTTTTCAAATCAATTTAATAAGCCGTTTTTTCTCGCTTTTTCACTAATTTTAAAAACGTACCACAACTTCAAACATCTGTATCTCGGTCCATATTGCATCAAAATGCAAGTATACGTTTTTGGGGACACCCTGTATAATAATCTGAAATGTTTGTGTTATAGTTATAAGGATGTACACTTTTCTGCTCCTAATTTGATTGATATCCGTGACTAATTAACCGTGACTAAAAGTATAGCAATTATTCAATTAGGTATATCTCAGAGATGTAGTACTGGAACGGTAACAAGAGGGGCTCTCGTTCCAGTATTTATTTTGTAGTAATTCCTTAATTAGTGTCTTTTAAATAAAGAAAGGATTTGACATGAAATGGAAGATTTTGACTGTTTGAATTGCGCTCTCCCTTGTGAAGGCCAGCAAATCTATTACGTGTTATGTTATGGGGTTTCTTAATATTGACTCTAACACTAAATTACATGAAATCCAGGTAAATTGAATAATTACCTTCAAAGAATCGAATAAATGGCTTTGTCACAATGGATTTGGAATCAGGATGTAAAACCAATCCTCTGCAGAGTGACACTAACGGATCGCTAACAAAAGTACAGTAATTTACGATTTCCAGGTTAGTAGCAGAATCCACTGTCTTTTCAACATAACCAAGCTGGACTAGTTCTGTTATCTTAGCATACAATTCATCAAATGAATAACCAAGTGATGGATGATTCACATCTAATGATGCAGTTGTGTTTGTTGTGTCTTTGAGCTCATCAAAACGTTCAATTTCAGTGAGATCTTCAATAAGGTGTTTCACAGTATATGGTTGTTGACACATCTTCTCCACATGGTCAATTGTTTCATCAGAATTCGGAACAGATTTATCCTGGCGTACAAATAGCGGATCCCAAGCGTTTTCTAACTGATTCCATTGGCACTCCATTACTTCTCTTTCATTTAATGAACTTGAAAAATTCTCAATTGTCTTGTTACTATTTTGTTTTGGATGCACTCCAAAGTCAGAAACAAGGTCAACTGCGCATTTCCGTTTGCCAAATTTCAGCTCTCGTAAGAGAATATCACAATGAACAGAATCTGCACTTTGCCATTTAAACAACAAAGGATCTGGCCCGAATACGTAAGCTGTATTTGGTGTAAAAACTAAGCCATCACAAGGATATGGAAGTTGAGACAAAGTTCCGAGAAATTTTAAGACTTCATTGGTACTAGATGGCTTATGTTCCTTCACAACACAATTAACATGCACAAACTCGTTGAGGTTATTCTCTTCAAAAGGAATTGATTGTGGCTTCTGCTTAGCTGAAGTCTTGTCATCTGCAGAGGCTTTTTTCATCACTGCTGCTATGTCTTTACTGATGGCAAGATTACATAGACTTTCTTGTCTTACAGTGAATGGCCATTTCCATAAGACATCTCCTGAAACTGCAAGAACATCAAACACCAGAAACACACTGGTCTTCAGAACAGTGGTGATCTTAGGATGAATTTCTGAGATTGATGTAGAAGGCAATAATTCTCCATCTAATACTGTATTGACAGGTAATTTATCATCTGCGATACTACAAGGGTAAATCTCATTCTTCCTGGTGATTAAGTAAGCTCCATCCTGTATCTTCAACAACAGACAGCGCACACCATCCGTCTTTGCAGTGACATTGTACCTAGCTGGGTTTGTAACCCACGTGACATCACGGTAGCAATGGACAAAGGAAGCCGGAAGTGTAAACTGAAGTTGATTGACTTTCAAAATCGAAAGTAACTCAGCAAGAATATTATTTATCTTTACAGAGTTGATTACCAAAACACGTAGATTATTTGGGCAAGGCAAGACTGGACAGACTTTAGAGATATTGTCGGATGGCCATCTCAAAATATCTTGTAAACTAGGAGTAGGTTGAAAGTGAAGTAAGCCAGTCAATCTAATAGATTTCATGGACACATAACAGAGAAGTTTCGATTTCTTGTAGTAGTTCAAAAGATCATTTGACTTTATATGCCAGTGTCGTAGATAAGCATGAGCTGAGCCACGGAAAATATCTCGATCTTCTCCTCGTCTTATCCAATTTTCATGTAACTCTTCAGGACCAATATCAAACAACAAAGCTCGAGCGATTTCAAGACCATGTTTCTTTGCTTGTGTAGCAATATACTCCGCGTCTTCTAAATATTTGACACAATCCAGAATTAGTATTTTGTGTGTTTCTGAACTCGTGAAATTTTCGAAGGTTTCATCGATCAACTTGTGACAAAAGTCTTTAATAGCGGTCATATTGGCTTCCTGCCACACACTCATAACATTTCGCTTGCGAAGTTCAAGTCCAGTGGACAAAGACAGAACCGTTCTCTGATTGCTTTGGTACTGGCCATATGTAGTTTTACCACTGCCGCTAGGGCCCAAAAGAACAAATATAGACTTCTCTTTTATACGTTCGCGTTTCAAGAACGCCATTTTTACATTAGCTTCACGGACGCTTCTGTAACCAAGGTATCTTTAAATAAGAATAAATAATACTGACGTATTGTCCACTGACAGGGTATCTTTACGTCATACTTTCATACTGTATTAAAAACGAACAAATAGGAGATTACTACGATGTAACACTTATATATAAAGAACATGATAGTTTAAATTTGAAATGGGTTCTGGGAATTACGTTTTTACTTCTTGGAAAATGGGTTCCAAGTAAAAATTCCAAAGATGCCGGAGATGCTTCCGTACGTATCAGACAAAGGTTCAAGTTGCGTGTCTTCAGGCTACATATCACACGCGTTTCCACAGTCTTTTGCAGGGGGGGTATCCCCTGTGCCCTGTCCCCTGTCTTCAGGCTACATATCACACGCGTTTCCACAGTCTTTTGCAGTGGGGTATCCCCTGTGCCCTGTGCCCTGTCCCCTATCTTCAAGAATAAAACACCTTTCAAAGTAAAACTGGCCTATAATTTATGTGTAAAACGTCTGAGGCTCCTTGCCATTACGTGTATTATTGCACGGAGTTTGACGACCACATATATACTGTTGCAAAAGTTGAAAGCAGATATGCCTGTACTGTACACAGGAGAAAATATGTGTCTACGGAAAGCGTCGGAGTTCTTTTTATATTTTTCAACCTTTCAGGTAGCTAGATCCTTCAAGCAAGCGATTATGTTAGGATTGTGCGGGATAAAAGCTAGGACTATTAGAGTTAGGATTAAATTATTGGGAAACCAGTGGGCAGTAATTTTTATTATCTTAATATAAAGTCTGTTTAGTGTGTGTGTGTTTAAGTAAGAAATAGTTGAAATAGTTATTTTAAGAGTAAGAAAATTACTGTATTTAGATTGTGGTTGTTGGTAAAAAAATTGACGTCTGACTTTCCGTTGTATTAAAGACCTTTAAGACGTTTGTTGTTAGCCGTCTGCAGTTTACTCTTTGACATATATTTCGGATTTAGTTTTCGATGCGGTTTCGTAACTTTGTAAATAATTTTACGCAGGTGTAAGTTGTTGAGTTTTGAAGGATTTCTGTGAGTTTTTCATGATTTTTAAAGATATTCAGATACATCTAAAATACAGTGTCAGTGCGGTATAATCACACTCAAAACGTAAATATGCAAAATGTAAAAATATGACAGCCATGTTGAATACACGAAGCATAAGAAGCACTTCAATTTCGGCGTATAAAAGCTGTTATGAAACACTTAAATCGTTAAGTGTAGTTTTTTGTATGTTACGTAACACGCGCTCAAAACTAATGAGCATATAATGCCACTTGACTCGGTTATGACTGCATTTCAAAATAATTAATATTTGATACGATTTGCAATCGGCAAACAAAACTTAAAAACTATGTTTAGTGCATAATCAATAAAATAATGCTAAATATAGAGATTTTAGCAGGGCCTTTTTTAACTAATGTACTGGAGGGGCAAAAGCCCCCCCAGCCCCCATGTTGGCCCCCCAGTAAGCTATTTGGCCCCTCCAGTGAAGGTCCCTTTTTTCCAAAGTATAAGCAAAAAAAGGGGAAAAAACTGAGTTTAGAGGAAAGTTATGGTATTCTCACAACTAAACCTGACTCCGTTTAGATGGGATATATAAAAAATTTTCTCTGCAAATGCAGGAAATCAAGCCACAGAGACTCAAGAATACAAAACTTTTCTGGAGGAGGACCCCAGACCCCCCTTCACCTTCCCACACCTGTAATACACCACCTACTTGTTACGTCCCCTTTCGATGATGGCCCCCCCACTAACGATTTCTTAAAAAAGGCCCTGTTTTAGATGGTATACGCCAAAGAGAAAACGATGTTTGAAGTTTATAGCATCAATAATAGATGTGTTTTAATTTACAATTTTTTACTATTTTTTATGTTTTGCAATCCATAGATGCATTTAAAAAGTTAGCTAACTGTATAAACTAGAAAATAAAGCTAAAACAAAGTAATTTTGGGAGGAACGAATGTCTCTCTTATCCAGATATGACATCACAGGAATAAGGATTAACATTGAGGTTGGGATTAGGATTATCATTAAATCGTGGTTGTTAATATGGACCCATTTCATTCTACGTAGAATTTTACAACAAAGCTGTTGAAATTGCACCGATGATCAGCCCAGACTTTGCCTCAGATGTTGCAGAAGGAACATGCTGGAGTAAAAACCATCTACGAAGTTACTTCAGAGCTGTGCATGGTCAGGCTAATACTTTACGTAAAATGGGACGCTACAAGGAAGCTTTGGAGAAATATCTGCTTCTCGAGAAACTGGATCCCAACTTCCACAAGTATGAACTGCACCTACCGTGAATTGCACATATAGTTCGATTAACATTACATAAACAAATC
The DNA here is from genome assembly GCA_016169945.1 of Trachythela sp. YZ-2020. Taxonomy (NCBI): domain Eukaryota; kingdom Metazoa; phylum Cnidaria; class Anthozoa; order Malacalcyonacea; family Clavulariidae; genus Trachythela; species Trachythela sp. YZ-2020. The sequence continues at coordinate 1,013,382 of JADLSH010000236.1, read as the reverse complement.
AGGGTCCGCCCCGTTAAATCTAGCCCACATTTACACTTCAAAACACTAACCTGGGTTTGTTTAACCCACTGTGGTTAGTTTTATAACATAATGTTCCTCCCTCCTGGAGGGAATGAAAAGTTGAACTGATCCTTTTGACATCCTTATGTACATTTTATTATCATCAAAGAAGATATAACCTGCATGCTCCAATACCACAAATTTCCTCTGGGATAGATTTTTTATAGTACAAAAACAAGTTTGAATAAACATATTGCATAATGATATAAAAGTTGAAAGTATCTTATCAACTTTGCATGTCAATTACACATAGTCGGACTAGTTCTATTTTAGACAAAATTGTTAGCTTGTCCAAGATTTTGATCTTTCATAGAATCACCCATGCCATTTTACTATACTCTGTCCAGAAATTTAAAATGTCTTCTTGGTACAATTTATTATTTTCAAACTACTTTAAATATCACATAGTCGGACTAGTTCTATTTTAGACAAAATTGTTAGCTTGTCCAAGATTTTGATCTTTCATAGAATCATCCATGCCATTTTACTATACTCTGTCCAGAAATTTAAAATGTCTTCTTGGTACAATTTATTATTTTCAAACTACTACTTTAAATATCACATAGTCGGACTAGTTCTATTTTAGACAAAATTGTTAGCTTGTCCAAGATTTTGATCTTTCATAGAATCACCATAAGAATGCCATTTTACTATACTCTGTCCAGAAATTTAAAATGTCTTCTTGGTGCAATTTATTATTTCCAAACTACTTTAAATATAAAATTATTTCTCCTATGTAGCTGGTCATCGTATGCCAACTGGCGTTTTCATGTTCTCGAAGTGTACTTGAAGCTTGGTGATGACAGAGGCGCTCTTGCATTTGCTTCCAAGAAATCAAATCAGCAAGCATTTGGCCTTGCATCTTCTGCAAGCGCCTGGCTGTGGAGCGCTGCATTGCTGGATTTCAGATACAAGCGCGAAAGAGGCTTTGCCAAGGAGTATTACGAACATGTTCATAAACTTGGCTCAGTTTTCCCTCCTCCTGGTGCGATAATGAGTGCTTCTCAAGCTTCATATCATGTTCTTAGTTTTCTCACTGGTGAACGAAAGTTACCAAACTGTAAGATTCCGTTCGTTATGAGATCTGAAAGCTCGTTAAGCAACGCAGCCGTGTATTGTACATCCAATCTTGAGTTGTGGAAGAACACACCAGGAGCGATTGAGTGGGCAGCCAAGAACTGTCATACACATTACTGCTTTCTGTTATTGAGAAAAGAGAAGGAGATCCTGGATTTCCTCAAGTTCAAGCAAACCCTATCAACTTTCAAGTCGTTCGTGAAGAAAGGTCTTTTCCTTGATAGTTCACTGCCAGGATTTGAAGGTGGTCTGGTCACTGAAGCTGTGAAAGCCAACATGGTCGATCATCTTGAGGTTTTACTGAAAGCTGGAGCTAAAGCTGTGGTTCGTCATGGAAGATGTGTTCCTCAAGCACTACATATGGCTTGCTATTATGATCACGATACAAAGATTATTAAACTCTTGTGCAAATATGGTAAGCCAGTTACTTGAAGTACTATGATTAACTATTGCCATGGCTAGATACTGTGGGGTTTTTTTTTGTAGAATTGTTAGAAACCCTAAAATGTGCTCGTAACCTTGAAATATTCAAGGATTGCAATTTTCAGAGCAATATTCATGAATAAATTCCTTTTAGGTTTGCATGACGATTAATATGATTGTTAATTAACTTTAGTGGAAACACCACGTATATTGATTTGGCAAAGCTAACTATCCGTAAGCCCGGATCTTTATCAGCGTTGACTATGTCAAATTGACTAAAACAAGTACGAATTTGTACAGAACTACCAATTGTCCGTCCATAATGTTATCGTAAGATTCTGTGACTCTGCATATCCAGTTAAGATTTTCATCTCGATCATTGAGCTAGTTGCCTTGTATACCTTTGCGTAGTAAATGTTCCAATTTAGTACTTTAAAAACTTTTACGTTATTTCATTCAGGTGCTGATCCGTCGGCTAAATACGGCCTACATTATTGTGCCATTGAAATGGCCGCTGAACAAGGAGCATTTCGGGCACTGCGGGCTGTAATCAACTGCTTACCAGACGACCCTGCGAGAAAGAAGAAAGACCTAATGAGTGATATCCTCTTCGTTTTATTCAGTACTTCATGTTATGATTGTATCATGGGTACTGGTCCCAAATGTCAACGTTGTGTGCACGACTCTATTGGCCACTCCAAAGATGCGTCGTTCAGTGCTTGCGTTGACGTTGTCATGGAGACTGGTTATGTTCCATCAAGGAATTATCTCATCCGCTTACACCAATGTAATACCTTCAAGCAAGAGTTATTTGATTATATCCTCAAGAAGGCTGTCAAGGTTTCATCGTCGCTGAAAGAACTGGGTGATATCACTTCGGAAGCAGCTTGGAGAAACATGTGCAGTGTTTGTGGTGAAGAAGACGTGAAGACTAAGAGATGTTCTGGATGTAAAAACATTCGTTATTGTTCACAGAAATGTCAGAGAGCTGACTGGAAAAGTCACAAAAAAGTTTGTTATTGAGCGTACGAGATTGTGATCGAGAACGCAACTCATAAAGAGATGTTCCGGTTGTAAAAACGTTTCCTATTGTTCACAGTCAGAAATGTCACACTGATATTGGGAAAGCAACGCACAGTATATATTTGGACTCGTAGTTGAAGTTGTACTGTAGTCTATACTATATTTCATTAAACAGACTGTTAGTGAAAGTTTTGTTATTTACAAGAGAGTTTGTTATTAAAGCAACGCAATGGAGAAAGTAAGACACAGTCTATTGGACTGATAAAGAAGGATGTTTGAAGTTGTACAATATTATAAAGATTTATATGCGAGGACAATTTCGCAAGTATATATATACATATTTAAGAAAATTTTAAGAAAGAATTCGTTTACTTTTATTTAAAGTAATTGTTGAGTTTTGTTAAGATTGGTGTTCTGTTATATAATAAAAAAAGTTTATTTGAGAAAAGTTGTATACACTTATTGTATGATAAAAGTAGTAAAGCTTTTTATTTTTTCAATTTCTTCCAGTTGCTGCTATTTTAGTGTATGTACTCTACTAAAGATTTTTTTGTTTTTCCCAATCAGTATTCTCGCTTAGTTAAGATAAGGGCATTGCCGGCATTCTTAGAAAACCTCTTCTAGATTCTTGTGTACTTTGTGTGAGACACAGTTAGACAGTGTTATATGGGCATGCAGGCCTTGTTTTGCCTACTCTAGCACGGAAATTTTCAACACCTATCCAATGCTTCAATAGAGAACGTTTTTGTCTCGTCGTGAAGTCATTTTTAATGAAATGTTAAAGAGCTTATTGCAAATTTAAACCCATGTCAATCTCCATATATTTGTAATATATTTTAGTTTGTCGTCTTTCCTATAAGCATGCCCTTATATATTGACCTATGGGCTATAGTTCTTCGTAAAGCCCTCTTGTATTCTTAACGACTGAAGGTAAGAGAACCGCTTCATCGATCAGGGTCAAAGCATTGCTGTTGTGTTTTCATGTTTAATATTTTTTATTTGATCTTATTAGACTTGATATCTGGATGCTGCGTCCTCCGTCTGAAAGATAGCAAGAAAACCTTTACATTTGCAAAAATATTAAAGCACTAAAAGCACTGGAAAGGTAGGCAAGGAGAATCATTAGATATTGTAAATTGGATGTTATGAACTTCAATGCGAGAAACACTCGTAGTAGAACTATATAGTATATATAACTCAGAAGCTTGCTTGCATGTGCACTTGGTTACGCGAAATCAAAGTCACATCAAATAACGCATGTTTAAGTAAATGAATGAAATTCCTGAACAAATTACATTCACGATCCAACGTTTCGACACTTCAGTTTGTGTCTTCATCGGAGGATCTGAAGTCACGTGGCGATAGAGGATAGCTACCGCCATCTTTATGACCATTTCGTAATGTCGTCTGCGCATCCAAATGACGCGTTCTGCGTCAGGATAAAGTTGCAGTTAAATCAGGAGTTTAAACGGGCCTTAGTCTTCCTGAGTCATGAATCGTGTCTTATTCGCATACATCAAAAATCACATTATCGGGTAAACTGGTTGTTTAGCCGTCCTCGATTGTACGGGACCGGTGAATTCGGTCCAGACTGAATTTCTACAATTTCGCATTTCGAGTTCACACTGCATGAAACTGGACGGATTCGCGCACAGGTAACCCGATGAATTCCCGTGTGAAGAAATGGAACTGGACGAATTCGTGTTCGTGTCCGAATATGTACAATTATGAAGCGATTAACCACTTTAATGGCGCTATGTTGTTATTGTTGTGGCACATGCGGCGCGCGACATGTTGAAGAGGAATCGGTTTTGTTGTAGATCGACATTTGGCGCATTCTACGAATTCAGTTATTTCACAGAAAATAAGTATATTGATAGCTATATAGAGTACAAATTGTTGCAATATTCCAGTATAAAGGTGTTGCACCATCACGTGACTAAATTCTAAAATCTTTAACGTTGGCTGTTAAACATGTTTTGTATGTCATTATAACAAGTATTCATAACAAATTTCAAGTCGATACAATTATTCCCTCGCGAATTAAAAAGGTTTGAATAATTCGTATTCGTCAGCATTATGCCGTTAAAAGCTTTCAATTTAGCTTTTGAAAGCAATATATAGTATCATAGTAAACAGAATATAAACATGTCTAATAAAACACGTCTTTCCTTAAGCGTTTGTTTTTGGGCGGCCATGTTGGATGGCATCCACCTGCCATCCAACATAGCGGCCAAAACACAAATGCTCAAGAAATGATGTGTTTTATAACAAAATTCTAGATTCTACTTACTATAATACTATAGATTGCTTTTAAAAGCTAAATTGGGTTTTTCGCGTTAGGTTTGGAAAAAACGTAGCTTTAAACGGCATTTGAAAATAATGCTGACGTCAGCAATACGAATTATTCAAACCTTTTTAACTCGCGAGGGAATAATTGTATCGACTTGAGATTTGTTATGAATACTTGTTATAATGACATACAAGACATGTTTAACAGCCAGCTTTATAGGTTGCACGTTAAAGAGTTTAGAATTTGGTCACGTGATGGTGCAACACCTCCTGGGAACACTTGACATGAAAGAAATCCGAAACAACATGCACCATCCTATATCTATACAAATTTAGTAAATATATACCGTTGTTCTATGCTAGCGCCGATATATTTAGGGTTTTATCTGCAGTCAACAACTTCTTAACAGGAAACCACTGAAGATATTTTCATGTTATTAAAAGAGAGGTGATCACTTATAAATATGTGATAAAATGCAGTTGCAAACAACTGTTCATTTAGAATAAGCTAAATTAGTACAAGATTGTAATCGTAGATTGATATCAATTTTGTTCTGAAAAGGCAACTTTTTGAAGGACTGGATTTCTGTCAATGTCAAGACATCCATATGCATTCCGGTGTTCTCGTGCATGAAAATTGTTCAAACTTAGCTCTTCAGCAGTTCACTGACTTATGCGACAACACAAAATGCGAATATTGTTGAAGTTACTATTAAAATTTTAAATGACTATTAAAGTGGGCATTTGTACAGTTGGTATGAAGTTTGGCAATAATGAATTTCATGTTTCACTAAATACAACTTAAAGCCTCGATCTCGCATATTGTTTTTGTCAGTGGGGCTTCGGTGGCGCAGTCGTCAGAGCAAGCGCCTTTCATCTCTGAGTCTCGAGTTCGATTCTCGCTGATGACTTTACTCATCACACTCATGTGAAAAGAGTAAGTCAACGCTCTGCCGAAAGTCGTGGGTTTTCGCCCGGTACTCCCGTTTCCTCCCACAGGGAAAGTTGACTGGGTGGGTTAGGATATACAGATTAGGAAAGTAATATCACAATTGTTGTAAAAATAGATAATGTAGGCTACGTACATAATATAGGTAAGCGAGATACTTGAAGTAATCGGTCACTGAAACGCCCCAACAGGGAGTGAGCTGAATAATTAATGTATGTATGTATGTATGTATATGTCAATATCAGAGCAGAAACACCAGACAGTTGACATATGCACGTACGTTTTGGAAGTCTAGGGTTGTCCGTGCTACTCTCTCAATTCTATATATAGGTAAGGTCCAAACTAACTAAAAAATAGCATGAGAAAGCATTCGTTTCTATATGTAATACTAACTGAACATCTTTCCGTTCCAGAGCTGGTTATGGTGACCCACTAATGCCCGATGCTGAATTGAATGCATTTCGTTGCATTTAAAGGTACAGTGAACAAACCCTTCTTTACAAATATATCTGTAGAAGTAGTCATTTGAATATTGATTTTTCGATGGATCTATTTCATTTTAACAAGTCTAGAAGATTTGAACTTTCTGCCGGTGCCGGTGGCAAATGCATGGCACGTGCTCGCCTGTTTGAATTAATGTTATTTATTGCGGATTCTATTGTATCGCAACTGACATTTTCAATAATTGGTACCAGACAATAATTCATGGTTGTGATCTTTTGAGAACTAAATGGATCGCATGCTCACCTGGTTCGCAGGAAAGCCGAGAATCCGAGATGCCCTGGGAACTAGGATGATTTTGTGGCAGTTCTCTTTAAAGTTAAAATGATATAAAATGTATATAATAAATTTTGTTGGCATCTCACTCGATTGAATAATAGTTGAAGGGTTTTTGTAGATGGAAATTATCGAGTGTAAATTCTATACGTTTATTAGACCTAACCAGGAACAGCTGCGAAAAATGCAACTATAGGTCCCTGGCAGGAATTGAACTGCGGCCCTGCGATTCCGGTGCAGCGCTCTAACCAACTGAGCTACAGAGTCCAGCTGTCGAGCTCTAACCACAAGTTCATGTATATATATGATGGTAATGCCATGTTAGGTTATGGGTAAATATTAAATTTTGTTGGCATCTCACTCGATTGAATAATAGTTGAAGGTTTTTGTAGATGGAAATTATCGAGTGTAAATTCTATGCGTTTAAAGTGTATATACTTGTATTTAAGAAACGAAGAAATTTACACAGTTTACAATATTTATTATAAAGTCTGCAGTGCAATAGTTTAATAAGACCTTTGGGTTCTAAATAGCATGCATGACTTTGACATTTTATCAACCGATTACAAATTAACAGCTGAAGAAAAGATAGACAGATGCCGCATTTTTTATTTGCAGCGTTTTTAACTTTATATTTAATGTACATGCTGCATGTGTAATGTTATTGACTATTGGTATAAAATACACTTTGCAGTCCTTAGTTCAAATCGACATATTTTTAGTAATAATGTCATTTAGTCATAAGTAGTAATAATGTATTATAGTATACGCATGTTTCGTAGTTTGGTCAGCTTCAGTCTATTAAAACATCTTTCCAAAAGCATTTACAATATATTATTTTCAAGCACCAGTTGCATGGAAATAGCTGTAATTAATCCTAGAGCCATTTAGAGGTAAAGACATCTACTGAATAAATCTAGCTTTATACTTATAGCATCTTAATTGTCGTTTTTCATGATTTTTTCTTCATGAATATAGCACGAATTTAATTGAAATTTGCCACCTGTGCATATGCACCATTTGCATATTAAATATTTTAATTCTTGCTGCCTTGGCCTTGGGCTTATAGAATAATGGAGGAAATATGATGTAAGAAATATTCTACGACTATACATGCATGCAGGTGGCACTTTTGGTAGCTGGTGATAGCATTTGTGTCTACATATTATATATATATATAACAGTTAACTGTAATATTAGGAAAGAGAAATTTATTTAAACTCATTGCCTTACTGAATACTGGAATGGTGCATTTAACTTCAATGCGGCCAATGGACAATGTTTAATTTGTTAAATAGTCTGTTCTTTTTCTAATTAAATGTCAATTTTCTAAGTTTGGAATTCGTTTTCGAAGATTTTAAACAGTTAAGACTGACCAAAAATCTCTGTTCACTTGACTTAACATATTCCCCCGGCTAAGTTTTTAAATAGGACTTTTAAAAACGTTTTTAAATCTACCGAAGTCCTTATTTTACGAATTAGACTAACGATATGTAATATCATACAAACCGCACAAGAGGTCTTTATCAGATTTAAAACATCGAGGCGCAGCCGAGTGTTTTAGATCTGATAAAGGCCGAACCGTAAGGTTTGTATATGACTTCTAAAATGACTCGTTTTGTACGCTCACTGGCGTTGGAATTTTGAAGATTGATGTTATCTATACGCTGTAAAAATTGAAGGAGAAAATTTGAGCAAGTCTATATCAAATATATAGCGGATCCGCTACGGGTCATGAGTTTCCTTTGTATTTTGCCTATGAATAATTAATGAATTTTAGAAATATATATATTATACTTATATAGGCACCGTTTCAATAAATTAATCCAAACACAATATATATATTTATCACATACTTGTGCCTTTAATACTTTATCAGGGCGATAACAGGGTGACATAAAAACGATATGTACCTATATATAGGAACGATATCGTTTTTATTTCCCGCTGCTTATCACCCTGATAAAGGCACTGGATGTCTAGATGTGATAAGCCGGCACTGGATGTCTAGATCATGACTCGGTGATATCAGTTTATCCCTCTCGGTACGATATCATAATTGTTCCTTGTTCGCTGCGCTCACTCGTGACAATAATGATATCGTCCTCGAGCAATAAAACTGATATCACCTCATCCCTCATATGATAACCTATATACTTATATATATAAATTTAATCGAGCAATAATTTTTTTACAGTTTAAATATTTTATCGCTTATATGTACATACGTATTGGGTCAAATAGCTATTAAGATGGGTGTTTATACGGAGAAAGCCGGCTAAGTGTTAATGGCTGCTCTGCATATTAACGCGCCAGTGGAAATTGGAATTGTTGCAAATGTAATTTTCTCTAGGGACTTCACTTTAAAGTGGTGACTGTCATCGTCTTTATTTTTGTTTTTCATCGTCAAGGATACCGGAAAAGTCTTATGTGTACAAGGATATAATTTGTCTCGGTATGGTCCGCGTTTTCAATTTAGAAATTTGAAGTATATATATTCATATTATTTGATAAACATCATGTAACATGTTGCCACGACATTAATCATTATAGGCTATAGCCATATAGGTCGCTTCCATAACTTTCCATACAGGTATAAAGCGGTCTGGACTTGTATAGTTGATAAACATCTGTTAATATGCCTGGTATTTTGAGTAGACGTGTAATAATACCGTGCGAGAACTATTTGCTTTTCAAATGTCTATTGCCTAAAAATTAATAATCCATGCTTGATATATGGATTTTTATCAATTAAATTACTTAGATAGATTTATATTAGTCCAGCATTAAATTATAATTTTTGCTTGACGTGCATGGACAGATAATCTTGAAATGTTTATAATAATGTTGAAGTAATGTTTTCGCCTTCCTCATGTACGATTTACATTTTACTCGTAAATATAGTTTTTAATGATTTATTTATCATTTATTCGTGCGTAAGATGTTGCATTTTTGAGTCTGAAAATTAGATTTAAAGTGACCAGCTATTGTACGCCGAAGTTTTTAGGCATTTAATTTACTTTAATTATCTTTCCCTAAGCGTATATTTCCCGCTAAGTTAAAAATTAGCGGATGGCACTTCGTTTTAATTACATACATCGTAATTTGTGCACGATAATATATGTTGCCAGGCGTAATTTGTTATTCAGTATTTCAGCCAATGATAGGGGAATGCATTTTCGCATTAAACATTAATGCTGAAAAGCACAGTATGGCCCAAGAAAGACCAGTTGCGACTTAACCGTTTAATTTAGAGAGTTTTATCTCGAGTGCGTGCTGACAAAATATCTATTCCTAATTCTTGTTTTTCAAAATTTTGGTTAGATCCTTATCTTGATGTGAAGTCCGGTATCAGTCAGATAGATGATAACAGACGTGTTTAACGTACTGCATTGTACACCGTGCCAATGAAGTCGCTAACACTCCTTCAATTTCAAGCTCTTCCAATATTCCTACTAATTCTTCCAGCGTGCTTGCTATCAGCTACCAATTTCAGTTCAGGTAAGATTTTAGTTCTGTACTGTAGCAGTAAAAATAGTCATGAAATAAAGTTCTTGCCTATTTTTTCATCGCCCTGCCACCTGCCTACATAGCAACAAGGGCAGAAAGTCAACATAAAAGAAATATTAAATGCCTGCGCTTTTGTTTCGCATTTACTGATTTAGACTGAAAGTTTTTATTCTTCAGCGCCAGGGGTAAAAAGTAAAATATATATTATGCCAGCATAAAGATATGTTGTAAATGTTGATATAATATCTATGTCGGAGACAATTTTAGATCCCTATATAGTATGGAGAATTATTTTCATGATAGAAACGTAATTGCTTTCCTCACTTGACATTTTTATTATAAAATTGTTCGAGATGTTTATCATGATGCGTGCAGTTTTAAAAATAAAATGACCTTTTTATAACAATAAAATAGAATGTTTTAGTTTAGTTTAAGGTTCGACGAAACGTATCAACTATACCTTATAACCCGTATACATAGCCTTATAGGTGCAATTATATATTATTTTGAAGGTTCTATATTTCCTTGCATAACTACCATATGTTTGCCTTCGAACAGTAATGAAAAATTTACATTTCTTGTTTCTCGTTATCGAAATTTATCAACCTTCCAAGATTCTACTCCTTAAATATATAACTTAGGCCTTAACTGTTATATACAGCCGATCCACGATAAAGAGAGAGAATTATTTAGTTTTGCTGATCTACTCGCGTAAGAATCAGGAAATAATGAATATAAGCACGATATAGTTTTTATATCGGAAAATTAAAGCAAATAAAAGATGATAATGTATAGATGATAATGTTTGCAGAAGATATTTGCCATAATTTTTAAAATCGCGTCTGTTATTATTTTTTCTATTTGCAATTGCGCTGTTTTAATTACGACTTTACTCTCGGTCTTTATAGTTGTTTTTTCCCTAAGTTTGTGTTAGTTGGAAAGATTTTTTAAACAATGGTTTTGGGCTTTCTTATTTTGCAGATGAAACCTTTTCGTTTCAGCGCTTAGACTTATAATCTTAGCCTTTGATGTAATTTCTTTATTTCAATTTTTATCACAAAATTGATCCGTACTTAGCCTACATTCTATATTTTAATCAAGTATCAGTTGTTTTACAAGAGCGAAACATGTCCGATAATGTTTCAGTCTTGCATCTGTTAAACATATCGATGAAACTTCTCGAAGATTATTTTCATATATTGCCACTGGTTGGGGGACTGTTGCATATTCTTACAACTTTTACATATAATCAAAATTCAAAAGTGGAATATCTTGAAGTCAGTCGACAGAATATTTAATTTATAGGTAATGTAAAAAGTTTGAAGGCATTTTTTGAGAACAATGTTAGAGTTCTTTTGGTTTGGCTTTCGTTGCGGCGGAGGCAGAGATGATGTTGTTACATGAGATTTTTGCCGACGTTTTGCGAGTCATAGGATGGACATTCATCATAAGAATGGCGGCAAAAATTGCAGCTGGTTGCCTTAGCACTTGGAAAAAACATTTTTCGTTACGTTTTATGCGCAGATTATCAACGAAACTTGCTCCTTGGTCTTGGAAAACATCTAGAACTCATGTCAGTGTAAGAAACGTTAATATATGTCATTCCTGATCCACCAGTCGCATTTTCATGTATGTGATTGAACTCAGTGGCCGTATTTTGCAGAAACTACAGTATATCACTGTCTTTGTTTTGCTTATTTTGATGATGGGTAGTAATAGGTCACGTTTCCCTCCGATTTATAAGCATAATCTGCCTATATTCGCTTGTTAGCCGCCATCTATGAGAAATATCTAGATTATAAAACTTTTTGCCATATGCAACGTAGACATGCATGTATCCAGATATGTTCATTAATTGTCCTGTGTATATGAAGGACTGTTTATATCAGGCGGGCTAACCGGGCTGCATGTCAGTGAGTTGTTGAGCTTTGAGGGCCCCAGCGTTCAGGTAAAGTAGCGCAGGAATGAAGTTAAAGTTATGTCGTCAAAACATGGCGGGGTCGGGGAGGAAAGATGATTCATCTCGAGCTTTTGGTTGCTGAAAAATAAGAAATGGTTGGGGGTCGTAGCGGGGCTGAAATTTTGTGAGCGAAAACTTAAAGTAAACCAGTCAAAGTTAGTAAAATTTTCAGCTGTATATAGACAAAATGTTCGTGATTTTTCGCATGCATGGGTTTAAACAAGCATACAATCTATTGCAGAAACGTATTACACGTTTAAACAGTATGGCAAGAATGTATAGTTATCAATGATTAAACACTTGCATGTGTTAAAAAATTTTCTTATTGCCTATTGGTCGCGTAAAATTTCTTTCTACATTACGATGTAAATTATTGATTTCAGTGGAGGTAAAAGTTAATATTTTGTCTTTTGTTTGAGCCTTGAATGATTTCTTTGAATAAATTTTGGAAAAAGATGATATGTTTTCCATCTGGAGGAAACTGACAACTATACATATCTTAGGACAATGTTTTCAAAGCCGGGTTTTGTGGGTCAATATAAATGCGACGAAACTATTATTGAAGCTTTAAAAATTTGTTGCCAAGAACTGCATGACTTTTTCGTGCACATGAATGGGATAAAAGTTCGCTTCCATGCAGTCCCCGTTGCCATGCAGTCCTCGTTGCCATGCAATGTTGTTTGTTACACCTTTGTTGCTTTTGGTAGTAGCATGCACAGTCACAGGGAGGAGGTTATTGAGCATCGTTTTACCTCTCTTTAGCAGGAGTTAAACCAGAAATGTTTTGTCTACACATGCGCGGTATTGGTCTAGATTAAGGCTATAGAGTATGTTTATAGTTGAATGCATCATTAGAAAACGTTTGTTCAGAAATGACCAAAAAATATAAAAGTCAATATGTGTCACAAAATTGAATTAAATATAAGAAAAAAAACACTAATGCATTGCCATTGATATTGTCGTTAAAGCTGAGAGGTTTTGTGCAAACAGAACGTGATGTTTACGTGCATGCATGCATGCAGACATTGGAATATGTCGGTATCTAATGGTTTAAAACAGCTTGCCATTCACTCTCTGAGGCCAGGTGTTCGAAAGCAGGTGACCAAAAACGTCAAAGCAATTTCTCAAGTCTTGTCTGGATCAATAGAAGTTTCATTTTTTGACTTTGAAATAAAGGGACGTAACACTCAAACCAAAACAGCGGGTTAACTTTAATCAAGGGGTAGCACTAACCGAGCTTTGAACAACCGACCCCAGGGCCAGGGAACACAAAACCTTCACTTGCAGATTTAATCTCGGGCCAATGCATGTGTAAGGCCAACAGTTGTATCGCAGCTGTAAACGCTATTTTGTTTGGTTCATGAATAGAAAGTGTGTGCATAGCAAATAAAATGTAAAGTAGTATATGATGACATGTTGCTCTACTTTACATGCACCTGCATGCTTGGTACATAGCTCAAGATAAGGCAAAACAAAAGAATCAAAATCCTGCTTGTTTTATTACCATTTAAATTATGAAAAACTAAGAATTTACTCAAAATGATATCTGACACCCGGACAAAGCATTAAGAATTTAAAAATACTCCTCAATGTCAATGACTTTCAAAAGTTAGTAAGCTGTCGATTTTTCAATTTTGTATCGTTTGAGACCGTTTATCGCTATGTTATAAATTTCAACTTCAATTATTCATTTATTCTCTAAAACAATTGAAACAAAGCAGTTTGTGTGTTTCTCATGAATATATTCTTTCAAGTCAGTTTAGCACATTCGTCCAAACTACTTCGCTATACACAGCTGCACGCACTAATTTTAACGCTATTTTTCGTAATTGATACATGTCACTCCGAAATCGTATTTTAAATTACTTTATTCAATAATTTGTTTCTAAATTTACGCAATGTGTTGCGGCTACGGTTTTTTTAAACTAGTAATTTACATTCAAATTTCCTGGGTAACATAATATTTAGGTGATTGTAATAATTTTACTGATGTTGCGACAGAAATACCAGGCGGAAACTTAATTTAAATATCAATATTAATGCATTGCAAACAATTGTTACACAAGATTTGACAAACACTTTAATTATATAAAGTTTTATTCATTATTGCCAACAATTTTGTCTAAGTTATATCTTTCGAACCAAACTCTTCCCATTTTACACATTGACCCTGTTGATTAAACTGATAATACTTAGGGGTCATCCTAAGAAAAATTTAGAACTGCCCATTTTGGCGGCGGAACAGGCAATGGGCCGCGAATTCCCTTCTGGCTTCAAGCACTGTCACAGGGTTATCCCAAAGATAGAAATTTTTAGGAATTTGTTAAAATGTAAAAAGTATTTGAAAGTATATATGATCATAATGACCAATTCAAACAATATATTAAATATTGAATATTAGGACACTTTTCGATTTTGTGAATTCGACATTCCTATCCTGAAACCAGAAACCTGCATCATTCCAGTCCACGTAACCCTTCGTACCCCCCGTGTTCAGCAACGAAAACAAATCTCTGCTAGCTGTCCTTATAATTTAGTGACTCGTCTCCTCACCATCGTTAACCTCCAAAATAGATGAAATTCGCCCTTTTGTTACTAATGCCAATGCTGAAGTAGCTGTCTTACAAGTACTATCCTAGACTCAATTGTTGATATTCCAGGGTATAGAATAATTCGGAAAGATAGAATTGAAAGAATACGTAAAAACCAAATGAAGTGTAGTTCCTTGCCTGAGTTGGAGAGCTCACAATTTCAAGTGCTCTGGGTCAAGTTACAACCTAAGAGATACGATTCACACTTTTGATTATTCTTCTCTCGTATGCTGGGACCTCTTATCTGCTACAATTCTCTCCAGCATAAATCCGGCCTTCCTATTTCCTATTTTCACATTGCCCTTGTTCATTAAACTACACAAGATTCACTCCTATGACAGATTCCTTTTACTGTGTTGCTATTCACACAAAACGGGTTGAAATTCCGTACCTCTTGTCCTTTTCTTGATTTCTGCAAGAGTTCCAACAAAGTCTGAATGAAGCTATTTGCTGATGGCCTTAGCCGCTGCTTCTGCTCAGAGAGCGGGTTGCTGATATCCGTTGTCATTGTTCTAAATGACAACGACATTGTTCTAAATGATGACCATAAACTTGCCAAACTTTTACCATCCAAAGCAGGCAATAGAGAATTGCGAAAAGAACGATCTTTTGAAGTTCTACCAGCAAGTACAAATCGTTTCGGAAACTCCTTTATTAACGTTTATGCTAAGAAACATTACAAATTAGATGTTCTTTGAACATTTTAGAATTTTTAACTTATATAGATTAGTACATTTAAGTAAATGATATATACTATATAGTATATATTAACAATTTCTAAATTGTAACATAGAATTTTTAACTATTTATAACCTTGTAACAATTTAACGTCATGTAATTCAGTCTTTTGACTGCAAGATGATGTTCTTATTTAACAAATTATCCATCTAAATTATCTATGCTGGGATCTATCAACTGCAAGAATTTTCTCCTGCTTATATCTTACGAAGCAAACACTTTAACCTGGCTAGTTACACATTACAAACTGGCGATAGCGTTTTCCTGCCTCCATGTTCGTTATTTGCCTCACTCCTGATGCAGTGGTCAGTGCAAGTGCCTTTCATCTCTAAGATTGCGGGTTCGATTCTCGCTACGACCTGATAACACTTACAGTATGTGAAAAGAGTCCGTCAACGCTCTACCGAAAGTCGTGGGTTTTCTGGGTGCACTATGGCTTCCTTCCACAGAGAATGTTGACAGGGTGGGTTGCGATAAATCCTAAACTAGCTGTGGTCCTTGGTCAAACATGAGTCATACGGTGGCTGCCATAGGCGCCTTTAAAATAGGTGCGCTAAGCGTAAATATATCTGCGCCAAGATGCTTTAAATAAATATATCGACTCCATCAATTCAAGCTGCGCCCTTCGTAATTCGGCTCAGCTCTTAGCTGCAAGTAAGGATGATTAGCACACCCCCATACCTTACCTTACCTTACCTTATCTTACCTTACCTTACCTTACCTTACCTTACCTTACCTTACCTTACCTTACCAGTAGCTTAACCCCCCTAACCAACGAGTAATTAGTATTCAAAATGGCGTCGCGTGCGTCATATTGGGAAGTGACGTCATAGTCGTACGTACGCCTTGTACGTACGCCTTGTACGTACGCCTTGTACGTACGCCTTGTACGTACGCCTTGTACGTACACCTTGTACGTACGCCTTGTACGTACGCCTTGTACGTACGCCTTGTACGTACGCATTGCACAATGTTGTTTTGTATTAAATTACACACAGCAATTTAGATGTTTCTCTTAATACGTTTTGGCTTTATTGTTCGATAGCCATGGTTTCTTTAGACTCATCTTCGTGCAAATTCACCCACTTCATTGCGCGTTTTTCGCCATTTTCATTGGAGTTTCTGTGGAGCTTCTGTGGAGTTTCTGTAAAGCTTCTGTGGAGCTTCAGTGGAGCTTCTGTGAAGCTTCTGTTAAGCTTCTGTGGAGCTTCTGTGGAGCTCTCCAAAATATGAGTAATTAGTGACGCTTGGATGCATGCATAAATTAACACAGACAAAGATTAACGTTTTAAACAATGTATTCCTTTAGGTATAACAATTATTTACACAAATATACAGTTATTAAACATATTGTCCAACATATTAATTATACTGTTTTCTATGCGAGGGTCGATGTGAGGCACCGGCTCGAGTAGGGGTTCTGCAGGGGTTCTGTAGGGGTTCCCTTGGGGTTCCCTCGGTTTTTATTACATATATATTTCTTTCTTTTCTTCCAAAGGCCAATCGGGCCACTCGGACAATATTTATTTCGATATGCGGGCTTTTGCGGGACATATTTAGCAAGTCCCGTAGAAGTACTCATTTACGGGACCTTGTTGCGGGACATATTTAGCAAGTCCCGTAGAAGTACTCATTTACGGGACCTTGTTGCGGGACATATTTAGCAAGTCCTGTAGAAGTACTCATTTACGGGACCTTGTTGCGGGACATATTTAACAAGTCCCGCTCGAAGGGACGCGTTGGGGACGTCTTGCGGGACATATTTTGGGGCGTTCCGGGGTCCCGTTTGACATAATGTGTAGGTCTTGCCATGGAACAGTCTTACGGGACGTCGGGACGCGTTAAGATGCGTCCCGTAGCGACGTCCCGGGGTCCCGTTTGACAAAATGTGTAGGTCTTGCCATGGAACAGTCTTACGGGACGTCGGGACGCGTTAAAATGCGTTCCGTAGCGACGTCCCGGGGTCCCGTTTGACAAAATGTATAGGTATCGCCATGAAACAGTCTTACGGGACGTCGGGATGCGTTAAGATGCGTCCCGTAGCGACGTCCCGGGGTTCCGTTTGACAAAATGTGTAGGTCTTGCCATGGAACAGTCTTACATTCTACAAACATTCCGTACAGCTACAGCGTTTTTGGCCTTTTCTGCCCGTTTGGCCTGTGTTTGGCCTTTCTTGCCCGACTTTTGGCCTTACACGGGACGCAAGGGACGTCGGGACATACCTAAATATGTCCCGTAACAAGGTCCCGTAAATGAGTACTTCTACGGGACTCGCTAAATATGTCCCGCAACAAGGTCCCGTAAATGAGTACTTCTACGGGACTTGCTAAATATGTCCCGCAAAAGCCCGCATATCGAAATAAATATTGTCCGAGTGGCCCGATTGGCCTTTGAAAGAAAAAAAAATTATAATAAAAACCGAGGGAACCCCGAGGGAACCCCAAGGGAACCCCGAGAGAACCCCTGCAGAACCCCTACAGAACCCCGAAATGTTTACATCTACCGAACCGGACTCGAGCCGGTGCCCCACATCGACCTCACATCGACCTCACATCGACCTCACATCGACCTCACATCGACCTCACATCGACCCTCGCATAGAAAACAGTGTAAAAGCTGGACAATATGTTTAATAACTGTATATTTGTGTAAATAATTGTTATACCTAAAGGAATACATTGTTTAAAACGTTAATCTTTGTCTGTGTTAATTTATGCATGCATCCAAGCGTCACTAATTACTCATATTTTGGAGAGCTCCACAGAAGCTTCACAGAAGCTCCACAGAAGCTTCACAGAAGCTCCACAGAAGCTTTACAGAAACTCCACAGAAGCTCCACAGAAGCTCCAATGAAAATGGCGAAAAACGCGCAATGAAGTGGGTGAATTTGCACGAAGATGAGTCTAAAGAAACCATGGCTATCGAACAGAAACATCTAAATTGCTGTGTGTAATTTAATACAAAACAACATTGTGCAATACGTACGTACAAGGCGTAGGCGTACGTACAAGGCGTACGTACAAGGTGTACGTACAAGGCGTACGTACAAGGCGTACGTATAAGGTGTACGTACAAGGTGTATGTACAATGCGTACGTACAAGGCGTACGCACGCGTACGTACAACTATACTAATTACTTTTGAATACTAATTACTCGCTGGTTAGGGGGGTTAAGCTACTCTTACCTTACCTTACCTTACCTTACCTTACCTTACCTTACCTTACCTCTGTTACAACTTACTCCTCGCAGGAAATGGATTGACATTCCGCATTCCCAGTCCTTCTTTGGATTCTTTAACTTCTCCAACAATGTTTGAAAAGAGCTGGTTACTGATCGCGTTATCCGCTGCTTTTCCAGTGTTCCACAATCTTCCTGGGGTCGGTTGTATCAACGCCGGATAGCACTATCCACCGGATAGCGAATCTTCCAACCTTCCTAAAATTGTCCATTGATTTGTATAATCTAGATTAAACCTTCGCATTTATAAGTTAAAGTTTCTTTTTATTAATTGTGGGGTCTACATTCGTAGTTTTATAGCTTTTGGAGCATTTTTACAACAGTCGAAAAATTCGCTATCCGGTGGATAGTGCTATCCGGCCTTGATACAACCGCTCCCTGCTTTATACAATTCTCTCCAGCTTAAATCATTCGAACCAACCTCTTCCTATTTTACACATGGACCTTGTTGATTACACTTCTTAAGATGGACATAACATTTTTCCAATCCCTCTGTACAAAACAGGTTGAAAGAATGTTGAAATTCTTATTCCTTGTCTTGGTTCTTGCAGTTGCTTCAACAATATCCAAAAGAAGCTGGTTACCGTATAAAAGCATTATCCGTTGCTTTTCTTCAGCGTTCACTTCCCTCGGAAGTTCTGCAAGAAAGTCTTGTCTGCTGTATTAAACATAATTAAAACTTGAACTGATTTCCTTCATCTTTATTAAATAAGAAAATCTAAGTTTCGTGAAGTCACATATCACAGGCTACGGCTGGTTTAAACAACCCTAACAGTCAGTTTACCAAGATTTTTGACCTCGTGTTAGGGAGAGTATATCAACAGTCAGTTTACCAAGATCTTTGACCTCGTGTTAGGGAGAGTATATCAACAGTCAGTTTACCAAGATCTTTGACCTCGTGTTAGGGAGAGTATATCAACAGTCAGTTTACCAAGATCTTTGACCTCGTGTTAGGGAGAGTATGTCAACAGTCAGTTTACCAAGATCTTTGACCTCGTGTTAGGGAGAGTATATCAACAGTCAGTTTACCAAGATCTTTGACCTCGTGTTAGGGAGAGTATATCAACAGTCAGTTTACCAAGATCTTTGACCTCGTGTTAGGGAGAGTATATCTTTTTTGTATGGACATCAACAAAGTCAAAAGGAGGGTATTTAGGGCATTTTGACTCGTCCGATGCTCCTTTGTTCATGGTCTATTTTTAGCTATGACATTTAATAAGGGCAGTGGAATTTTGCCAAGAACGTAACAATAGCAGTATACAGTTAGTTACGGTTTGAATATTTTGTAAGGTTTCAGGCTTCCAAATCTTGGGAAGACAAGAGGTTGTCTTGCTACTGTAATAAACTCCTTTACATTATGTTCTGTTGTGCGATAACAGATGTCTAATGTTATACTTAACCTTTCAGCAAACATTGATGAAGGATGTTTTCAGTTGAGTAAAACATCAAATCTACAATTACCGCTCGGGAACTATAAACTGTCTGAAATGATTCCCTACAAGTGCGTGATGATGTGTACAGTTACTAACAGTAAACTGGCAGGTTTAACCAATGGTGCCGTATGCGTATGTTCAGATACTGTAGCAGGACCATCGTCGAGCTGTAATCAACCCTGTACAGGAGACCCATCCCTAAATTGTGGTGGTTTAACTGCACTTAGAGTGTACAACCTCAGTATGCTGCTCCGGAATAAACCTAAGCTTCAGTTTACCAGCACACCGAAGTTCTTGCAAGAAGCACAGTACCAGGCGTCAACAGTTAACGAGACGACCAGTTATCGCTATCAACTAACGTACAAAGCCACTGGATTCCTTCATGAAATAAACACGGATCTGACATTTGGAAATTCCTATTCCTACAATCTCACAGCTTGGGGAAGTGACGTGCAACTCACGGTCGTTGTCCTTGGTAAAGTTCGTCAAGAATTCCAGGAAACTGTCGAAGTGAAAGCACCCCTGACTGTTTCAGAAATTGAATGTCCGCCGTTTGTTGCTGTTGGTTTTCCTTTTATATGTACGGGACGGTTAAATCTTGGCAAAGAGGTCAATATGACATGGAATTTAAATGGATCGTCTGGCTCTATAAATCTTGCAGGTTAGTTGCTCCATAACTTTATTAAAGAAGGGAATTTTCCCCCAGATTTGGTATAGTAAGTTCCTACAATATAATAGGTAAACACAATGTATATTTAGTATTATTTACTGTTGTTGCTGAATACTGTTGCCTGTTAGGTCTTAAATATATCGCTCGAAATTTATATCCACGAAAACCCTTTAAAATCTGTTCTATCGCCGAGCTAGATGGCTCACAATAATTTACTCTTACCATACACTGGCATCACCCTAATATGTACACATGAACTTTGTGGTTAGCTCTAAGTGGCGATTGCATGAATTCAATTGGCTCAATGGTCAAAGTGCATCTCCGCAAAGATTTGCCTATGAATCTAATCCAATTTCGAATATTCATTTTCAATGTTTTTCCAGATCCTGTGAGTTGGTATATTGGTGATCCAGTCCCACGTTGGACGATCTCTGATCCTGGTGCTGATCTTCCTGATGGACTTGTCATTTTATTGACCACCGGAGTTACTCACCCTGTCATTGTTTACGCTTGGGAAATGAACGTTAATAAATCAGGATCACTTGATATTGTGGTAATTATTTTTTTGTAGTTAGCTGAGGCTCCGTTGCATACGCCAGGCAATATTGTAAGGAATGAGCAATGTTTTTCTCTTGGTGCAGTCGTCAGAGCTAGGGGCCGTCGTTCACCTCTGGGCTCTGAAATCGTGCTTTGCTTCTCGCTCGACTTTGCCAATATATGCGAGTCAACACTATGCTGTACGTCGTGTTATTTTTCACAGGTACAAAAAGTTTAGTTTTGATGTACAGTGTTTGTCTTAGGAAAACAACATTACAACTGTTAGTAAAATAGTCTATTCTGAGTAAGCGATATTATACAAATAATGAATGTTTATGAGTGCAATGGTAAACATATTTTCATGAGATGAAAATATTTTTACCATTGCACGAATGAAAACATTCATTATTTGTTTTATATGACACCAAAATATATCAATGTTTATTGAAAGATTTATTGAATTAAATACAAAACAATTACATACCACAGTTACATGATTGTATAAAGTTCAAAATTGATATAACAATCAAATAAACAAGTCCCAAAAATGTTATAATGAAGAATTATAAAAAAATGGCATTTATTTCCATAGATATATATCTATGTTTATTTCACATCTGCCATTTTGTTTGCATTTAAAAATTCCATTGGCCTCATTATGAAATTAGGGTCAAATGAGCTACGAACATGATACGATTAGGATTTTGACGGATGGAATTTAATGAAAACCAAACCGTGGATTTTTGTACGTGCAATAGTTTTTCCATTTTTAACGTCACGTGTTCATAATCAACCAATTAAATGACGAGAATCTACTAAGGTGTTATATAAAGCACAATATTCAATGTACTATTGTAGGTCAGTGAAAAGCTGGCAAAGGAGCTTTTAGTGAGCTGAATAATCATGCCTGATTGAACTGTTTGTTAATTTCGAACACATGCACGAGTAGTCAATTTTTGTGTAAATAATTCGCTCGCATGACCACGTTTTTCTTCAATGACATTTTTAGAAGCGTGTATGGTCTTCAGCTACTTCACTCTATATTATTGATATTTTCATTTTAACATCTGCATGTATATATTTTACTGCAGCTAAAGCTGATTCTATATATCCGACATTACCAGAGTATTCGGTGAAAATTCAAAACTCTCGACAGAGCGTTAACTGACCGTTTTTCGTCTATGTCTTTAGTCCAGTGCAATAATCAAAGCCACGAGCTCATGGACGGAAGGTAGTTGCTCTAACGACTGCGCTGCAGAAGACATTTAATGATTATTGAAATTTACCCTTCTGTAGGTTTTAAGGCCATCTTGCGGTATAGGTACGACTTATTGTCCAACAACATCAACTTGTTGCCAAATCAACAACGAATTTTCATCTGAACTATGCAATGAAGAAACATCCTTTTGTGCAACTTCCACTGTCGGCGTGAGTTCGGGAAACTGTTCATCCAGTGATGTTAATAATCCAGTGCCTTTGTTCGATAAATATACGCCCATTTTTCCATTTACGTTTGACGTGAAAGTTGGTTACAACATGGTGGTTTTGTCGCCTGGTAAAAGATCTGAATATCTCCCTGGAGACATCGTTGGTTGGATAAAGACATCATCAAGTGCAACACTTGCTGTAGACTCAAGTCAGGGTGAATATAGCGTATTGGAAACCGTTACATCTCTACCAACTGACAACTTCACTCTCACTACCATTCAACGAACCAATAAGACGGTTGGAACTGTCCTATTTGCTGGCATTGCATCCAAACCAAACGAGTTTATAGTGAATATAACTGCACTAAGTACTCCAGGAGTAAAAAATATATCGTTCACCCACAAAAAAAGTGAAGAAACGGTCACCCTAACACGATCAGTTTCTCATTTGCATCCAGTAGGTAATGTTTCGTTTACCACCGCCAGTAACTCGTGTTCTATATATGGACCCTTGGGTGAGGCGTTTAACGTCTCTATCAATTTTCATTATGGAACAGATGCTCAAGTTGCATGGAAAGTGAACAACATTTCAGTAGAATCCTCTCCTTACCTAACGCTTGGTAACCAGGCCGAAACTACGTGGCAACAAAATTTCACATTCTTCAGTATCGGTGAATATCCATTGATTGTTTTAGTGACGAATGGAGTCAGTGGAAAGTTGCTGACCGCAACTGTTATCATTCAAGAAAAGGTAACTGGACTAACTGCTTCTAAAGCAGACAATAAAACTGCCTACCAAGGTCTTGAGACTCAACTGAATGTTTTAATTTCGACCGGAACTAACGTTTCTTATAAATGGTATTTTGGTGATGGTAGTGAAGTTGTAACTGTTACAGATAACACCGCAGACCACGCTTACCACAAGTTTGGACTAATTAATACAACAGTTGAAGCAACAAACATGGTATCGTCAGTAAACTATTCCTTTCTGATCAGTGTTTCCAATCCAGTAGAAATCACAGTTCCTCTTTTTGCTGTGACTAATGTGTCAACCAACATTACGTGTAAACTTGCTGAAAATCTACTTCAAATGTATGTCATCGTACTACAGGTTGATAATGAATCATTGGTCTCATCGAACTGTAATACTATCGAGTATGTTTTCACACCTGGTCTTCATGATATTCATTGCTATATTCATAGGGCAGTCGTGTTGTATTCCAATACCTCCCTCTTCGTAGTCGAACCAATTACAGGATTATCGATTTTATATATACCCCCTCTAGCACTCAATGCATCGCATACAGTTGAAGCGAATATAACTGCCGGGAATAATGTGTCTTATGTGTGGCAAGTATCAGGAACAGATTATAATGCTTATCTTAGTAGTTCATACTCGATCACGTTTAATAAACTTGGTCACGGTCGAATAACACTAACAGTGACTGCATCTAACGCCATCTCGACGAAGTCTGAAGAAACAATTGTTACAGTTCAAGAACCAATTGGAGATTTGCATATAAATGCATCATCTAACCCAGCGAAAACTAATTCGAAAATTTATTTTGATATTAACCCCGCAGCGGGAAGTGAAGTCAATTACACGGTCAATATAAGCACCACTGATTATCAAGATTTAGATTCTAATGCAACTTTCACTCATGCGTTCTCGCAAGAAGGTTTATATAACATATTTATTTCTGCAACGAATCTCATCAGTTCATCTAATACTACGTACGTAATTGCTGTACAAAAACCTGTCATTCGTCCTCTAGAGATCACATGTCCGTCAGTTTCTCTTAAAGATAAGACGTGTGTGATACCAACAAATACGCAATTGCAGTTTAAAGCAGAAATACCTTATGCAACCAATGTTTCATTCGAGTGGACATGGGGAGATCAAAACTCTACAACTGACCCTTCTCCCACCAAAACAGTATCCAACATCATTAAATCAAGTAAACCTCAATCATTTCCTATTCCTAAGACATTCAACATCACGGTGATTGCAAAAAACAAGGTTAGTCAACTTAGCAACGTGATAAATGTCGAAACACTTGATGAAGTTCGAGGCTTTACTTTTCAACCTCCACAGGCAGTTGCTGTCAACACAAACTTTAATATCAGTGCAAGCATTGTGAAGGGATCCAACGTTACATATTCATATGATGCTGGTGATAAGAGAGGCGAAGACATTAGTGTCGTGGTCCAAACAGTAAGCTGGAACTACACAAATGTTGGTGTTTACCAAATTAAAGGCAACGCAAGCAACTTAATAAGTTCAAATACCACCTCACGTGAGATAACCGTACAACAAAAGATAACTGGTGTCTACATAGAGGACATTAGCACTGTGGAGACGAACAATTCTGCGGATATAAAATGGAATGTTACTGGTGGTACAAATGTTACCAGTGAGGTAAATTTTGGAGACGGAGACTCTGCAACGATCAAATACACACAATGTCAGTTGGATGACTTGACCTCAACGTACAGTTGCACCACGTCTCATACATGGTCTAATGATGTTACTTGCACAGTAGATATTGAAGCAAACAACCTTTTGACAACCAATAAATCTGCCAAGATACAAGTTACCGTTCAGGACCGCGTGCATGGTTTTTCTGTCAAGATTGATCCTTCATTCAGAAGTCAAACTGAGGAATCCGGCAAGTATTATGCGCATGAAGGAATTCCTCTCATTTTTTCTCAAAGTCAAGGAACCAGTGTTAAATACAGGATTGACCTGGTTGACGAAGACAGAAAAGAAGACTCATCAGAATCAAATTTTACCATCAAGTATTACAAAGAAGGTAATTATTCACCGTCATTTACAGCTTATAACGATATCAATTCGAGGAATTATAACGGACTACGTATTGACGTCAAAATGCCACCTGATCCTATAGCAATAAAAGGTTTGACAGTCTCTGTGAAGCCTACAAAGTTTAATGAAACCACGAAGTTTGAAGTGAACTACGAAAAAGGCGCTTTATTTAAGTGTTCTATTGAGTTTGGTGATGGAAAGAAAAATGATATAAAAGAAAAAGATTTAAATAAAGGTGCATCTCATCAATATGGAGAACCTGGAGAATTTGCGGCAATATTAAAGTGCTGGAATACCCAAGGCAGTACAACAAACACTAAAACGGTGTCAAGCAAAGTGTTTGTTCAAATACCTATAAAAGGATTTAAACTGGAAAACCTTACCATCCGTGCCGTTTTTAAGGACGAAATTGAGATACCATTTTCGTGGCAGCAAGGATCTCATATGAAAGTGTTTGCTTATGCAGGAAAAAAAGAGCGTGTGGATGCTAAACTAAGTGAGAATGATTACCAAATAAAATCAGGAAAGGTCGTGTTGCCGGGAGAGTACTTTTCGAAACCTGGACGCTATATCATACGTGTCAATGCCACAAATTTAGTATCATCGTTAGATAAACCTGCAGAAGCGACCGTGGATATTTTTGAAAAAATAGATGATGTAGAAGTTCTTTTCAATCCTTATGTATCTGTTAATTATGGTTTAAGAGCATACCTTTCAGTTAAACAAGGAAGTGACATGGAAGTGACTTGGAATTTTGGAGATGGCACTCCTGGTAATACTTCCAATTGTACATGGAAAAGAACGTGTTCTTTCGATCATACTTATAATAGGGCTGGAGAATATTTGATAAGAGCTGAAGCTAAGAATAGTTTAAGTTTTGGTTCAGGCAACGGAAGTGTAAAGATCGAGAATCCCATCATTGGTTGGAAATTTTTGTCGGTAAATATAAGTAAGGCAGGAAGTCCTAGTCAATTAAAACTGAAATATGACAAAGAAAATTCGTTTCCAACTGATGCTAAATACGAGATTACCTTTGACCAAGATGGCTCAAATGCGGAAACGGTTGAAAAGAGTCTGGGTGATACAGCTGGTGATATAATAGAAAAGCACACGTACAATAAATCCGGATGTTATCGTGCTAAAGTTATAATGTCGAATAACGTAAGCGGTGTGGTCCTAGAAACGGAAATCAAAGTTCAAGGTAATTATGACAATGCAACGATACAAGCTACGAGCTTAAGCGGAGACAACAGTTCAGATACGCTACCTTTGGAATATCCTGTGAAGTTTAAATCAAACATCGAGAACAGTTGTCTCACATATAAGTGGACAATAATGGATGGTTCTAAAACTTTGAATGTTAGCCATTTGCAGAGTTTTGAATACAAGTTTAACGATCCTGGCATCTATAAGATCAATTTCATTGCATATGACAGCGAGGACATGGACGGGTTAGTCGAGAATGTAACTGAACTAAATGTTGATAGATCAGTGACTGGATTGTTTCTATCTAGCAATGGAGTTGGAATGGTGAACACAAGTGCTACATTTATTCTACTCTGGGCAACTCTGGGTACTACCACTAGTTTTAAAGTTGATTACGGTGACGACAGTAGAGAAAATCTTGACCTTAAGAACAAAACAAAAGATTTTTCAGCAAATCGCATCGCACTCCCTTTTGATCCAACTGGACTTGAAGGCATATTATTCTCTCATAATTTTACGAAAATCAAGACATATAAAATCAAAGTGAGTGTGAGCTCTGGACAAAAACTATATAATGAAGTAGATATCGAGAAAGAACCTTGTCCGTTACCAGTTATTACTATCACTGGTGGAAACAAAGATGTAAACCGTGCACCCCAAGTGCCATACGAGGTTCAATATACACTTTTTTCCACGTCAGTTGATGAAAAAGACTGTAGTGAAGGTATCGTAGCTACATGGAGGATTTTTAAAGCTGATGAATATCTTTTAGAGGCAACAGGATCGTCTGTAATCCCACCAGATGAAAAGATGGAAAACGAGTAAGTATAGTTAGTGTATAAATATTAATTCTAACTACAATGTGTCTTCTGCGGAAAGGCACATGTGACAGATACGGTTAGGGCGCTGCTACTTAGGAGTTACTTACTCTGAATTGATGTGCTTGAAACCTCGTGTAAGTAGAGTTGTGATTAGTTTTCCCCCGATTAGGTTTTCTTTTTGTGGCCCGCGCCAAAAAAATCGAAACTGAGTGAAGCGCGGGGCCCCTGGCATATGCCGCTTCTGCCATATGAATATATGATTAATCCGGCACTGGTTAAATGAAATGTCATTTTCTGTAACGAAAATTTCAAGTATATAGACGTTTCGAGCAAATGCTCTTCGTCTGAGAGTTTTAGTTAGTTCTTGTAACTATATTAACTTCCACACGAAGAGCCTTCCTATATATTTTCAGATAGTTACATCCTTCAACCAACCTTGAATATCGTCCAACACTCGTGCCAACATAAGAAGCCAACATTCTAGAGACAATATGAAAATGTATATTTACGATCAAAATTATTATTCTATTTCTAGTTATACTAAATTTCCTGTAAGAAACAAATCTACACTGCTCATTCCCAGAAAGGCCTTGGAACCAGGACTGTATATCTTTCAATTGAGCGCGCAGTTTCGAGATCCAAAAAAGAAAGCAAAATCCCAGAATATTGTTTATTTAAAAATCAAAAGACCACCGTTAGTTGTGGAAATCGAAGGTGGTAGCGCACGATCTATTGCTTGGAATAAGAAATTTTTCTTGAACGCAGAAGGTTCAATGGACCCATTCAAAGGACACAATAGAGGCCTATCTTTCGAATGGCGATGTAAATTGAAAGGAAAGAAGGGAGAAGGTGGTTGTTTTGGTGCTGGGGAGAGTCTTAGTGTTCATAAAGGTAAAAAAACCGCTGAGTTTCGGGAAAAACTTCTTTTGGAAGGACTAACGTACCAGTTTACAGTGGAAGTTTCTGATGTTTCTGATAAGACATATAATGGTCATTATACACAGGAAATTAATGCAATACCTGGAAAACCTCCAGAACTGAAACTCAGGTAATTTACCTTCAACATTCATTATTATTCATTTAGAAAATTTTCCGTATGGCTGTGCCTATATGATCACGTGTACCTGACTTCATCTTATTTTACCTGACTTCATCTTATCTTCACTCTTAAATTTTCGTCATGTTATGGTATATATTATCGTGCGGTTTGATTGGGTTCAACTGAACTCGTCCAGTCGTCCTTCTTTACTCGCCCAATTGTGATAGCTTTCTTCGTATTATTGCTATTTTATGTTGTTTTGTTTGCAGTTTGATAGTTACTGTTTTGCCTTTACGAATTGTTAAAAATATTTTATCGGTCTATAACTGTAAAGTGTTTAATCTTATAAAATGACGTTTTACATTGTTATTATTATATTACAGGTGCGTTTCAAATTGCGCTGCCAAGGTAAATCCAGACGCCCGTCTATCAATTACAGCTGTCTGTTACGATAACTGCGATGGACTAATATATGACTGGACGCTGGACAGCGCTACTTCGTCTCAAACTACACAAGATATATGGCCAAACAGAACTCTGACGGAAAAAAATTCTGCCAGTTTAGTGGTGAAGGCTGGGACATTCAAACAGAAGCAAGTGTATATCTTCAAACTTAAAGTGAGCAACGATCATGGTAGGTACTCAAAAGATGTGTCGCCTCGATAAACTCTTACACTTTCAGTTCATACTCTTCCAACTTCTCGTGTGCATCCAGTTCACGGATAACATGTTGCCGTTGTATGTTTAGTTATCGATTCATAGGTGACGTCATAACAGTGGTAAGATTTAAAAAATGGCCCAGGAGTCACTGATGTTCTTAGCACGTTATGGTGACTCCTGCACAAACAACGGCAAAATGTTATCTATTTGTTTTATATCATAAAATATATTTGAAAAAGCTCAACTAAGTTCGTACCGAAAGGTTTTGGGGATCAGAAGTGCGAACGAAAGAGATATTATACGCCATTTGACGTGAGCTGTGATCTATACAAAATAAAGCACGCCATTGGTTCGTCATTCTTCTGAGAAAGCTCTGATTGCGCAGTTCATCCGTTCGTCTGTCCTATATCATAGGCATAGTTCTTGACCAATGAAATCACTTGACATCTTCAGGTTCTTGTATAAAACTCAATGGAGCTCACCAAACCATGAACCATTCCTTATTATATTTTAGAGAAGACTGGCTTCGTATCCTATAAAGTCGAAACAAATTCCCCACCTGGTGGTGGCGAGTGTGATTTTATACCCAAGAATGGAACTGCGAGGAAAACCAATTTCACGTTCATTTGTTCTAACTGGACAGACGATGATCCTGATGCAATTTTATGGTATAAAGTATTCTACTCCTATGGTGAAAACGATGAAAAACATAATTTTCTGTTGTATCATGGCCCCATGAGTACAGTATTTGACTTGAGACTTCCTGCCCCCCCAGATGGATATGGCAATATGTTCAACTTGTCTATAAATGTGGAAGATTCGTTTAAAGCCTACAATTCTACTCATTTCACAGTCGTGGTATGTATATAACCAACTTTTATTAGTTTTGTTTTTTTTTCTTTGCATAAGTCAATATTCCTAGCTGAGCTGATAGAATGAACAACTAGAATGAACAACGTTCAAACTGTTTCAAAAAATGAAAACCAAATTATCTCCTATATTACTGCCGATGAGAACAAGTTGTAATAACGTCGATGTACTGGAAAATGCAGCCAATGGTCAGTTTAGAAACCAGTCTCTCTTTAGTGAAAAGTTAGTTGGAATCGACTCAAGTCATGCTGGTAAAATCACTGTATTTACACTGTACAGTCTGTACTTACATGGAATTTACCCATATCCTATCTGAAATTTCATCTTGTAGGTCGTACCGGCTAAAGTGAGCTTAACTGAACTTAAGAATTCCTCGAGCAAGGTTGAAAAGTTGATTGGTTCAGGTGATATCCAAGCAGCCAATATGCTAGCGATTGCTCTCATTCAAGGAATAAACTCTGACAGCGCAGGGAATAATGGGAATGCGACAGAAAAAGAAATCGAAAAAGAAAAAGAAGAGAAAGCACACGTAATGTTTGAATAGATTTATGTACTATTTAAAACACGAGTAGCAGTGTTTTATCAGGTATAAAATCCCGAGGCGCAGCCGAAGGATTTTATACCTGATAAAACACGTGCTACGAGTGTTTTAAATAGCTTAAAAAACGTCTCATTAGTATTCTTTATATGCAGAATACTAATTAAGATGAGCCATTATATAATGACACATGAGCCATCATATAATCATACTAATGAAGATGAGTTTATCAGGTATAAAGTCACTTCACGTGACATATTATCGTTGACATCATTTGACCAAAAGCTTATGAATTATTAATGAGTTTTTTAAGGACAGTATAAATTCCGCAAATACTAGATTTAAATCCCGTTTTTGAGGGGCTGAGTTACTGACAATGGGGGTTAATAGAGTTGGGGCGTTCGACGCTATCAAGTATATGATGTGTGATGATTTCTTTGGAAAACGGTAAACTGAGGATTCAAGTTCCACGGTACAGATAATTCCTGTATTATTTACCATTTCGGAATGTTAATATGAAAACATGGCAACAAAAGCTTGGAGGACAATAATTGAATATTATAACTCATGCGGTTGGGGGGGGGGGGGGCCTTGAATAATGCTTAATATATAAATTATATATCAGAGAGGAGTTATAGAGGATTTACGGTATCTTTTCACTTCACAGAATTTGAATATTAGACTACTTAGACCATTCTTATATTATAAAAATATTTTATGTTGTTACTCTATTTCAGGCACTCAAAAGTATCGTGGAAAACATTGCTAAAAATTTGCCTGAGGATCTAGATTCAATGAGACAGAGCATTGAGACTGTTGTAGTTGCAGTTACTGTTACTGTACAGGACGATGTACCACAGAAAACTCAGGTTTGTTAAGGCAATGTTACAACTGACTCTTGCTGCAACTAGGAATAGCAATTTATGGCACAGAAAGATGTCATGCAAACGGAATTCGTGGAGTTGGAAAATTGGGAGTTTTGCTCACGTTTACTCCGTCGATGGTTTCGCATACATAACATACCATGATAGAGCGGCATAAAAAAAATAGTCAAAAACGTCAGAGTAGGAAAATGTCAGAATAGTACAAGTTGCAGCAAAAGTACAAGTTTTGTTTTTGTCATACAGAAGCAAGTTAAATATCAAATATAACAAAAAAGGGCAAATATAGTCAACATCAACAGCCAACAAAGAAAAAAATCAATATATTTATCAATATCAAAATTTTTGCTAGTATGTTACTGGGTGATGAATCTTGAATCTTTGTGTTCACCACGTCTATTTATGTGGTAAAGCTTTCGATAACTAGCCCAGCTCTTTATCAGTAAACACAAAATATTTCCATGTTATCTGCACTGATGAAGAGCCAGACTTAATATTAGAGTATTTTATTGATAAAATGATGTACTAAATAAAGAAATGCGCATAATGAAATAAATTTGTTATATTTTAGGATAATGCCCTGGCTGCCTTCCTCAAAACTTCTCAAAAACTACAATCTGAGTCCGAAGAGGATATTGGTAATGATATTATTGAGGAGGTATCTTTTGGCCTGATCAATGGCATTGGTAACATACTTAAGGCATCATCACAGACTCAAGCCAAGATACGTGAAAAACAAGAAAATAATGAAACTGTTCCTACAGAAAAAACAGATCATGTAAGATTCATATATTACTGAGTATGTGTTTGAGCTTGCTACCATATATAGTAGGAAATATCGTAAATTATATATAACAAGACGCCTGCTGGGGCGTTCACACTGGCCCTGGGGAGCAGGTTTTGCCCCATCTGGACGGTCAGGGTTTAGGGACACCTGGGGGGTGTAACATTTACTGTCTGTGTGAGGTTTCAGGTTTCAATCTCAGATCAGTGGTTTCAATCTTATTTTGAGGTGCTTGGGTATATTAATGATATATGCTAGGTTTATATAGCCGATTGTGAGATAGACAAAATTCTAATAAATATTTAAACCAAATTCATCGTGTTATTGTAATTATTTTAGTAATATACTCCATACGCCCAGCCTCGACAATGTTATTTTGAGTTGCACGTCGTTGTATTTCACACAAACTAAAAATAGCAAACGTAAACAAAAGACATTTTGAGGAGTTTGGGTTTTGGTCGAGGGTCGAAGGTCAGAGGTCGAAAGTCGAGGTCGAAAGTCGTGGTCGAGGGTCGAAAGTCGAGGTCGAGGGTCGAATGTCGAGGTCGAAAAATTGATTTCATTGGTACTGTTGAATTTGAGTAGAATGCTGAATGGTGTCAAAACTTTTAAAAACTATAATTTTGTCAATTTACAGAACTTCTTTTCGTAAATATTAACACGAAATATTGATTAGTAAGTTAAATTAATGATACTTAAATTTAGATTTTATAATTGTTGTACGAAGGCAACAAAGCTAATATATAATAGCTTTGTAGTTTAATATGAAGTAACTGTATTCTACGTTGTACTATCTAAAATTATGTTGTAAACTTAAACAATCTCAGTTATAACAGTCGAAAGTCGCTTAAACATACGGCAACCTTTTCGCCATAATTTCCAGGGATTTTACCAACTGTAACTGCAGCTATTGAATACGCAAAGAAATCTACAACGAACTCATGTGTTGTTTATATCAAAGAAAACCACCCATGAAACATAAGCACAAGAAAACATTTCCTGATAGACATATTTGTCATATAGCCCGCTCCTCAATGACGGTCATTTTGAATCGGGTGGACGATCTCGTAATCACAAGTGATTCTGTACGGGTGTCTGTGGAAATACAAGTTTGTGACATTGACCAAAAAAAAGACAATTCCCATTTCTAGACACTGATCCCTTCGGGCCAGTGTAATAAATGCCTGGCGTGCTTATTGAATTCTCGTACTTTAACTGGGGGCGTTTATTCTTACATATCGTAGTTGTACGCTCCTTAACCAACGCTTCCCATTTTTAAACAATGTCTACTTTGATACACGTAATTGTTGCAGCAGTTTGCAAATAGAGTAAACAAAAGTCAACTTTTATAACGCTTACATTCCATGACAATAATAATTTAATCAAATGTGCATTCAATGTAATAAACATTTAATTTGTTCTAATAAACGCCCCCTGCTAGTCAGTCGTTCTGGATAGAAAACGTTGGATGGAACGTTAGGAAGGTGGGAGGCTAAGGAAAGTTAGGAAGGAGGAATCGTGCTTGCCTAACGAACACGACATACATTAAACTTTGCCAAAAACATGGTCCATGAACGGTGGCTCACATGACCTTAATCAGAAACAAGATGTGTGACAGTTATATTTATTTCCCCAGGTTGATGGCAACGTTGGAACAGCGTTTAAAGCAGTTACAGCTGTAACAGCGTCCATTCTTAAGAAGAAAGTGTCCGGCGAAAAAGATGTTTTATTGAAGACAGTTAATTTAGAAGCTTCACTTCGCCGAGCCAGCTCTCAATCAATGAACGGATCTTCTGTGGAATTTTCGACTGAAAATAATGCGACAATTAAATTTCCAAATAGTTTTGATGTTAAAAGTTTGGGAGGCTCTACAACCGTCGACGTT
The DNA here is from genome assembly GCA_016169945.1 of Trachythela sp. YZ-2020. Classification (NCBI taxonomy): domain Eukaryota; kingdom Metazoa; phylum Cnidaria; class Anthozoa; order Malacalcyonacea; family Clavulariidae; genus Trachythela; species Trachythela sp. YZ-2020. The sequence continues at coordinate 979,166 of JADLSH010000236.1, read as the reverse complement.
GTGGTAAATTCTCTTTCATTTACAGTTTGAATAAATTGTATTTATTCTTTTAGTTTGTTTAGCATGTTCAGAGAGTCATGTTTTAAGGATCAGTTTTTCCAATATGCTGTAGAAACACTTTTCTCACATGGAACTAAGACGAAATTATAATCAGACAACTGCCTACTCCAGGAATTGAACCCCGCTCGCGGAGTTGAAAGGATCATGTATTAACCTCCCGTCCTCAACAAACAGCATGCATAAATCTTACCAGTGTATATACTTTGTTTCACAGGGACTCTTCATACAGAATAATCCTCATCAAACGATTACCTCAAATACCTCAAATTTTGTTGACTCAAGCTCCGTTTCCTTGGAACTGAAGAAAGAAGATGGTACACTTCTTAAAGTACAGAACCTAACTAACGATCTTACTATCGCGGTTCCACGACAAGCGTCAAAAAATGATAGTGTAAGTACTAGAATTAGAGTAAGGCCCGTTTCAAGTGCCATGCCTCACTTTTTCACTTGTGTCAAATTCAATATCAGCCAAATCTGTACTAAGCGGACGTCCTTGGGAAATCGTTTGGTGTCCTCTTAGGAAGATGTCCTCTTAAAAGAAGTCCAGGTCACTGGCAGGTGCCGGCTTGAAAAACTCGTCTGATGTAGAACTTTATAAAAGTAACACGAACGTCTTCAAATGAGCTGTCCTTATATAATATATAATATATATCGTAATCCAAATTATTTAATCTGACTTGGCTGATATTTTGCAGAACTAAACGTATTTTACATTATGAACATTTTTGTTAATATACATTACTTTAGGTGAAATGCCACAAACTCAATATTCAACATATGTAAAGTACACCGTCTCAACCAATGCCGCACCAAAGTCGTATAGTAGGCAAAACATGCAGAATTTCATTCGTTTTCCTTTTTTTTTTCAGACGTCCATCAACAAAACTGAAACAAAATTAGATGAATTGGTGGTCCATGTTCTCGAGTTAAATTCCCAGAACAATGCATTTGTCGTTAAGATTGAGCCTGACGACAATATGACGAGCTTCACAATTTACTGTCGTCGTGAGGCGGCTCCAACTTTGGAAAAATACGACTTCAATTATACATTCAATGTAAACTCTGCAGAATCTCTGTTCTTGGGAAATGCAACAATAAATGGTGTTAAGTATTATGTCGGAGTTGCAAGTAGAATCAACCATGAAATCGTTCAAGCGAATTATACATTTATATTGCATGAAATTGGCTGTTATTATTACGATGAAAAGAAGAAAGTTTGGACAACTCACGGTTGCACGGTATGTAGGTAGTTCCTATATGTTTCTTGGTAGGATTATGATAACGAAGCTGGTGAGATTTAGCCACTGATCTAGAAATAAACTGAATGGAGTATATATTGCTTTAAGAATTGAAGACCGAAAAATCCACTAAAATTTCCTTTAGCTCTATTGGTTACAGTGAGCACTATCGTACAATACACGGTGATCAAACAGCAGTTTTCAATGTAAGAAAGTAATGTAAATTCTTGAATATACGTAATACGTGATTTAATTTGCCTGCTCTTAAAAATGTCAACAGTTTTGAAATTGGCTAGCATCTGCTGTCCTTAATGGTTATTTAAACCCACCCAAAATGGCTTTCTGAAAGCACTGAAACTCAACAATATTTGTCTTATTTTTAGCCGGCTTCTAGTTCAACCATGCAAGTGGTCCATTGTCTTTGTAACCACGCTACGTTGTTTGGTTCGAATTTCTTTGTTGCTCCCAATAAGCTGGATGTCGCTAAACAAATCGGCAACCTGGCAAATCTTGCTGATTATCCTGCACTTCTCGCAACCATCTGTGTCATTGGTGGACTTTATCTCATTGGAATGATCTGGGCACTCAGAAAGGATCGAAAGAAATCTTGCAAGGTGAGTAAGTTACTTCATATAATGCAGGTCAAGTGTTTTCATCGATTACCATGGATTGCATACATCTATACCCTTGGTCAATGTCAATGTTCACGCGAAACTGTGTGGCATTTATATGTAGTATTTGACAGGTGTAGTATTTGACAGGTGTAGTATTTGACAGGTGTAGTATTTGACAGGTGTAGTATTTGCTCAGTCAATCACGTTCAACTAGTTTCACCCTGATTGTGGTTGTGTGAGTCACCCTGACAGCTAATAAACAAAGTATCTATAAAAAAGCAAAATAATTATACCAAACAACTAAAATCGATTCATAAATAATTAGAAATCATTGCATTGCATTGTAATGTTGTGTGTAGTACAATTCTAAATTGTAGCAATTCTATTGTGGATTGAAATGTACTTCAAAACTTTTCAGACTACACTCCACTGTGCTGCTGATAACGAACCATATGATAACCACAGATATGAAGTGACTCTGTTTACTGGCAGCCGACGAAATGCGGGTTCAACGGCTGAGGTATCCATTATAATAACCGGAGATAACGGTGACAGCGAACCACGTTTATTACAGAGAACATCTTCAGTCTCCTTCAAGAGAACATCTCAAGACTCGTATCTTGTTACGACGGCATATGCTCTGGGTTCCTTGCAGTATATACGTATCTGGCATGATAACTCTGGTTCTGACCCCTCATGGTTCCTATCTGAAGTAATTATCCGTGATGTTGAGAGTGGGGAACAATATTTCTTCTTATGCAACAGCTGGCTTGCATGTGACGAGGGCGATGGTTTGGTTGAAAGACTTATACCAGTCGCAGGCCCAGAGGAACTTAAAGATTTCCAATATTTATTCATGCAAAACTCTACACAAGGATTCAGCGATGGACATTTGTGGTTCTCCATTGTTCTCCGTCCTGCTCAAAGTCGTTTTACGCATGCGCAACGAGTTACATGCTGTCTGTGTCTTTTGCTCTGTACTATGTTGGTGAACGCGATGTTCTTTAAAGTGCCTGTAGCTGCGGAGAACAATGTTGATGTTAATGTCGGTCCGTATCAGTTTACATGGCATGAAGTAATAGTGGGAATACAGTCGAGCTTGATAGTATTTCCAATCAACTTACTCATTGTATCCATCTTCAGACGCATTTCTGTCAGACCTACAAAAAGTTCAAAATACCTCAGTGGAAACAGTTCAGCAAAACCAAAGAAAGCTTCAGGCATTGCCATAAGTTTGGGCGACATTGAAATGGAAAAGAATAAAAAGAAAAATCAATCGAAAAATCAAGCAGGTATAAGGGATGTAAAACAAGACATACTCCAAGTAGGATAATCTTTTGCACAATACTCTTCTGTTCAGGGTATAAATTGTTTGCCGGTTTTCATGGCGATCAGATTGTTTTGTTTCGTAGAAAACACCAGGTTTATTTTGCAAAGCTTTCGAACCGTAAGGCCGGATCTTCATCAGTGCTAATGAAAACCCGAGCTTAACGATTGAAAGGTTTGCCAAACCAAACAAACGTGGTGTTTGTTTGAGGTATGCTTTGTTTTTTATTTATTAAAATTGACAGTCATAAAGACTCGCCTTATAATTTGTTTTAGATCAAACTCCACATGTGGAAACACATCAACCTGCTGTGAGAATGCGTCTCCTTCCTTGGTGGTTTGTATTTATAGCATGGTTCTTGGTGATCGCTACCTGCATTACAGCTGCTTTCTTCACCATCCTGTATGGTCTTCAGTTTGGTAAAAGACGACAAGAGCAATGGTTAACAGCATTAGTTATCTCCGTTTTCCAAGATATTCTAGTGTCACAGCCCATCAAGATATTTGCTTTGTCTCTTTTTGTTGCGTTCGTCATCAGGAAACCAAACAATGTCGACGTAAATGAAGAGAATGATAAATTAATACAAAATGAAGAGTGGATTCAAGAAAGTTTGCATAGAGTAAGAATCTTCATTGTTAATACCCAACATTATATAGAGACTTCTTGCACTTATTTACCCGTAGCAAAATTGAACGAAACTGGAGCTTATAATTCCCTCTACTGAGTTGATGTCATATATGCATAACAGCATAAGCTCATTTTAAGGTCAACTACAAGTGGTCTGTTGTGAAAATAAAAAAAAAAGTCATTATTTAAATTAAAAGAATATCTCGTGCAATTAGGTATGGGAGGTATGCTTGTGCTGTGAACTGCTGATTCGATAGCCTGATTGGTAGAGCCTAGAGCTCAGCTCGCTGCCTGCTGAATATCCAGGTTCAAATCCGGTTGGAGAATAGTTAGAGTGAGAGTTAGAGTGGGAGTTAGAGTGAGAGTCTTACTTTATCAAAAGTAGAAAAAGTTTGAGATTAATGTATACCGTGAATTGCATCTATCCATGGACAGTGTTTGAAGACATGTTTAATGGTTCACACGAAACTTTAATGGTTGTCTGGCGCATTTGACAGGTTTGAATTTGCTCTGGCAATCTCGTTCATCTAGTGTGACGCTGGTGGTCGAGCTCATTAAAACCTAACAACTGCTTGGATAAGTATAGAGAAATTTCAAAGCTTTGCGCAAACATGAAACATGGTTTTAAACCATCTGTTGGTATTTGTGAACCACCTTTCCATCTGCAGCATCTACAAGCACTTGCTACACATTCTTCACATTGAGTGTGCCTAATGCTCTCCTAGTGAACCATCTGCAAATATTTGTAACCACCTTTCCGTCTGCTGGAATCTGCAACACCAACTAACATTTGCTATGCACCATGTACATTGAATGTGGCTTATGCTGTCTGAATGAATCATCTGTAAACGTCTGCTAACCATCTTTCCATCTTCTAGCATCTGCAACATCAACCTAGATGTTGGGTGTTAGCATCTATAACCACCTTTACATCTCCATCCAGAAGTAAACTAGGCATATGTTACAAGATGAAACCACCTGTATTATCTGCTTACCGATGTCTACATTGGACATTTCTCTTAATTTTTAGGCAAATCCAGATGGCATTGTGAGGACAAAGACTGAACGAAAACCACCTGATGAATTGAAATTAAGAAAGATGAGACTTTTCCGTCAAAAAGAGAGAAAAATGTTCGGTGTGTGTCGTGAAGTCCTACAGTTCTTTTTCTTCTGGTGGATTGTTCTAATGATTGCTTATGGTCATCGTGAACCAGATGCTCACAGGTTGTCGACATCTATGGAGAAAACATTTACAGATCTTGGTAATGATAGTGAAAATTTTGCTTTCCAAAGAGGATCTCTCAAACATGATATTTTCTTGGTATGTCATCTAAAATTCTTATTTATTTATAGTTACCCTGGATCCTAGAGGGTTTTTAAGACGGCAAGCTGTAAAGATAGGGTAACTGGGAAGACCCTTTTGTACGCATAGTGACTCATAGTTAAAAATAATTCTGAAAATAAGGTCACACTGAGACTGTTGAGATCAAACATAAGTAGGTGGAAAGAAAATGTACATCATATATGTTTGTATGATACCAGGCGGAAATAATTTTAGTTTCTTTCGCGTATTTCTAACGTGCAAACAAGACCGAACCAAACTCGCAGCTTCTCCCATTGAGTTATTGAACCAACCAAGATTTCATTTGCGACGTCACCTGATAATGAGATAAACTATTTCTTGCTATTAGTTCTACTATCTTAAAAAAACTGCATTTTGTAAGGTATTTTGCACTGAATTTTTAGAAAAAAGGGGTGCAAAAAAATTTCTGCACCCTAGAGAGAAATTGCACCCCAAAATAAAAAAACCCCATATGATTAAAAAAAAATATAAGTGACTGGATAAATAAATGACCAAATATTAATTAAAAAAGATTTTGAACTAAACCTCTAACTAACCATTAACAACTGTGCCCCCAGACCTCCAGGCTCTTTTCTCTCTTTTTAAACACCTGTGCCCCCTTACCCCCCCTAAACCCTTGCCCCTGCTTTTCGGTGCCCCCCTACCCTGTCCGCACCCCCCCACCAAACCCCCCCACCCCTTCGGCAGCACTTCTAAACCTAAAATAAGGAAAATCCGCCTATAACAAAAAAAATAATAAGTAGTAATGTTTTGTAACGCGTATAATAAAAATACTAAATAATTATACAATGTTCAACAAATTCAAATAAAAAATTGCACAGTATATATATTGAAAAAATATAAATGTAGACAAAAATTAAATTAAAAAAAAAAATGAAAAAAAAATTTTTCCTTTTTTTTAAAAAATACAAGGGTTTTTGCAGTTCACCAGTAAAACACAGTATTAATAAAACAATTTTAATATACAAATTTATGTCAAAACAACATTTAAACTATAGCATAGTGTGATCATAGTTAACTATATATACTTATATATTAACTTCACACAAACTGAGGAGAAAAGAGAAAGAAATCATTCATTTGCTCATATTCATTATAAATATATAGCCATATTATAAATAAAAAATAAAGTCAATTTCCCAAGAAAATTCAATTTCCCAATCAGTTATTTCCTATAACATAATTTTAACCAAAAGTCATTTTTAAAATGTGGTTTTCATTTTGCAATGCATTTTCTTCTAACACAAATGGGTAGATCATTGTATTTCTCATTAGCAATGGGCCCAAATCCAATTACCACTTGGGTATCACTGTTTATATTTTTACCTATATTTTAGATTGTTTATTTGAGCTACCTTCCACGGTAGTATGGGGTAGGTGTTTATTATATTTTTAGCTACCGCAAGTTTTGTTGTGGGGTTTTACGTCTGCGTGTGTGCTGTCGAGCTTCGTGTGCTGTGTTGTTCTTTGTTTTCGGTGTATGTATACTTTTACAAAATTATCTTTATTGGGACACTAGGGACAGCAGGACCAGAAAGTATTGATGTTTTATATTCATCTTGTGTTTTTGTCTTTTGCAGGACAGAAACTATGGAATTCGTAGTTCGCCAGTTTAATATAAACTTACACGGACCTTTCACTAAGCGGCGAGTTTTTCTTGATGAATTTATTGAGAAGTATATATATATATGCAAATATGGACATCTTTATCCATATTTAAGTACGTTCTCAGTGGTTGTATTCTCTGATGAATGTAACTGTTATTATATTCATAAACTGTAAATCAAGATCACTGTCAGGTCAGTTACTATATGGTAATGTAATAATCATAAACTGCGCCGCGATACTAAATTGATCGAGCAAAAAAAACGAGTGTTTAAACGAGTGTAATATCTGATATGCAGTGCACGAAAATGAGTGGTTAAAAAACCCATATTGTTGGTTCATCAATATAGTTCAAAGCAAAATAAAAATAAACATTATCGAAGAAAAGAAAATCAAAGCTAAAGTAAATTAACATGATTTTTTTTTTTAATAAATTTTACATCACGTAATTGATTTTGTTTTGATTTAGTGATTTTCTTTATATTGAATTTTTAATGTTATATAAAGAGTATACGTGTTATATAATAAAGAGAACAGAAAACAACCACTTAACTAACTAACTTCTACTTAACTTATCATTCAAAGATATATTTCTTTTCAATGACTTTACTTCACATTATACTTACTTTTATCACTATTACAATTATAATTTTACTGATGAGTACAACAATCGATTCAAAAAATAACAACAATAAATCACATGTTTATGTATTCGAGTTGTTGTTCTTTTGTATTTAAAATACTTTAAGTAACTAAGTACATATTGTCTCCTTGTATTAAGACCTTATTTAAATGTTAATAACGAATATGGACAATAATGGGATATTTCGGGCTGTAAGTGCCGATAAACTCATAAATAAAACATGTTGACTGCTAGCCAGCTCTAGAAATGACGCTAAACAGTTCATTGCCTTGGTGAAGAAATAAAGCCATAAGAAAAAAGCCATCTTCACACAGTTGTTTCTTTATCTTTGCATTTTTGCATCAAGCAGAAAAAGCTTGCAAATTGCAACACGCAATTCAATTTTTTATTTTTCCCTCCTCGGTGCCCCCCGGAATTCTGACATCTTAAATCAGACGCGAGAGATCGAAAGAAATCTCGACAATACATATAACTCGGGAGCTGGGTCGAGTGAACTCTGGAGAAACCTTAGCATGTCAAAATTAGGAGTGCTGCCTGCGGCAGCAATCAAATCAAACCTGCCATATTCGAACATAACTTTGAGAAGTCGTTTTTCACTAACTATGTGATTTATTCTGTTCCAGACAAAAAACAAAAGAGATTTGTTGATGTGGATTCGTGAAGTGATAATCCCAGGACTTTATCATGAAAAGTGGTATAACAATATGACTGACAAACAGGGCTGTTTCATATCAGATGGAGTGGGATATCTCATTGGGAGTCCTAGACTTAGACTCTTACGAATAAAGAAAGGTGAGCATTTTGTTATTTCGGATAATTACTATATGAATTTTCGTAATTAAACAACCACTTTTGAGGAATATTTGAAGAGTGCGAGAAAGATTAAAACCAAACTTTATGTCTTCAATCTTGATATGAAGTATGTCTTGTCATGGTGGACATTCATTCCCCTGGCAATTTATTATCCCTGGTAATTATTATCTATTCTGAAATTCAAAATATGAATAAAACAAGACGAGTTTTTGAATGATCTAGAAATGCGTTTAGCCCTTATATGAGTCGTTGAATAGAAACGAAATTTAGTTTCTTCACATTAAAATGGAAAAATTGCGTCCAAAGAAGCTATGTTTTTGACAAATCGATTGTATTTTCTAGATACATGCGACATTCCTAAAGAATTCGAGGGTAAAATCGATGGGTGTGAAACTGAGTATTCCTTCTCTGATGAATATCGAGAAAAATACAACTCCATGAACTGGGTTCCTTCCAACAGTTCTGCGACAGATTACATGTGGCAGTACAGAACTCAATCTGAACTTTATGAAAGACCGTTCTGGTCTGATCTGGCGACATACAGAGGAGGTGGTTATGTCCTCAAGTTAAACAAGAAGAAAGATGAAGCAATTAAACAACTTGATGAGCTAAATGAAACCTGGTGGATCGATGGAGAAACACGTGCTGTGTTTGTAGAGTTCACATTGTTTTACCCCGGCAAGAATCTTCATTGTATTATCACAATCGTGTTTGAATGTCCCGCATCAGGGGGGTGCACGGCCACCTTCCAAATCCTAGCCACCAGATTGGATGAATTGATTGGCAACTACAGAATATTTGTTTTGGCATGTGAACTTGTGTTCATAATATCCATCGCACTATTCACGTACAAAGCATTCAAAGACATGATACAACAAGGTGCTAAATATTGGTATCAGTTCTGGAATTGGGTTGAGATGTGTATCATTGCTGTTGGTTGGACTTGTCTGGCTTTATATATCCTCCGGTTTATTGCGAACAAATGGACCAAGGCGAAGTTCAATGACGATCCAGATAACTTTGTTAGTTTCCGTTATGTAGCAACTGCCGACCAGTTGTATGGAGTTGTTATTGCTTTCCTGGTATTTCTTACGTCCGTCAAGTTTCTTCGTCTGTTCCGTTTCAATCGACGTATGTCCTTGCTTGGCTCAACATTAAAGTACGCGGCTTGGGATATGTTCAATTTCCTTATCCTCTTTGCAGTGGCGTTCATTGCATGTGTTAGCGTCGCTTATCTTCTCTTCCAAACCAACATTGATATGTTTTCAAGTATTCTGAGCACCACGGAAACTCTGCTGAATATTATCCTGGGTAAATTCAAGTATATGAATCTAAGTCATGATACCTTTGTCTCTAGTGCAGTTGTCTTGGCTGTTTATTGTGTTGTGGTCGTATTTATCCTCATGAATGTGTTCATGGTTATCCTAAATGATGCCTTCAAGGTGGTGAAAGGAAACAACGACCTACAGGAGAATGAACACGAGATCGTCGACTACATGGCATCACGTTTGAAGTCTTCGCTTGGATTCCGTACAAAACCATCACCAACAATCTCTGATTTCGAGCATGAGTATGGTTTCAGACCAACCTATGTTCCACCAATCAATAAGAAGTACCAAGTACCAGCTACAGCAGTCCTGGATAGAAAACTTCAAGAATTGTTGGATTTCATCGAGAAACAAGCACATCGTGATGATATGGAGAATATGCGTGTTGATCAGTTTGAGGACGATGCTACCAAGAAAAAAGCTCTGTTGCTGTTAATGAGCTGAACAATTTAATAAATATTTCATAATAAATTTAAGAATTTTGCACATAATCTCATTGTTGAAAGCTACCTTAGTTTAAAGAATAGTTAGACTGTGGCACTGTGCATATATTTTAGTGCTTTATGTAATAAGCATTTTACAAGGTCAAGAATTTCAATGCTTTGCCATTGGTGTTTGTTAAAAACTACCATTATTTAAAGAGTTGCTAGACTGTGCATGTGCACATATAGTTTCTATGCTTTAAAAAAATGTATTGATGTTTCTTGGAAAAATGATTCTATCGTCTCTGTTATTTTCAATGTCTTTTTCCGTAATGTTTGTTCCAAACAGTATTTAAAGATTTGACTTTTGTAGATTGCACATTATTGCAATTATTTATTAATATATTAATTATATGTACGAAGTCGAAGATAAAACTGAATGTATAGACTTAATGATTTCGTAGATTTTTTGCACTGAATGTTAAACCACGTTCTTTCGAACTTTAAACATAATTTAAACTTAAATTGTATATCTCAGTTGTTATGGCTGATTGTAAATGATTGTTAAAGGAATTATCAGGTATAGTAAATTTGAAATAAAGTTTCATCATTACGTCACATTTTCTACTTTTGTTTCATTGAATATCAAGTTACTTAGTCCATAATGCCGTTGTCGTTCCCATCATGCAACATTACTCATTACCGTAATGTTTAATCTACGAATATGAAGATTAATACGTTAACGTGGCAAAAGGAATTTATTGTTTTTGTGTTTGTTTGCAAGCGCGATAGACTATTGTAGCTGAAACTGTGATGTTAGCGACTTTTTGGTTTCGTCCCGTATCAGATATTAATACATGAGAAGCCGTTCATTATCTGATTTCTAAACACGGAGAAGTTTGTTGTAAAACGAGCCGAAAATCTCCCTGAAAATGGCCCCTGCATCATAGAGATTATAAAAGAATAGAGGGGGCATCCAATTGACAAATGTTATAGTCAAAAAATTAACAAAAAGGAAAAATTTAAGCTTCCTAATCAAGTCAATTGGAAAGGTCGCAGCAATCAACCTGTTTTGCATTATCCCCAACCAAGCCCCATTGTGTATCCTATAGTATACAAAAACATCTTGGATTGTGGGATCACCCTGGAGGGGGTACAAAATGTCAAAATCTGTGGGTATCTAGCTCGATAGAATAGTTGAATGTAGAAGGGTTGTTGACTGTTGTAGTTGCATGAAATTTCGCTCGAAATTTCCAACTACAACTTTCAAGCTAGATGCCCAAAAATTTAGAATATTTACCTTTTACCACACACTGGCATCACCCTGGTATATAGAAATGAATTTGTGGTTGTGACAACCGGACTCTGTCGCTCAATTTTGTCTTGGTTTCAGTCCATATCTTGGATTTTCGAGATGCAATTCTTCAGAATTTGTTCTATTATAGATTGTTTAATTAAGGAATTTATCTACCACAACTGATAAGAATGGAATGCGAACCAGTTTACTTAAATTCACATTATGAACCATTGAATTACATTGTGAATGTATTTCTACTTTCAATAACGTACATGAATATGTGTAGTTATGTGCATTGTATTTAAAATATGTTGTTCGGTTAATAATCGGTTTGTTGCATTAATGTACAAGGAATTAAGTACGACCGTATTTTGAAATGACATGCCTAACATTTTAAACTGATTGCATATACCAACTAGACCTACTATATATACAATTAATAAGATTTATAACATTGTAAGTTGTATTGTACGATAAAATGTTCCCCAATATTTTGGTAATTAGTGTCAGTTGTTGACACGGAGTAGGGAATGACTTGATGAATTTCGTATTCTTTGTGCAATGTCCATGACCATGATAATCTGAAAAAGAATGGTGTTTATAATTAGATTTATGTATGTTTGTCACTTGTATGATAACGACACATCCATAACTCGAAACTATATCAGAGAAGTAATCCTTTAATTAAAAAATCTCAGTACTTTATGGCTAAGGCTATTTTACATATTGAAGTTTCTCTGATTACAGAGGTGTGACCTCGGTAATTAACTTTTAATTATAGTTACACGAAGTAACTCTTAGCTAACTCTTTAATAAAATAAAACTTATTTTTGATCAAGAAGTTCTCCCTCCACTCCTGGAACACTTTTATCAAACTGCACTTCGCTCATCAAAGAAACATTTACTTAGCCTTTTAGGGTAAACTAATCTTCACTCTTCTATTAAAATGCTCTTGATAATTTTCTTGAACAACCACGTTTTCAGGTAATTATATCGACAATCGCCATCCTCTGTTTCGTGAACCTAGTAGTAGTACGTAAAACTCGTTCAGTTATTATATAGAACATTATAAACACTTACAACTTAGGAACGTTGCTCCAGCAGCTTCTCTCCTCGTTTAAACTGAAACTGAACGAAATTCTGTAGTCGATTTGAGCTCGCTACAGCAATGGCAGCTCCTTTGAACTTCCGTCTGGCATTAAACTCACGCTTTGGAGTGGAAACCTCTTCATCTTTGCTTCCTTTCCCATGATCTTGAATCCAGTGATGACTAAGAATTTCTTGTGCTGTGAATCTCTGTTTTGAATCAACTACCAATAATTTACTGACTAAGTCTTTGGCATCTTGTGAAACATCGTCCCAGTAAGGAGCTAGGAACTCGTAATCGCCTGCAATAATTAGATCAAATAACTCGTCCTGGTCTTTATTAGGACTACGGAATGGAGGAAAACCACATAACATTATGTAGAGAATGACCCCAGCAGCCCAGATGTCAACTTTCAGACCGTAGCCTTTCTCCTCCAATATCTCTGGTGCAACGTATGTCGGTGTACCACACACTGTAAATAGAGGTACTCTCACTTCTACAGCCAAACCAAAGTCAGCTAGCTTCAGCTGTTTCTTTCCATTAGATGAAATGTGAACCTATATGGATTATCAATAATATAAACTGTATTTAGCAATTGATCACATTTTAGGTTATTATGTCATAAATACGTTCTTTGCATGAGAACCTTGTTGCCATGAATTATTTGTTTGATTATGGCTGACCACTATCAGGCCTTGTAATATTTTCATGCGAATTGTCGTAAAAAGTAGAAATACTTCCGTCTAAGGTCTTGTTCATATCACCAGGGAGTATTTTAGCGTCATTTTTTATCATTTGGGCGCTGCGAGCCTGCGCCACACCCAGTGCCCCCACCCCAGTATCATAGCGACTAGCTATAAAAATCTCCAGATGCCAGAGCACGCTAGTGTCGCCACAGGCATCCCAAGCTCACATTGTTGCTATTTAATTTTTTTTTTATTAATAATTTTTTATTATTGCTGTTTGTATTTTATGGTATATTATGTGTATGTGTTATGTCTGTTATGTTATGTGCCAGAAATGGTATGATGGAATTAAATATATATTTATTATTGATGGTTAGGGTACTTCATATTAGCAAATTATAGTAGACTTGATAGTCGAATATATATTGTCAAAAAATTGCTAAAATATTGTGTCAAATGTAGAAATAAAGTTACTTACTTCTACTACAAGTTGCAATCGACTTTTCGATGTTGACTTGGTGTGATTTTAAATCCACTTTGAGGGGATGGTATTCTATGTAATATTAAGGAGAAGGCAGGTAAATATAGCTCCAACGAACTCGCATCGGCTTCACATTACATTTCACATCACATTTCACATCACATTCATCGTCTTCAGCAAACACAAGAGATTTTTTGTCGGTGAAAATCCATAATTTGTTCGATTTTCTGACAATCTCAGGCTCCGTGGCTGTCGATACCCGGGGATATTCAGTTGAGAGCTTGCGAGTTCGAATTACACTCTCTATTGTTATTGGTTGATTACATTGTTGTCGCGTGAACGCGTTCGAATCAACCAATAACAATAAGTATAGGTTATCATGCGATGGCGAGTACAATTAGGGATTAATAGTACGAGTGATGTTTGGAAATTTTGCCAAAATTGGACGAGCCGCCGGGGCGAGTCCAATTTGGCAAAATTTTCAAACATCACGAGTACTATTAATCCCTAATTGTACGAGCAACATCGCATGATTTCTTGTTTATTATTAGCATGACAAAATGTCCGCCATTTTGTTTGTTTTGGGAAAATCATTAATTGTACTGCAGTACAATTAATGAAATAATTGTACTCCTCTCAACCAATCAGCATCCAGTAATTTTGTCATGCTAATAATATACAATTATTGGACGAGGTTGAGCAAAATATCGTGATTTATCAGTGGCGAGCAGATCAATTATTTGCCGATGCCGAAGGCAGAGGCAAATAATTGATCTGCGAGACACTGATAAATCACGATATTTTGCGATAACCGAGTTCAATAATTGTTTTATCATTTACTGCAAAAACATTTAGTGCAACTTTGGTCGCCTTCTTCGTGTTGTCAGCATCTTTTTGGTCGAGCAAACAGGTCAAATCGTCTTTCGACAGCTCTGCAAAACGGGCCATGTTTACTAATGATTATAAAATGGCTAAAGAAACCGATATTTTGCAGCTAAGCAGTGCTTGCCGAAAGTGCGCATGCTCAATAAACTGTTTGCACCAGTTATTTGCAGCTGACGTATTATTTACACCAGTTATCTGTAGGTGAATTAGCCAATGACAATTGAGAATATAATTATGTGAATGATAATAAAGATTATTATTCATTGTACTGTGTTATCGTTTTCTTATTGGCTAAAAACTTGCGAATTATTATCGATATCTGCCGGTGCCCGCGCTATTTTTCAGCGGAAACAGTAATCTGCAGAGATAATTGGACGGCGCCCGGAATATTCCAGCGGTATATCGCATAAAATTACAAATAAGCGGGAAATTTTGAAGTTTGTTTTGTCTTCAAGTTTTAATATTTACAATGGCTAGTGCTCGTTTCGCAACGAGAAAATAGTAGAAATTGAGAAAATAGTAGAAAACAAAGACTCGGCAAACACAAAAAAGGCACAAAAGTGTGGCAAGAGAGGTATTTTTGAAATATTCTCATATTTCTTCTGTATTTATATTTATGAACAGTAATAAAATCTTTGTTTTCAATATTTGCTTGTTCTATTCGTCAATGCATGTTATAAAATGAATAATAAAACAATTATTGAATTCGGCTTACGCAGGATATCGATAATTATTCAGACCTCGGTCAACGTTATCCGCCTCAGCTTCGCTTCGGCAGATAACGTTGACCTTGGTCTGAATAATTATCGATATCCTGCTCTGCCTCATCCAATAATTGTTAAGTGTAATTCGAACTCGCGAGCTCTCAACTGAATATCCCCGGGTATCGACAGCCACGGAGCCAGAGATTGTCAGAAAATCGAACAAATTATGGATTTTCACCGACAAAAAATCTCTTGTGTTTGCTGAAGACGATGAATGTGATGTGAAATGTAATGGGCTTTATGGATCTGTTGTTTTTTTGGCGATTCGATGCATTATTATGCGACGCGAGAAGGATTTGTGAAGCCGATGCGAGTTCGTTGGAGCTATATTTACCTGCCTTCTCCTTAATATTACATAGAATACCATCCCCTCAAAGTGGATTTAAAATCACACCAAGTCAACACCGAAAAGTCGATTGCAACTTGTAGTAGAAGTAAGTAACTTTATTTCTACATTTGACACAATATTTTAGCAATTTTTTGACAATATATATTCGACTATCAAGTCTACTATAATTTGCTAATATGAAGTACCCTAACCATCAATAATAAATATATATTTAATTCCATCATACCATTTCTGGCACATAACATAACAGACATAACACATACACATAATATACCATAAAATACAAACAGCAATAATAAAAAATTATTAATAAAAAAAAATTAAATAGCAACAATGTGAGCTTGGGATGCCTGTGGTGTCGCTTTGACAGCAAAATATGGATGTTTTGAAAAAGATTGATAAAGTAAGATTACTATTCTATCATTGCTTATAAACAATTTTACTGCTCAGCGATTGCTGATTTGGCTGCAATTAATTTTGTATTCTGAATTTGAGTTAAATCTGCCTGCATGCTCGTGTGAAAACTGAATCTCTCTTTCCTTGTCTTTTTTTACTATAGTATAACTCATGTTATTTACACTATAGGAAATTGATACATAAAGACAATGAAAGAGAAACTTAGAGCAAGTCTAGCCGCTTCGGTTCAGTTTTGCACTGAGATTTTCCGAAGTTGACAAGTCGCTCTTTCTCTCGCTCCGCCTCTATGTCATCCCTCGCTATGTCATGTTATTCACACTATAGTGGAGCAATACAGAAAGACTCGCTATCTAATTGTCGATATATAGCGAGTAGCGAAACAGCCATCTCCTCGGCGCGATTTTTAACGAATTTATTTCAATAAATTATGAAAAACGTTTTGAAATACTGTTTTCTTGCTCGTTTCTACTAAAACAATTAGATTATTCGCTCTCGATTTCTATGAGATGATAGTTAATTCGGGCTTCGCCCTCATCAACTATCACCTCGTAGAAATCTTTAGCTCATAATCTAATTGTTAAATAGAATGACATGTAAATCTATTATAATTTCTATGACTGTGAGTCTATGACTACTGACCTTCCCATGAGGCAGCAAGGGAGGCTGGAGCTAGAGTTCCAGACTTCCTCTTGTGAAAGCAAATGACAAACTGGTTGGCAAGGCAATATACAGTAATTAGCCAGTCTGCTTGGACAGCCCAAGAGGTAAGCCCAGTAATTCACATGTGAACAGCTCACACGTGAACAGCTTCTAAATATTGCAGGCCATGTTACAAAGTTCCTGATTAACAGTAGTCCTCACATTAAGTACTTTAGCCAGTGTGAGTAGCTGTTTGCATTTCCAGAACCAAAATACTGTAAACACTAATTTCATCTCTGAAAACATGTTAAGCTATAAAGCTATACAGCGCTAATTTCTCTAAAAAGGTAAGGTTCAATGGACGTGACATTTATAATATGTTGTTCTGGAACTAATAACTTCTCTGTTAGCAAGAAGAATAGTTCTGAAGAACAAGAAACTCTACACTATGGTCTACAGTGTATGGATGACACATATAATTTAATATATACTTCCCTTCACATAAAATACTCTTATGGCTATGCAGACATTTTAACTTCATATTGAAAGGTGCACGTGGCATTTGCAGAAAGTATAGCAGCTACTTAATAATTAACAGTTATTCTACAAACTCGAGTCGTATATGAGCTGATAGCCGATGAGGCGCGATAGTGCTGAGTCGGCTATCAGTCATATACGACGAGAGTGAGTAGAATAACTGTTTTATTATATACACAAGCTCTGGATCTGGATATTTACTTTTTTCAAGTAAAACTTGAATTTCCTCTTCATTTAATTGCCAGCCATTTTTCTACTTTTCTCTACTAGCAGGATATGAGCTAATATCCTGCTAGTAGAGAACCAATCAGATTGCAGAATACCTCATATCCAGAGCTAATGTGTATATAATAACAATATATAGCCTGTTACAGAAAATTTGGCGGTGAAGTAGGGTACAACTACCTGAAAATTATAATAAGAACTTCAACATTTCGAGTGAAGGCTAACTTCAAGATGAAGGGCCTTCGCTTGAAACATCGAAGTTCGTATTGTATTTTTCAGGTAGTTGTACCCTACTCCACCGCCGAATCTTCCACCTACACTGACACCACACGTTCGAGTCATTGTTATTGTTACAGAAAATAGCTGCAATAATATTGAACTTTAATGTAGGTTGATATATTCTATTGAATACTAGTCAGTATTGAATACTATGGATCTCTCTTGCAAACTTACAATATTAGTTTTTAACCTCACTCTGGCTGGCTGTTTTGTATGCATGAGTAGTGAACTCAGCCATCCTTTCTAGATGGGGGGGGGGTTCCATCCCATTTTTCCAGCCAAGATTTTGTCTGAATCCCACTAACCCAACACACATACTGATTTTCAAAATCCCATTCCCAGCAGCAAAATTGCTGTTGCAAATCCCATTCCCTGTGGTCCAAATCCCATTTTTCCGGGGGGAAATAGGCAAATCCCAGCTACCGTTTTACCACATCAGAATCTTCTTTCTGGACAGGTTATGGTAAGCCTGTACCAAGAAATTCTAACATTTAGGTATTGATACACCTGTACAGGAGTCCCTCCCAAACTGAAATGCTAGTATAAATACACTGAACAACATGTATTAATTCTTACCAGTAAATTCTCTGGTTTCAAATCTCGATGGACAATATTCTGCTTATGAAGATAGTCTAACGCATTTGCAACATCTAGAGCAAACGAGCTTGCAACTGGTTCTTCAAACTTCACAGCATTAGAAATCTCATCAAATAGATCTCCACCCATAATGAGTTCCATGACCAGGTAAACATCAAACCTAGTATCAATGGTGTCATATAACTTAACAATATTCTCATGACTACATGCTTTCATGATTCTTATTTCATCTTTCAACATGTTTTCTTTTCCTATTATTTTCTTTCTGTCAATAATTTTCAAAGCATGTTTTTGTTTGGTATCCTTGTTTGTACCAATCCTAACTACGGCAAAGTTACCATCACCAATTTTTTCTCCCACTGTGTAAACATGTTCTATATTATCAACTTTTTTCCTTGATTCATTATTTTCAGCTCGGTTGGATGCCAACCCATGGCTTTTATCCCGTGGTGAACTCTTTGTCTCTCCTTGGGAAATTTTAGCTTTGTCATTAAAGATATTTTTGTTATTCGCATCTTTTAAAGCTTGATCATTTCTACTACTGTTCTGATTATTCTGAGGACTGTTTTTCTTTCCATTCTTAGGTGTGTTTTGTACAGTTTGTTTCTGCACCTTATTTTCCAGGTCAGCATTAGGAGAACTTGTGTTACTATCATTATTGCTTTTTCTCCTAATTGTAGGTAGTTTTACAGAATTCTTAGATTGCAGCTTGCGTGGTGATGGTTTGTGTTGGTCAGACTGACTGACATCACTTTCATCAGTGCTGTTGATTGATGGTAATCTTGTCTTCTCAGGTGGTTTCAATTTAGCACCCTGTATAATGTCCTCTAAATCAGACAAATGTAGTTTTTCATTCCCAACAGCAATAAAGCAATCGTCTTGCTTAAAAAGATCAGATAGATCATTCACACGCTTGCCAGTTAGATCATACAAACGTCGAACACTATTGGTTCCCCAAACTCCAATAGCCAACGTCACCTCGTCTAACACTTGATCTAAGGTCTGAGCAGTTCGTTTGTTTAATAAAACCTTTGCACTCCTTCTAGGTTTATGACCATACCGTATTACTGTTATTATTCTAGGCTTGATAGTATCTGATCGTTTCCTGGGCGATGTCTCCTCTGAATAGCCTTTGAAGGTTTTGTAATATTTAGTCGATTGTGTCGCTTTGTCTTTGTTGACATGTTTCGCAGAATTCCAATATGGAAGATTGTCACCAACACCATATCTTAAATTCTTGAGTTTGGGAAATGACGAACAAATATACCCCTGACCATGTTGAAATTCTTGTAAGTTTTCCACAGCCTTTCCAGTCTTTGTGAGTACATATCTTGCTCCGAGCGGTAGGGATAACAAGCGTGTAAGATCATTCAGCAATGTTTCCATATTACGATACTTCTGAGGGGTAATAGCTAGTTTATAGCCTCTAAAAAACTTGTCCCCATTCTTATAAAAAGTCACTACTTTCGGGACAACATTTTGGGCTGCTCGTACAGCCATATTATAATATAAATTTTGTAATAAAAATTAACCCTTCGGATATCACGAGTTATTAATAAGCCATCTTGTTTACTTTACACCGATATGACTCTTGCTAAAGTTTGCAGCTTGTCAATGTATAAATGATATGATGAAGATAGCCTGCTGGGTTGCCAGTATAGTTTCTTTATATGGGTCGACGAAACAAGAGTATAAATACTAGATAGAACAAGGGAAATGTTTGACAAAACTCACAGGATATGACTATATCCGGCTAGAGACCGCTCACTAACCTTCCTCAAAATCCTCACTGACAAGGCAAGTCAAATCCAAAATATTATGCACAAGTTCCCCAGACAAGCAATCTCAAAGTGTACGATCTTTTCCCCAAGGTCCTGGTAAAAAATTGAGTTTAGGACGTTTAGTACAGCTAGATCTCGTCTTTAATGTTACAAATAAAGCTTCTTATTAAAATTTGAACAAAATTGAAATTTTAATCACAAGTTTTAATTCTATAGCACATGGTAGCTATAGCAACACTAGACATTTAATTATAAATGTTTCACGTTCGTTGTTATGCAGTGCATGAAACATTCAGATTTTAACAATAGATAATTCAGTTATTTTTGTAGACAATTATATGGTCTCCCGGTTGATGACATATGCCATGGTAATCTCATATTTTATAGTGACAGGAAAGACTGACTTTCAAATCATGGCATAATTAAGCATAGGCCTATAATTGGTAGTGGTCAACTTGACTTTCCCTGATGCGGTGATGCCATGTATTTAACCTTGTTGATATTGTAATCGTAGTTAGTAGTGATCTTTCTAGCATGCTATAAAATATACCCGACAACTAATATTAGTTATACAAATTCCCAAGCATTTGTAAGTCAATGTTAATGACCAAACAGAGGATTAGAGTTAATGGGATTGTAGTCTATGACTCTGTCTATGATCACGAATCTCTGATAAACTGTAAATGCTTTGAGATTGACATTAATTGCCATAGTTTGAAAGAAAATTGCGAAAAACGAACAGATGAAATTTAAAACAAATATCTTAGAGCCGTGTAGCGGTTTTTGTATATCTTGAAGGCGTTTAAAAATTGTCAAAATTCGAAATCTCACGCAGAAATGATTAAAAAAGAAAGCGATTCATGATGAGTTGAAAATTGCGACACAGATGAGTTGAAAATTGAATACTGTCTTGCACTGAATGTTGTATTTTGCTTGAATTTGTTTCAATTGAACTATTTTCATGATTTTCACACATGTTGAACCGACATCGTGTGATCGGGATACTACAATCTTGGCCAAAAGTTCGTAGAACGACTGACAGAATGCGCGATTTTCCCTACTATCGGGTTTTAACACGAAATTGTATCTCCCCCCGCGCCCCCATTCAATGTTGCTTTCTAGCATTTTTACTTGACGTAATAGTTTGTTTGTCCCAGATGCCAAGTCACTAAACCCCATGTCTATTCTGTGCTAAACATCAACATTGAATGGGGGGAGGGGGGGGGGTGCATCACATGCACAGAGAATGACTCCTTGGTTTTTGGCCAAGATTGTAGCAAACATCTTTTCAAACCACCTTTCTTGATATTCTTGCTCAGCATCAGTCGTCCGAATTATCTTATTTCTCATCCTCCTCTGTACTCGTTCTTGAAGAGAGTTTACAACACTATTCTACTCAACTCACAAGCACAGAAGCCCTGGGTACGAGGTTGCACTCAATTATACTATAAATGTATCGGATGGGAAGCACGGATGGGAAGCACGGGTGGCAGACACCGCCCCTTACTCTGAGTTAAGCTAGCTGTACAGCAGGTCGAGGGCAGGGATTTACTTCAGTTGGGTGACTTCCCCGTGCTTGATAAACTCATATATAAGTTGACATTGGTTGGTTCTTTCCTGTACTTCCAAGGGTATATTTGTCCGGGTACTCAGGCTTTCCTCCCTTAAACCTAAGTACGGTATATATCAAACTAACACTCAGAGACCTTAATTGAACTAATGAAGCAATAACGTACGCCAACATAGAGGATCTGTTTCTATACTAAGTATATCTTGAGTGTGGATTTCCAGTGAATAGGTATAGCTATATATTGAATTTTAGAGCGAAGACCCTTCGTCTGGAAGTTAATAACCAACTATACTATAACGTCCATCGGTCCATGTAGGCGAAGGGCCTTCAGTTTCACGAAATGTCAAAGTACATGAAAAGTCAACCAACTTCGTGACTACTAGTTTCATGCATTCTAACTGTAATTAATGCAATACACAAGCTTTCGAAACATATATAGATGGAAGTACTCATCTATAATCCGGCCAGACTATAGACATCTATAATCTAGGTTTATGCAAGAATATGATCCTTCTTCGTCACGTGTGTATATTGTGTTTTCGCCAAATCAACCAATATAGTATAATATTGTTAGGTCTGTTAGAGTTAGCGATGGACAGTTAAGTCAAAGACAAAGTTAAGCTAACAATAACAATATTATATCAATTTTCCCGGCAAACCTTGTATTGTATCAACTATATAATATAAATTATATAGTTTTATATATTGTTTATATTTTAACCGCTTTTTAAACGCTTTTTAAATGCATTTTATGTCTTTGTTATACAAGTAGCTCGATTGGATACACTGTCTGATTCTGTCTGATAGATGAACATTCGGCAGGATCGCGGGCTCGGGGAACGAGATTGATTCGGCATTTGCCGTTATTAGTACGTAGTCTCCTACGCAGCCGCTAGTGGGGAGAGAGGAACGACCGGCACTATAAGAGCAGTTGAAACTATTATTTCCTATCTTTACTATTATTCTGAAATCGTTGCAAGCCGGAAAAACGAAACATCAGTCGGTCTGCGCTATGAGTGATATATCGTATTTTTGCCTCTATTGTGAGTATTGACTATGATTCTAACGATATCATTTTTCTTTATTTGTTTGCGAAGAAAATCATTGCTTTATACTTGTTTATAAAGGAAACATAAAACTAAGCAGAATCTGAAATTTCATTTTCTTGACTTCATTGCGGGCTGGCGTCTTCGTATACCAGGAAATTTTCATCCTGCCTACTCATGGTTTCAGATAACACAGCCAGTATCTCGACAACCGGGCCTAGCCCCTTTTCCTTATATGGACGAATAAAGATTTTTTTAGTAAAATAAAGGAGGCGAGATCATTGATAAACGGAAGTCCATATTAAGAGGTCCTGAATCTTTAACCTATCCGTATAGACCGTGGGCATGTATCATATACGGTAATTAATGAATTAGCATAACAAGTGGTCACTAATAAATAACTTCACTATTAAACAATACTTGCATGTGCATGGAAAAAAGATCTTTGAGACTTTGTTATATCTTTCATTTTGCAAAGCTTTCCATCCATATGCCAGAATCTTGTACTAATGAAGAATTGGAATTACAGATCGAAAGCTTTGGCTTTGCAAACTGAATGTGGTTTTTCCACAAGACAAAATGCATCATAATAACACATTACAATTATATATTTCTATGGGGTGCCATGTTTCTGTTTTGTTTCCGGAATGAATGAAAATCATTATATATTCATAACCAGTTGAAGCACCAATTCATTTGGTCAAGTGTTTGCTGGTGTGATGGACCTCTTCAAGTGTTTGGTTCTTGTATTAATTCTAAACTTTGTCTCAACCGAGACAGTACATTCGGATGAGCATGAAGATGCTTTTCACAATATTTTGACAACACTGAAATTAAACGACACATTACGACCACAAGACGTGAAGTCAATTTTAACGAAGTTGGGAATACATGACTGTTTGAATGCCACCCAACACAAGGTACAAATAGTAACATGTAATGCATGGCAAACCTTTTACCATGTAATGGCTGTAGTAAGTGATCGTGATTTCTAAAATAAATGCCGTGACTGTTCCTCTTAGTCTTAACTGCAATACTCCAATAGTCTTTCAATGTATCTATTGATATCAGAATATCGACACATACAGTCATTGCTATACATATGTTAGTTAAATTTCATTTAAGCTGGACCTAGACTGAATTCTCCATATATTACTACAAAGGTACATAGAAAGTCTATAGAAAGCGTTCTGTAACTGTACAAACCAGCTGATATCTTACGTCTTGCTTTGTAAGCTTATAACACATTTATATTTGTATAATACAACAAAACGTGTAAGGTATATAATTTAAATACAATAAAGTCAATCAAAATACGTTTGAGCTGCACATGACTGCTAGAATACTAACATTAGTATAGACACAAAATAACCTATATACGGCTATAGACTAATTAATTAACCTATGACATGTACGGTTCCTAACATTCTCAGTTTATCAAGGTACTCTTTTAATATTGGAACATATGCCGGCCAATTGTAATATCCCTATCGTATCATGCAATCTCGTGACCGAGTAATACATTGCTTTGTTGTTTAAGGATTTACCATACAAGCTGATATTGGTAACGTGTTGTTCTAGATAATTTGTTAACTGTAGTATGATAAATGGGCACGAGTTTTACCGATAAACCGCTTATATACTTATAGCATAGTTACACTTCAAAGGTTTACTAGGTTTCAGAGGTAATGTCGTGGTGTTTTCCTCAAAAAACAGAACAATCATATTTATCACCACGTAAACCTACAAGGAACTTGCCTCATGCAATTTGAATATATCTATATCCTTATAATATTAGCACTGATGCATGAAGATCATCGGGCTTACGGGATCGAAAGCTTTGCCAAATAACTAAAGGTGGTCTTCCCACAAAACAAAACTAATGTTATATTTATCGCCCTGTTAACCTAAACTAAATGAAACGAATGTTATGCTGTAGGTTTGTATTATCAAACTACCTGGAAAATATAGCACGAACTACGTCTGGAAGGCTGTAGGGCATTCGCATGAGACGTCGAAGTTCTTGTTATGTCTTTATATATTTTCAGGTAGTTTGATCCGAGGTTTGATCCTACAAACCCATATGCACAGCATATCGTTTATCGCTGCCTACACCGGAACCACGCATTCAGGAACTTATATTGTCCTTACAGTGTGTCACAGCTGAGTCATTGTTCAAGATCTTCAATATTTCAACATCATCATCGGTCAATGAAGAGGAGTTTTCAAAGTTTGCTCAGATAATAGTTTATGCACTTCTACCAAATGAAGAAAATATTGAGGGAAATACCCATGATGGTGATGATGGTGATGGTGGTGAGCATGATGGTGGTGATCATGATGGTGATGGACATGATAACGAAAGACAAATCACCCAAAATGTTGATGTTTACAAAGAGCTTTTGGAAAGATATGAAACACGTGTTTTATGTGAACAGATTGTTAACCAGTTATTGAAAGATGTCAATGACACCACAGGACAACTACTTCATGCAGGAAATAAGGTAAGGCCACATGAACCCATTACCAATATTTTTCCTCCTGGAGGCTCACGGTTTCCAGTCAAGCGTTTTCATCATGTACGGAAATCTTTAAAACCATGCAAAATAAATATCTTATAGTTGTCTTAACCAACAGGCACTCAGAATCACATGAACAAAAGACTAAATGATGTACGTAATGTATAATAACACTTTAACAGATATTAATCATTTCCTTGACACATATGAAAACAACCTTACAATACTTAGAAATGCGGTCGGCATTAATGGCGATTATAGAATTAAAACACTTGAAGGCTTGATTATGTATATTTGTTATGAGATGTATATTTCTCATGACATGCAACTACTTATATGAGAAATTGAAAAACTGGACTGTGTTCTTCAGTTTCATTAGTGGAGATATGTTTAGGCAAAGGATCAAAACAGATCACAGATGTTTACTTTTCTTATTTTCGTATCACAATACGCTTCAGCTTAATGGACAATGACCACAATTAAAATCCTTTTGAAAGTCATTTAGTTCAACTTCCGACTTTCTTTATTATTTTCTGTTGCTTATATTTACTGACACGACACAGTTACTATTTCACACAGCTTTGGAACCTGCAGTAACTATTGATTTCTCTAGTAATAAAAAACATATTTACGAAATCGTGTGTTTTGAAGTTCTTCCAGGGGACCAGGTGACGAAATGTTCAAACATCGTAGGCGAAGATATTCATAAAGCTATCAGTATATTATGTATATACCTTTGTTATTGAGCATTAACAAAGTTAATAAACCTTTATATTAGTATATACCTTTGTTATTGAGCGTTTGGCATTGAAATATGATAAAACATTTACCTACTTTTGGTAAAATTAAGTTACGTGTTGTATGCTGCTTTATCGCTGATTTTATACGAGTTGATAGACCTTGATCATTTCAAAATTTCATAAAGCAGTGCTGTAGAACTAAATTCACAACTAGGGGGCTCTCTAGACGAGCATGTTACCAAGGGTGAAAACATTCGGGAATGGATGACGTCATAAGTAACCCTCCCAATCCCATGATCGCATCTTTATATGATATTCATGCCTGAAATAGTCATATAGTGATGCTTGGAGAATGAAAAATGGAAAAATTATATATTTTCAAGCATTCTTGCAAAGAAGAAGGGGGGCTCAGCCCCTCCCCCCAATAGCTTGAGCAAGGGGGGCTCCGCCCTTAAGAGCCCCCCCCCCCCTTCTACACCAGACCGACGAATCTACTCGAGACCGGACGAATTCCGGACCGTACTCATATTCGTTCCACTTGTTCACATGCATGGGAATTCGTACAATTTAATAGCTGTGCTCGAATTGTCCAGTTTCCCGTGTGAACGAGTGGAACCGGACGAATTTGAGTATGGTCCGGGATTCGTCCGGTCTCGTGTGAACGTAGTCTAAATGTACTACACTAGCTACCAATATTTATGTTAAATGATTGGATTATTGGTGCATTTATATTTAGATAAATAGGATATTTACTCTGAGCTCATCTAATCTCGGACAATACACACAATCGTTTAATCCTTTCTTAACCCGGAATAACGTTGTGTTAGAAACTCATCTTTTGCTCTAACTTTGTGTCTCCAATATGTGAGGGTGACGGCCGGGTATCAGACAGTATGACGTGTATTTACACAACGTCTATATTGCCCATGCCATACATGGTATTTTTTCACTTAATAAAGTCGTTTATAGCCAGTCCCTTATCCTTGAAATGTCTCGCACATATTGTATGCAAAATTTAGTGTATAATGTTTGCAGTTGTTCAATGTAGATAAATAAGAAATATTTATATTGTATCCAAATTTTAACCGTGTGGGCGTAGAAAGAACACAACTTTCAATTTTCAAACAAAAGCTGACTATCCTTCTTGGAAGTCGTATCACTCGTATAGTATATAGTATTTTTAACATCTTAGGATTTAGAGTTTAAATATGAACGAGTAAAAATGTCTTTATGAAGAACTCGTTATCTCATTGAAATACAAAAGTATTCGTTTTAACTCAATGTACTACTCTCAATTTATTTAGTGTTTCTCAAGTGATGATATTTTCCATCAACTAAATATTTCAAGAGAAGCTGATATCGGGAAATCTCTCTTGCCAGAAATAAGCGTAATCATAATATCTAGGTTACTTCAAGAACAATGTATTGAGGTTAGATACCAGTCCCCTCTACCTTGCTCCTCGTATTTTGTTAACCAATTGTTCCAAGAATACGCAGAAAATGACGTCATTAGTGAAGAGAAAATTGAAGAATTATTAAAGAAGTTAAAAATTGGCAGACATGATGAGGGACATGATGAGATGGAATCCCTAGATGACCATGATCATCGTCGTCGTAGATCCCTGAGTGCTCCTAACGATCCTCTTGGGTCACAGATTGGCGGTAAACCACTTGGTCTTCAGAGGCGATATCGAAGGGAAACCGCTGATCATGACCTTGGCAATGAAACCAAAAAGTATCAAAAGGTATATTATTCAGAATTTAAGATGTATAGTGGAATGGGTAATGGTTTTTCGATTTTATTCCTTTTAAGACACGGGTGCCAAATGAGATAACTATAAAATGCAGGGTTTTTTATATGTAACAAACAATGCTAAGCGAAAATAGTTTCATTATAAATACTGGAGGCATAAAAACTTTGAGGTTTATACATGGCCATATACCATTGTATAACCAACTTTTAGATATTGACCCATGTTTTTTAATCAACGGCCATATTCCTGGAAGAAAATTTTAGATCCGATCTTTCTGTACCACTTCCCAACTTCAATTGTCTATTGACTGCAATATTCTGGAGGTAATATCAATGAAAAAAAATGGTACTTTCTTTGCTGTCCCTGCATGTTCTACTCGAAATGAATGCTGATGTATATGTTGATGCACAACTTATTTTGGCGTTGAAAAAGACCTAGCGGTAAAGAATCTATGATGCAGAAAAGTTATCCTGAAAATATTTTATTTTTCGGCTCCATTTTCTATTTCTAGTGTTATTCTGTTGATGAACTTTTTGCTATTTACCAAGTGAAGAGAGAAACAGGTTTTGAACTGAAGAAATTTGAACGCCTGAGTTCAGCTTTACTTCAACAAATAGAAAGCGAAGTTTGCGTCGCAAAATCTCATGATAATCATTCAGATGATAATGATGTTGCTGCAAAACATAGTAAGTTATACAAGAAATTTAGATAATTGTCACATAAAAATATTAATTAAAGAGGCGATAATTATATAGCCGATTGCATTTCGAGCAGATAGTTTTAAATGTCCTTGGGTCATCACATTCGTAAGTTGTCTCCAATGCAGAAAAATAGTATATTTTCATTACATACTTAAATGAGCCCAGGTTTTCCATGCTTAAGTCTAACGTGTAGAGATTAACTACATATTCACTATATTTACCGACCTTGTGTTTGGTGACAAATTAGCCTCCTCCACAGATAACTGTCTGGCAAAAATTGAACTCGCAGAGATTCCATTTTCTGAATTGCACCAGTTATCCCTTGCAATCCCCTGTTACCACCCTCTTGCTCTATAAAATATAGGTACCGTTTGCCACCAAGTCACAGACCATGAAGTGCCTGCGGAGGAGGAGGCTAGTAATAAATACTGTATATGTAATGAAAACATATGTACAAGAATTGAAGTTATTGAGTAGACCTGCTCTGGGACCTTAACTCGCATTATCTTGCGGCGAGTTAAGACGAGTTACCAATCCAGAGTAGGCCTTTGAGTGCGCTATTTTGAATATTTCTATTTTTATGTATGTCTTATTTCCTCTAGAATGGGGCTATGGTATTCTTGCTGTCGCCATTATCAGTTTGTGCTCAGTTGTTGGAGTTGCAATAATTCCTTTCATGAATAAGATATTTTATCAAAAAACCGTCGTGTTCTTTATTTCTTTGGCTGTTGGTACATTGGTTGGTGACGCATTGCTACATCTTTTTCCACACGTGAGTCATATACATATTTTACACACTAGAAAGTTTCCAAACTAAAAGAACCCGAGTAAAGGTCTTTTGTGAGTAATATCAGTGGCTCTCCATGGCCCGGGTTCAGAAATTAGATAAAAAAGCCCATTCTATAGATAGATAATAGATCAGAAATAAAAATTACAAAATATTCTTAGCTCTGGTCTACCTAGAAGCCGTGTTATAGAAAACTAAACATATTTACAATTGTCTTTTTGTTTGTTTTTTTCGATAAGTATATTTACATTATGTAACAAAGAATATAACTAAGTATAATATTGTTGTCAATGCAAAATTTATGTTTCCGAATATCTTTCTTAAATTTTGAAAGACTTTTCTCATTTTTCAGTGAGTCGGGTAAAGAGTTCCACATCATAGGTCCGGATACAGAAAAACCATCATGATAACTTTTAGTTCTAATACTATCCCACATAACAGAACAATATAGGTGAAGTGTCGTTCAATGATAGAATAGTAAATATTTCTCAATAACTGCTGGTTAAGAAATGGCTTTGCTTTTCTCGTAATACTTAAGTTGTTTTTAACTTTTTTTACGACATTTTGAATGTGATTTTTAAATGTCAAGTTATCATCAATTGTAAGTCCTAAGCATTTCAAAGCATGAGCTTGTTTTAAGGCTATGCTATAAAGGCTCATATACACTATCACAGTTTCTTGATCGACGTTTTTGGAGGTGTAATTATCTCTCAAAGACACAATTTTAATTCAGAAGTATTGTGTTTGTAATGACAGATATTTTTTAATCTAAACCAGCTTTAAAGTAGTAACCATTTCTTAAGAAAATGTTAAGGGCCTATCGAATATGACCCGGTTGGCCACACCCCTCCTGAGTAATCTAATCACAATAACATGAATGATTTACTGTCGCTTGATTTTGAAGGCACTTGGTTTTCATGCTACTCATGAACATGATCTTGATTCTGGATCATCAAGTGAAAGTGAAGACAGAGATTATTTATGGAAATTACTTCTTGCATCTGCAGCAGTATATGGCTTCTTTCTATTTGAAACTCTCACACATCTTTTTCTACGCAAGGCAATTGGTCATTCACATTCCGTTGAGGTAGGATAATTTGGATTTCATGATAAAATGATGCATTTGAAAAGAAGGGAATGAATTGTCCTTTACTGCTAATATTTGTCTTTAACAAGAAGAAAAAGAAGAAGAACAACCAACAACAACAACAACAACAACAACAACAACAACAACAACAACAACAACAACAACAACAACAACAACAACAACAACAACAACAACAACAACAACAACAGCAACAACAACAACAACAACAGCAACAACAACAACAACAGCAGCAACAACAACAACAACAACAACAACAGCAGCAACAAGAACAGCAACAACAGCAACAACAACAACAACAGCAACAACAACAACAACAGCAACAACAACAACAACCGCAACAGCAACAACAGCAGCAACAGCAACAACAACAGCAACAACAGCAGCAACAGCAACAACAACAACAACAACAACAGCAACAACAGCAGCAACAGCAACAGCAACAACAACAGCAGCAACAACAGCAACAGCAGCAACAGCAGCAACAGCAACAACAGCAACAACAGCAGCAACAGCAGCAACAACAACAGCAACAACAACAGCAACAACAGCAACAACAGCAGCAACAGCAACAGCAGCAGCAGCAACAACAGCAGCAACAGCAACAACAACAACAACAACAACAGCAACAGCAACAACACCAGCAACAGCAACAGCAGCAACAACAGCAGCAGCAGCAACAACAGCAACAGCAGCAGCAAAAGCAACAGCAGCAGCAGCAGCAGAAACAACAGCAGCAACAACAGCAGCAACAACAACAACAACAACAACAACAACAGCAACAGCAACAGCAACAAAAACAACAACAGCAACAAAAACAACAACAACAACAGCAACAGCAACAACAACAACAACAACAACAACAACAACAACAACAACAACAACAACAACAACAACAACAACAACAACAAAAGCAACAAGAACAACAAAAACAACAGCATCAGCAACAAATCAACAACGACGAAGACAACAACAACAACGACAACAACAACGACAACGACAGATAACACCAACAAGAACAGGAACAGCAAGGGTAACTCTATTTCTTCAATTGACTTTATAGCACACTCGAAGACATAGTCAATTTGCTAAACATGAGCACAATGCGACAGTTCAATTTTGACACTTAAGGCACGCCGAGACAGAGGTCAATTTGCTAAACATGAGCACAATGCGACAGAAGAAGCTGCAGTGGAATCTGGTCATACGAACTCACCCGTCGTCTTAATGAACATGGTAGGTGGATAAGAGAACTTTTCAGTAAACATCTTAGTTACTTGCATGTATTAAATAGACATATAACCATACATATTTTTAAAACATATAGCGTAGCTTTATTAGATCAATTTTTTTATTGCTCTAAAGATGAAATCCATTATAATTAAATAAAGGCACAGAAAACAATTGGCTAATACTTTATGAAATTTCTGCTTTAAGGCTTATATTAACAACGAAGAATCAGAAAATCAAAGATCAGACAATGAAAAAACAACTAGAGCGAGCAAAGAAAAGGTAATTCATTGACATTTAAGTAAAGATGCACAAGTCAAGTTTTGAATCAGTGGAAGAAGTACTGAAACGAATAACAAGTTTAGGTTGACTTATAGTGGAAAGGAATAAAGAATGAGTGCTAAGAATGAATTAATACTTCAAAAAATACGATGAATAATGAATATAGTTTGGTATATAAAAATGGTGTTGTTCTCGTGATTTTTCAATGTTTAGCCTGTCGTATTTGAAAATGGTGACAGTAGCCCACAGAAATCAGGTATCAAAGAAAAAAGAGAAGTTAAAAAAGCAATTTCATCAGTGGCATGGAATATCATTATTGGTGATACAATCCATAATGTTGCTGATGGTATAGCTATTGGCGTGGCATTCTCAGATAGTACATCTGGTGGAGTAAGCACTGCCATTGCTGTGTTTTGTCATGAGTTGCCTCATGAACTAGGTTGGTATCTAGAATTACTAAAATATCATTATTGATGATACTATTTGTAATGTGCTTGGATGGTGTAGCTATTGGTGTGGCATTCTCAGATAGTATATCTGGTGGAGTAAGCATTGTCATGTTGACTACTCTATTATTAATTCATTCATGAGTGGCTTACTGAACAGTACATGTTGATATAGATCGGTAGGTAGATATGTTGGTAGGAAATAGGTGAGTACGCAGCTACGTTGATTGACAGGTGGATTTTGGAGTGCATGTAGGTAGGTACAATATAGGTAACCATGTTGGTAGTTAGGAAGGTTGGTCCAGATAAATTGCTAAGTAGGTAGGTAGCTAAGTATTTTGATACTCAGTACTGTAGAAGATACAATTGATAGAATATAAAAGAGATCATATGTAAGCGCTTGATTAAATTGTGGTTTCTGCAATTACTATATAGGCGACTTTGCCGTGTTGCTATCAGCTGGAATGAGTGTAAAGAAAGCATTGTTGGCCAATTTCCTCTCAGCTTGCTCCTGTTTCGTTGGCTTGGTTTTTGGAATATTAATTTCTGAAATTGAAGATGTTAATTTATGGATTTTTGCTGCGACTGCTGGATTCTTCATTTACATTGCCCTCACTAACATGGTATCATTTACACATAATTTAATCTACAATCATGGACAAAACTATAATTCTCTGAAAGCGAATCTCGCTCATCCTATGTTATTCAGTGTTATATTTACCTAAAAGCCGTCAGTATCGTTGCCAATTAATTTCTGTATTTCTTGTTTTTGTTATAGTTACCGGAATTAATGCACAGTGCTGATTTCAGCGCAATTCCCAAGCTATCAAGGTTCCTTCTTCAAAATCTGGGCATTTTAACTGGCTTTGCAATCATGTTTCTGCTTTCCTATTTCGAGGAAGATATCAATATTTGATCAAAACCTGCTACTTGCTAACATTTTATATATTTGTACACAATATATATGTAGAACTTTTATAAAATATACTTGTGCATATATGCGTACGGGCGAAAAACAATTGGGGGGGGGGGCATTACTTTGCCGACGAAGATAGAAATTGCCCGACATTGTTAAATGTCTAATAAATACATCGTAGAAGAGAAACACGCTCTTTAGAGTTATATTTCATAGCCATCATGCAGTGCCTTTTTTAAGGAATTTTCACTGGTGGGACAAAAGGTGTTAAAAACAAAATGCGAGCCGTTCAGGTTTGCCTAATGGAGCGAGATGGAAGGGAAAGTTATAACTTTAACTAATAACTGTAATGAACTTTTTATAACTATAACTTATAACTTTAACTATGACTTTAAATCTCTAAAAAAATCAGACCGACTATGCGCATGTGATTTTATTTTTTGGTGGGTTATATGTAGTCCGGGTGTGAACCCGGGAAATGTTTGAAAATTTGGGGTCACAGAAACTCCATTTCCTGCATTTCTGGGCAGTTAAGACTGTCTAACAAGTATATAAATCAGTCTAAATGATTAACTAAGGTCAATCCTAGGTATAAATTCCTAAAGAAATCCCTAAAACTATACAAAATCCTTTTTTAAAAAAAATGCTAGTGAGAGTCCTCAATTCTTATTCCATTCGGAAATCGTCATTATCGACAAACTGTCGAACTGGTCAAAAAGCGGAAAATAATCGCCAAAACGTTGCGGAAAAATATTAAACCCCCTAGTTTTATAGTTAAAAACCCCTGTAAATTATTCAGATTAAAATTTATGCTATTTATTATATGACATGACGTCATGATATACGACCAAATTGCCCAACTCTCGAGTAGAAATTGCCCGACTTTACCATTTCTGTCAAAATTCCGCCCCCCTGCGCCCCCCCCCCCCGCCTCGTACGCCTATGGTACTATATCTACTATAATGATATTTAGGGCTTTCAGGATAAGTGCTACGTGGGTAACGGAGCAGCAGATGGTTGTAAATTGAAAAAGTCACTTATAAGAGCAAGGGAATAATTTCCTCTATTTTGCTTATTTGTCACCAAATACACGACTTCAACATACTGTGTGATGAAAATTGTTGTTTTAGACATGATTTTCTTACTCGGAAAACTGCTGGTTGGCCACCATCTGCTGCATAGTAGTGCTTATTCAGTGAAACCGACCTATAAGCGTATAGCTTAACTAAGCAGTAATATACCCAAGTTACCCTGTGGCGAATGTCATATAAAGTGAAATCTGCCGAGATGATGTAAGTTTGCTTAGACTGGCCCAGAAATTAAAATTGAGTAGAATGTTTGGGACATGCGTCTATATGTATTCCGTGACAATTGATGGACAATATAATTAATTGCCATATATAGGAGTAATATCAGTAAGAAGGAGTGTGTTATGTAAATAATGTTGCAGTTTCATCTGATTTAAATAAACGTTATGTTCATTTTTCTCACCAAATATAATAATTTCTTGCCTTTAATATCATTCGGAAGAATACGAGCGTTTTCATGAAGACGAATCACAAGCTAA
Organism: Trachythela sp. YZ-2020; assembly: GCA_016169945.1. Taxonomy (NCBI): domain Eukaryota; kingdom Metazoa; phylum Cnidaria; class Anthozoa; order Malacalcyonacea; family Clavulariidae; genus Trachythela; species Trachythela sp. YZ-2020. Next base: position 944,439 of record JADLSH010000236.1, on the reverse strand, counting down.
ATACAGAAACTCGCCTTCTGCTCACGTGTTTGAATATCGTATATTCGTATGCAACAAGGTAGATTTAGCTGTGAAACGTTGGGGGGAAACATTGGGAGGCAATACACAAAAATTCATTTTTCTGCGAATATCTAGCTTCCAAGCCGCTCGGAGATTTTGGCTCAAACTTCCCCTGACACTGATGAACAAGTACGACTGCATTGAGTTACTCGAGACCTGCACAGTGGTGTAACTCCTATGAGCTCTACCCGGTAAGAGCCGAGGGCACCCAGGCGATCGGGCTTCCAGGGGGGCACCCTGAACTGAGTTGTCCGGGGGCCAAACAAATTGTAAATTTTGTTATGTTAAAATGTCGTTTTCTGACCATCAGAATTCTGTAAAATCTTCCCCCAAAGGGCCAGGAAATGGAATTTCAGAGACTCTAGATTTAAAAATTTTCCGGGGAGGCATGCCCCCGGACCCCCGAGCTTGTGCCTTCGGCATTCGTACTAGAAGGGCCTTTAAAAATTTTCAACCGGGGGCACCCTGATATAACGTTACGCCACTGGACCTGCACACGCGTTTGTTTCCTGGAGGACCTCTCTCGTCTTCGACATGTAAAGAAATTCGACTCTGCCTGTTTTTGGCAATTTTCGCATTTCGACATTATTTGTCTTTTCGTGGAGAGGAATTTATAGGTCAGACTTTCTTGGCTCAAAGGAATTACATTTAAATTGAAACAAGACGCTCTATTAAGCGTTAGTCGCTGGACTGCGACGCTGTGCTGGAGCTATTAAAATACAGCATTACAGAATAATAAGGTGATCCGCGTAAATTTGATCGTGAGCACAAGAGAAACTCTAAGCACACAAGCCAATCCAATTAACTCATCAAACCTGGAGGTGAAACAGCCCTGGAATCGTGCAAAACTAAAATTATAACTTAGTACTATCGTAGTTTGATCCATCACAGGAATTCCTTATAGGAAATCGAATATTTAAGGAATTTGTAAGGAATTTAGTTTTAAGATTATTGATCCTACGCTTTTGTTTGAAACAGGGGCGTAGAAACGTATTCAATATTGGGGGGGGGGGGCAAGCGCACGGAGCAGGGAGAACCGCGGAGCAGGGGGGCTTTATTCCAAAGGGGGGACCGCGGAGCAGGGGGGCTTTAAAACCAACTTGTTTTTTTTCCAATTTTCTAAACATTTGTGATTAGATTTGGGAGTTGAGATGGGCATATTTCATAAAAATCCAAAATCGTAGCACCAAACATTCCGGATATTTATTGACAAAATAATTTGAAGAGGCACTGATATTAATGTAGGCGCGGGCGGCCGCAGGAAATCTGCTAACAGGCATAGGGCCTGGGCTTCTGTGTTAGCGAAAGCTCACGAACGAACGAACGAACAAACATACATCGAGAAAATAAAGCAGTGACCAACTTTGCAGGGGCACCGCAATAGACATAGTTAAATATATTGTAATTTACTAATTTTTTACAAGAGGGTCTATTTTATAATGTTTAATGTTGCTACGCTAAAAATGTTTCTATTTACTGTCATGAAAAATTAGCAGTTAAGTGTTGTAATTGCTACAAAAAGTCTAACACATTCCAAAAAGACTAAGTTTCTGACAAAAGTAATACGAAACTATACAAAGAGGGGTCAGATTCAGGGGTGGCGCAAGCGGGGTAGTGGGGGGATAGGGAGGGCTACAGCCCCCTCATCGGGGAACTCTAGCTCTCATTTCTAGTTCGCATTTCGTCGGGGAAAACTCTATGTTTTGTAACGAACGTGACAATTCTATTCTACCGCAAAGTACCCTCAAAATGCAGATAATGCTGTTTCAGAGACTCAAATTTTCTCGGGGGAGCATGGCCCCGAACCCCCCCTAGGTTGATAAACAGAACTGATTTACTGCCTCTAAGAACTTAGCCCCCTCGTCGGGGACCTTAGCCCTCTTGTCGGGGAATTCCTGGCGCCACCCCTGCTCAGATTGAGTTTACAGTCTTTACATCACTTGTCTACACGACCTCCTACCCCCATTGTCCAAGCCTGCATGCAAGTTACACATCGAATGGGGCAATAAAATTGCGTGGTTTTAACATTTTCTGGAAATTAGCAAAATTTTATTGTTATGCGAAATTTCTTACTGTATTGCTAAAACATATATAAGTGTTATTATTTTTCAGTTTAGCTCCCCCCCAAATCCAAAAAATCCCTGAAAAAATATCCATATACTGTTTAAGGTATTTACGATATAAGCGTCTGCCATCTTGAATTTTGATTCAATATTACCACAGAGGCCCAGGCTCTATTTGCCCGCGGAAGTCACAGTCGGGCGCGCGCAAATAGAGCCTGGGCCTCCTGTAATATTACTAGCTTGCATGATCACTTCATTCCGATTTGTGACTTACCAAAATTAAGTCGCGCTCTCCCCGCGACTAATGAACTTTAAAATTTGAAACCGATCGAAAAATGAAAACACTAGCTTGAAATCCTGAAAAATATTTAAGTCCAGTCATGGAAACTAACGTTTTCACGGTTGAAGAATTCTTGACAACAATACTGATCTGGAGTTACCTACCCTGTACACACGTCCTTTTGAGAACCGAAAGTATGTACTTTTCCTTTAGAGTAGCAGCATAGAATAGGGCCACTTGAGGCCGAGCCTTTGAAGTTTTTGACGCTGCGCATGTCGCATTACGCATGTTCATCACCATTATTCTAGCCAGTCAATTGCATTTTCTGACCAATAAACGCGCTGAACTGGCTGGTCCGCCATTATTCTGGCCAGATAACTGCATAAAAATAGGGTATCACGTATTCACGTTGCACTGCTGAGTGGCCTTTCTGGTCATTTCCTATTCTGTGGTAGCAGTGCAAAAATTAGCCAATCAGAATAGCGTACTTTAACAACGTTTTAGCTCGCTAATTACCGCAGTTTATGCGGTTTTTTGTAGTTGACATTTTCTCTACTGATTTTTATTATTTTCTGAATCTTATTTTACTGATGTGGACATGTTAAATTGCAACTGATAAACTACAATATTGTTGATCTTATTGTCATTTTATATAAAGCATATAGACCATATATTCTGTTGAAATATAGACAAATATAGCAATCTAGATTCATCTATTCAAAGTGTTGAATTCAAAACTTTTCAGATTAAACAGTTTAAGTTAAAAAGTCCCGATGTAAACAAACCGGCAACGTCCGTTTGTTTACATTTTAAACACGCTATATTTAAAAAATTATGATGTGTTCTGGTTCGCTAAATGTTCGCTATACTTTAAATAAATACCAGTGAGCTCCATATATATCTGGAGTAAGAACTTCTAATGTTCGGCCAATAGGCCAAGTGAAGCCAAGATGGCGGCAATTGACGTCCAAACTCATGAAGGTCATAAACAGTTTTAATACCAGTTTTTCCAGCTAATTCCAGTTATTTCTAACAGATCGTATCGCTAATCAAATTATTAGTTCATAAAATCATGATGTTATTGTTTAAATCGGAGTAAAAACACGAAATTTTGGCACACTCCTTGCCGGCTGGTGCAAACCGCGCGGTCGAAAACAATAGAAAGGGATTGGCACTGGACGTCAATTTCCGCCATCTTTGGCTTCACTTTTTGGACGTAAGTTCTCACTCCAGATATATATATATAGAGCTCACTGATAAATACAGATTCGAGTTTCTGATTTAGAAGATGTCGAATTTTAGTCGAAACGACGCGAAATTTGGGCATTGTTTACATCGCGGGACCCCCCATAGCACATGCGCAGAATGGACTTTACATGGTCTTTATCTTAATAGTTCAATAAATCTTTCATAACATTATTGATATATTTTGATGTCATTTAACGAATGCCATTGCACTCATAAAGATTCGTTATTTGTATACTATTCGCTTCTCACTCTGCACTCCGCACTCACTAACCCGCACTCCTCTGTCTCTGTCACAGATTAAAGATCGAAAGTTCGATTCCGTAACTCTTCCGTACTCCGTAGCCGCAAAGAATGTTTGGTTCTGAGCATGCGCAATTTAATGTTTTTATTGACATCCGATCCTGTGAATTCCTTGTGAACTGAGAAGCAGAGAAGGAAGGAGAAGGAAGCTTATAAAGGCATTTTGAAGTTTGAACTCGCTATTTTTGAAGTTGAAACTAAAAGAACTTCTAACAGATGCTGCACTATTGAAACACATGACAGAGACATGCCAAATCGTCGAAATGAGGACGAAGAGCCATTTATTCAACTACACGAAGGCGCCGAAAACATGACTGTGAATTCAGTGAACTTGCCTGACAATTCGACGGTTATTCACTGTCATGATCTGAGGCCGGTGACCTCAAACAAGAAAGCATGGAAAAAACTGATTATTGCTAGTACTTTATGTTTTATTTTTGCCGTAGGAGAGGTAGTTGGTAAGTAGATATTAAATATATAAAACGCATATTTTATATTAGTTATCTGTACAAGTCAACATTTATTGTATTCATTATTGTAAATACTTATTTGCTGTTTCTGAGTGGCACGGATTATAAGTTTTATATCTAGAAATTTTGCCCAAGAAAACTTTACTCTCAGAAAATATAATGAAAATTAAGTATTACTGGCTGAAACTACAACATGATTATGAAATATCCGTATTTACAGTAGAGTTTTTTAGAATTTTAATAATGAAAATGAAAGTACCTGTGGGAACTACCAAAGCTGATATGGTTCTCCCATTTTACATGGGACCCCAAGTATGGAATGAAAAGGCTAGCACAAATAATAATTATAATGATGTATTTATATGGCATACCATGTCATCCATACGTGGCTCTTTATGATCTAATAAAAGTTTCTTCAAAAAAATCATATAGTTCTTAAAATCCATACGTTTCAAATCCTCAGGAATTTCGTTAAAAAAATTTGCAGCATTGTGCCTAAATCAGCACAAAAAAACTTATTTTGTTATATTTTGTTATGTATATTAATAAGTTGTCTCTTTTTGGCACAGAAGCCAGTGTAAAATTCCTAGAGTCGAAAGTGTTGTTGGGTGCAGATAAATTGTTAGCTAGAATACAGTATGTGACGATGATGCTCCATTAGAAACCCTGTCCTTGAGTGAATGCCCAGTTCCCCAAAATGACAGGCCATGCTGGCAGGAGAAATGTCAACTCTCCAGGCTCCCAAACCTGTATAATTCCTGCACTACAGTCTATGGCTTGACTAGACTATCTGACCTAATCGTATCTGAGGCCCCGTTTACACTATACCGGATCCGCATCGTCACGACATCAATTTAAGCCGTTTTACGGCATCCCTGACCCTAGGCTTTTGCCAGTTAGCTGATTTTGTTGAATCGATTATACTATTATAATTTTGGGGGCTAAATTCGCTTTGACATGGCTAAATTTGATGTTGTGACCATGCGTATCCGGTATAGTGTAAACGGGGCCTGATTATGTGAAACCAAAAAATTTGGAATTTAAGGAATCTTTTGTTGGTTATTCGATATTGCATTTTGACAAATATCAATTTACCAAAAATATAGAATCTGTTCAGTATTTTTGGTATTGAGCATGTATAATTGTATAAAAGTAGATAAGTCTTCTTAGTTTGATTAAAATATTATAGGTCAAATTGATCAACTCATACAAGGTTTTGGGTCGTAAAGTTATTTCATTTCAATAAGGCCTATAAATTGTGCCAAATACATACACTCAGGTATCTGTGAACAATATAAAGGTGCACCCCTTTTTGTTATTGTTTTCAAATGTTAATTTAAAGTAATTTGAAATTTGGTGACTTTCCAGAGTTAAAAATATCAATGTTATCAATATATTTATTTTGGTATTGGTTTTTGGTAGTTTTTTTCAATACCGCAATGTTCAGCTTACAACTGGACCAACATAGCAGTCAAGCAGGATTTACTGTGTTATCTTGCACAAAGATCTAAGTCCATGCTAAGCCTGGTAGTAGGGGTTATAACAATTGGAAATCGCTTGTTCAGGATATGAAATTTGAAATTTGTCAGACCCAAGTGAAATTGATAATTATATCCACACTAAAGCTTGACAAACACTATGGCAGCATAAAAAATGTAAACTGTTTTGTTTACCAGATGTTACCACAGGTGATTGCAGCTTTACAAATATTCTTTCATGGGCAATTGAAACCGTAAATTAGCATAAATTTCTTTCCCACTTGCCTGGCAGAGTAGATCGATTCAGGGCTCAGAATAATGTTTCATCATTTGTCGGTCATGATGACAAGTCAGTTCCATTTGTGACCAGTCAAACATGATTTCTAATCGGTCAACTCCCTCAAGCCCTTCCAAAAACAATGAAAATGCAACCCAACAAAAAATACATAAAGCATACTCTGCACTATCTAAAGCATACTCTGCGTTGTCACTCAATCTTCGAAGAAGCGTTCTCTGTGTGGTCGTTTTGGCTGTGGGCGATGCAATTTTCCCTTTCGTAAATTATCATCTCATAACATTCCTAGAGCCAAAATCTGACGGTCACATTTTTTTTGCAAAGGCCTCTGAACAACAAAATTGGCCGAGAAGGAAGGTGGAGTAAAAATAACTAACTTTTGTCGTTATGTCATGTAAAGCGATAAGTATATGAAATGTAAAATTACTTGAAATAACTTGATTTATATGAACCTCCATAATATACACCTCAAATTTTGCTTTGGACAACAGTAATTTTGGCGCGATTCTTTTGCGAATTCGCTTCAGAAAATGCTAGAAATGCAGTCATCGAGCTTCAAAAATATCAAAATCTTCTGGGGGAGGACCCCAGACCCCCCTACTTTTCTAATCAGAAACATGACTATGGCAACGTCCAACTCCCGAAATATTTTGCAAACGGAAATATAAAAAAATATCAATTCAAAAGTGCCCTAATTCGATTACAATCGGCCCCCACTTGCCCTCTTGTCGTTCCAGCGTCCCTGGGAGAACCAACATCCAGAGTTGCGATAAATAATGCTCCATTATTTCACATGATCACATCAATGCAGGAATCCAGCACCTAAAATGTTCAATCTATAGGTTATCGTTATTCATAATCCGGAATTTATCAACTTAAACTGTGTTCATTTTAAGGTGGGATCTATGCAGGAAGTTTGGCCATAATGACAGATGCAGCACACATGTTTTCAGATTTTGGGACATTTTGCATAAGTATGCTTGCTCTGTACCTTGCCAAGAAACAAGCAAACCATAAGCGAACATTTGGCCTTTACCGTGCAGGTAAGAGTTTATGTCCTCTAACTAGAGTGAGCACCTTCTAAAAAGCAGAGTTGTACAAAGCAGAAGGGGGCCAACTGCCTCCCCTAGAGAAAATGTGAAATTCTCTAGAGTAGGAAATACTTGTGACATACAGTACTGAATTAAATGTGGGTACTTGCTTCAGCATAAAGTAAAATAATGTTACTACATACCCACCTTGCTAGAAAATCTTGCATACAGCACTGCTGAAAAGGGACAAAAAAGGTTAACTGATTTTTTGAACGTCTGTGGAACAATGATTTTTGTCTAAAAGCACAATTTGCTTGTGTCAGTTGGGTTTTACCATTTAAGAGAGATTGAGCCATTAGGCTACAATGCACCCTAGTGTATCCTACATTGTTATTTTTCTCTGTCCAGTACTAAACAATCTCCAATTCATGAAAGGGAAAGTTTTGGGGGCTAGTGGGTTAATTGGTTAACCATTTCCCCATGCCTCTTTTTTACTCTAATATATAACCAATTATTATTTGGACACACTTGTCAGTGAAGAGTATCCGAGCACAAATTTGAATGTTGTTGAAAATGCCTTTTCTTTGAGAGATGATTTTTAGGAACTCTGAATATAATAATGGGTTGGTGTGCACCTTGATCAAGTGTGATTAAACATTTGTGCACCTGCTAAACCTGTGTACTCATGTCTCTCCCTCCCCCCTGGATAACTCATAAGGTTGAGAGAAGCTTTCAGAGTCTTTCAAAATATTTTGTTTTACATTTCAAAGAAATCCTTGGTGCTGTACTGTCTGTCCTTGTCATTTGGTTTTTGACGGCAGTGTTAGTATATATGGCAGCACATCGGATCATGCAGAAAGAATACAGCATTGATGCAAATATCATGATTTTCACAGCTTCATTTGGAGTTTGTGTCAATGTTGTGTAAGTATAAAATATTATACCATGATTTAAATCCTTCAGTGTGCTACTATTTCCTGTGTATTGTACCAACCTTTATATGAAACCAGAATATACTAATTATAAAGTAGCTACAGTAGGTCATTTGCCTGCATCTGTAAAGACATGTTGTATGGCAAACTATGTACACACTTGGTTGGAACTATAGGTTGGTGATGCTCCGGTCATATTTTCTAATCACTTCTGCACAGGGGCCGGCTGTGTAAAACTCTTCACTACTTTTTAACTACTCGTTTTTTAGTTAAATAGTCGTACTAGTTAATTCTGATTGGTTAACTTTCGCACTAACTATAGTTAACTTTAACTACTTTTTATACAACCAGTCCCAGAACTTGACTTCAACTTGGAGTTCCGGTTGTAGATAACAAGTGGAGTTCTGCAATGATTGGAAAACAAGTTGATATTCCTGCTTAATAATTAGCTTACAGTCACCTAGTCTATGTGAAGTCAGCTAATATACAGTACCTATATTAAAGTACCTTAGAAAAAATTTAGAAAGTGTAATGCTTTTTCATTATTTTCCTAGCTTGGGTTGCATCCTTCATGAATCAGGTGTGGGTCATTCTCATGGTGGCATGCATTCTCATCATCATCATACTACTGATGAGAAAAACATTAATGTTAGAGCGGCTTTCATTCATGTTGTTGGTGACACTGTGCAAAGTATTGGTGTACTTATTGCTGCCCTGGTTATCAAATTTAAGGTAATGTTAGAACAGCAACATTATGTTATTGTTTTGTACTCCTTTTAGTCCAATGGTTATCTACGGTTAAGTAGAGTGATTTCTACTGAGAAGAATGGCAAGCAGGATTGAAAATAGCGTAATCTTCGGACGCCACCAGAATGTTTGATGTACACATCGACAAACCTCATATTTTCCACCACAACTTTCTCTCCTTCTCAACATTATAATATAAACTGAAAAACTGTCAGAATTGATATGTATACCTAAAAAGGTCAACATTGCAGTGTATGCCGAAAAACGTCAACATTGCAATGTATACCGAAAATGATGGACAGTAGAATGCATAACTAAAGACTGCCAGCATTGCAATGTATAACGATAGCTTCTCCCTAACAGTAGTCAATGATATTCAGGATAGCTTCTCCCTAACAGTAGTCAATGATATTCAGGATAGCTTCTCCCTAACAGTAGTCAATGATATTCAGGATAGCTTCTTCCTAACAGTAGTCAATGATATTCAGGATAGCTTCTTCCTAACAGTAGTCAATGATATTCAGGATAGCTTCTCCCTAACAGTCAATGATATTCAGGATAGCTTCTCCCTAACAGTAGTCAATGATATTCAGGATAGCTTCTTCCTAACAGTAGTCAATGATATTCAGGATAGCTTCTCCCTAACAGTAGTCAATGATATTCAGGATAGCTTCTTCCTAACAGTAGTCAATGATATTCAGGATAGCTTCTCTCTAACGGTAGTCAATGTTATTCAGGATAGCTCCCACTAAAACGTCGGACCTTATTTATCAATTGATTTAAGACTAAACACATGAAAACCTTTTCCCACACGAATTTGTACTATATTCCACTGTAATTAAGTTACTTTAAGCCAGTTCACATCGATGCGAAGTATATTTAATGTGAGACCTGGTCATTTTGTATGTCTCACTATGCATGTCGTCATAAGAACCAATCAGTAGCATCTCCATTTAGGGACCGTTCATTAATTTATCCCAGGTGTAAGAGAATTGATTTGTTTTTTTGTATCTACGAATTTCAATGGAGATATAATGCCTATGTAATGTAATGTTAGTGTTAACTTGTATAGTCATTCAGCGACGGAGCTTATATAAACCAAATCAGCGATCACCTTGCAACCTCGTTTGACCTGGTATGATTATTCGCCATTTTTGAAAAGTTGACCCGTTTTTCTCGCTATTTTACTTACGAAGTTATCCTGATTTTGTCGCTATCTAAGACGGAAACTTATCCTGATTCGGTAAGTAGTTTAAACATTAATTCTGACGGTTTTACCTGTGTGAAATACAGCAGATTTTGTGAGTTGTATGGAGCCCATATTTGGCGTTTTAGATAATATATTGTCTATATAATATTGTCTTATGTATTGTTGCATATTCTACCACTGTCATTTTGCCTTAAGTTCTAACCTAAAGATTTTTGTTTATAGATGAAAACAACAATCATGAGTAAATGTACTGGATAATGGCTGAATAATTTTGTCAGAACTACACCTCACAACATTGTTCTGCAGAACAATCTAAACTCACTGGTACATGTATATTTACAAGAGAAGAAGTTAACATCAACAGCGACCATATGTCATGGAGGGATCTTATTAATGGCACACAATATATAAAACTAAACCTATTATTCTATCTATTGGACATTCTCCCACGAAACAATATTAATGTATGGATCTGACTGCTGTGTTATATACTTTACACATTCTATTCAAAGACTAGATACATGGGTTATACTCCTGATTTTCAACATTGTTAACATTTGCTACTGATGAATGGTCTTCAATAATATGACCTATTTGCTAATACATCCACGCGGAATAAACAGTTCATTTGTGTTCATTCATCCCTGAATACCACATGTTGACGTCGTTTATCATTGTGTTTAAAAAGGCTTTTGAAACTGTGTGAGAGTATTAGCGACACCTGGTATTCTGACAACATCCATGCATCTACAATTTTCTCACATACCTGATTGTAGTATATTATGGACTATCGAGAAGATTGTGAACCTAACATGTTTTAGCAATGACATCATAAAATTAAATAAAATCTTTGTTATGTTATGGAAATAGTCTCTGCTAGTGAAATTTATATCAGCCATTTTATTTTGTCATATATAGCTGTCTGGTATAGTGATACTGTAAATCTTGAACCCCATTTAACAATTAATATGAAAACCTTGTTCTACTGTGTATGATATATATTTTTGTGATATTTATAAAAATATATTCTTTTAACCCATTAGCTGGCAATGCGCCCAGATGCGCCCTACTTTAGTATTTTACTCTGTCCAATGCCAAACGATTTTACTTGTCAGTGGTAGGGTACTGCCAGTTAATGGGTTAAATATCAATCTCTTATTCTTTACAAGTTACTGGTTGAATGAAGTGTATGTTTTTGTACAAAATATGTGTAACTTATACAATTTAGGGCCAAATAGAATTGTAGAATATTATTCCTTCATGACAACAGTGGGATCACCATGAGCAGATGCATGTACGCTTAGCGTACCTATTTTTTTCTTACAGCCTGGATGGGCAATTGCAGATCCAATATGCACATTTCTTTTTTCCTTCTTGGTTTTGTTAACTACGATCAATATTTTACGAGACGCTCTTCATATCTTATGCGAAGGTAAATTAAATGTTGTGATATAGGTGTATATACATAGGGAGTGACAATGAGAGGATACAGCTCCACTGCTAACCACTACCACCTTCTACCACCCTAATAGAAGCCTGCCACTCAGGTACTCCTCTGCAGTTTTTCTTTACTGTACAATTATTCAGTCGGCGAATGAGTGGCTGTAAAAGTCTTTATTATCACAACCAGAAATATAACTAACTAACTAAAACAATATGGCCACTGCCAATTTATAGTCAATAGGGGGTCCCTCATAATGTTCAGGGTCCCTGGCCATAGGGCACCCAGTCCAATAAATTATCTATATATATTTAGTAGAATCATACTAGTATACTATTGCAAATGCTGCAATTTGATTGGCTACGCTACTCGCTATCTAATTGTCGATAGATAGCGAGTAGCGAAACAGCCATCTCCTCGCCGCGATTTTTAACGAATTTATTTCAATAAATTATGAAAAACGTTTTGAAATACTGTTTTCTTGCTGGTTTCTACTAAAACAATTAGATTATTCGATTTCTATGAGATGATAGTTCATTCGGGCTTCGCCCTCATCAACTATCACCTCATAGAAATCTTGAGCTCATAATCTAATTGTTAAATATATATATATATATATATTACAACATCTTCCCCCTCACGATTCAATAAGTCTTTGTGGTCTCTTCACCACTCTTCCTGATCTCGTTGTAGTAGGAATACTAATTGTTTTCGCCAAGTCCTTTTGGCCTGGACAAACATCTGACTTGCTCTCTACCTCTGAAAACATTGGTCGGTCATTTGGTGTAGCAATAAGATGTTTCCTGTTCGATACATGCGTCCTCGATCGTCAGCCACTAAATACGATCTGGGTAGTACCTCAGCTTTTCTCCACTCTGAATCTCCACTAGATTGCATTCTAACTTTATCTCCAGCCTTAAGTGGAGGTAAATCTCTGCTTCTCTGGTCATAGTGCTCTTTTGAGGTATCTTGCCGTTTCTTGAGTGTTTTAAGCACTTGGTTGTGCTCAACTGTCTGTGGGACAAGGAGTCGTCGATGGGTTGGTAGCATTGTGCGAGTGCGCCTGCTCATGAACAATTGTGCTGGTGATACACCAAGGTCCGAAAAAGGTGTGTTTCTGAAAGTCCTTTGAATTGATCCTTGTTGTTTGCATCTGCTTTTCTTAAAATCCGTTTGGCTGTTTGCACCGCCCTCTCAGCCGCACCATTAGACTGTGGACACCGAGGAGAACTGGTAGTATGTATAAATTCCCAATCCTTAGCAAACTCCTTAAATTCATGATTACCATCAAACAAGTTCCTGGTGTTTCTGTATTGAGGCCCGTTGTCACTGGTATACCAAACCTTGCAAAAATCTTCTTAAGGTTATTGATTAGACAAGTTGCTGTAGTTTGACGAAGTACCTCAATCTCAAAGTACTTAGAATAAAAGTCAGTTACCAATAAATCGGTATGACCACCATAGTAAAAAAGATCAGTGCCAACGACTTGCCAGGGCAATCCCGGGATATCATGAGGTATGAGAGTTTCTCTTTGCTGGTTGTGTCGATAGACATTGCAAATAGGACATGAGCCAACTTTGTCCTTAATTTGAGCTGTCATAGAAGGCCAAAAGACATAATCTCTAGCAAAGCACAAACTTTTAGTTTCACCCATGTGAGCACCATGGATGTCATCCAATACTTCTGGTCTCATCATCACAATTCTGTCTGATTTAAATAGCAAACCATCCTCAACACTTAACTCTTCTCTGTAACTCCAGTATTCTCTAGCAAGTTCATCGACTTGGTCTTTAGCCTCCGGCCATCCCTTTAACACATAACCCGTCACTATCCATCACTGTCATTACCGGTAGAATTTCGGAAGGTCGTCAAAGTACTTGTTTCCATCTGCAAGTTATCAACAAGATTAATTCCGATTTCATCTTCATCCGGCCTACTATTCGGTTTGTTTGCACTGTCTAATTTGTTCATTGGAACACCTTGACTCTGCACTGGAATATCTAACAATTCAACGTTCATAAATTTCAATACTTCTAAATCAAGGCAGGCATCACAACTTAGTAATGGTGTGAAATCTCCTTCAATCACAAGATATAACAGGTCAATCTTGCAGCCCTTGTACTCGGTTGGAAGGCGAACACATCCCTTAGGATGAATGGGCCTAGCTGCAAGCCATCCTTTCTGAGACTGATGAATTTTCTGCAGAGGTTTCCGTGTTATTGTCTTATATAAATCACCCGTGTCTGCTTTCATCTTAATATCATGTTTTCCAATCTTTACGGAAATTTTATTATTTTTATTATAACAGTGGCTAATTACTCTATTAGAACAGAAAAAGTGTTTCATGTTCCTGGCATTCCTGAATTTTCTTCTTTTTTTCTTCTTTGATGTTAAGTGCGTAAAAACAAAAACAAATTTAAATTACGCATTATTATTACGCCATTATGTAAAAATAATATAAATATAGTTGATGTGATGTGTACACAAAGTACTGTAACAATGTTGTCATTTTATCAAGTTGCTACAAGGTTGTCACTCACAAATTGTGAACAAGTTCTTGAATTGCAGGACGATAACAAATTGTTGGAACAACTCGTAACAACTCTGTTGAATCAACAACCTTGTAGCAAGTTGTGAACAAGCCGTTGACAACTTATCAACAAGCTGGGAACAAGCAGTGCGAACACATCCTGATAACAAGTTGTCGAGACAGCATTGCTGCAAGTTTGCTGTAGGTTTTTTACATCTTGTGCGTGTATGTACTATTCTCGTTATTTATATTTGAGTATGATTCTTTAAGATTCTCGCATTAAGTGTGTGTGAAAATGTTCCTTGTTCTCAACCAACTCGTTCCCCAGGCTGTTCTGTCTTGGAAAGAGGAAAAGACCAGAAGAGAGAAGAGCCTGGGAACGAGGTTGGTGATGATCCAGATCGAGATCTTCTACTCTTTCCACATCCATGTGGCTTATATAAAAATATGATTCTCTAATTGTATATTCCTAATGTTTGTGATCCAGCAACCTCGTTCCCAGGCTGTTCCCTCTTGTGGAGGAAAGACCCTGGTAGGGAAGAGCCTGGGAACGAGGTTGGTGATCCAGGATCCCGAGATCTTATGACTCTTCCACATCTCATGTGGCTTATACAAATATGATTCTCTAATTGTATTATTCCTAATGTCATATATTAAAGTAACATATTTCTCTATATAGGCTCACCTAAATCATTGGATTATTATGAAGTAAAATCAATGTTAAAAGATGTACCTGGAGTCATGATGGTTCATAGTCTACATATTTGGTCTCTGAATGTTGATAAACACTGTTTGACAGCACATTTAGCGATTGGTGAGGAACGTTATTTATTTTTGTCTATTATGGATTTGCTGATATAGATTTGCGTTTGAATGTTATAATAACAAACATCCATAACATGAATTGGTTAAATTTGGAATTATATAATATTTCAAAACGAGTTTCATTCGGATATTCAAACACTGCGATAGTTGGCTTAGTTACATGTATGCAATTTCTTCCTCCGATATCCACACACTGATATGGTGTTGATTCCCTTTGTTTTTCGTTCATGGAATTTGCATTGCGAATTGTCGTTAAAAATTATCCCGAGTAGCCTAACCAGCGGATTGAGTTGTTGACATGTTTCTATTCTCTAGATTTAACTGTTGATTCTCAGGAAGTCCTCCAGCAAGCATTACAGACATTGAAGGAAAAGTTCCGACTTTTTCACATAACACTTCAAGTGGAAATGTACCAACCAGCTATTATGTCATCTTGTCCAGATTGTTTGACACTGAACGTACCAATTAATTCTTGACATTGCATCAACTACTGGGTAAAATTGGTAACCAACATGTAGAAGCAATTTCAATTTTGTATAGAAGTCAGGAATCAGAAATGAACTTAGGAATGATTGGAATTTTCGCAATGGTGTTAATACACGAAACATATTACTGTATTTTTACTGTTTTTTTCGTTTTTACAGGCAAACTATTCGTATTGATTGAAATTAACAAATGAACTGTCCTAATTCTTGTGGAAGAACAATAATTTTTATCTGTAAATTAATTAAATGCTTAGATAAGCTTTTCAATTAAGTTGAAAAACTAAGATCCTTGTTATCTGTCTGTTGTTAAAAGACTGCAAAAAAGTGTACTCAACCTGACTCGTACTCAGTCGTCAAAGCTATAGTAAATTTCATATAGCTCAGTGGACGGAGGTGTGTGATACAAACACTGATCACTGGATACAAACCTAATTTCGCCTACAAATAACTCCCTAAAATCGGGCTCCACCAATAAGTCCGTTTCCACTTCAAACGTATCGTAACGTACCGTAGCATTTTCTTTTGTGTCGAAGTTATTAGTTCTACCCCCGAGTGCTCAGGAAACAAAGAAATACGATACGTTTCGCTACGATACGTTTGAAGTGGAAAATAGCCTATACAGACAGGGGTACGAGTCAGTATTTAATCGGCAATATTGAGTTTAACGTCAACATTATTTAGGATTTAATAATTGTGGTCACAATAATACTACAGACAACTAATATTCGAGTTTCATTTTCTCTCTCTAAAAATCTGGCACAAAACACAACATTATTTAACATAGAGAACATGACATGGCACGCAACAAGAAATGTGAGATTGAAATTTGTTTGTATATGTTTCCATGCGTCAACTATAATTATTTACAGCATGTCAGCATTTTCTAATTCCAGCAATTACTATTCAATTTAATTCTTTTCAAAACAGAAAGAACTTGTTTTCAACCTCGCATCATTTTCACAAGTTGGGTTTTCGCTACTTTAATGTTGCAACTTATCACTTTGTAACTGTTACATGTTCTGCATACAAGTTAAGCACCACAAACTTGTGTCGTTAAGATAAAACATCAACTCCCCCTTCTTTTAATAGGTCATTTTAGGCGTGGATAAGACGCGTTACGTATGTTTAAAATATTTCAATGTATATAACTTTTTCATATAAATCACATGACATATATACTGCTGTACAACTATAATCTATTTGCAGGGCACTGAGCGCAGTCGAGAAATGTTTTCTTTTACCAGGATATAACAAGGTCTTCTTCAAAATATGCAATTAAAAGCATGAGTATAAACCCAAGTAACATTCCTATATTTTGAAGAATAAATATGTGTAGTCTTCCTGCTCCACCAAGCTCTTCGCTGTGCATCAACTCTGGGAGCTAGAAAAACATTCAATACTCATTAACCAGAGTTTTTATTACCCTCGCGACACAATGTTAAACGTTATCCCCGTAAATCTAAAGCTCTTCATTTGTACTTTAGCCTGTAAAATCAATAAACATATGCCACATGGAGTAGCTTTTCAAATTACACACTCTTTCATTAATATTCTTTAGTAAAACCTCTTTCTACTTGGTATTCTTTAAATAAGAAAAATGACATGAGCGCAAAGAGAATACTCCATGTATAGAGCATACTCCATGATCTTATATCACATGCAGATAACTGCTGTAAATCTGGATCTTTTAATCCCACTTTTCCATTAAATGTGTCTGCTTTATAATTTCGCGTACAGCTCGCAAGTCTGGTCCCCGCAGTCTGTGTCACTAATCCTCGACGTCGAGAAGGTTCAACAACGTGTAACGAGGTTCATCCTGTCGCTACCGTTTATACCCGAAACCAAATACAAGAACAAAATAATAGAAACAGAATTAAGGCAATTAACTTAAATGATCCTCAGATTGTTATAGTATCAAGTAATCGTATCACAAGACGTACCACAAAAATTACCTAACAGTGTAACATTAAAAATTCCCAGAGTTAACACTTTAACTTTTCAGAATAGTTTTTACAATAGATCTCCTAGAGTCTTCAACTCCTTACCACCGAGAAGTAGGCGTTACTATTGACTTATTATCATGCCATGACTGAACAAATATATGACATTGATGTCCCACAAACGTTTAAAAGTATCTGTGTTAAATGGAGCAATAAGCTCTGTAGGGATCACCTCTCATTCATGGCTAAGTTTGTAAATATAAAATAATAGGCAACTGGAGTACGAATAAGCGTGAACCTTCAAACTACACCTTCTAGCCAATTTCGTCGCCCTCTAAAGCCTGGTTCACACGATGAAATAAGCATAAGCACAAGCGCAAGCATGGTTCACACGATGAAATAAGCACAAGCGCGGAACGCTTTGATGTGCTTATGCTAAAGAACGGAAGGTTTGATATCCTTGCGTTAATGTCGGAACGTTTGATCTCTTATGCTTACGCTTGTGCTTATCTCACTCGTGTGAACCGGGCTTAGAGCCAACTTTGTCAGGAGTTAGTTAGTAGGCTACTAACGAAGGGTCTTCGCTCGAAACGTCAAAGACTTTTATCCAGATTATTATAGAATATATTCTAAACTGTATTCTAAACGGTGAGCCGACACTTACCATGTCAACCAATGCAATATATAAAAACATTCCTCCCATAACCGCAAACACCCACTGGTTTCCTTCTTCGGTCTGTTGGCCTATTAATATTCCAATAACTAGACCAATAAAACTTGAACAAGCAGATAAAAAGTTGGCCAACATGGCTTGTTTAATTGTCATTCCAGATGAAATCAACACAGCAAAATCACCTGTAAATGCAAAATACTTTGTTAGAAACACAAAATACATCCACCAACTACAGTACTTGTAAACTTCGCTTAGCAACTTGTAAATCTGAAGAAGCTAAAATCCTTGGATTTATCCTTTACCCCAGTCACTTCTTTGCGAATAATTTACTCGGAGAGCTGTAGATTCTCAGAGGGGGGGGGGGGGGGTGGGGGGGGGGGGAGAGGGATTCATTTCCATCATGACCGCAGCTAGGAGCGTCAGGGGAAAGAGCCTGGGTACGAGGTTGCTTCTATCAAAAGTTTGAATTCACGATCATGTCCCAATCATGTACCGTCGTTTGCATCTACGGATGAACAGTCGCTGATAAAATATTGTCTATGCCCACGTGAAACTTTAATGTTTGTCAGAGCAGGTTTTAATCTTATCATGTTTAACTTGCCTCACACATATTTGATATAAGAGCTTATCGTCGCATACACTTTCACGAACGTTTCAGGTGAAAATATGTGCGATTCGTACCTAATTCATGTGGTAATTCATGACAAAACACAGCAATAGATGTGCTCAATCCACCTCCGACATCTTGTGTGTATGCAGCTCCAATAGCGATACCATCCGTTATATTATGTATAGTATCTCCTATTATGATCATCCATCCAACAGAGCTGATCTTTTTCTTATCAGAACCAGGAGATGAATCTTTCAATAAATTTGGGATATTGTCCTCGTGATGGTGATCATCAACTTTAGGTTTTATACACTTTTCCTCGGTTTTACCACTCACCTAAATACGACAAAAGTACCAAAAGACGCAAACTGTAAGTACATAGCATCAGTTGAGAAACTGGCGAGTGAGATGGATGTGCCAGGGGGATGCACGTAAACACTAAATATTTTTGGACCGGTCTAATTTATGTTACAAGACTGATAATACACAACTGCAGACAAGATTATCAGCATTGATTATGGAATGTATTATCGAAATACAGTACGCGAAATGATTTGTTAACCTCTATGATTAGTCTCATGTAACCTGGCCTTACTTGTGTATTCAGCCCTTACACGTGACGTCACAACTCGTCATTGTTTGGCTTCTGCCATTTTGGGTGGCAAATTCCACTAACCAACATATATCAATACGTAACTCGAGTTCTAGACATGGGAAAACAACAAACTATACACCAAAATACTCCTCGTTGTTCAAGGATTCTAACGAGATATAGCTTGTCTTATAACTCTGTATTTCGCACGATATATGCAAAAACGGCACTTCGATGAAATGCACGATAATGGCACCCAAAATGGCGGATTATTTAGCATGACGTAATATTCTCGCGTGACTGCACGAGCATAATAGTGACGTCATTTAGAGGCGTATACTAACCTGGTTAAATATAACTTGAGTCGTATCATGAGTATGAGCCGGAGTCTCAGAGTGTGGACTGGCAGCAAGACGCATCTCATGACGTTCCACAGTTCGACATGAATTATTTCTTTCAAACGGACTGTGCTTGCGAGTATGCTAGAATTAAATACAAGACAATGAGAAGAGTGTTATTACAGGAGAAAAGGATTACCCAGAGTACTCGTAGAAAAACTCAAACTGTCATACAACTGCATAGTGCAATAGTGCATACTGCATACTGGCTGCAGGAGTCCAAGGGGGCTGGCTATATATTATAAAACAGGTAGCTTTCGTTTTTATGGCTGAATGCTTGAAACAATGCATCGAAACTCGTTCACGTCAGCTCATATAAACCAGTAGTATATCTTCTTGCTCATGGATAGTTCACTCTTAGTCGCTATACAAGTACATGTACTGTACAGTGTATCAATCAATTAATATAAAAACATAATGACATGATATCATCATCCCACGCACTGCACACGCGCCGACCATGCACGCAGCAGCGCAGCAAACCATGGCGTCTAGGTACGAGGCATTGCAAATATTACAACTACGTCAACACTTCAAAGAAAAATCATTTCTCGAAATGATACAAACCTCAATATCATGAGAGTGACCGTGGCCACCAGATCGCAAGAAAAGATGAGTAAATGTTTCAAATAAGAAGAAACCATAAACACCAGAAGCCACGGCTAGAAATTTCCACAAAAATGCTTTGTCATCGCCTGCATGTTCGGAATCATGTCCATCTTCAGAGCCATGACTACTGGCGTGAAAACCAGCCGCCTACAAAACAGATTTTTCTGAGATTTAATAGCACAGTATCAGTGAACCTCAAACATGGGGGTTCAGTGTAGGTAGTATTCTACAGTAAGCTACCGTGGTTTGGGCTGAACTACCTGAAAAAGTGTAAAAAACATTTCGACGAGCGAAGACCCGAAGTGTTTTCATCTATCAGATAGTTCAAACACAATGTATATGAAAGTATATGAAAGAAATAAATAGGATTATCAGATATTATCTTTTTCTGAAAACATTGACATTGCACTGCTCTCAGCCAATCAGAATTAAGAATTTTTTATGTATATTATTATGGTTTGAATTTAATATTTCATATACATACAACTGCATGACACTAACACTATATGATATAACTTACATGTGGTATAAGATGAAATAGAGCATCTCCAGTAAGAGTACCAATAGCAAGACCAACAAGAACAATGATGATCTTTTTGTACATTTTTCCTTTCATGGTGGG
The DNA here is from genome assembly GCA_016169945.1 of Trachythela sp. YZ-2020. Taxonomy (NCBI): domain Eukaryota; kingdom Metazoa; phylum Cnidaria; class Anthozoa; order Malacalcyonacea; family Clavulariidae; genus Trachythela; species Trachythela sp. YZ-2020. The sequence goes on along the minus strand of JADLSH010000236.1, from coordinate 923,600 downwards.
AATTACTGCGATACCAGCAAGTGACAGCAAACTTATGATCAGTACAGACACGAAACCATACAACCAGACTATATAAAACAAATAGAAAATATAGACAGGTTGGTTTGGGTAAAAATGGCAAATACAGTAAGCCATAGAAATGTATTCGGAGAACTATACGATACAGGAGACTCAATCTTAAAATAAGAGACTAATATTACTATGGTCTGAAGACGGATAAAAATTCATTAATTGGGAGTTGTACAAAAGCTAATTGGCTAATAAAATACCATGTTATCACGTGCATAGTAAAGGGCGAGGTGCGTGCACAGTTACACGAGCTGAAAGGAAAAACATTCGCAGTTGAACATGAACTTCCTCAATTTCCGCACCAAAATTAAAAGGAAAAACAAACATTCAAAAATACTAAGAGTAAATTAAAATACTGTAGTTCGAAAGTTCTTTATAGGTTTTTTTTCTATTTTGTTGACAAATGTCAAATATTTCCTTCACAAGCAAGGTTTCTGAAAATAATAAGGTCTTAAACGGACATACAGTACACTGTATAATTTGGAGAGCAAGGATATATAACAAAGGACGTGCACTTTCATAGATGGGCATTCATTAATTAAGAGAAGGTGTTAGTAGATGGAATACTCGAACGAAAATTTATACACATTTTTTAGACCTAGCCAGGAGCAGTTGCGAAAAATGCAACTTAGGCTCTCTGGCAGGAATTGAATTTGCGGTCCTGCGATTCCGGTGCAGCGCTCTATTCATTAATTAAGCGCTATTTTTCACATTTATTTGTTACATGTACAATGTTGATGTGTTACGTGTGTTGGCCACTTAAAGTTTCTTATGATTCTTTGATCCAAGAGGAGTTATTTCACGTAACAAACCTTTCAAATATTTTGATCCGTACATAAAAGTTGATACAGTAAACCAGCCATAATAAATTATCCTAAAGCCTGAAAAAGGTCAACAGCCAATCCACAGTTTTGTCCTTCAATCAATCTTTCCATTACATCACCAATATTATAATAGCAAGAATACGTTTTCTCACAAAGATAAAATATTAACATCAAGATAAATTTTATTGACGCAGGTTTTAAAAAGGTATTCATGTTTGAAAGACGTTTACTGTCCCATGCATGTCAGTGATAAAGTCTAGACATCTTATCAAGAAAAATTTGATATATATTATGAAAACCTAATTAATCACATAGTCATAGTATAATATTGCAAGCATGTTAAAATTAATCAATAAATAGACAGTAATTTGTAATATTTGATGATATACAGGTATCTATCTATATACTATATAATTGTAATACATCGAGTCAACTCCCATTCCACCGCAAATCTTTTAAGGAAATAAAACCCATTAGATTATCGCATTAAGAGTATGTTTTACAATACTCAAACCGCCAGAGGTCAGAGGTCCAACTTTTTTACCTTTCCAGAACTCAGACCTCACACGTAGATTCCGCCGCAGATATCTTTGCCTGAAACCAAATTCTGCCTGCACATCTAAGGCGATGCCCGTGGAGGAGGCTAGAACTCACGGAAGTTCTGCTTGTCTCGCTATTAAATTTAACTAATTTTTGGTTGCCCCAATATGTACCTTTTTACTTTTCAAGTGCTTTTAGCTAGTCCAACAAAAACCGATTTAGAAACAAATAATACTTAGAAACCTTCAGTTGTAGTCACTGACCGTGTGACCTATACTAAATGGACTGAGCGCGCAATCTATTTTATCAGGAGCTCGGTGTCCTCACCACCGCTCACGTCATATAGTTGTCATATAGGTCCTTGCTCTCATGCGTAAATTCGCTGACTTACAAATGCGTTGATAAACGGCTCGGTTCTATATTTTTATATGTTTCAAACTCAAAAAAATTGTTAATTTTGTGTTTTTACACAAAAATATATCGGTATGCGGAAAATATCGGTATGCGGCAATTTTCATCGATGCGAGGACCTATATGACGTCCATAGAGGACCTATATGACGTCCACTGAGCACTCAGTCCATTTAGTATAGGTCAGTGGTTGTAGTTCCTAATTAAACACTATTTCGTTGTTATTAGGGAAGTGTCATAATAACGAGTATAAAATATTCTCAATTTTGGGCACACTGGCATCACCCAAGTATGTATATATACATGAACTTGTGGTTTATAGCTCTTGGCAACTGAACTCTGTAGCTCAGTGGTCAGAGAGCTGCACCGTAATCGGTTCAATTTCTGCCAGAGGTCTATAGTTGCATTTTTCGCGACTGCTCCTGGTTAGGTCTAAAATATGTAGCTACAGTTATATATACTTTTTGCTGGAAATATCCATCTACAAAAACCCTTCAAGGTTCATAATAAGATTGAAGTATAGGAATAATTGTCTGCCATGATAGGTCGTCTTGGAGGAGATATCGCCCACCCCCTAACAACCCAAGTGCTTGCCAACCTAGCTTGGATAGACTAACAAAGCTTTAGAAACTTTCTTTGCTATAAACATGTAGTTCCAGAACTGTATTTAATTTCACATTAACATTGATAATTACTGTAAAAGGTAATATTTTAACAGGGCTCAAAATAACGACCGTTCACCGTTCATGGACTGGCCAAATTACGCTACGAGATTTTTGACATGTTGTGGACCCGTTAAATATTATGTCAATTTGTGAACGCGTGTGTGATTCACACGTCGATGTTTAACTTTCCCAACATGCTATGAAAGGGAAACCAATATCACCGACAGCCAAAACGATCTCGCCGAGACTATGCTTCTTCGAAGATCAAGTAACAACGCATCGGCACCAGCATAATAGCGCAGAATATGCTTTATGTTTTGTGCTGGGTTGTAATTTCATCATTTTTGGAAGGGCTTGAGGGAGTTGACTGGTCAGAAATCATGTTTGACCGGTCACAAATGGAACTGACTTGTCACCATGACGAGCGTATAATGGAACATTATTTTGAACTTGCATGGTTGAAATTGTATGGTAGCTCTTTTCAGGTATCATTAAATACAAGAGCGCGGCTCGCAGGTACTTTTTGGATTTGTGCAAGCAAAATTTTTGGATGTGTTAGCTTTCAAATTCAAAAATATGATGCATTTTTGCAGGCGCATTTTGCAGTTATGAATTTCGATCATAATATTAATGAGCCCTAGCTGTTTTAGTGTCATTTATTGTGGGGAACCACTCCTATATATTGTAAGAATGAGGTGGAAACCAACCTTTCTACAGCTACTGCTAAATTCTTGAAAGGAATCCTTATGTAATTAGTACATACTATAAATCCTCTATTACATCCTCTTATTAATAATGCCCCTCTCTATTGAGCCATCTGCTCTGCCTTGCAAACATGCCTGAAATAATATGCCCCCAGGGGGCTAAATAGAGGATTTATGGTATTTTATAAATTTCCAATAAAAATATAAAAATAATTATAAGGCATTACCATGTTTATCTGAATCATTGTTATCAATTTCAACTTCTTCAACTTCTTCAACTTCTTCAACTTTTGCTTTCACACAGGATTTTGACTCCAGTTGTTGAATCAAGGCTGGGCATATCTCACTGAATGCTTTGTTATCAATACCAATACTTTTATTGACTGAGAATATTTCAGCAAGATCATCTGCTGAGTAGCACTAATATATGCAAAAATTATGTTTAGATTCATTATATTGCAGTAATAATCAAAGGCCGCGGAACCGGGGGGGGGGGCACTGGAGCACTGTGCCCCCCACTTTTTTGAAAACAGCAAAATGTGCCTTTTTTTCAAGCGAACATGTCCTTTTTGAGTCATGAAATGTGCCTTATGGTATACTACGAATCTGAAATACAACATCTCAATAGACATTTATATAGCTAAATGTTGCTTTGGATTTTGATATGCATTATGATATAATAAATATACACCCTATTCTACCTATTTCTTGTAATAGTCAATGCATAAACCAAGGAGTACCTTGAACTAAATAAAAACTACTTCCCAGATGTATGGAGGTAACTGTGATTAATTACTATATGGGAAAGTGCCCTTCTTTGTCAGTGCCACCCCCCCCCCAACTTTCGAGATGCTTCCGCGGCCTTTGAATAATTCAACTGTAAAAATACAGTATCACTAACGTGGGGGTCCAGTGTAGTATTCTACAATTAACTGTCTTGGTTTTGAAAAATATTAAAACAAACTTTGTCTAGTACCAGTTTTCTTAAATTTTGAGCACTAATGGTGTATACAATACTAGGTAAAGATCTATTTTCAATTGACTAAATTCGTCAAATGATCAAAGCATTACTTAAAGTTTATAACCCATTCATGACTACCACTTCCTCTTCCCCTCTTAGGTAAAAGCATCTGGACAGAATAAAATAACAAAGTATGGTACATTAATTACAGTGCATTGCAAGTTAATGTCTTTAAATGTTACACTTACCTGTTTAATAGGAGAAATAGTACCGGTATTTACATTATCCCCCATTATAGAATTATCAGAAATGTCACGTTTTTTACGTCTATGAACATGATTTCCTTCAGTTTCCTCATAATCATGGTTGCTATTATTTCCCAGTCCAATACTTTCTAACACGTTTTTAAAACCCTCAAATGATATTTGACCATCTGCTCCACCAAAATGTTCAAGAAGATCGGATGTGAAATATGATCTGCATGGTAAGTAATGGTGGTCCTGTACTTTCACACACCATCCATTCAAGATATGTGATATGATCATAATGCTTATTGTAGGAAACTGTTCTTTGTCAAGTTCATTGTGTTCTTGTGAAAGATTCATTCGAATGAAAAGATCCACAGCAGAAAAGTTCTACAGGAAAATATTAAATGTCAATTAATTTATTGATACACTAACCCATTAATTTGCAAACTCCCTTACTTACTGCCCTAGTGTCTAATTGCCTTTTGTCAGACAATTCTACACATCAAGGGGAAAGTGTGGGCATTAATTGATTAACCCATTAACTGGCAGTACCCTACCACTGACGAGGGAATATCGTCTGGCGTTAGACAGAGTAGAATACTAAAGTAAGGCGCATTGCAAGCTAATGGATTAACAAGACACACTGGCAGATAGTTTTGTTAAACCATTAACTGGCAGTACCCTACCACTGATGAGTAAAATCGTCTGGCGTTAGACTGATTAAAATGCTCTGGCGTTAGACAGAGTAAAATACTAAAGTAGGGCACATCTGGGCGCATTGCAAGCTAATGGGTTAACCAGACCTCAAACCAGGCTATCAGCCATTAGTCTACCATGAGTACAGTGAGTATCATCCTGATCATTATACCATTGGTCCAGGTGGTCATTCCATTTGTACTGCATTGTACTGTATCAATACCATACTGTACCAATACCATACTGTACCAATACCATACTGTACCAATACCATACTGTACCAATACCATACTGTACCAATACCATACTGTACCAATACCATACTGTACCAATACCATACTGTACCAATACCATACTGTACCAATACCATACTGTACCAATACCATACTGTACCAATACCATACTGTACCAATACCATACTGTACCAATACCATACTATAAAAGCCTGTTGTACTATTGTATTTATGACGATATGCTACTGTGCTTCCTTTTTAAAAGCAATATTATAATAATTATTGCCTTTGAATTTAGTTATCAATTGATAATATTAATACCATCTGAAAAAAGCTGGAATTTATTGCTCCACTGCAATGCTAATCACTTAAATCAATTATATTAAGCTCCTGAAAATGCCCCATGGGTAGGATCAAAATTAATAACAACACTTAACTAGTCAAAGATTTATATAATTTGATCCATCCAAATGTGGTTTAATTCTACTGACAGTAACCATGCTATACTGTATGTTAAAAATTGTAAATTATGTTTCAATGCCAGGTTTTGCCTGCATGTAGTGTTTCAATCTGACGTGTCAAGCCAAATACAGAAATGTTGGTACATCACTAGTTTTCAAAATTGTTTATATTACCATATACCAGTATTTGAACCAATACTAAAGGTATGTTTACATGCTGCAATTTGTCAGGCCGATTTCAGATGCATATTAATGATATTTGAAAAATTATGGAAAACATTATCTGACAATATCACCAACTGAAAATATTCGTCATTAACCCATTAACTGGCAGTACCCTACCACTGACGAGTAAAATCGTCTGGCGTTAGACAGAATAAAATACTAAAGTAGGATGCATCTGGGCACATTGCAAGCTAATGGGTTAACATTCAGCAAAACCTAAAATTGGCCTGACAAATCACAGGTGCGTAAAGCCTGGTTGCCATTAAATCGTAATTATCGCAAGAGCCGCATCGCAAGTGTCGTCATTAAAAACATGGAATTTTTAATAGAAACTGCGATTTAATGGGAACGTGAGTAACGACGATAACTAAGACTCTCACCATAAAGTCGCAGGGATAGGTTTGTTGCGATTTTTGCAATAACGATTTTTGCAATGACGACTGTTGCGATTTAATGGAAACTAGGCTTAAACGTACCTTAATTTAAATAGTACACCAGGATATTGGGTATATTGATTCTGTCCAATATACTTTGACTTTTCCTGTAGAATAACATTCTAATACCCTGGTATACTAGGTAGGAGGGGGACTAGAGTTTATACTCATTTATATTGGCTGATGCATTTACTGTAAGCTTGCAATTAGCATCCCATCTAATTCAAAAGCTGAAGGCAATCATTTAATCAGATGTATGGTTGGTCAGTGTTGTCAAACTTTGTTGGCACCACTTAGAGATAGAAATATATCTATGCAAGATAAAAAATGCCATATTAAACCTGCATATCCAAGTCATCTAAATAATATACAGGTATAGATAATAAATTTATACGTCAGACAGTAGCGCCACTATCAGTGTTGTCTATGCTGTCTAGTGTCTAACAGCTGTATTATGTAAAGCAACTGGCTTTGATTTGTATAAACAGCGGGCTGTTTAGGAGAGCGCATTCCGTATTTTACCTAGACTAAGCCAACCTGGTAACCATTAACACTGTAAAGGCTAAAAGCGACTCTTTGCAACTACCTGCAGCATAAAAAATAAAACGATCAACATACTCGCTTGATGACGCTATGCCTGCATTCTTTCTTGAGATCTCGTAATATTCTGTCGAGTAATCGCATACAAATATGTCCGTTTGTTTGATAATACTGTAGAAATCGCTCGTACACTGTGTCATTGTCGCCATTTTGACAATTTTTTGCCCCAGCATTCTTTTCAGGTAACATAAAGTAGAGGAGGCTTGTTGACAACTCAGCGAGCTCTCTGGGACCGACACTCTTACTTTTGTTTATTTCATGTGTTTCGAACAAATACTCTGCCTGCAAACACTAAGGAACAAAAATATACAAAAGACAAGGTTAAAAGACAACGAAATTTATAACAAATGGCGTTGATTAATATAGCCATATTGCACAGTACCAATAGTTGAAACAAAATGTCAGAATGTCAATATTATATCGTTCAACACTTACTCTCTGTCGACAATCAGCTTGCCTTGTGTTTCCCGAGCTACAATTTCGAAGATTTAACTTTGCCAGAAGCCTATTCAGTGTGCTTACATTTAGTTCAGTGACATTCAAAGAAATCAGAATCGTACTGTGAAAATTTACTTCATTCAGTGAACTTCCTTGCGAACTTCCAGAAAACACGCATAAAAAGACAAGAAACAGTAGAATAGGAAACATTTAGTAAGATTTACGTAAAATCCGACACAATGCCTCAATCGACGTCCACCAGTGTTAAAATTAGATTTAAACTTTTTGTGTATGTGTATTTGAGATCATCTTTATAATATTATATTTTTATTAATCACGTGTTTAGCAGACAGGTACTTCCGGCTGATAACAGACAACAGCTGATATTTAAGCAGATTTTACACAGAGATAAACTTGCATGAAGTGCTTTTTATTTTTATAAACACTTTGTAAACGATAACACACGATTGACTAGAATTTTTTTTTATATTTATTAAATGCCGTGAAAATCAGGTTCTATTTATTCAATTCTCAATACGCAAATTAATGTTCATATTCATAGTATTCAAGCTTCAAGGCTGCAAGAATTTCCTGAACCTGAGCACGTAAACGTAAACTCCGCGCACGTGACTGCCGAGAGTTGCAACAGCGACGTTTTAAATTGGTTTTTATTCCTATAGCTACTACGCATACCTAAGCCCTGGCCAAATTGAAAATATTGCTGAGAAAACATTTAAAAATTTCGACGTATTCTCGAATGTCTCCCCGTCTTCCCAATCTGCCCACATTTGGCAACATTTTTTGTGCATTGTCGACGTTTAGTTTGCTCACCCCATACCAGCGGGAAACATTCTGCAACTACAATGGCTTAGTTTCTCTAGGGCTAAGACAAGTATTTATAGTCTACCAACAATATTAGGCCTTTATTGGTTATAACGCGAAGCAGGGTGTACCAGATGCGTTGTTTGTTTCATCTGGAAGATAGTCAAAGTCTGCGAGACTTCCAACACAGATGCTGATATATTCTATGGTGATCTGCTTTTGATTAGCCTGTGCACAGACTGTATTATACGTATTACCGTATAATACAATCTGTGCACAGGCTAGCTTTTGATAAGAGGTGACCAAATCTTAGTCTGTCCATGTTTGCCCTTCCGGCATTTATTTGACCGATTTTCACACAAGTCACAGTGATTTCACAGAAAATAAGTGATAGTAGGTCTTGTCTAATGGTGCAAGATATATAAATACAACAAGTTACATATAAAATGCCAATAAAAATTCAAATGAATGAGTTTTCATATTACCACTTACTACATGTTTTTGCACACAATATTGCACTGAATAGGCATTATTTTACCTTAGTACGCTAAGCGGTAAAATGGCATTAATGAGGAAGGGCTGATCAATTTATTAAACGCATGAGATGCAAATTGACGTAAATGCTTGTCAAGTTTCGATAAGATCTCTAGTTAAACCAGCTGCAAAAAATTAGTATTTAACTGGTTGGCAATGCATTGCGATAAGCTAAAGTATACAGTAACACTTGTTTGGTTTGTAAAATGTAAATATACCGACTTTCACCCAGGTCATAGTCAGGCACAGTATAATATATATGTTAGGGCACCTGCAACGTAATAGGGAATGTGGCGGGAGCTTTCATTACACAAATCATATTCAGTAGATTGTAAATTATTTGCATTGACCCAGTGTGTATTCCAGACGATATCAGGTTGCTGAAAACCTACAGCGCACGACCACAATGCGATCGACCACAATGCAATGCGTTAGAAAAGTTTGAGATAAAAATTCCTCATAGCAATCTACACAAACTAGGGTAGCTTGTAGGAATGCCGCGGGGCTTTTATTATTCTATAGTTTCTTGAAACAAAAATGACGTTTATGCAACACAAATTATATTCAGTAGATTGTAATTATTGGCATTGACCCAGTGTGTATGCCAGATATCAGGTTGCGGGCTGGCTTGCGCGCAGGTACCCTAGCATAGTTCTGAGGATAAGACATCAACAAGAAGCACTAAAAATGATTTACAAGCTAAATGTACCAGGTTTGTCACAAAACATGAAAGGCATCAATTGAACGTTTTGTAATATCTATTTCAAAAGATCAATATTTTCCATGTATTGTTCTTCCACATGGAATACGTATACCCAACATGAAGCCCATGATTACTGCGATAAGTAATTTAAGACACTGCCAAGCAAGAATTTTGCATATTTTTGGACAACTTTTGTCCTGCGCGAAATAATTTTGCATTTGGAAAGCTATAAAACGATACTGTTGTTCCATCTTCCTGTTCTAACGTTGCTGGATATGTGAGACACCGACATGTAAAGCACATCTCTTTTCCATTCGAATATTTGTCTTAGTACGCGCAGAACTGAGACCCTGAGCCACTGTCTGTTCTGACAATAATATGCAATTATGCATGCTTATATTTCCCTGCCAAGCTAGTGCCAAATATACGACCATACATTATTTCATTCGCTTAATGACACTGATAATAACGTAAATTACTTTCCATACTAAAAAATAATAGGATTCTCCGATTCTTCTTCACTTATATTTCAATTTTTTGCCTTTCTATTTCGCGCAAGTGTATCACGCTACAGAAGTTGTACGAAATATGTAAATTTGCTTACGTGGCAGAATGGCAGTGTCATATATTACTAGGCTAAATTGGTGTATGCAATATGCGTTAGAATGTTTTGAAATAAAAAAACCTACATACACAATAACACAAATTAGATATGTCGCGTCGCTTGCGCGCTCGCTTCAGGGCGGAAAGTGCATAGTGTAATAAGCAGGGCGCTTATATAGTATATACTATATATACTATATAAGCGCCCTGGTAATAAGTCTGATTATTAAAGATATAAGTTAATGAACTGGCGATAGCAGGTGCTGCTAGTTTTAAAATTTTACTTGAAATTTTATCAATGCCAGTGGCTTTTGCACTACGGAAAGATGGTAAACTTTGTTTGGTAGTAATTGACTCAAATCCAGTTCTGGTTTAGGTTTCTTAATATATTCTTGAAAATTGCAATTTGAGGTATCAATTTTGCTAGCTAAGGCAGAACAAATATTTGAAAAGAATTAATTGAAGCCCTCTCAATGTCTTCTAAATTAATATTTCCATTTATATTCAACTCATTCACTTTTGTTATTGTTTTCCAAGCCTCTTTTGAATTTTGTTTTTGACCAGCAACTTTCTTGGAGTAATAATCCTTCTTGGCCTTTCTTATTTGTATATTTACTTTATTCTGGTTTGTTTATACACTTCCCAATATGTTTCAAGGTTTTTACTATGGCTTTCTCTTAAATCTGTCCCTCTGTATAAGCTTTTTTATTCATAATTCCATGGGACTTTTTTTATCTGATCCTTTTGTGTTGAAAGGTTCATGTTTATTTAGTACTTCCGTAAACAATTTCTTTTAAATCTCCCACATAGAATTTGGATTACAGTCTGCGAAAAAGTAGACATATTCCCAATGCTGACTAAGCAAATCCTCAACAAATTTTTGGCCATCAAAGTTTTTCATATTTCTAATTTCCACTATGTTTTTATCTTGTTTCTTAGAAATATGGATTTTTCTGATAGCATATACCAAACTATGGGTCATATTTCAGCCCAAAATATGAGTATACCAAGTTAGGGGTGATTTTCGACATGAAATTAAAGCTTGATTAATATAATACCGTTGTGATTTAGTGGAATAGAATTTGACCTGGAGAATTTTTTTATGATTTTTATTCTATTTTTCTTCGCTTCGCTCACGAAGTATATAGCCTAAATTCGTCAATAAACATTACATTTCAAAACGTTATATTTCAAAATACTCTGTAACTGCGCGTATATTTACATGAATAAAACTAAAGATACATGTTAAGTTGTTAACGTTCGTCCCGCAAGTTGGAACTATAAAGTTTCTGACCGGGGAATCAGCGCCATTTCTTTCGCCACCGTATATTATTTACGACAAGCGGGGGTACGCGTTGTTGGTTACTTACAGTTCATATGCGCAGTACAAGTGCGATGATTTCATGTTGTATTTTATGTTTATAGTTGGTAGTTTCATGACTTATTTATTTCAGATATTGAAGAAGGTCTCTCTGATATTGGGGCTTATTGGAAAACAGCATGAGTTATCTAAAGAAGCGAGAATGCGAAGCCACAAGTCATTGAACATAATGAAACCTACTGATCTGATAATACGCTACGCATTTATATGTAAAACTACAATTCAATCTCCATGGCCATATATTTTTCAAAAATTCAAACTAACATTTGTATTTGGAAGAAAATATATAAGCAATGTGGTCAAGCATGAATGTCAGCATATACATACATGCATTAGTAAATGGACTACATATATACTGCAAAATCGCAAGGCTCATTTCAATTTTCATCCAAGAAGAGACTCCTAACATCTGATCGCATATGAATTAAGCCTCAGTAGTAATAGCAATAAGTGTCCATAAGTCCATTAGGAAAGATACAAGGTAATAAGACATCAAAAGTCAAAACTGATTCCAAAGCAATTTTATTCAGTCCGAGTTTGATATATCAGCAAAATCTTTAATGAGATAATAGTTCGAGAAAAAATATAGAAAAATAATGTATTTTTGCTCAATTTGCTTCATTTACAAAGATCATCGCTCCTGCATCGCATGTTTATAGCCACACATTTCAAGATGCCAGTATAAATGAGACTCAGGCTGGCGATGTGTCAACCAAACTTCAGGTAGTTTGCAGCGTGTACACGTACTACAGAAGCCCAGGGGCAACATCATAAAATTACTTCAATTTCTATTTTTGTATTTTCAGTGTTTTATATTTTGTATTTTTGTGTTATATATTGTCTTTTTGGTATTTTATATTTTATGTAATGTTCTTAGACTCAGGATATATGTAATATGTAGTTCACCCTAGTTATTGTAATCAGCTAATAATAGTTTCAAACTTTCAATGCCTCTTACCCAGGCACAATAGCTTGCCAATTGTGTGGGATGTGTGATCACAATACTCAAAATTTTGTGATAGTTTGATACGTCAAGGTAATAACAGGAACATTGTAGGAATGTGAAAACACTTCAGGGGCTGGTTGTTCAAAGTATGTTTAATCCTGGGTTAAAAAAGTGTGTTTAGAAAACAAAACTTCTAATGATCCAGACAAGATTTCTGATTTTCTGGGAAAATATTTTCAAGTTTATAAACAAACTGTTGCAAAGTTTTTTATGTTTTTTCCCCTTAAACTAGGCCCAGGCCATAAAGTGTACAGAATCTTTGGTTTCAAGGTACTACCGTATGCAGTTAGATGTTGAATAACTAGTAAAGTTTGTGTTTGTGAAAAACCTTCATTTTCATAGCTGTTTTCACATTTTAACTATTGCTAAAACCTGCCCCTTCTGCTGCTTAGCTATCTGACAATTTGCACAGTCCACACGTTTCAGTAATGCATGAGTCAATTCCATGAGTAACCATCCCCGGGAATATGCCGAATTTGCTAGCATGCCATCCCGGGGTTGGGAATTTGATCTGAGTTGGTGCACCGGGGCCGGACATTGCATGACGGTTAAAAGACCCCCGGGTATTTGACACTATCTAAATCCGCGAAGGACTTTGGGACTTAAAGCTTCCTCTACAGCTTCTCGTGTTCTAGCGTGGTTCTAGTTGCAGTTTACTCAGTTTTTATACGAATATGGATGAGTTCAAAGGAAAAGGACATCGATTGGCTACGGAAAAACAATCTTGACAAGTTGGTGGATTAGAAGTTCAGAACTGTTATAACAGAACTGTTATATTCATATATTGGTTCTTTGAGTGCATCTAAGGAATCATAATTTTAATTTTGTATGTAAAATAATTTGGAATTTGTTAGTGGAAGTTTTTTTAGACTTAATATAGAGTTCAAGACTTTAATACAGATACAAAAAGATATTGTACTGACAATATAGTATAAATGCATTATAAAATAGAGCAATTGTTTATTGAAACTTCTTAACTGATGTTAAAATTAAAAAGAAAATTACTAAATTTCAAAAACTTTATTGTACTGTAGAAGGAATTAAAGGGTAGAGCCCCAGTTAACATGCAAATAATGTGCAAATCTGTTGATAATTGACCATATGAAGACATTTTTACTTGATGCGTTGTACAATTTTAAACTATAAAATTCAACTTAATTTTTTTGCTCCCCAGGGTGGGACATTTTCCACTAAACCATTGCCCTGTGGGCAGGACATTTGCCCTCAAGCTGTTGCCCCACAGCAGGGAATTTGCCCTTTCTTTACAAAAAATAGCTAATGTCCGGGTGTATTCCCGGGGGGGGGATGGTTACTCATGGATTTGACTCATGCATAAATGACTGATGTTTTTCCTTAGTGTTTTCATAAAACTGTCTTATTTCCTATGAAATTGTTTCAAGTTCTCAGGTATAGATGGCCTCCAAAAACTTGGTTGACTTTGAATGTTTTCCAAAACTTCTTCTGTTGCATGTTGAATGCGTTCAAAACATGTACCACAGAGGTGATTTATAAGTTTAGCATTGCCACAAACAGAACATGTCTCTATATCTTCCCTGTTCTTTATAAACTTTCTTTGATGTCGAAGCCATTTGGTCTTTCTTGATGTACGCTTCTTGGGTGCTGCCATCCACAAAATATTCGACTGACCGTCGGCCTGGGCCGCCTGGCGGCCCTGGCCTGCTATTCCATACTTTATCCTACACAATTCAGCCCCTCCGTAATTCCCGTTTAGTGATAAGTCATTACTCCCACCAAAATATCGGTATACCCAGTCTACAACTGAATTTATTGAATAAGAAAGAACGGGAAGGCTGTTTCCAAGCTTTAAATTTAGACTAAATTTTAGCAATTTTTCGACCGCCATCTTGGGTCGCCACTTGTTTCCAGGCTCTCACATCCCACTTCTATTAATTCCTTAGATTCTCGGCAAAAATTCCTTTCCTTAGATTAAGTAAAATTTCCTTAAACGAAGTTACTCTCGGTTTCAGCAGGGCGCTATAAAACAGGGTGTTTTACTACGCCCTGGTTTCAGTTTGCTTTTCAAAACGCGATTCTAATATTAGTTCAAAATTACGTAACGTTGTTTACTAATTAGCCAACTTCCAATGAAATTACACAACAAATTTGCAACCTAAGTTCGAAATTAGGTTGCTAAGTTCAAAACTAGGTTCCAAAGTACGTTCCGAATTACGAATTGACATTAGAACAATGTCTAATGTCAATTTGTAATTCGGAACGTAATTTGGAACCTAGTTTTGAACTTAGCAACCTAATTTCGAACTTAGGTTGCAAATTTGGAACATTTGTTGTGTAATTTACGTATAATCAACGTTACGTAGTTTTGAACTAATATTAGAATCGCGTTTTGAAAAGCAAACTGAAACCGAGAGTAATACATTACTGTCGTTCCAATTGAAGTGTTCCTCGAATATTGATTCGATACATTACCTCGCGCTGACCAATTCATTTGTTCAAGTTCCTCGAGATATTCATACACTTCCTGTGAAAGTTGACCAATCACAATCCGTATGTGATTTGAATACGAATCAACTGACCAATGAGGAACTGATCCTGCATTGCAGGAAGTAAACAATATTCAAAAATCAAGAATTCGGTTGTTTTCATCATTCATGTAACTGAAATTCTTCAAATGTGTTTACATTTGTGCTCAGAAAAACGTTTAATTGAAATACATGTATGGCTTCTCAAGAAAAATGTCAAAGTGTTGAAGATTTTCTATGGTTTAGAAAACGGTTTAGAACCAGAATTGAATAAATATGCAAAGCCGCGTTGCGAGATCAAGGTTTTACTTCAACAAATATAACAAATATTCATTTTATTTTTAGAAACTAAGCGATCAAACGTGGCGGTTTTCTAATCTATATTTCAAAGGAAAATGTCACTTTCATCTGTTTACAATATATATTTTTTCCCGTTAACTCTTTTAGTACAGTAAAAATAATGTGTATCAACACGTCATTTTATAGTGCAATGAATGACAGTGGCAAATTTTGGTTTATAGACCAAATAATTTATTGTAAAGGTATGAAGAAAAGTTTTTTCTAACTTTCAAATTTGTTCTCTGTATGAAATTGTAACAAACTTTTAACACTGTAATATATCTATACTATTAGAAACAATATAGATTATAGTACAATTTTATAGTTTTAAAACACAAATATGTATTTATGTACTTGCTTCACATTTATGATTTAGACAAACAGTGACAGTGTCTATTTTTGTGGCGCTATTTTTAGGATCGATTCTGATATATATAAATACGATAATAAATCAAAAATGTCAAGCAAGTACATAAAACATTTAACATATTTGTGTTCTAAAACTATAAAATTGTACTTAATAATCTATATTGTTTATAATATTACTATATTACAGTAAAGTTTGTTACAATTTCATACAGAGAACATTAAATTTGAAATTTAGAAAAAACTCTTCGTACCTTTACAATAAATTATTTGGTCTATAAACCAAAATTTGCCACTGACATTCATTGCACTATAAAATGACGTGTCTATACACATTATTTTTACTGTACTAAAAGAGTTAACGGGAAAAAATATATATTGTAAACAGATGAAAGTGACATTTTCCTTTGAAATATAGATTAGGAAACCGCCACGTTTGATCGCTTAGTTTCTAAAAATAAAATGAATATTTGTTATATTTGTTGAAGTAAAACCTTGATCTCGCAACGGCTTTGCATATTTGTTCTATTCTGGTTCTAAACAGTTTTCTAAACCATAGAAAATCTTCAACACTTTGACATTTTTCTTGATTTCAATTAAACGTTTTTCTGAGCACAAATGTAAACACATTTGAAGAATTTCAGTTACATGAATGATGAAAACAACCGAAATACCGAATTCTTGATTTTTGAATATTGTTTACTTTCTGCAATGCAGGTTCCTCATTGGTCAGTTGATTCGTACTCAAATCACATACGGATTGTGATTGGTCAACTTTCACAGGAAGTGTATGAATATCTCGAGGAACTTGAACAAATGAATTGGTCAGCGCGAGGTAATGTATCGAATCAATATTCGAGGAACACTTCAATTGGAACGACAGTAAGAATTACGTACAAGGTTTCTAGGTTCTCTGAAATTTTGTCTCATTTCGGAACTGGGATTTTGAGCCATAATATCATTACGTCATTGAAAGCGATCCAGTGCAGTCGAAAGATGTACATGTGGGTTGAGGTCGATTTCATTTCCCGTAGAAAATTTTTGCAGTTTTTATTGCCTTAGACTACTTTTTCTGCGTTTTTGAGAATCATTTTTGGATAAATAACACCTAAATTGACTGAATTTTTAAATGTTATTTGAATATTTTCAAATGTTGGACCAATAGCCTTGTAAAATAGCCTTGTAAAATAGTCTTGTAGCCTTGTAACCCTAATATGCCCTAACCAAATTGATGAAGAAAAATTAAGTAAAGCGAATTTGAAAAACGGGAAATTGCATAACATCAGTTTGGTAGATGGAAACAAGTGAAAACCGTTTCCGGTCGCGAGATGGTAATTTAGGGATAGCTAAGGATAACGTATTTCAAATTTGTTTTTATGGTTTTTATCCAAACTGTACCCAAATGTACCATTGAATTCATTGACAGATTGCAACCATCTAAAATCCAAATGGACCAAATGATCGGTCATACGTGAAAACTCGACGAAAGTACAGTATATTAATCTCATTAATCATTATCTGTATTGGCTACGATTTATATACACTTAAACAGACCATTTGCAGAATTACTGGAGCGTACACGTATAGCCTCGATTTCATACAGAAACTTCAGACATTACTTTAGAGTGTTAGAATAAATATAATTTTTTAAAAAATCAAAGAAAGAAGTCTAGGCTGTGCGTGTATAATGATACGCTCCTGTAATTCTACAAATGGTCAATGACGTTGCTCCATTCGTCGTCGATCGCGTGCTTTAGGTGCATATTGTACGGTGGCCCAGAGGTACAATACACAAACACAAATAGAAATACACAAAACACAAATAGAAATACACGAACACAAGTAGAAGTACACGAACACAAGTAGAAGTACACGAACACAAGTAGAAGTACACGAACACAAGTAGAAATACACGAACAAGCAAGACAATCGTTAATCGTCCGAAGTCCGAACTCCACACGAACAATGCCGAACAAACCCAAACATGTGATTAAAAGCAGCGACTATTAAACCAAAAGCAGCGACTATTAACCCAACTTGTGCAGCGTGTCAGAACCACAAGGTAAGTTTGAAAGTTATTTTGAAAGCTAGCCAGTCTTTTGTACATGTATTGAAAAATAGATTCTTTATTATCAGAATGAGTAATAATTATTGTTGTAAACTATTGACAGATGGTTTTCTTTGATGTGTACTAATATTTTCTACATTGTCAACTTTAGTATCACCAGGGACACCATCTTGAACAAACTCAAGCGACAATTCAATGGCCGGGGGAGTACCTGGCGATGTCGTTGGCGAGACTTTGCTTTTTGATGAAGATTTTGTTGTATTGTCCCCCAAGAAATAGTTAATTATAGAATAAATAATGAGTACAACACAACATGCGATACCATATGACCTAAATACTGCCTCTGTGCTATAAATATGAATGAATATCCCACCAAGTATTGCCCCGCAACCTCTTCCTAATCCATGATATAATCCCTGTAGAACACCTTGTGCTGAGGTAGCATATTCCGGAGGTGCCATTTTCCCGATATAGCTAGTGCAAGACGCCCACACTGCAGCATGGGTAATACCTTGAAGAATTTCTAAAGGCAACACATGCCAAGGATTTGATAAGAGTGAGATAAAAACAAAGCGAATAACATTTCCTACTAAACCTAAATATAGAACAGGAACATGCCCGATTTTTTTAATTATAAACTCTGCTTGAAAGTAACAAATAATTTCTGAAATATGGTCTAATAATGACGCGATGCCGAATAAAGTGGGAGGACCTCCTAAATCTTCGAGATGCCAGTATAGGAACGTTGAGATCAAGCCATAACCACAACCCATGAAGAAAGCGACAAAAAGAAACGAAAGATAACGAATTGTAAGGAGAACCCGCAGAAGATGTAGACCGCCACCAGTTTTCGATTTTGGTTGCTGTTCTTTTGCCATAAAGGAAAAACGGGTGGCGACTAGTAGCGCACAGGACATTAAAACAACAAAAAAATAGAATGCTGGCGTGTAGTTATTACTAACAACTTCCCCACATACTTCGTAACCTTTTATCTTGTCAATAACGAAACCAAGTATAAACATGGCCGTTCCCCAACCTAAACTGCCCCATAATCTTTGTCGTCCATATTTGTCTTTTTCATCGCCAAGTAGTTGCAAAGTTGCTGAGTCAGCTAAAGTAATTGCCGGTGCAGAGAAGAATTCACCGATGACTGTTAGAAATAATAACACAAGAAATACTTGATGTACTCCGCTTGGACTGAACACGAGAGAGTTTTTAGCTTTAGGTTCCGGTGGTAAAGTTTTTGTCGCTGTTCTAGGGCCGAGAAAATCTCTGAGTTCCAACGTTGCATGTTTTGAGATTTCTGATACATTTTTGGTCAGTAGAAAGTATTTCTTGCACGATACAGGTGCTGGTTTAATAAAGGCAAACGAGAATGTAAATGAAATCCACGATATTAGTGAGAATATGATTAAAGTCTTCCTTCTTTCCAGTTTATCAGCTAGAGAGCCAAGCATTGGAGCACTTATAAACTCCACCATAGGTCTACATCCAACTAACGTGCCACTTTGACTAGGACTCATCCCAAGTTGTTTAAAATAGACACCTAACAAAGGAAGAAATGATCCAACTGCTCCCCAGTAGAAGAAATAAAATATCTTCGAGACTAAAAGTTTCTTATTTACGTGGAATAAACTTTTCGACAGGACTGCCTTCCGTTTTGGTAAATCCATCCCATCTTCCTTTTTAATTGCCGATGTATCCATTGTAGTAATGTAAATATAGTTTCATTTATTGATTTGTACGTAGCTATCTATATACCAGTCAAATACTTAGAAGGAAATTGTGTTATGCTTATGAATTATTAACTTCATAATTGTAGCGTAGATTTCTGGTGTTCCATAATACTAATATTATTTACTAATACTATATATTTGACCCGGATGTATGGCAGAAATATACGATAGCTGATTAAGAATACCAATCTTTCATAGTAAAATTGTTGATTTTTTTCGACTTGTTATATGTAAATCTTCTTACGGTAACCCAGAAATCGAGATGGATTGGAAACAACCATAGGTGCATGGAGGTAGGGACCGGTACATCGTTTTAGGAAACATATATATATATATATAGTCAAATCTGCAGACATGCATGTTTCGCCGTTCAACGGCTCGTCAGTGCAGCTTGTAACGCCGTCTCACTGTAAGCAGTCTCACTTATACCTCACAATAAGCTTGTGGAATACCGCTCGTTCCAGGTCTATATAACTGATAAGAATCCTCCTGAACTTTACCAATATATTCAAATTGCAAACAATATTCCACTGATGAATGTCATACTATAAATGATGAGCTAATTAGACTAGCGAGATTCCTCTACGAATGAAGATGCATGTTTTAAAAATGAACCCACCAGAAATTTCATGCAGTGATATCTTGTCTCTTTTCCTCATATGCATCTTACTTAAGTCTTTCATATCACTCTCATCAAGTTTACGTCACTCAGTAAAGACTAAAGGAACGTATGATAGATGTATTAATGAACGTATTAATCTTATTCTTCCCAAACTTCTGCAATAAACTCTCTTTGTCCAGGCTTCCCAGAAATTCGATAATTGGATCAAAGGGGTCCATTCCATAAAGCCGCTAGTTTACAGTAATGAAGTTTCTTTCATCATCTATTTTTTCTATATATTTACTTTACAATCATATAAGAATACAAAAGATTAATACAGGTTTAAAATAGAAACAATGAAAGTCTTAAGTATGGTTGAGGGTATGGTCAACAGGACATAGGTCCTATGTGAAGACCAACGAACGTTAACGTCTTCAGTCTCTCCGCAACAAATTTAGGGTCCTACAAGGGAGTATCCAGTCTCTCCCTGTAATTTTATTGACTCATAATTGTTCATAATTGATAATCGTTCAAATGCATGCATTGACAAACGCATGCATGCAATCACGTTTGTTGCATGATGATGGACATAATGAAATTTCATTCCGAATTCGACCTATAGCTGAAAACACGCTTCACTGTGAAAACATTAATCGCGATTTATGTGTGTAATACCATCTTGATTTGAGAAAAATTAAAGAATCAAACACAAAGACCATTGAACGAAAATTAAATATATTTAGATGTCTATTTTTGTAAAAGGATACAATTATAATGAAGTGAACTTGATAAGAATGGCGCTCTGTTTTAACTTAAGAAATGTTATATCATCCCTGACCCTTTGCTCCACAAACCACTTGCATGGTAGCAACAGGCGAAATTACGGCCTGAATATTTGGGCCTGAATTATTCCTAATAATCCCCTGTTACCACCCACTTGGACTGCCATATCGCTTGATTCCGCAGTTTCCCCATGCAGAGTTGCCCGCGGAGTTGTATTCTTTACCGCACCCAAATATGTGTATCACCTGCCAAAAGTAGTATGGCCACCTGTTCACACAATAATCACATCTTTATAAGCAAAGTGAAAACATAACTAAATCACAACAAAAACTCTTTTATTCTTCTTTATAAATATTATTGAAAATATTGCAACAACTGCGATACCCATGGCATATAGTGCCAAAGTTTTAACTGATTTCAGAAGTGGTCAGTAATATATTAAGGTAGGTGTGTGTTTTCCCTTGTATAGTTGATAAGACCATTTAAATATATAGAGGTTATTACACTTGACAGATTGTTTATAATTATATAGAGGGAAAAATACATGCTCAATGTTATGATATATAATTGTATACGTAGTACTTATATTCATAATTTAGCTCAGTAGAGTCACTTTTGCTAATTGCTCACTGATATACAAAATATACAAAACAACGGTAACTTCGAGAATGAACATTTTAATTAATATTCTCTAGCTTTGCACTATGTTTTACAGTCATCGTCAGGAATGTTTTACAGTCATCGTCAGGTTACATTACAAGGATATTTTAAAGTAATTTGTTATGAGAATACATAGTTGAAGAACAAGTTATATTAACTTTTGTGCTTTAGTTCGTGATTACGTTCAGGTTTAAAATGTCGAATGGCGCAAGCGACTCTAAATATAACGACAATGATCAAATCAGTCTAAAACCTTAGAGTTATATATAAATTCTGGAAGTATCAAAAATATCCAGTCATAATATTTAATTAAATTGTTCTTTGTCTGAATCTCTTTAATGTATATAATATCAAATTACTTTACAGACAAGGTAATCTTCACTTATAAATATCCTTAAAATGTAACCTAGCATCATCCCTGATGAAGACTAAAACATAAAGCTAGAGAATATAAAATGTTCATTCACTGGTATAGGTTTTGCGCGCTTTAATTATATTGCCTCAATTCTACATACTCGCAATGAAAAGATCAACACATTGCATTGTTCTAGTTAATATCAAGGTTTTGATGCTCGATAAGCTCATATGAGGAAGACATTTAAAAAAATTGGTTACAGTGAAATTTCTACAGTATATCTGTGCACAGACCTTACCGATGCAGGGCAAACCAGGAACATTTTCCAGAAACATTTGCCTGTCGAATAAATTACTTATCTAAAAACACTATCTGCGAGACAATTATGACACTCGCAGAATAAAATATTTCTGAATATACTAGGAAACATTTGAAGAAAATCATAAGATTTTCATATGATCCTGTTCCACAACCGAACCTTGTATACCCATGCATGGTCTGATCCCACAGCAATGTTTGCCCTGCAGGCCTTAAAGTCGTTCAATATATAATTACCAAATTGTTTTTAGTAAAATAAAAGATAAGTTATATTGGATACATTTACTTTTAAAGGAAATCTCTCAAATTCATGAGGTTTTGATCAAATGAATTGCTCAAAATTAACAAATGAGTTGACCAACAAGTTTCGGAATGCTTTGTATCGTAATTAACAATAAAATTACGATCTTGCAGGTCGGGGTAAAAATAGATACAGAAAAGATTACAAAAAATATTTTAATAGCCATACTTGTGAATCAAACAAATCACTTTTTCCTCATTTTATTATAAATGTCCATTTTTACAATCAAATTCGTGATACACTATGTATAACATGGATACCCATGAGATAGCATAGCGCATGCATCGGTAATTGATTGACGACCTGGGCAAACTAACTTATAAGAAACATTGTCATTATTGTTGCGGAAAAATGGGTTTTTCCATGTTTTTCGAAGGTGAGCAAAGAAGTTGTTTGTTTCCGAAACAATATTTCCAAGGGTGAGCAAACGGGGAAACATTCGAAAAACATTGAAATTTCCAAACGTCGTTGCAATATATTTTGCCTAAAACTTTCCCCAACAGGGTTGGTAGGCTTGGTTGTTCAGCGCTTCCTCGCAGGGTTGGTTGGTTGGTCAGCGCATGCTCGGAGCCAAATACCATGCAAAAAGTCGCCAAAATTTGACAAAAGAGGCCAAACATTGTTCGGTCAAAAATAACCCAAATTCGAACCTCTGCGAACGCAGTGCTATGCTGAATTATGATTGGTTATGTTTATCAACCTTACAATTGGCTGAATCGAATTTCATCAATTCTGATTGGGTTGAATTACAACCAGGTTCTTTCTGACAATGACATTTCTTGAAAATGCAATCGATTTTCATACAATCAATGTTTCATAAATGTGAAGAGGTCAAAAAGAAGCCGAAAGGCCAAACTTTTTTTCGCGGCCAAAAGAAAAATAAAGAGCCAAATTCGAGGCCAATCTACCAACCCTGTTTCCCAAGCCCAAGCCCAAGGCTTGACCGAATTTTTATGGAGTAGCACCCAGTCCACTCGGTTTTGTTTTAACATTTAACCATTCACGTGTATTCACGTGTTACATAAACTTTACAGGTGCTTTGTTTTGCATCAGCAGTTCTAGTTTAGCTAATGATTCGTTCTTTGCTCTCAAAACTTACCAATTTTTGTAGACTTAACGACTGAAATAAAAATGGATAAGAATATATTTGTGTTTCTTCTTTGGACTTTAACAGGTAGGGATAGAACATTTTTTAGTAATATTTTTCCTTTTAAAAAATTGTCTTTATTCACAACTGAGACTGTATTTAATAACCTGATTTATACTATGACTAATAGACTTTTGAAACATAAATATTTCTGGCAACAAAATTCTATATAGTTTATTGCGACCAGCAAGCGAGCACCAGCGAAGCTTGCTGGGAGCATCCTAATTTAATCTGGGTTAAAAAAGTTTTACCCCAATTAAAACGTTTTATCCCAATTAAAAAGTTTTACCCCAATTTGCCGCTGGATTTAGTTTTTACCCCGCTTGCGGGCTGTACGCAAAAACAACAAATTAATGGCGTCGGCGGTTTGTCCTTTTGTTTTGACAGTCAAACCGGATGTTCTCTTGCGAAAAATTGCAAATTGAAATTCACAACCAGTTCTGTAAACAAAGCCTCTGATTGGCGACTAGCGAAAAGTAAGCTCCAATCCAATTGCTCGGAGCATTTGATTGGTTTCTTCTTTTGCTAGAAGCCAATCAGAGGGTTTGTTTACACACCTGGGGCCGGTTGTATAAAAGTCTTAACTACATTTTAACTACCCGTTTTGTAGTTAAATAGTAGTTAACTGTAAAATTCGCGATTCTGATTGGTTAACTTTCGCACTAACTATAGTTAATTTTAACTACTTTTTTATACAATCGATCCCGGGTTGTGAATTTCAATTTGCAATTTGTTCGCGTCGGTTGCAAATTGCTCAGAGCAATCTTCAAATCAAAATTGCAATATTGCGTGACATGGAAATTGATTTAGATGTTATCCTGTGATCCTGAACAATATATTAAATATGTTATGATATCTTCTTGGTTAGACTATCTTGGATTGGTGTGAAAATATTGTTGTCCAGGCGACTGCAAACTCATTTAATTGTGATATTTTATTCAGTACTTTTGTACGCGAGTCCATGCAATGGGCAATGGGCAATGTGGCAATGGCAATATCAAAGAACTCGCTCAGATAGTTTTATAGCAGTTTTTATTTGCTTTAAACTTGTTTTTGTATAATACAATTAGGCTATTATGACTTTAATAAATATAATAATATGTTGTTTTTAATTAAACAACTTTTATGTTAAAAAATATCTCCCGGCCATTTACTATTTTATTCACGAAGCATTCATGATTTTGTGTGGTAAAATATCTTGTAGCCTGTAGTACAAGTTTTACCTTGAAAATCGAAGAGATCCGTACCAATTCGTTCCCATGGGCGTGATGGGAACGAGCTCGACATGAGTGGTTCCTTTTGGTCTTGCTTGACCTTCACACAGGTGCTGCACTTAGAAACCATCTCTTGAATAGTGGTTGATAGTTCTGGCCACCAGACAGAGTTACGAGCTCGGCATTTGGTTATTTCGAGGTGGCCAGTGTGAATGCAATCGAGGATGTCTAACCTCATGGCTCTTGGGATAACGATGCGCTCGTCGTACAACAGAAGGTCATCGACGACTGTTAGGTGGCTCTGTGCTAGGTTTTTTCATATTGTGCTAGCATAATTTTTCAGCATTTTTTATTTTTTTTTTCAATTTAATTGCAAGCATTTTTAAAAGATTTAATTTTCAATTCATCTGAATTTTTGAATTATAAAGGCAAAAAAAAAAATATTAAAGGTTTTCATGAGTTTTAGTGAGTTTTTAAATAGGTTTTGGATTTTATATTTCATCTTATATTTCCCCAAAGTAAAAAAATAAAGTACGTTTTACTAATTTTATTATCTGATAATCCGATAATAAATATAAAAACAGAGTGGAAAGTGTGGAAGCACTTAAAAAACAAAACAGGCAAGCGAAAAAAATATATACAACATTTTAAAACTTAACGTTATAATTGCATGAAGCGTTAGTTAACGAAAAGCACATGTTGTGTGTGTTGTGCCATATGTTGATGTGTTTCTTTCAAGCATTTTTTTTCATCAATCATCAATTTTGAGAATGATTTTGAAAAATGAGCATAAATTTGAGCATAATTTTGGGGGGAAACAAGCATTGCTATGTGCATAATGTGCCAGTTGTACTAGCACAATCGGGAAGGGCCTACTCTGTGCCTCCCAGTAGGGTTGCATCAGAGGCTGGTGAGGCATGTAGGCGGGCCAACCTTGCATACAATACTTTCGAATCAGTATACACTCCTCATCCGCTTTCTGTGCTTCCCGTATTTTCTGCAGACGGTTCGGGATTGCTGGGAGTGTACCTAACATGTTGCTTACATAGCTTTCAACTTCCTCAACAAGATTTCGGTCTTCTTGCTTTGGTTTTCCGACTGGAGCTCTGGACAAGGCATCCGCGGCAAGCTGCTGTTTACCTGGGACATAAACTACGTGTGGGTTAAACCTCATGAGACAGAGCCGAAACCGCTGTATGCGTTAAGGAATCTTACACAGCTCTATAATATAGAGCTTTAATAATAATCCACCTTAAGTAGAAAAGTACAGTGAACTTACAATATCAATCTAAAATTATGAATTATCTACTGTATTTACAATAAAAGTTTAAAGTTTGTTGTTAAAAAGGTCAGTTGCCCGAGGCATAAAAGATGATTTATGTCTTTCAGTTCTAGATATAATGTTACCTACATTAGCACTATTTTCTTTAATTCTAGTAGAATAGTCATGTTTATATGCAACAGGGACAAGGTGGTGACAGGGGTGGTTTGTATCACGAATAATTGCCTCAATTTCTCGAAGAGTTAGTTTCTCTCTTCTTTCGCTAAGCGAAGGAAGTGCGTCGTCCGGCACACCAATAATGCGCAGACTTCTCCTTTGAATACGTTCAAGGTCGTTCACTAAATAGAGAGGCAGGCCATCCCAAACCGGTGCAGCATATTCAAGCAAGCGTCGAATTTTGGTGCAGTAAGTTGCAAGACCAACTTCTGTAGGAAGGTGAGCCTTCCTACACTGCCTTAGAAAATGTAATCTTCTATTTCCTTTACGGGTAATTTCTTTAATGTGAGAATATCATTTCAAATTACTTTGACAGCCAACACCAAGCAACTTGAATGTATCTACTCTTTCGATCATATTATCCGCGATGTACAGATTGGGTGGCTGTGGGATAGATTTCCCAAAACAAATCCACATATCTTTCGTTTTCTTCACATTCAACTTCATTTTGTTAAACTCGTGTTAAACAGTGTTGTGAGAGGTTTGTGATCTGTCTGTCTTTCGTTCTATATGCGGTGATGTATTCTGCACAAACCTCTCACAATTTCAAGTCGCGGCTTCGGGGGCTCCTTCTTCTTCTCACTCTGTGCGTACGCTTTTCCGTTTCTGATAGTGAGCGAGAGGCGTAATAAACGGGACTACTGTTTCCGTCCTCTTGTATCTGGATAAGGACTGCTCCTATATCAATAGCTGAAGCATTGGCAGCGACTATGGTTTCCTTCTCTGGGTCATAGCGAGCCAGCACCTCAGATGACATCAGCACTTCCTTGACCTGCAAGAATGCAGGTTGATGAGCTGCTTCCCATGTCCACATGGCATCCTTGTGGAGAAACTGGCGAAGTGGCTCGTTCAGATCTGCGAGTCGTGGTACGAACTTGCCAACATGATTTACCATCCCTAGGAACCGTTGAAGCTCTGTGACATTCCTAGGTGTCGGGAACTTGGCTATGGCTGTCGTTTTGTCTGGGTCAATATGGATGCCCAGACCGTCAATCACATGAGCTAGAAACTTGATGGACTCTTTATTGAACTCGCACTTGTCGTTCAATGTCAAACCTGCATCTTGAATGTGACGAAGTACAGCGCGGACTCGCTCACCATGTTGTGGTTGGTCCTTCCCATGAATCAAGATGTCGTCCATCTGGCAGATCACTCCCTCGAGGCCTTCTAGGATCCCAGACATGGTTCTCTGAAATATCTCAGGAGCAGAGCTAATCCCGAATGGCAACCTGTTACAACAGAATCTACCAAATGGAGTTATAAATGTTGTCAAGAATTCGATTGTTCGTCCAGTGGGACCTGCCAGAACCCACTGTTAGCATCAAGCTTACTGAAGACCTTTCTCTGCCCCAGTTTGGAGAGACTCTCATCTACAGATGGCATTGGGTGCACTTCACGTTTAACCCCCTTATTTAACTGTGTGAGGTCGATCAACGCAGATGCGTACATTACCATTTTCTTTCGGGACACAAACCATACCCGAGCACCATTCAGTGGGAACAGGTGAGATAACATTCTGCCTGAGCATTGACCCTATCTCGGCCTTGACCTTCGGTAACATGGGATGGGGGACCTTCCTGGGGTTAAACAGACAAACTGGGACTGCATCGTCACACATTGTTATGTGGTATTCCATGTTCAGCTTGCCTAACCCTTCAAATAGTTTGGGGAACTCCTTTCGAAAGTCTGGGGGTGACTGAATAACTTCCCCTACATCATTTAATTGGACCAGGCCCAACTGTACACAGACATTCTTGCTTAACAGGGAGCAGCGCTGGTTCCTAATGACATATACCGGTTCCTGGATTAGATTGAGATCCACTTTTGACATAACCTACATCACTAGACTTTGTGGTGTCCCCCTGACTACATCCCTATTTTGTTTGCGTTCCTCAGCCTGACGGGCCAGCTGTACTGCTTCTTCTAGGGTAAGTTTTGATTTCGACTGTAGGCGGTCAGAGAGTGAATCGTCTACAACCCCTACAACAACCTCTGCAATCTCTGATTAATTCATTTTTTAATAATCCGTACTCACAGTCGGCTGCGATCTTGTAGAGGTCTTGTATAAACGTATCCACTGGTTCACCAGGACGTTGCACCCTCCGGTTATGATTATCAAGCGCCTTCTTGACTTCATCGTACGAAGCTTTGTCCTCGTCGATTTCTAGGGTTTTCAAAATATCATCAGCGCATTCCCCCATTGAATATAGTAGTGTGCATATCTGTTCGGCCTATTTCGGTTGCTCATATATCGAGAAAGAGCCCAATGCTATAGCGTTCAAAACATCGTATCCACTTCGGCCACAGATCGGCTTGTTTTGGGCCATTCCCACCGTCGAATAATTCCGGAATCGGGATATTTGATGCCTGGGACACATTTCCTTGTACATCTTCTGCCATTTTTGCTATTTTTTTGGCCGCTGCCACCATGTAGTACCTAGCCTCCTCCGCAGGCAACTTGGTGGAAAACGGCAGAATTACGCAATAATTTCGTAGGCATGAGGGAGTAACAGTGGATAGTGAGGGATAATTGGAGCTGGTCTGAAATTGCGCAATTTTTGCCAAGTATTGCACAATTCTGGCGTTTACGAAGAGTTGCCTGCGGAGGAGGCTACCGTGCCGAGAGTGTTAGAAGTGTTTATACAGTAAACAACAACTTTAATGTCAAATATATACAATATGGCTTTACACGTGTGCCCAGCATGCATTGGGACGCTAGAACACAGGGGTACCTCATACTACAGTTGGCGTTGATTTGTATAATCCAGAGTTATATTCTCTGTAAATTAGAGTTCTTATATTTATTGTATTTGTGCATAGGATCCTCCATATTATTATTTTCGCAGCTTTTCAGCATACATTTCTACTAGTGAATAGCGCTATTAATATGAGCTTAACGTAGATATTGTTCGGCCTCAGAAAGTACGAGTGTGGGAAAACACCACACCTTGCAACATCTATACCTTTATTCTTTAATGTTGTTCACATGAACTTGATAAAAAACGTAATTCTGCACGTGCACCATGGGATATTGCACGCTTTGTGTCCTTCAATAATGCTCAAATTGTGTCAAATTGAAATTTTCTTTCCTGTTTTCATGTAGTTTACTATGTCGAATGCGGAACAAGCTCACGAAGCAAGCCAAAGCGAGATGGAGTAGCTGCCGAAACAGAACCTCATCCTTACACCATTTCCTTCTTCACATTTCCCAAGGGAGCTGCAAACGAGCTTTTAGAACCAAAACGAGAATCAAAAAGAGACAATCAAGGTACGAAAAACATGAGTACAGGTTGCATGGGGTACATCATCTGTAATATACAAAAAATATCGATGCATCATCTTATTCATTTACTCTCTTGCAGCAAATACACTGAAAAGTTATTAATTTTCGCAGTTCATTATATACACATCTACCCTGCACTGCATGGAATAACTCAACATTTGTTCATTTCAAGGTCCCTGTAGATTGATATGTTCACAGACCATCACGTAGCAATATCACCATTGTCTGAGTGCGGAACCAATTTGACTCATTCCTGGACAGTGGCGGAAATTGTCCCCTACCTTTACGGAAAATATAGATAATTTGTTGGGAATTTTTACCAAAAAAGGGCTAAAAAGCCTATTTTTAGTGCAAATGGGGATTTTGTCGGAAATTTAGCAGGCTTTGCCCCCCTCCCCCCACACCGGAAATAATTAATTTTCCCGACACTGTTCCTGGACAATACAATGGGTTATATACACTGCACTCATATACGCATCACACCAACATCGATTCAAACCTTACTATAAATGCTCATAACATTCATCAGATATTTAACAAATTACATCAAATGAAGTTTCTATCTTTAAGATTTATCTGTTCATCAAAAAATAGAGCAAGTGGTATCAGGAAAAGAAACAAAATCGAATGAGGATGAAAGATCATCGGTATCTCATGATGTTTCCAAAACAACGAAGTCGTCTTCAAAAATTTCCTCCAAAGTAAAGGAGACAGAAAAGCACGAAGAACAAAAAGACAACAAAAAGCATCATCAGTCAGAAGTAAAGCCAACTATTTTAGAAAAGGCTGAGAAAATAACAGAGGACGATCTTGACAGAGGAACACAAAAAGTTCAACCTCTAGAACCATGGAGTCTTGGTCCAATTCATAATAAAATACAATACAATAAGCATCATGCTGCTCATACTGAACAGTAAGTAATATTAACTTTGTATTTGTGTTCATCCATCGTTCCTTAAATTCTTAATTGTTTTCTTGTATACATGTTCTTTCTGTTCATTCTATTCAACTCTTGACTCGTTCACAGTTATAACAAGGTCCTGTGAATGAAGATATAGATTGATCCATCACAAACAATTACGGTGGAACGGCGATACACGACACGAACTTTCAGAGTCGGGTCGTTCCACCGTCCTTGTTCACGCTGGCAAGAAAATTGAGAAAAGCCAGAGTGTTGTCCCCATTTTACAGCCTTCCGGTCATGCTGTGTTATATATTTCCGTGTTTAAAACTTCGCGCTTCGTTTCTTTTGGTGTTGTAAATAGAAATTTATGGACGTTTATTGCTATGATACGGCGACAATGATAAGCCGTTGATTTCTTTTGTGTTTCACTCATGATTTATTAATGAGCTTGAGAAAGTTGTTTGAAACACTGTGTAGCTTCTAATGGTCTGCAATATTCTCCTTAATTCCAGGACTGAATCGTATCAAGAAGGCAGCATCAATCATCCATCGCACACAATGTATCCCAAATGCCATCATTGTTCCAGCAACTCCTCGTACGAAGACTGTGTGAGTAAAGCAACGTTAAAGAAATGTGACAGCGGCCTGAATAATATTTGTTTTACAAAAAGTTTCCACAGTAGCTCACGTGGCGTTATTTATGAAATGGGCTGCTCAAATCATAAAACATGTCAGAAGGCAAAAGCAGCACCATGCAAAGGTAAATATATATTGTTTGTGTGCACTTCTTATCCATAAAGTAGCTGGTGCGCGTGTGCGAATCACACGCGACACACGTCGTCTGCTACAGATGTTCGATTTTCATGTATTCACACGAATACACTTACGTCGCGTTTTCGAAAATTTCCACTCTAGAAAGTATTTTTGGTGTGCGTATTCGCCGGGAGAATCCGTAAAAAAAACGTTGCGTATTCACACAAATCAGTAAACGTGTGCACAGCACCTGACATGCAACTTCTTTGTGACGATAGTGCTGCAAATATTTACACACTATTTAGATTAACCTCGCGTTAGTTATACCTATTAAAATGTGATAATAATTGTATAAATTCCATTTAGGATCAATGAAAAAATGCTTCGTTTGCTGCCAGTTTGATGGATGCAATGCACTGGAACATCACTACATCGAGTCTACCCAGAGTAACGATGATAATAATCTTGGATATTCAGCTTTTAATAAAGCAACAACATCTCAGAAGTCAACATGGAGTTCCGT
The DNA here is from genome assembly GCA_016169945.1 of Trachythela sp. YZ-2020. Classification (NCBI taxonomy): domain Eukaryota; kingdom Metazoa; phylum Cnidaria; class Anthozoa; order Malacalcyonacea; family Clavulariidae; genus Trachythela; species Trachythela sp. YZ-2020. Next base: position 891,693 of record JADLSH010000236.1, on the reverse strand, counting down.
GATAATTCTTGGCTTGCCATTGGTTGCTTGGATGCTGACGTAATGGATAACATGTCAGTTATTAGTCATAAAGAAGTCAACTAGTCATACTAGTTGTAAAGTTACATAGGTTTGCAAAAAAGACCCCCCAAAACAAAACAAATACAAAGACAAAATGATTATTGTGATATGACAGCCTAAGGAACTTTGCATAAAACAATTGGCTTGTTTGAACTGTTCTTCGTGAACTCACAAACACATTAATATCGTTTTCAATAAAGAATGACACAGGCTGATAATATAATGACACAGCCATATAATCAGAAGATCAATCAATCAAAATTAAATATACACAGAGCATGTATTACTCCAAGAAATACTCCAAACAGTCCACGTAGTAAACTAATAAAATGTTACTTGATATTGTATTATGCATATTGTTATACACCGTATACTACCAAGTAGACAATTTAGTGTGAACAGGATAAATGCATGCACATCGATTAAGATCGTGAAGCTTACTTGGCGAAAAACCTACCGTTAAAACGAAAAACAATACTGAAGATATGATTAAAAAATACGTGTAGAACAGTACTGCGAATTTATAAACCTGGAGGATTAACGGTCGACTATTACCTAAATAGGTAAAGTACTAAAATAGGAGATTAATCATCCAGAACTGTTGTTTTAGCTGACGGGTACCAGTAACGAGAGACGTTAGGAAGAACATTATAGATCTGCAGAAGTAAAAAGGAACATTATAAGATATAGTGTCCTCGGGCCAGTGAAATTAACAAAATCCTATTACAATGCAACGGGAGTTTTTACTAAATTTACTCGTTCTTGGAATGAATTATGCCCCAGTCCACGGAACACATCCGAGCACGGACACGAGGCATGAATACTGGCAAGGTGTAAATGAGAATAATAGAGATCTGCGCGTACGAAGTCCACATCGTCAGGACGGTATGGAAAACCTGGAGCGATCATTTGAGATACTTCATGAGCAAAACGAAAATTCTTGTGAAAGAAATAACGATTGCGTTGAACATAATAGTGAGATATATGAAGAAATGCATGTTGAGAATGGCCAACGAGATAAAATATGTCGACAAAGACATTTCAAGAGAGGAAAGATAACAAAGTTTATTAATGAATGGATATTGTTCATATTTATCTTGCATTGTTTATGCGCGGGAGCTTTACTTGATCACATTGGAACCCAGTACTGGAACATTCAGTAGTATCTTAACATCTGAACTGAATTTAATTAATAATGACTGGAGTATTAGAATTACAAAAAGTATAAATGACTTTTATTGAATATGTTTAGCAACCCATTGGAAGTTTTAGTAGCCACTTGACTTTTGAACTAATGTAGTGGAAATGTCGGCCTTCCTAAGAAGATAATCTCACCACTCAATTTCATTACCATTCTCGCGATGACTGCTGTAATCTGCATGATTACAACAATTAAATCTTGTTTATTGAATATGTCATTGAACCAAAAATCAAAAGTGCATGTTAAGGAGTGAACTGTTGTTATATTAGAAAAAGCAGCTATAGTCTGCCTAGTCTAACCATTTGAAGGATTGACTTTTAAAAAGTGAAGATGAAAGGATACTCATGTTCTGGCAGACTTTATCAGAGAGATAAGAGAGTACGCCGAGATTTAACTCTGCGGTGACGAAAGACCTCGAATTTATTTTCACTTCAGGCTGAAAACTACAATTAATACTAATATGCACGAAAAGAAGTCATAGAAGACAGTGGAAGTATAAACACAGTGCAGTTATCTTTCATTTAACAGGATATTTTCTGTCTCGTACCTAAGCGCTATATAACGAACTTCAGAAAATTCCTCTTCGCCTTTGCCAATCTATAATGAATTGATGCTTTATGTAAACCTATGATATATTCCTATATGATGCGTTACCCGCGCGAATTTCAATGAGTAATTTTGTCTTTATACAGCGAAAAGTGTGGGGGGGGGATGCTTTTGTACCAGGGTCAATGGTGAACCCTATAGAGCCTACTGTGCTAAATAATAAATAAGAATCAAAATGGCTGAATAATGAAAATGTTGACAAACAAAATGAAATAAATATTATAATTTCCTAATATAATGTTCATGCCTTCGTCTTATAACATGTGGAATATCTCGATATTTTGTATTAACAGGTTTACAACGTTTGCGGACGAGTTCATCAATCAATGCTTTCTTGTATTTTCTCCATTTTCTTTCCATTAAATAACTCCTGAAAGCTTCTTTTCGGGTAGGGTATGATGATATTAACTTCTGGCGCAGTAGAGTTAATTCTCGACCGCCATCGTGTTTCTTGAAAACGCTGCGTTTTACAAGGAGGCATTCAACCTGTAAACGAAAAGTTATGATCATGTTTACATAGCCATGCTTTCCCACTTTTCCAGTGAAAGGTGCCGGCAAAACCCAAGAACGAAACTCGAAAATGTGAATTGGGTAGGCATTAACAGTTTCAAAGTAAGTATATTAAAATATTCTACCTTGTCCTCGCTGACTATCCATGTTTGGTCCAGATCTTCGCCAACACCAAAATATCCACCATGACCTATTGTCATTAACACCAAGTATCGTTCCTCTAGTGACTGATCTTTTGACAATGGAGGATTCTTGCCAGGAGGAACCAAGGCGAGATGACTTTTTCCAAATGGTAATTTAGTCTTAACGACTGTCACTTCACGGATCACTTTGCATCTGCCAGATTGTACGAAATACACATATTCTTCGTCATCATCTTTTAGAATAATCTGTAAAAGTAATTGACACTCAGTTTTTTCGTATAGATCGAAATTTCTATCGAAAACTATATTTAGATATTGGAATCACGCGAGCACTCCCGAGAGCAGCGATAATACCTGATTGAATTCGGCAGAAACGGTGCCCTTTCAAATTCTCAAACAAAGGCAACAACCGCAGCCTTGCTTTTACGCATGGCTTGTTCTTAATTAATTTTAAATATTTACCACCCAAAATGGCGGAAACCAAACAAAACATCACATTATGCATGTTTTGTGACGTCACCTGCAAGGACTGAATACATATTTAAGACCATCCATAAAAATACCCTTACTCCTTGACATTGTATTCTGACGAGCGAGATGCCCAAAAGTTAGAATAATATCTAATACCACTCAGTCTTGCGTGACGAAAATACCATATGCAGCTCTAGAATACGGAAGGCTTCTTACTCTATTTCTCTACTTTTTCCGGGCGAACTTTGTCGCTAACAACTAATCATATTGCTTAATATATTTTTCGATTGGCATTTGCATATTTTTCGTCTAAGAGCCGAGACTTCTTTAAACAAGCTTTGTGTATAATGTGTACATAGACTTTTATAATATAACATTAATTTTATAATACGCGAGCGTTGATTGGTCGAGAAGCGTGTTTCTATAACTGTATAGAAACATGGAAAATGTTTTCTATTTCTTAATTAGTATGTGGTTTACCGAATTAGCAGAAAAGAGCATAACTTTGGAATTAGCGTTGGCAGATCGGATTTCTTGCATGGACCACTTTTGAAAATGAGATTGTTCCTTGAATATCGTCATTTTCTTTTCATAGTCAAATTGTTGGCTATTTCTTAATACCTAGACAAAGATATTGAATTGAATTCATGAAAATCCAGCTAGAATTAACAACAATTTAAGTAATATATACAAACCGCGCGCGAGAGGTCTTTATCTGCCGTAAAACATCGAGGCGCAGCCGAGTGTTTTAGATCTGATAAAGGCCGAATTGCAAGGTTTGTATATGACTTCTAAAATGACTCGTTTTGTACGCTCACTGGCGTTGGAATTTTGAAGATTGATGTTATCTACGCGGTAAAAATTGAAGGAGAAAATTTGAGCAAGTCTATATCAAAGATATAGATCCGCTACGGGTCATGAGTTTCCTTCGTATTTTGCTTATGAATAATTAATGAATTTTAGAAGGATAGATACAGTATTCATTGCCTAAATGCTAAGAACTCAGCTCATTAATTATTTTAGGGGAATGGAAACGAAGATGGACTCTGGTGAGGCCTTTTTCTACAAAATCCCAGGAGGAAATGTGTTTCATTTGAGAAAAATGCGATCTGGCAAATGATAAGTCAAATTACATGAATGAGAATATGAACTATGCGCGGGATGTTGACATAACTTTATATTCATAAGACAGTTTTCTGCCATAAGGCAGGTTCTCGTGCATAATAGTTGATAATATCATATATGCATAAATCTAATCACTTGCAAGTATTTACATATACCTAATAAGCCAATTAAGGAATATATATGCCCTGGGAACCCGGGGGTTGATCTAATCTGAAATCATTACACATTATTGTTTTCGTAATTAGGTTTTCTGATTAGAAGAGGACCTCCTTGAAAAGCACCTTTCAATGAAGGAGCTTTCCTCCTAAAATATTTAATAAAAAATAGCAACAACTTTTGTATAGTAATAAAGGCAGGTATAACTTCCCTGATTTCCAGTCGTTTATTGGCCTAAAAGGCCCGGAGAACTCCCGGGCAACATACAGTATATTCCAGTCGACGCTGGAACTAGGGGGGGAGGGGAGGCGGCTTCTCCTCTTGCCCTTTGCTTATTTTTTTATTCTAGAGAAATATAATCACTAGGTCTCCACGCTCATTATAAAGGCGAAAAGGGCCGGGAATACTATCGCTCAAAGGTCGACGGCCAACGCAAGCACAACCCAAGCAAATGGTATAAGGATATTTTTCAATTCGCTGGTATTGAAACAGAAAATTTAATTAACTTAACTTCAGAACAAGTAACCAACACTGTGGAACTGCTGCAAGATATCTTCACTAAACCATGGCAAGACCTCTCCACAACTACAGTCCCAAGTCTCACAGATGTAGCATCACTTCTGAGAGAGGACACTTCCCCTGTCCCTTCCATTGGACAAGTTAAGGCTGTACAGAGACAGTTAAATCCCAAAAAAGCTACCGGGTTAGATAAGATCCCTGCTTGGTTGTTGAAACAATTCTGTGAAGAACTTGCTCAAGATTAATGATAGTCAGCACGCATTCACCAATGAATGATCAACGGTATCCGCACTAGCCTATATCTCACAAAACTGGTTTTATGTTACAGACAACTCACACGATTAAAAAAATGGAGTCTATGCATTGTTCATAGATTTCCGCAAGGCCTTTGACCTTGTGGATCACGGAATTTTGCTAAGAAAGCTGGCGGAAATGAATGTAACAAAATACTTTTGGCTCTGGACGTGAAGTTTTTTGGAGAGCAGTTGGGGGAACCTTATCATCAATTAAACTTTGAGTTGTCTGGTTCTGTCATATCTCCAACGCTCTTTAACGTACATGTGAATGACCTCCCTTCAGTTCCTGACCAACTCTCTATAAACACATGCAAATACGCAGATGATTGTACAATGGATGAAGTTGTTGCACAGGGGACAACTAGCCATATTCAAGAGGTTCTAGAAGCAGCACAAAAGTGGGCCACTGAGAACAAGATGAAGATAAACTCCCCAAGAAACGAGAGACATGTGGATCTGTTTTATACTATGATCCAAGAGACCAAGAACCAGAGTCACTTGTTACTGACGGTGAAAAATTGAAAGGGTAAGCTCGCACAAATTACTTGGAGTATGGCACCAGAACAACCTAAAATGGAACTGCCACATTCAAGAGATGGTAAAGAAAGCCAATAAACGTCTATTGTGCTTGAGAGAGTGTCGCAGAGCATACCTACCTTTAGAGGTTGGCCTCACATGCTACAACACAAAGATAAAGACCCGTGTTAGAGTACGCGGCACCTATATGGAGTGGTCTCCCCAAATACCTTGACGATGAAATTGAAACTATCCAAAACAGATGTCTGAATATTCTTGGTATACCCCAAGACAGCTTGCAGATTTTAAAAGAGTTCCAAGGACTTATTGAGGAGTTCCAAGTTCCAATGAATTAAAACTGACTTGAGTCACTCATGTGACAAATTTATCCCTTCTTCCATATTCCACACATATGATCTGAGAAAAAGTTCTGATCTACCACAGCCTATATATGTCCCACACAAAAATACATGAACCATTCTTCATTCCCAGAGCAATTTCACTTCTGAAGAAGTGCTGAACAACTTAGAACAATTCAGAATTTCAGGATAATTTATATCCACTAACTTTTTATCTAAATATTAATGTTTTTATACATTTTTAGCCTGTACATATATTTAACAATTAGATTATGAGCTCAAGATTTCTATGAGGTGACAGTTGATGAGGGCGAAGCCCGAATGAACTATCATCTCATAGGAACCGAGAGCGAATAATCTAATTGTTTTAGTAGAAACCAGCAAGAAAACAGTGATTTCAAAACGTTTTTCATAATTTATTGAAATAAATTCGTTAAAAATCGCGCCGAGGAGATGGCTGTTTTGCTACTCGCTATCTATCGACAATTAGATAGCGAGTAGCGCAGCCAATCAAATTACAGCATTTGCAATAGTATACTAGTATGATTCTACTAATTATATATAGATAGCTACTATAGTGTCTAGTTTTCACAATGTAAATCCATTTTACTTTTTAACTGAAGATGGATAATAAAAGATTATTATTATTATTAATAGTTTGGGAAAATATGGGAAAATACATGTGTAGTGGCGGAATTCATCATGTACAGTAGGTGATTAACAAATCATTCTAATCAGATATATTGGTAGTGGGAATATTTACAATCTTTTAAATGTGGATACCAAAAGTAATTATGAAACAATCTTTGATCGCGCACATACAGTATTGTCCGGGTGATAATCGAGGTGATAATTATCGGGAAACAATAAAATAATTAGAATACGTCAATATTGTATTGATTTGCTACATAATTATTGATTAGCCATTTTCAGAGTGTCATTGAATGAAATATATGCAGGTGCGAAACAATTTTCACCTCAGTACCTCAAACGCATTCATTCAAGTTGCACTTCTTGTTCTATGATAATTGGTCTCGCCTTGCTGAAAGTAAGTAGACCTGCATATCTGTTGAACAAATCTTAGTAAGAAAACAAGTAGTAATGCAAAACATAATCTGATTATAATCATGCATAGTATAATTATGTTTAACATTCTGAGGTGAACGGAAAGCATGCAATTTGAACCAGAAACTCGACAATTTTAAGACTCCAGACTACTACGCTTCCCGGAGTAATAAGAATTTTAAATCAGTCATAACACATTGACAGAAAAATAGAAAATATTTCCTCTAAAAACAAATGCTATAATTCGCTAATATATATATGATTTGTAAATATGATATATAATGTTTAATGCGTCAATAAGCCTATTGGTTTCTAGTAGGCTCGTATTTTAATACTGGCCATTTTTGTATCAATTCGGTGACTTCAATAACGTATAAATGTACAGCATAAATCATTTCTAGATTCTATGAAATGAATATTAATTCCTTGAATTGAAACTTTGTAATTTAACTAAATAACTGAAAAATATTATTCTTTTAGACAATCATATTGAAATAAAAATGTCAAACATTGGGTCATATGTCCTGGTCTGTCTCCTTATCTTAGGCAGTTTTAATCAAGTTCTGTCCAGTCCAGTAAACAAGGTGTGTTTTGCTTTTCATGTCATGGTGTCGTTTATAAATACAATTTACCCTAGAGAAATAAGCTAGTTTATCATGATATAGAGGTAAGAGGATAGCCTCGCCCAACCCGAATATGAATATAGATGTACTGAACTTGGTAATATTTAATATGCCCGCACAGGAGCGTCGATGCCCAATAACATTAGAGTGAGGGAAACATCGTATCATTGTATTGTTTCCAAATATTCTTGGCGAGTTGGCATTACGTCATCAGTACATTTTTAATGAATTTGACAAAGGATTGGAAGGATTTTCCTTGTTTACAATTCAAATTTCATCCAACATGGCAAAAAGCTATATGCGGTCAGAATCTCTGGGGATTGGTTGTTCACTACCTATATATATATATACCTTGTTGGTCGAATATTGCTAGATATGTACCCGGCACAGCACCAAAAGTGTTAATTTTCTTTGGATTTTAGAAATACGATGAATTGGATCACTCGAGATATCGACGCGATGAGTGTCCGGACTTCTGGGAATCTTGTGTCTCGGATGCCGACTGTCAAGACTGCGACAGTGTATTGGAATGTTTAGATCCTACGTTTAATAATGAGTATAAATGTCTTCTTATTAATAATGGAGATCCAATTGAATCTAAGTGAACAATGTTAATAAAGTGTTTTAAAAATTGTTTAAAATGTTTAATAATTGTTCAATTTTTCATGTTTTTCCTCGTTCAATTTCCACTAGAGTGCTTTAGTACAAAATTATTTGCAATTGGGACTGAGCGGCGTGGCAATATACTACTTCATTATTCAATGATATTATTTTAGACTATAATTGTTTTATTTAGATCTTAATTAAAAGTTAGGTGGAAACACTTTACCTGATTAAAGTCTTCTTTGTCAATTTTTAAAAATTCACAAGCAGTTTTACACACGATTGTTGCTGTTCGAGTGCTGTTTTGAAGTAGCGCAAGTTCTCCAAATGCATCCCCCTCAGACATTTCGCCTAAAACCTGCATAAAAAATATGAGAAAATTAGTATATTTTTACTGACAAATAGAATGATACTCTATGAGAGTTTTATCAGTTATGCCATGATTTGGAGATGAATCGCAATTGGACATCGATTTTCCATTGGAGATCAATTGCGCGTTCACCGACAAATCATGGCATCACGATTTTGTCCCATAAAAAAACGTTTGACATAATGTAAAATCGAACGTCTATTAAAATACCAAACGCCTAAAATATATACCGAATTCAAATAGAAACATCGGTAATTGGATATCAAATTCAGAGCTATTGGATATCAAATTCAGAGCTATTGGATATCAAATTCAGAGCTATTGGATATCAAATTCAGAGCTATTGGATATCAAATTCAGAGCTATTGGATATCAAATTCAGAGGTGGACATAAAATTAAAGTTTTGGACCAATCAAAATGCTTCAAAATGTTTTCAGAGATGAAAAGCAAACTCAGGAGGTGGAAAGCAATGCATAGCAGCGGCCAGGCGACCAATCAGAATAGTATACGGAACACATTTATGTGACAAGACAAGTGACCACTTCCCCACTGTCCAAAAGTCATATCAGAAAACCAGGGACGCCGGAACGACGAGAGGGCAAGGGGGGCCGATTTTAATCGAATTAGGGCACTTTTTAATTCATATTTTTTTATATTTCCTGAGGGACGTTTGCAAAATATCGGGAGTTGGACGTTGTCACGTTTCTGATTAGGAAAGTAGGGGGTCTGGGGTGCCCCCAGAAGATTTTGATATTTTTGAAGCTCGATGACTCAATTTCTAGCATTTTCTGAAGCGAATTCGCAAAAGAATTGCGCCAAAATTACTGTTGTCCAAAGCGAAATTTGAGGTGTATATGGAGGTTCGTATAAATCAAGTTCTTTCAAGTAATTTTACATTTTATATACTTATCTCTTTACATGACATAACGACCAAATTTGGTTATTTTTACTCCGCCTTCCTTCTCGGCCAATTTTGTTGTTTCGAGGCCTTTGCAAAACAATTGTGAGGTGACACGCACGTTAACAGCAAATTGGAACAAGACATACGGATTTTTCTTACAATTTGTTCAGTAAACGTTCGTTGAACATGAAATACATTTTTCTATTTTATTTATATAGTTCTAAATAGGAACGAGAACGAATTCTTTATATATTATAATATCAAATAATTACTTTAAAAATCAAAAGAGCACCCTTGCACCCTTGCCTTTCCTAGTAAAGGGCAGAGGGGCAGCTGCCCCTCTTGCCCCCCCCCAGTTCCGGCGTCCCTGCTGAGAAAGCGTGGTTGAAATATATAGTTGTTCAAAATAATACATCTTTGGCCAGTCACGTTTTGGCAAATCACCTATAAATATATATTTTCAACATGAAAGTTTATATAGAGTGCCCTTCCAAGATCAAGGACCTGCAGCTCCCACCAGCACGAGTGCTTGCCCGGCATTCTTGTGCAATGCTGGTGAATCTACCTGGATATGTTTTTCACGAGTTCGATCATCTTTCTCTTCTCTTTGTACTGTCACTGTACCAGATACAATGAAATAGAATGATACACCCAAATGACCTAGAAAAAAAGACGTAGTTTATATAAATGCATGACTGAACAATATCGTAACTATTCAGGATTGGACTATGACTTGTATAAGCCTATTCTATTTTCTGCCGTTAAATAATATTCTTAATAAAGATACTCGTGAGAAATTTGAGCCAGTAAAATAATAGCCTGCCGGCAGTCCCGTGACATCGCCAAACGCGACCAGGACTGATTCATATTAATTTTTTGAATTTTCTCTGAAAATGAATATTTAATTAAAACATTGTTTCCAGGCTATGTTTCCCAAAGATGTACAAACAAGGAAACATTGTTTCCGCAACAAAAATCACACTTGGCCCGCAGACTTGGGAAACATATGTTTCTGAATGTAATTTGTTGAGAAACATTTTAGCTTCCTTCGGCTTCGGTGGGCAAATTTTCAAATGTTTCCGGAGAATTTTAACGTAGTTATATAGGAACTGATTCGATAATGAACATCATATATATATATATATATATGATGACGCAAGTCTGGATGCGCATGTGTCTGAGTATTGTACCACATGCGCTTGGGAGAGCAAGCGTATGGTGTATAAATACGAAGTCACTCGCATCTAGATTGCGTTACAAGCTGCACTGACGAGCCGTTGAACGGCGAAACATGCATGTCTGCAGATTTGACTATATATGCTCCTTCACTTTGTGTTGTTGAGCACTCTGTGAGGTTAATTGGTGGCTAATAAGCTATAATGCAAAAGCTCACTTCCCTTGTGGTCGTTTGAGCACTCTGGCCCCAAGACACTTCACGCAAGTCTGGATGCGCATGTGTCTGAGTATTGTACCACATGCGCTTGGGAGAGCAAGCGTATGGTGTATAAATACGAAGTCACTCGCATCTAGATTGCGTTACAAGCTGCACTGACGAGCCGTTGAACGGCGAAACATGCATGTCTGCAGATTTGACTATATATATATATATATATATATATATGATGTTCAAAAGCTCACTTCCATTAGTTTAAATTAATATACCTTGCTGTATTACAATTCTTCCTTTTCCAAACTTTTGATACAAGAGAACTCGAGAAAGTTCAGCCTTTAAAGGCATGGAATAAGTTTCAAAAGCTTTAATACGCATTACCAAATTCTGAACTGAAGCTAAATCTTTTGGTGTTCTATGCCCAGATGATTTAACCAAAGCTTTCTTCACTGCTGAGGATAGGGAACCAACTGAACGTACGTGAGCTCTGAAAGCTGAAATAAACGTTTTCATATTTAAAGACGAAAATATTGGACAAACATGATCTAAAATGTGGGGGTTCAGTGTATAGGTTGTATAAAACAATAAGCTAATTTGGAGTAGGTTTATGTTACCTAAAAAAGATTAAAAACTGAGCGAGATTTTCGGATTCTCCCACTGGCACTGCGATTCAATTTAATAATCTCCTCATTAGGTATGCATTGTCCTGAATCGAAACTTTTGGAAGAAATCTATTTGCATGGATTAAAAAATTAGTATAGGTATACGAATGTACTGCAGGATTCGTCGATTGGTTTGATTCGGGCAGATCGTTCCGCCCTATGCCAACGTACAAATGTGAATGGAGTAGATTAGAAAGTATTGGACTTGAATGGATTTCGAATATGCGCCTTTCCGTGCTTTCGATGGCCATAGGAAAACACATAATATACTCACCACTGACATTAAAGGTCAAACGTTTTTCTTTAGTTGCAATTTTCTTCGACTGATCTTCCTTCACTTCTTCACTCACATCTTTTGTCCATTTTGAGTTTTTACCAACAATATTTACGACTTGTTTAAACGATTTAAATCTTCTACTTGACGTAGAGCTTGAATTGCTCTCGCTCTCCGAAGGGCGTTCTGTTTCATCAAGTTTTGTCGTGGTTTTATCTCTTGCAATGACAATAGGCGGCAACTTAACATTTTCTTTCGATCTCATCGTTCTTTTTAATTGATGTAAATTATTGCGAAAACGAATTCAATTAGCGATTCTTCGAACGTTGCATTACTATTACGTCACATTCTAAATCGAATTACCGTGACGTGCAATCAAGGCATGCCCGAATATGCATTGACAATTGTTGTTCAGTCATTCAAGCAAGGCCTATGCCCGAAAATGAGAATTGGCGATTTGAAATTCATTTTTTCAGCCTCAGGCTTAACCGTTAATGCGTATTTATGTTTAGATTATCTACTGTTTAGTTTGCCTCAGCGATCTGAACACATATCATGTAGGACTTCTTCAATTCTGCAATTCCAGCTTTGTCGTGCGTACATAACTTCTTTTTGCCTTTGGTTTTCAAAACAATCTGTTCCATAGTCCATACACCGATTTCAAAATGGGTGTACAAGTGATCACTGCGGCCTCATAGAATCGAGACATGTATTTTCTTCGAGAAATGAAAGCTTATAGAGACACAGACGTTTTCTGGCCTCGCATTGATGCCTTTTCATATTTCGAAGGGCGAAAAATTTGCTTGCATGGGTCCCGGTCTGTCGTAAGAATATGTTTATTTGGCTTAAATTACATATATAAAGATAATGCATCTTCTACTTTCTAGCATATACAGTTAAGAATACCTCGATATTCTGGGTGTACAGATGAATGAGCATCCCAGCTCCAGAAAAAGTCAGCATGAACTAGTTGGTTTAAATGAGGTTCTTATTTTTTATATAATTTGCGATAATAGTGTAAGGGCATGCCCCTCTATCAGGTGAACTGATCTGGATCTGCCCCTGTCTACTATTTAAAACGTATGCTTACTAGCATATCATTTAATAATAGTAAAATCATTTGATAAACTGAGAGCCTCTGGGTTCTGGGTTTTAAAAAGTAGGGGAACTGAGGCGCAGATGCATATGAGGGAGTTCTGAGTTGTGGGTTCTGAGTTCTCTTGCTGGGGACTCTACTCATGTAGAAACTCTGGGACTCTACTCATACCACCGAAGTAGAGTAAGTTCTCTTCTTTCTCAGTTCGTTTTCCTTCCCTCTGACTGCTCCACAGGAAGGATATAGATTAGGAAATAGATATCCCACAAGGAAAGTAATATCTGTTAAAAATATATAGTGTAGGCTAAGTGTAATATAGGTAAGCAGGAATACGCAGATAATCGGTCACTGAAAAGCCCCGACGGGGAGTGAGCTGAATAATATATGTAATGTATGTAATGTAATTCTTAATGGTGGCCTTCGGATGTCAGTTATCAGTTAAAATTCAATCAATTTTAACCTGTCAGTTAAGATATTTTGTAAGATGCCAGTTCAAAGATACACCCATTCAGAACCTTCATATACGTCACACACTCTCTCCTCCGCAGAGGCTTTCTTTCTTTCTAGTTATTTTCGAAAGGCGCTAGATGGTAGAGGTGGCGCGAGGCGCTAGCTGGTAGAGGTGGCGCGAGGCGCTTCGTGCGCACGTGCACACACATACGTATGTGCGCACGCTCTTCGAAATAATTCAGTTACATCACAATGCATTAAATGGATAATTTGCGCATTAGTTTTAACGTGCGTACTAGCTTTATGGGTTGTAGATTCAACTAAAGCTGTAAATCAACAAAAAATAAACAGAAATGTCAGGAAAAAGCCCAGTTTCGACAGGAAGTGAAGGCGATAGCGGAGTGGAGTCCCCATTAATGCAATGGAAACGGATTTCAAAACGTGTAGGGTTTCAAAAAAATTGGACAAAAGAATGTATCATTAAAGTATTAAATGACTCCAATGGAGATACACTGCAAGGAAAAGATCTTCAGAGAATACCATTCAATGCCAATCGTAAGAAAGTTCACGTCTTCATATAAAACCTGCAGTACAGTACGGTACGGTACGGTACGGTACGGTACGGTACGGTACGGTACGGTACGGTACGGTGCTGTGCGGTGCGATGCTGTGCGGATTCAGAGTGCTGCACCGGAATCGCAGGGCCGCATTGTTAATTCGATTCCGGCTTTATAGTTTTTTCAACTACAATCACTCTGAGTCTAAAAAAATATGGCATATAATTTTTCTCCTCGAAAATCCACAAACAACAAAAAGCTTCAACATTCAGTTCTATCGAGCGAGATGCCTAAATCTACAAAAACTGTAAACAGGTTTTTAGGCATGGAAAAAGAAGTCGCGACTTACATAAGACGCGTCTTACATAAGACGCGAACACACTCGTATAAATGGTCAAATTCTGGTAAGTCGCGACTTAAATAAGAACAGGGGTTCAGGCTGTTCCACAATAAGACGCGACTTATTAGAATTTGACCATTTATACGAGTAGGTTCGCGTCTTATATAAGACGCGTCTTATGTAAGTCGCGACTTATTTTCTCCCGTATAAATGGCCCTAATGTTGCGGAAACCTTTGGACCCTTGGAAACGTTGTTGCAGTAAAAAATGTTTCCTAAAAACTCTCACAATTCCAGACACTATTGTCTCGCAGACATTGTTTCTATTTCAAATGTTCAACCTGCATTTGCGCCGGCAGTACATGATTGTAAACAGTACATGATTTTTTTATGGAAAAAGCACACTTTTTGACATTTTTATCGCGCGAACTTCAGTAGGTAAATGAGGTTTCTAATATTTTTATATTCTTATTGTTACGTGTTAAATTGGTTTCACTGCGCTTTTTTGAGAACTAAACGTTGTTTTGTGCAACACAATTTAGATCATTCTTTGTCGAAGGAGTTTTATAACAAGTGAAAATGCAATATATAATAAATCAGTTATTGAATTCGGTTTTTGTGATATCCGGGAATTATCAAGGTCTCGGTAAGAGTGTTATCAGTCTCAGCTCGACTGATAACACTTACCTCGACCTTGGTTATTCCGGATATGGCGAAAAACTAGTTATTCAATAACTGTTTAATATTTATTCGTTGTTGCTGAGCAATATATTCAGAATTAATTTTATTACTGTGAAAACAATATTTCTGAAAAATATTTCCTGGATTTTGGGGACCATGGTTAGGAATTGTTTTTTCAACAATCGGATATGCATACCCAATTCCTTTACCAGTGGTGACAAGTAACGAAGTAAATGTACTTCGTTAATGTACTTGAGTATTATTTTTGAGAAGTGGACATGTAACGAAGTAAGTTTTTGCCAGAGTCTTTTACTTGGAACGAAGTCGTTTTATGAAGTAACGTTTTACTTCGTTATTTTCATTTTGTGGCGAAGTATTTTGCTATTTTCGTTAAATTTTGCCTGATTTATTCCTGAAAAGAAACTAAAAATAGACAGAGAAATTGAATCAATCTCGAATGACCATTACCAAAGCGACATTGACAATTATTCTTCTCATAGTATACAGTACACAAAGTACATTCAATGAGTTGATGCATGTGTAGTCGCTGATCACCAGTGGATCTCACTATTCGAGCCTTAGAGAGTCACGCACATTCAACCGTAACTTCGGAAAGGCCTGTTAGATAACGGCATTTGTCATGGCGTATAAATTATAAATGCTCAGCGAATGTCCAATTTGATATACAAGATTGTTTTCAGTTGCATAAGGTATAATGTGAAGTATACATGGGGAAATTAAAGGCGGAAAGCTAATGTAAAAAACTTTGAAATTCATACTTCAATTTCTACATATTGACACAAAAGGTATAGTTTTTGAGTCTAGTTTAGGCGAGAGCAGATCAGATTTATGTGACTATTGTTGACTGAGTATTAACCTCCCCCCCCCCCCCATGTTACAGACTACAAGCAATTGTATTTTTACTTTTACTTCAAGTATTATTGAAAAATACTTTGTACACTTTTTACTCAAGTATACGTTTTTCCCCAGTACTTTTACTTTTACTCGAGTCGTTTTAAAGTTAATTAATTACTTCTACTTAATTTTATCAAAGTAATTTAGTCACCACTGTCCTTTACATAGAGCACGGGCTCGGGCATCTCACCGCCAAGTTCGACAATTATAATGAACTCTATGAGAGTACATTCGAGTGTTCTGGCAAACTACAGTGGTGAAGAAGATAATCAATATATTGAAACATATTGATGTTATGCTGATTATACAAAGTTGAAGAGTTTTTATGAATGGAAAATCTGACCGAAAATTACATATTTTAGACTTAGCCTAGCCTGCGTGGCAGGCGTTCTATTGTGGGGAGGGAGTTTTGTTTAAAGCGCGCGCTTTTATTTTGAGAGCGCGCGCTAGGTGAGAATAAATAAAACTCCCTCCCTCTCTAAATAAAACTCCCTCCCCCACAATAGAACGCCTGCCACGCAGGCTAGACCTAGCCAGGAGCAGGTGCAAAAATGCAACTTCAAGTCCTCTGGCAGGAATTGAGCCTGCGGCCCTGCAATTCCGGTGCAGCGCTCTGACCACCGAGCCGTATACGGAGTCGAGTTGTCAAGAGCTAATCACAAGTTCATGTATATATACTAGAGTGATGCCAGTGTGTTGTATCATCCTGACAAAATTTAAAATATTTGATTATAAAAGGAGATGCAATCCATATTAATCTATAATTTTTACCACAACATCCTGACAAAATTTAGAATATTTGATTATAAAAGGACATGCAATCCATATTAATCTATCTTTTTTAATACCACAAAGTTTATCAATATAAATTATTGCCCGAGTTATTAAAGAATGAATTTAACTATCCATCTAATTTTTCTTCCCTGCTATATCTTTTAGTATATAAAGCGTGTGTGCAGTCAGGTCGTCTAAGCGAAAGAGCAAAACATTTGTTTACGAAAGATCCCGATGTTCGTTCGAGCAAAGATATTGGGGAAATATTTCGCGCCGTTGAAAAGTTGCAATGCTTTTCCAAATATTCCAGAGCAGTAAAGCAAGGCTTAGCAAAGTTTGTGTACTACAGTGAATTTCCAACTAATAGGGTTGTTGTACAGCAAGGTAAATTTGAAATAAATTTTAAGAACTCGTGGAAAACTGCAACTGCGCTCAAGTCTCAACCTCTGTCTCAAACTGGTCTCAACCCAGTTACGACGCCAACCTATAAACCATTTGCAGAATTACTGGAGCGTAGCATTATACACACATAGCCTCGACTTTATTAGTCGCTGGGGCAACAGCGACTATAGGTTTCGGCTTGCATTTGTCGGCCGGCAATCTGCAATCAATGTGCAATGTGCAATTTCCGTGGATGGTCACAAACAGTAAACGTCATGTAAATCGGAATATAGTTAACACAGATAATTCAACATGACGACGGCGAGCATCTGGAAGTGAAAATGAATGCCTTCCCTAACAGACAACTAAAACCTTATATCACAAAACATCATTCTCTCATCATGGAGACTTACATCGCTGAGACCTGAAACTAGAATCAAACTCGAGCGTTTGCGTTGGCGTGTCAATGGCAATGCATTACCGTTAAGGCTCTTTTCCACTCGTCGCAAAAACCAACTCGCAAGCTCGCTGCGAGTACTTTCATCCAATCACAATGCTCGACAGTTTATTTTAATTACATGCAAGAACTCGCAGCGAGGTTGCGATGAGTGGTTTTGCGATGGTTGGTTTTGCGATGAGTGGAAAAGAGCCTTAAGACTACGAGCGACGGCTTCGCAATTTGTCGTGAATAATCGACATTAAAGTTTTTTTCTATTTCAAACAGTTCCGTGAAGATATCCTCGTCATTATTGGAAGCGAGAGATGAATAGTCGCTGGGGCAACAGTGACTATAGGTTTCAGCTTGCATTTGTCTGCAATCGGCAATCATGGTCACAAAACAACGTCCTTTATACTACAAAAGTTTGGACCAAATTTGTTTAGGCATAATCGAGCATGCGCAATCAATCTGATATGCTCCCATGCACATTCATAAGAGGTTTTAATAAATTGAATATTCGATTTGCTGCAAGGAATTGCCCCAATACGGTACTCGGTATTGGTCGTTGGCCATATTTGCGCCCAAATACATCGGTATATTTTAATACCCCAGGGAGCGCGCTTCCAACGCTTGGCTATTCTCTCCATCCTTAAATAGCCTCAGCGACTTAACGCTCTCTACTGTAGAGAGTCTTGTTTTGTTAACATAAATCGACAAAAAACAAAATAATTTGACCTAATGAGTTTGAAGTGGCTATATTATACTTGAGATTAAAAAATCGAAAAACAATCGACTATTTCAGATACAAAAAATATGGAGGGAAAATCACCATTAATTGTGCCGTATGTGTCCTCATTGTGCAACAGAGGCTACAGAGCCTCTTAACTTTGGGTCAGACAATTAACTTAGACGTTTCTATGATTTCCAGGACATCCTGCCCTTTCCTTCTACTTCATTCTGCAAGGCTCGGTTAATGTCGTCGTTGAAGAAGAAAATAAAGCTACTGGGAAAATGACGAAAAATGTAAGTCAAAACAGAAAGTTTAATGTCCACCAACCTAAACTTGACCGAGTGACGTTTTTAGCCCTTTTAGGTCAAAATTTCCGACAAATTGTCAAGTTTCCATAAAGGACCCCACCGAAATTTCCGCCACTGTAGTTTTCCGAATAGTTCCTTCGTGTATCGCCCATGTATGCCATGCCTATCATATTGCGTCTGGCGTCTTGGCATGAGGCAGACAGTCTTGTACGACATCCAGAAAGCCCTAATCCTCTTTTAATTTTCTCTAAAACACCCAGGTCGTTGGAGAAATTCTTGCAGGTAATTCCTTCGGAGAGTTAGCTTTGATTCATGACACACATCGAAGAGCATCTGTCATTTGTAAAGAGCAATCGGAATTCCTACGATTGGACAAATCTGACTTTAATCAGGTTAGATTATGATTAGGACGACGACGACGACGACGACGATGACAACAACGAGAACAACGACAACGACAACGACAACAACGACAACGACAACGACAACGACAACGACAACAACAACAAAGACAACGACAACAACGACGAAAAGGACAACAGCAGCAAAACTCAAAACACCGGAGTTTTCTAAACCTTTCTTACGTGCATTTGAGATATCGAGACTCTTAGAATAATATTATCTCTGTCATTATCTAGGTTTTGCGAGAAACATATGAAAAAGAATGGAAATTAAGGATGGGTTACTTGCGAGCAATACCTGCTTTTAAAAACTGGTCGATGTTAGAACTGAAGGCAGCAAATAATGCGTCTAAAATAGTTGATTACCAAGACAGCACTGTACGTAATTCGTAGAGAATATGTTGCATGTTTTCATACGTAAGGGGCAATATTTTATCGT
Source organism: Trachythela sp. YZ-2020 (assembly GCA_016169945.1). Lineage (NCBI taxonomy): Eukaryota > Metazoa > Cnidaria > Anthozoa > Malacalcyonacea > Clavulariidae > Trachythela > Trachythela sp. YZ-2020. Next base: position 872,333 of record JADLSH010000236.1, on the reverse strand, counting down.
ATGCATCATTGGTGGCTAAAACGAGAGAATAATAGATCTGAAATAGTGTTTAAACCATTCAGATCAGTGGTTCAAACGGTATATTGCGGGCACGAATAAATGCACACAAGAGTTTATTAAATATTCCCCGAGCCGACGGCGAGAGGCGCCGTTCCGGGCGATAGCCCGGGGCGAGGGTACTAATTCCGCTCGGCTATTTATTACACCCGGGAAAAAAGGAAAGCTATAGGAGATCTAAAATTCATCAATGATCGTGGGCGGGTGGCTATGATTCGTGTGAACCACCCACTGATCTCAATAATACGGCGGACTGTCATGGCGGACATTCAAAAGTGACAACAAAATACTTCGCAAAAAGGAAAAATAAAGTCCCTAAGGCTAAGACAGGATAAATCAAAACTTTTAAGAGGATTTTCAATTGTGAAATCCAGGACCAGCAAGGACAGTCAAAGAACTGCAATAATAACTTTGGATTTTTGGATTTTAAACGCTACGAGGAATTGCGGATATTTTTCAGAATAGCCAGACGACTACACACGTAAAAACGCACAAGTTGCAACAAACCTGCAGCAGACTTGTACCAATATGCTATTTCAACAACTTGTTATCAGGATGTGGTCGCACTGCTTGTTCCCAGCTTGTTGACGAATTGTCAACGGCTTGTTGACAACTTGCTACAAGGTTGTTGACTCAACAGACTTGTTACAAGTTGTTATCGTCCTGTAACTCAACAACTTGTTAACAAGTTGCGAGTGATAACCTTGTAGCAACTTGATGAAAATGAAATGACAACATTGTTACAACTTGTTGACAAGCTTGCTACAAGCATGTTGCGAACACAACTTGTTGACGAGATGTGAGATTTTTGCGTGTGTAGATGAGTAAGTATATTTTTGTGTGCTTGGTATTGACATGTGTATCTTTTTGTGTGGATTTGTAACGAGTTAGGTCGCTTTATGTAGCTCTACATTTTTAATTAAGCTTATAAGAAGGTATTTTGACAATTTGTTTTTAGTTTTGCGGAAGAAAAATTCAAAAGTATCGCCAAAAACAAAAAGGCAAATTTGAAAGGAACTGCTTCGCTTTTTTGCCATAATAATATTCGATATCTACTATTATATTATATCTATAATTTCTCTGATGTTTTTACACTATATTGATCCAAATACGTTACAGAATGAAAAACAACATGATTTCAAAGACTGTATTTCATAGTCAAAGACAAAAACACTAAACAGTTTATAGGCCTTTATAAAGATATATGAACATTTGTAAACGCTATGCGAAATGTCTAAGGTTAAATTTTACGTTAAATCCAAGCTTAATGAGTGTATAATAACATATGAAGTCAAGAAAGATAGTCATAAGAAAGTCCAATATAATATTCATCAGTTAAACTTATATAGTCATAACAGTCCAAAATTATAAGGACATGACAGTTGACCGTTTATTATATCTATGCAGTTGACACACAACAAGCTTAGGAACCAGGCTTTCTACCAGTGTGGGACACACAGGGATAGCGTTGTATCCAAGACTTAGTCATATAGTCCAAGACTTTAGTCATATATGCGAAGGCTATATAGTCCATGACTTAGGTCAATAGTCCAAGATATAGTCATAACGTCCAAGACTATAGTGAGGGTGGTAAAGGGTATTTTCGTGAGCCGTGAATTGGCAATATTTGTTCCCGTGAAATGTGAAATGCCGGTAATTTTTGTCAGCGAAACAAGAATTTATTTGAGGCCGGTGGAACAAAGACTGAACGAGCAGTGAGAACGTCAAGAAGAGCAATGCTATGGATGTAACAATTTTACTGCATGCATTTTCTTGATTTTTTATTTGATATATCGGTTGGCCTAGAATTGTTGAAATTGCTTTTGAAAACGTAAACGAAAGGGTTAAAGAACGGCATTAAATACTCACTTTATAACATAGAATTTACACAGTTGAAACGTATTTTATAATTTTCGTGAAATGGCTATTTTTTTACATGTGAAACGTGAAATGACTATTTTACCTCACGTGAAACATGATCCGTACCCCCCCCCCCCCCCCTTACCATCCTCTATAGTCATATAGTCAATGATTAAAGTCTATAGTCCAAGACTACATAGACATATAGTCCAATACTTTAGTCTATAGTTCAAGAATATAGTCCACGTAGTTCAAAACTATATTGAATCCTACTATTGAATAATAACTGAATCCCATTATTGCTTTAATAAATCCTGAGATTGAATAATTGATTCCTAAGATTAAATCCTTAAATCTAAATGTTAGTTACTGCATGTTTTAGGTTGTTTTTAAAGAGGAACCGGAACCATCTGATACAGTCTATGTTATCAAAGCTGGGAATTGCGTTTTAGTGAAAAAGATGTCAATTATAAAGAAGGCTTTACCATTTGGTCGTGAAAAGTTGGTTTTACCGCCAGAAAAGAAGGATGGCACTCAACGGCTAAGTAGACTCAAGGAAAATGAAACAATGCTAACGTTCTTCTTGACCATTAAAACTTTAAAAGCTGGAGACTACTTTGGAGTGGGAGAATCTATGAAAGATTCATTTATAATAACAAAAGGAAAGGTAAGGGGTATATTTTTAGTGCATACGCGTGACCAACCTCGTACCCAGGGTCTTATCTTCGCTACCCTAGGTATACGAGGTTGACGCGTGACTTCATTGCTTAATTGTTAGAACAGCAAGACTTGTGGACCAACAAGTGCAGTACATGTCAGACTCACATCACTTACTAGCCCCAAGACAGAGCTTAAATACCAAATTTATCCCAGCTTATCGAGTTTCATTAGCTCAACTAGAAGAGTGCCAGGTTAAAAATCTGGAGGTTATATAGGTTCAAGCCCCGTACGAGAACTGTTCTCGAGCTTCAACAGGGTTATACAGGTGTATGTACCACAGAATACCACAAAAATTTACATGTTTCATATCTTTTGTCAAATATATATAATGTGGCTTCTTAATATTTTTTAGTGTAGTTTATCGATATATTTTTTCTTCCTGGGGGTTTTGGGGCTAGATTTCATAGACTTAAATCTTTTTTTTAATTGAACATTCTGTGGGACAAACTCTAATGTACCACAGAATACCAGTGCAGAGATAAATAAGCAACGGTTTATCAAATTGTACCACGATTTGGTGTGTCGTGTTGTGTGATAATACTGTAGGATATTGCTAACTTAATTTAGTGAAAGGTAAATACTAAAATCAGTACAGCATATACCAGTGCATGGTGTAACCAAAGAATACCAGGTTTATCAATAATTTTGAAAAATGGTATTTTTCAATGGTAAAATTGATTCCTCGGTGTGATTCCTGTATAGTAATAATGTTGTGTTGCATAGAAAAAGTACTGATCAACATAAATTATACTGGTTTGCAAAGTATCAAAAACATAGAGTGTTATTTTTTGTTAATCCTGATTATTTTTCAGAATTTTTATGAAAATATTTATTTTTTGTTTTTTTATGTCAATTAAAACTAAAACTAATATATATTCACAAAGATAAAGTTATAGTATGTTTCCTCCAAATTTTATAAGATCAATAAATAAGACTGGTATCCTGTGGTACCGAGGTATTCTGTGGTACATACACCTGTACCAGCAAAACAAAATTGTCATATGGCCGGATACGTGGATTCTGTATATTCATTTTTTCCGCGGTTTGACATGTAATTTCACTAAGAATGCCAGTTCACTGAATAAAATCACGCAAAAGATAGGACATTGTAAAAACAATGCGTGACTGGGCAACCTGGAGAACAGTGGAAGTTTTGAAAACAATGAAAAGACAATGGATCGACGTTTTGATCCCTGAATTGTGACTGGATGGTACTATCAACCGTATCGTGACGTACCGTACCATAGCGTTTTCTTTTGTGTTTATATCATCAGTAGTTTTGGTCTACGTTATACGTTTCGCTACAATACGGTTGAAGTGGAAAAAAGGTAACTTACTCGGTAACTGCATGTGCAACTCCAGCTTCTTATTTTGCCAAACTAACAAGCTTTTATTAAAATTATTTTCATGTTCATTTCGTCTCCAGGCTGAGCTAATGCTAATTCCACGAGTCATATTGCAAATACAAAACCGAGGCAAAGCATTAAAAGACATGAGAGATGCACTCGTGGAGAGCAAATGGAAAAGAGAAGATATTTTTAAAGCATTTATGAAGACGAGAGATTGGAACAAATATAAGAGAGGAGAGGCAACAGATGTTGTTTTAAAGAAACCGAAACTAAGATCAACAATGATTAGCGATATACCAATTCATATCCGAGAGGACAATCCCCATTATTTTTCATAAATATCAATTTTTATAATATATGCATAGATTTTACTTAATTATTGTCACATGATTATCATTGGTTGATCGGCTCTATAGTTTCTTGCGTCTACTGGTACCATATGACTGGTACCATGACTGGTACCATATGACTGGTACCATATGACTGGTACCATGTGACTGGTACCATATGACTGGTACCATATGACTGGTACCATATGACTGGTACCATATGACTGGTACCATATGACTGGTACCATATGACTGGTACCATATGACTGGTACCATATGACTGGTACCATATGACTGGTACTTGAGGTGTTTTGGGCAGTCCGTGATCTGGAGATCAAGGATTCACTTTTTGGAGATTTCCGAATTACGCTTGTTTACGTTTTTATACCCACAAATGGTTCGATCATATGACAATAACAACACGAGACATACATCGAAGATTTCCGAGTTACGCTTGTTTACCCTTTTACCCATAAATAGAATCGTTCGATCCTATGAGAACAGGAGGCATGCACTTTTGTTCAGTCGTCTCTCGCACTTTAAATCGTACAAATAATTTGCTCAATTCCAAGCAGATGACAAGTTTCCTTCAGTATTGAGGTAAGTTGTAAATTGCCCACTGCCTGAGTCTGCCTCACAGGATTATTTTAAGGAAATTTTATCACTGCACAAAAGGGCAAAAAAGGATAGCATTTCAAATTTTACGGCATGTTAAGTTAAACAGCGTTGGAGACTGCGTAGCTCTATAACAAACATTGGTGCAGTCGAAAGGCGAGAATCTCTAGCTAGGAGGGTCCGCCGAATAATATATCTGAGCGGGTTCTGAAACGCTATTCTGTATATTAGATAATATAGATTCAAAATCGCGTACTCTCGTCGCCAAGCCCGTAGCTGAGGGGTTGGGGGAGGCAGTGCCCCCATCCGGAAATAAAATTGAAATCATGCCCCCCCTAAACACGAGCACTATCACGTTATTTTTGTTTTGGTTAAGTTCATTTATAGCTAGAAAGTTGATTTTCTATGTTTACTTTAAAGTTTTAAGAAATAAAGGGCAAATCTAATATTCTTCACCGTCTAGAAGAACGTATTTTTATCAATTTTTCCAGGGCTGCGACCGGAAACTAGCACAAAAACATCCCCTCTGCTAAATTTTTCAGCAGTGCCCCCCTAGAAATTGAAAGCCAGGTACGGGCTTGCTCGTCGCTACAAAGAACCTACATGGTGACAGTTAACATAGTAGCGGTGAAGCGATTAGACCATGATACATTATGTTACAGTAGGTTCACCTTCACTATCACATGGAAAAGATGAATCTCGTAAAAATATCTTCTGTAAAATTATTGGTGCACCAAATGTCGCACCGTTGCCGTTGGCTACGGCGCTGCTTATCAGTTGTTCAGTGCAGTATTGAACTACCTAAAACTTGCCTTCAGCTAATTCTGATCTTGAACTAAATTAATCTAATACAGGGCAGGAACCCAAGGAATCTCCGTCTAGAGACCAAACTGAAAAACACCCAACTGAGCATCTGGGAACTGATAATATATTATTTAGTTTACCCGTTATCTACAACAGTTTTCCGGTAACCACAATACAAGCAATAAAGTGAACTCAGTACTACTGTACTAGGTTGTATTTGCTTTGACCTTTGTATGTTTAAGGCTCTGTTACACTATGCAACTTGTCTTGCAACTTGTCTTGCAATTTGTCTCGCAATTTTGTTGTGACACAAGAAATTGCAAGGTGTAACATGCCTTGCAATCATCAAATATTACAACATTTTTGTTACAACTCACTCAGAAGTGTTGCACGAAGTAGAATCATGTTCCACTTTTCACAACGATTGCGGCAACGCTGCAACACATTCGTTATGCTATTTTTAACCATGATCCTCGCAAGTTGAACAAAATTATTACTCAGTGTAACATAGCTTGCAATGCAATGCTGAAATTGTTTTTCCTAACATTGTGAGACAAGTTGTATAGTGTAACAGGACCTTTATATCCAAATTTATTGGTATGTACGCCATAGCATGTATTTATACCTATCTTTAAATAAACATGCCTGGCAATGTTGCAACGGCCTGTTCTGCCATTCTGTTATTTTTCATATTATTTGGTAATTACACAAGGATTTTGTTTTTATATATGTGCACTACAGCCTATCAACCTCTTTTGTATATTAATTAGTTGTTATAGTTATTACGCTATGTTTAAATTTTATCCAGCAGATAGCAAGCTATATGGTGGATAAATGCCCGGCTACAACTGCCCCTCCCCCCTGGCAGACAAATTAACTATAAGAGCTTAGTCTAAACATACAAATGAGCATCTGCATGATTGGTTTTAAGCCACTGTCATTTTAGAACCTGCTAAAAATGGTACAACTTATACTTGTATATTAAAATCCATATTTGGTTCTGCCAAAATTAGACCTGTATAACTACATAATTATATGTTAGTAACTGCAACATAACATCAATCTCCTTAATCCAGTGGCTTTTCTCCGTCGATGTGAATTAAGCAATTCATTGGTTTCAATACTTGCCACAGGTGATCTTAATGGTATTTTTTCTAGTGAGAAGAAAATAAACAGACAAATAGACATTGGCATTAAAAAAATTATGCTGTAACTAACAATGATTCTTATTATCTCACCAGTTTTTGAGAGAGAGCATCTGCGCTATAATTCCCTATACTTTATTTGAGTGTTAAATATATGTTAAAAACCTTGAATACCCCTGCAAGGGGGCTGTGTGTGTGTGTGTGTGTGTGTGTGGGGGCGGGGAACTTCTAAGACTAGTACATTTATATGAAATGGCATGGCCTTCAACCTAGTGTTGGCACCAAGGTATTAACACATTTTAAAAGCTGTAATATATGCCCTTATGTGCTCTACTTTGTTATTTTACTCTGCTTAAAGCCACATTATTTTACTTGACAATGTGAAGGGGGAGGTGCCAATGTGAAGAGGGGAGGTGTTTGGCATTAATGGGTTAACCACCCTTGCATTTTGTTCTGTCTAACACAGTAATATCATATGATTTTACTTGTCAAGAGGAAATTGTTAGGCATTACATGTAATGGAACACACTAACCCTCCTAAAATATATCATTCACAATAGGGGTTTCAAAAGTAATGTTGCACTATGAAAGGTTGCCACCAATGCCATTTTGCCAACATCCTTATATCAGCCAAATCATGGTGACTCACGTGACCAAGTCACAACATTTTATGGCTAAGACAAACTTTTTTCAACACTTCCAAATTGGCTATAGTCAAACCCCTTTTACAAAACAGAGGCATTAGGAAGGTGTTTAAGTTGAAATAATAATTTCCTAAAAAAATTATTTCAAGCCTTTGATTTTGTGACTTGTTAGTGTGTGACTCACGTGACAGCCACAAACGATAAAACCCTACACAATGGTACTTTTAATTATTGTCCTGGTAATATATTAATTCTTGTTCATTCTAACTTTGTAAGACATGTGTATTAAGGTACTATTTATGACACTCAATGAAAATTTTAGTGAAATCAGTTTTATTTCAACAGTAAACGACACCAAAGTAATGTGACTCACGTGACATAAAAATGTGACTCACGTGACCAATGACAAATATCATTCTTAAACTCAGTTTAAACCATGTAAAATTAACAACTTCTTTTAAAAATTAATTAACAAAAATATGCATGCATGTTCAAACAAACCTAAGCCCATTAAATCTTATAGTTAAAAGTTCTCTCCTAAAACTATTGACATAGAATAGGAAATGACTAGAAGGCCGAACCTTTGAAGTTTTTGACGCTGCGCATGTCGCATTTAACGCATGTTCATTACCATTATTCTAGCCAGTCAATTGCATTTTCTGACCAATAAACACGCTGAACTGGCTGGTCCGCCATTATTCTGGCCAGATAACTGCATAAAAATAGGGTGTCACATTGCACTGCTGAGTGGCCTTTCTGGTCATTTCCTATTCTGTGCTATTGACATCTGCTGCTGTTTGATGCACAAATTCCATGGTAACCATGGATTCATTTCACAAAATATTAAACTGGAATTTGTCTGGAAATACTGTTAAATTAATTTTGTTGACTTGGTAACCTGGCAAACAGGTAGTCCACAAGCCACTGCAAGATTATTCAATAGTTTGAGTCTTTGAGATGATAACTTCAGGCAAGTCAATGGCAAGTTTTCCAAGAAGATATTTTGTGCAAAACTTACAATTATATATTGCGGTCGATTTTATGTGACTCACGTGACCAAACTTGAGGGTGATTTTCCGATGAAACTACTCAGCATATTTAATAATTTCTAGCATAGGTAACCCTTAGCCAGATGACCAATTTATAAAAGAATTGGGGAATTAGTTCAAAGGGACAAGAAATGAAAAAACTTTTTGTGAGAAATATGTGACTCACGTGACACGAAAATGAGGGTGTTTTAAATGCTCACTTGCACAATGCCGTTTACATGTTTCCCAATTTTTAATTGAAATTAAGGGAATTTAGTTTTGTATAACAAATTAGGGCCCTTTTATTATAAAGTAACAAAATTATCCATAATCAACATACGGATATTGCTATTATTATTCCATTCCCATAATGCTAATGGGCAATCTTGGTTGATAATTTTTTTTGTTCTATTAGGGTAAGGCTATGCAGTATCAGAAAATTAGCATTATAGGTGCAAAATCTTAATTTTAATTTTTTTTTGTGATGTGTCATTTCTGTGATTTGGCTCATATCACTGTCTAAATTTGGAGAACGTTTGTGCAATATACCACTATTTTATGTCTTTTATGTTGCTCTTTCAACGCAAGGTCACTGTTGGAATTATTAAACCTATAATTTGAAGAGGGCTCTAACAAGGGGCTTTTAACTATTGTACAGTAGCTAGCTAATAATTAATTTTATAATTAATTTATGTGATCAATATAACCTAGCTTTGATCTGTGCTTTGATGTAACAATTTATGTTCTTATTTAATAAATATTTGTTGCAATAATACAGATATCAATCAGCAAAAAATGTAAAGTATTTATCAATTATTAATCACCAACCTTCATTCAAATCTTGCTTGTTAAATAGAACATCATCACCGACATTAACATAATTCAACATTCGACCATTAGCCAAATACGTAACATCGTGTTTACATGATGCAGCGAATTCATATGTAGAGTTTATACGAAATAAAAAATGATAAATATTTGTCTTTAAAGGGATGCTTCTACTAAACACGCCATTGCGTAGTGTTAAATCATACGAGACCGTATGTTGCGTGTAGTTGCTGTCGGTAAAATTATCATCCCATACACTCCTTGCCGGGGCTAACAATATTTCAACTGAAGAGATATCTGGTAAATCAATGTTTGTAAACCATGTGAAATTTACTTCGTGTTCGCTTTCCAAAATTTCTGCCATTGATCTTTATATTTTGTTACAATACTTGGATTAATGACTTGTGATTGTTAAATGGCTCGTGACAAATATTGCGCATGAGAGGTTTATGAACCAGACAGTTCTGCATAATTATTGTCAGTTATAAAACAAAATTTAAACGATATCTATGCGTAAACCTCTATTCGCCCCCCGGGGTTAGGCATGTCTGAGGGGAGGGGGAGGGGACTTACTGATTTAGTCGATTGGCACAGAAATAAATTCTTAGCTAACGCGTTGACTTCCAGGCGAATTAATAAATCTAATCAGTACCATGTATTGCATGTGAAGGGAAAAGGGGCTTGATAGAGAAGGGGGGCTTAGTAGAGCTGGGTACTATTAAATAGAGTATTCACGGTGGTAGAGGGTACCAGAACGGAGGGAAAAGGCGGAACCACCACCTTTAAAGGAAACTCCCAAGCACACACATCGGATGCTCCCACACCCTAGAATAACCCCACACCTCTGAGATTACCACACATATAGAATTACTCCACACATTAGCTGTTAGGATTGAGGAAAAAAGGTACCAGGACATTTTGCCGAAAGACACTTTACCGAAAGACATTTTGCCGAACGGACATTTTGCCGAATGGACAATTTAACGAACGGACTTTTTATAATAAACAGAAAAATACATGGATGTTTGGAAATACCAGATTTATTTCTCGTGTTGAACATGTTCAACACTCGAAATAAATCTGGTATTTCCGCGCACCCATGTATTATTCTCTATTTCATTTCTACAGCATATTTAGCTCGTGCAGTTACGCGAGGTGGTATTATCGTGGATTTCATCGAAGTACCGTTTTCGCTTCTTTCTTGCGAACTACGGAGAGTTATGAAACAAGAAACTATGAAAGTACATGAAAATTATGAAATTATATCTCGCGAGAATCCTTGAACAACGAGGAGTATTTTGGTGTATAGTTTGTCGTTTTAACATGTTTAACTCGAGTTATTAAGGAAAGTTGGCGTCGTATTAATGTCAGCCATGTTGGATTTCATTTTATATTTGTTTGAATCAGTGGTTTGAATTTGCCACCCAAAATGGCGGAAGCCAAACAATTACGAGTTGTGACGTCACTTGCAAGGGCTTTTGAGCATAAAAACACAGAACTGAAATCGCCATCATTAAATGAACATCGTCTAAAGCTCATCTTTGTAAGTGTACGTGTCATGCAGCAAAGGTTGTAATGAGCGATCATTTTCGATAATTTCTTTCATATTTAGATGACCATCACCATCATTATCAGCTAACATAAGAAACTTTCTTGTTCCTCTCATCGCATTCGCACGATTTGGTACTAACCATTCTCTTAATTCATTTTTATCAAGTTTCCCATCCTTGTTCATGTCATAATCTTCATTAAAATGTTCCTTTATTCTTCTCTGGGCATGAATGTCAGGATTGCCTTCAGATTGATAGGCTAGAATTGGAATTTGTAGAAAGACCATAAACATAGGCGTACGGGACGTGGGGGCAGGGGGGGCACCTGCCCCCCCAAAAATTTGGAGATTGAAGTCATTCGGGCAAATGATTCACGAATATTCGGGCAAAATAGAATTATTTAGTCTGAACTTAAACAAAAACAGAATTTTATAATTTAAAATACTGTATATTTACCTGGTTTGCGTGTTGTTGAAAAACAATAGTATAATTTGAACATTTCTGTAATTCAATTGCATGCCTTTGCCTGACCGAATAAGAACTGGCTCTGCTCTAACGAGAAATGCTATAACGAGAACGGCGCATGAAAACCTATCTTCGCACAACAATAGACCCGAGAATAGACCAAGAACGCTTGAATTCACAAGCGGGGCCGTAGCCAACGGTGAACGGAGAAATGCGAGTGACATTTGTCGCACCAATTATTTCACAGAAAATAATATTTTTCTTGAAGAATTAGACTGAATGATTATTTAGTAACTGTAATCTGAATCCATCTGAACCATTATTATTATTGAACTATGGCAATGAGTGTACGCGATTTTGAATGTATATTATCTGGGTATCATGCAGAGTGGTCTCAGAATGCACAAAATACCCTTTTAGAACCCTCATATTTTAAAAATTATTGCGCCAATGTTAACAGCGTGGCTACGGCCCAGACGAGCACATGCCAACAAAACTATTAAGAACGACATGGTTAACCTGAAAATAATTGACACTTTTGGTCAACGATATATGTAACCTCCTACTCATAGATCTATGAACGTTCATTTTGAGTTCACAGCATATTGATTTGTAAAATACAATTAAAAGTGGTTATTATTGTTATCAATATGTTATTATCCAAATTCGGGCATTTTGGGTAAGCTTTAAAATTCGGGCGAAATTTTGGCTGCCCCCCCAAATAAAGTTGTGCCCCTACGCCTATGACCATAAATTAGTTTTGTGATGAAACAGCAATTTTGGAACTGACATTTTTAGAATATCAGTTTCAAATAGAATGACAGCTGACCTCCAAAGACCTCCATTATTAAATGCCTTTTAATTGTCCGCAAGATTGCAATTAAATAAGCGTTCAGAGGGACATCGTTAATAGACTGACCCTGTACGTAGTCTACGTATTTATGTGGCTAATTTCTATATGACGTATTCTGATGTGATTCTGATATATACACTAGACTGTACAGATGAACCTAACACTTTTCTCTAACACTGGAACGTACCCAAAAATTCATCCATTGTTACGAAACCATCGCGATTTAGGTCAACTTTCTTTAGCCAATCATCCATAACCATTTCAACCATGTCTTCGTTTCCTGCCTGGCAGAACGAAAAATACAGCAGTGTAAATGAAAACGTGGTGGAAATGTGATCCTTTTATACTTTTCGTGAAATCCTGAAGCATTTCAAGCATACAACTCAACTAAAATATATCCCATACTTGATGGATTCTCTCGTCGCTCCGAGGAATATATGTGCATGTCCTTGCAAGACAATAGGCCTTTTGCAACAATTGACTACGTGACCCTCATCTCCATTAAAACGAGCAGCTATGACAAAATGAAACCCGGAAAGGAAAAGAGTACCTCAATATTAGTAAAAGTGAAACGTTTCAGCTTATAATATATGCTCGATAATATGCAACATGGTCACATGGAAAGGAATGGCATTAAATGGCAAAGCTTTGCACATCAGAGCATTTTCCCACTACAAATCCTAAGAAAATTTCCAATTTTAAATTGAATACCATTTCTTTCATATTGCATATTATAAGCTGGAACTTTGTACTTTTACAAATATTGAGGTGCTCTCTTCATTTCTAAGGCTCGTTTTGACACGACTCGTTTTAAGGGAGATGGGGTCACGTTAGCTTTGCGTTTTGCTTAGCTTACAGGATATCGATCTTACTTGTCTCAAAGTGGCAGATTGAGTTTCGCCACTCGGCCACTGGACACTTTTCAATCCTTCAGCTTCCATACTATTTCTTATTACAAAAGCTGAAGATGATTCTTTTGTAGAATAATAGTGGATACAACAGTTTCCTAAAAGTCCTATAGCTACATGCTTGTAAATATATAAATCATACCCCTGGAAAATAGAAACTTGCAAACTCTTTAGAGTCGAGAAGACCGTCTTGATCTACGTCCGCCATGTTGAATTTCTTCTTATCGTAATCTAAATCTTCAGAATTTCGTAAAGCTTCATCGGGGTAGGACGTAGATAGAAATTCTTTCCACGAAACTTTTTCGTCAAAATCTAAGTATTAAGACAAAAATATCTCCCTAATTTACCATGAATCCTCTGCTACATGTGTCCATGGTCTGATGAGGAAGAAGAGTGCTTCCAATTTGACTCTACCATGTCTACAAAGCACTACACATATTTTACTCGGTGCGCAGATTTCCAGCAGTAGTAGAAATATATTATCAGGCCTTCAACATCTCAGTGAGTGGTTAGAAGATACGTTGGGCCCGATTCCCTGCTGGAATGATTTAGAAATAAACTTTTCAACAGGTGCCATTTGATTCCATTTAGACAACCCTGTAAATTTCTAGTGAGAACAGTTTTACGGGATGATTCGATTTAAACAATCGTAAATAACGGCCTACTGTAGTTAACCCTTTATCTTAACCTGCAGGGGCGTAACTTGGGTCTAAACATTAAGGGGTGTGGTTCGTTTTGCCCGACAAAGGGCGTGGTCAGGGCACAACATAAGGGGGCAGGCCAAAACCAAAACGTTTTGTGGGGGCCCTCGCGCTGCTAGCGGGAATCTACAGGTTTGGAGTGCTGCAGGCACAAGGCCACCAGGGAGTATGGGGGCATGCATGTTTTGAAATGTAGATTCTCGGAAACGCCATTTCATGCACGTACTTTGGGGGGAAGATTTTATAAATTTGTGATGATCAGAAAATGTTGTATATTGGATAGCAAATTGCCCGACCAACATGACAAAATGCAATTGTTAAACATTGGGGGGGGGGGTATCTTACCCCCAACACCCCCAATAGTTACGCCCCTGTTAACCTGGCTAAGGCCTGATGAATTTACTCGGGCGTAAAAGAAAAAGAACTTACCCAAATGGGTTACAGTTGGTTACAGTAGGAACCAGTATTACTATTAGTGAACAGACACTAGTTTTTACTGCATACAAGTTATTCTCTACAATACTGCATAGCCACTGCATTCAGACCGACTGCTACAGCAGTGTTTTAAAACCAACTGACTTACTTATATCATATTTATCTATTAATTCATCCACTTCGCTCTGTCTTTGTTGTGAAAAGGATTTTTCCATTTTGTGAATCATTTCTTTTTTCGATACCAAACCATCTTGATCAAGATCTATCTCGTCTTTGATAAATTGCTCAATATTTCTCAACGAATCTTTAGAAATGCAAGGTAGAATTGAAAAACTCATTGTACAAAGCATCTATATTTGCAATCAACAATTTACAACATATTAAAGGTAGAAGTAGGGAGTGCTAAATCTTTCCTTGCAGTCGAGAGCTGGATTGCAAAGGATGCAGCTCAAATTTCACCGTCGAAGGCTTACTGGGGCACCTCTGGTAGCCACCATACGGCCCATGTCTGATCAAAAAGCACCGGCTAAGGTTCAAGGCCTATAGTTGTTGTTGAGGGAGGAACACCGGAGTACCCGGAGAAGCAGTCACAACTCTGCTTACAAGGCCTAGTTTTCAAGTACATCAAGTCAGTGCAAGTAATCCCCTATCCTCGACCAACAATAGCAGCCGCTTAATTCAGCGGTAAGTGGCAGCGCGCTAAACGTTTGTCACACAGCTTAACGTCGCCTTACGGCAAGGTAGCCGCTACAACAGTATAGACAAATATTGTGGCCCCAAACTTTGTAATCTATATGGAAGCAGTGCAAAAATAAATACAACACAACAAAGCCAAAAGTCATATACGAAACATAAATTGTCAATGCCAGGTAGAACATTGTTAAAATAAAGCGAATTGATGATGAACCATTACTGATCATGTTAACAATTCGACAATCTCATTCATTCTAATATTTTAGGGTAAATGATTGTAAGCTAGGTTGAGGTGTGGAAATCGTGCGCGATATATTGCAGGAAATATTAAAAATAAACGGTTCTTATAATTATAAAGTAGTTCAAGAGGAACTTTCTAGACTGACATGCAGCTGAGCTATATATAAGAACTCGCCACGTGCAAACAGGCACCATTTAATCCGGTGTATTACTCCAAAAATCTTCGTACACTTCCTCAGTAATAATCTTCGTACGCTTTTTCAGAGTAATACACCCCTCAATTCAAATTTTCCTATTATCCGTAGCCTGAAATGCGAGCCGTCTTTCTTAGCCTCACGCCTGAAATTTCAGGCTAAGTATCTCGCACGTTTTCCTTAGATTTTTCTCATCTAGATGATTCCTGCGACTTCTTGAAACGCCGAATCCAGCCATCCCGTTTCCCCGTTATCTATT
Organism: Trachythela sp. YZ-2020; assembly: GCA_016169945.1. Taxonomy (NCBI): domain Eukaryota; kingdom Metazoa; phylum Cnidaria; class Anthozoa; order Malacalcyonacea; family Clavulariidae; genus Trachythela; species Trachythela sp. YZ-2020. The sequence goes on along the minus strand of JADLSH010000236.1, from coordinate 856,656 downwards.
GTAGTCTTTGTGGATCCTCGCATCAGTTGTAAGTAAACTCATGAGCAAAATGTAGTAAGTTACCTTTATCAGTTTGATGTTCTGCACTATTCTCTGAATTTAAATGTTTTAAAGATAAAGAGTAATGAAAAAGAAGGACAATAACAAGCGGCCAACATATTCCACGTGCAGTAACCAATACTGGCATCATTTCATTGATAATTACCTAGATGTAAAATCCACTTTACATTGAAATTTTAAGATATTCGTTGAGTTTATCCTTCTTAGGCTTAAAAACTAGTTTAATTAGATTTACTTAAATTGCATCTGAAGTCGAGCACGGCTCGGTAACTGATTGAACTGAATGATAGTGGAATCCGTCAGTAAACGATTTCCTAAACTACCTGATATCTGACAATGATACACCTGCTAAAACACCGCACATGAATACTATTTTGTTACTTTAGCAAGTAAACACGGTTATATATTAAGATGCGGTAAATAAATAAAATGCTGGTGGAACGAAGTATCGCACATAGACACATTAACAATTTAATTTTCACTAGCTACTGAGTGGTTTTATTATACAGTAAACTATTTACTTCTTTTGTGAAAAACTTTCATGAGCGAAAGTTCGAGAAATGGAGAGCAAAAATGTTACAAACCAATAAAAGATTGATGTATTTAATTGGTATAATGGTAAATTGTAATGGTATAGCTTGAATACACATAATTAGTAAAATTTGATAAAAGGAGGAACCGATGCTGTTTTCGAATTATTGCTGTAAAACTGCGTGTCACCTCATCCATTTTTACAGCGTTTTCAGACTTTTGGTAAGAGAGGTGCGTTATAAGTCAAAATTGCCTTACTATGTTTTATAGACTACGAATACAATTCAATTGTACTTTGATCAGAATCTAGATATTCCCATTTCCTCTTATCGATCCTGCGTCCTTGCCATGTGAAACACTGAAACTTCTACTTTTTTTCTTACAAATAATCAGTTTACCGATGCAGGATTTTGCGGTCTAAAGTATGTGCATGCTGTTTCTAATAGTTTTTATGTGTTCCTGGCTTCCCCCATGACTGCTCATGCAGTGGCGTAACGTTATATCAGGGGGCCCCCGGTTCAACATTTTCAAGGGCCCCCCGGAAACTGTTTAAATCTAGAGTCTCTGAAATGCCATTTCCTGGACTTTGGGGGAAGATTTTACAGAATACTGATGGTCAGAAAAAGTCATTTTAACATATCAAAATTTACAATTTGTGAGGAAATTAGTACAGTTGTACCGTAAATCGTTAATTTACATTTATATATAGATGAATTGTGGAGTTTATGTCTGCGACGCTTGATTTCATATTACTGTTACTGCTCTACAGTCTGAGCCTGGCTGCCTGGGGGCCCCCTTTGGGGGTTGGGGGGCCCCGTGTTCGCCCGGTCCGAACCCATAGTAGTTACGCCACTGTGCTCATGACTCCGTTGTTTTCTCATTGTATTCACATAACATCCCTGGGTTCGCGTCTAGCTAGTTCCTATAGGACATATAGAGTATCCTCCCCCGAGGTATTTTATTGATGTTAAAAACTTCTTATACCGATATATCATTACCTAAATATATATTGCATAAAGTTGGAATATTATAATATGAATGATTTAAAAAGTAGCCAACATTTTTATGCAACGCAGATGTTTTGGTTGAGATATAAATTAACCGCTTTGTGGCTTAATTATTACAATAACAAATACTAATTATCATAATTTCCAGCTGTCTACTACTGAGCATGCGCACTACTTTCAAGGCGTAATCAATTTTATTCATGATGGCCGATTGGATTCGATATTTTGAATCTGAAATTCCTCCTACAAATTTGGAGGAAACTAGAAAGACCCTGTATGGATTTACAGCCAGTCATATACAAAATGCAAGAAATGTTGTTTTTATCACGGTAAGGCCCGCATAATATCGACGATCGCTGCATTTTGAAGTGTGTATGCACTACATTCCATGCATACTCAAAACAAATAGTGTATAATTTTGCATGTATTTTGCTAAAACATTTTAAATTTATTTTATGCAAGTCCAAATTATACAATCCTTTGTATTGCTTTTTTGGCGGATATCAACTACGAGCGAAAACCGACTTAGAAAACATAGGAATGGCAAGAAATTTTGCTTGTGAAATACCAAGTGTCTTCCATGATGACCTTATGCTCGAGTGAACAGTTTCAAAATTAAATTTAATATATTTGCAAGTTCGATTTCTTTGTAACAAATTATTTAACAAAGCTTTCAGTGAACTCTGGAGAAAATTGAACATTGTTAATATATTAATAAAAAGAGTGAATTATAGGTTCTATGAAATTTCTTATTTAGAATCTTATTTATACAACAGAATCAACAATGTAGTGATATCTATTATATACATATTTATACTTAAAGGGATTAATTATAGAATGAATACCATTGCATATAGTGCTCTTGTTCTCCAAGGATGGGAGGAAAAGCTGGGCTACAATGGTGGTGGGGGGGGGACTGGAGAGTTGGACTCAGGTGCAGAACCAGACTGCTACTGTAAGTTTGCTGTGCACACATTTTTTGATAATTGAAGTCATGTGCACAAATGCACAATTTGCACACAATGTGATCTTCAAGAAAGAGATTTCTTAGAAAGTTGAAGTTGTGTGCACATTTTTCCTCATCTAAATGTGCACATTTTGTCTCATATGTGACATATATGTGCACCCATATTTCAGCAAGAAAAATATTCTGTGCACAGTTAACAAAGTTAGGAGTCTGGGTGCAGAAAAGTTTAAAATGTAAGTGTAGGTGTGCAAAACAGTTCCCAAGTGGACATCAAGAGGAAGTCAAGGGCACAAGAGTAGCCAAATACATGTTAAAAACAATGAAAATGAGAGAGCATATTAATGGAGCATATTAAAGTGCGCTACAATTTCTGTCTCCAAAAATCCTCAGTGTGACATTGACCAACTCTGCAGTCTGGGGGGAGGGGGTGGTGGGGAGAGGGTAGCAAATAATTCATGATTACAAGATTAATGTGAATAGAATAACTTTATAAGATTTAAACATTTATTGTGATATGTGAAGTAAAGGGAGAGATGCCCAATTGCAGAACAAGTCAGCATGTTGGTGACTAGGAACCGATTGGGTCAATCCAGAAAAGATCAACACTACCCCACAGAAGAAATTTGTGCTGTCTAAGAAGGGAGGGGGCTAAAATCTACACCTGATAACAGTAAACGTACTAGGACGTCCAAAGGGTGAAGGTGGTTAATTTCCCATTTTGTCCTTGGGGGAGGTGTGGATGTTTTCCAGAATGACCCATTGCAATAGTCGTGTGATTTTGTGGTTATGTACTTTTCAAGCATGTGAATTTTATATAAATCACATCATGCCTCATGGGAAGGTCAGGGTTCCTGGTGGGCCTGCGAGATCTTGTAAGCAAAATGATGTCTAATCCTATGATGCTAATGGAGTAACGCCTGCCTATGCTTGTCCAGTTTTAGAATGAATGAATAATAAGTTTGAAAGCAATTTTGAATGCTAACAGTCTATTTTGGAACTAAACCTGTAATAAAAGTGCATGCCAAGCATACTGTAGTGTGAGCAAAGTCTAACGATTTCTGTGGAAAACTGTAATAAATGTTTGAATGTATTTTTCTATTTCAGTCTGGAGGCACTACAGTTCCTTTAGAAACCAACACTGTGAGGTTTATTGATAACTTTAGCTCAGGAGCAAGAGGTGCTGCTTCAGCTGAGTATCCTTAAAAAACAGATCATTGGATATTTTGCTAACTGAAATTTACAATTATAACAAATAAAATACAATTACAAATACAAGTCAGATTTGATTTGACATCTTAACCCCTTTTTACAATTTGATTTGCCATAGTTAAATGTTTGCTTAATATTATCAATTAAATTTACAAGCAGTTTTTTATGTTGACAATGGTAAATACTCTAATCTTCAGTTTTGTTTCCAAACTCAACCTTTTTCCATCATAATTGACATCATGAATGTGACATAATTGACAAAAATAGTTTGTTGCAAAAAAACCTCGATCTTACTAAGTACTATTCAGATTTGATTCGACATCCTCAGACCCCTCAGGAATACCAGCTATGTAGCTGATGAGGCCAGCCTGCTTAAATAATGTTTATCCTATCGTATTCCCATGCAGTTACAGATTAATCAACATCGATATATGTTTTGTCATAACTTTTCTGGCAAACATTTTCTTTGATCAAAGACAAAGTTGCATCTCACATAATCTGAATCTCTGTCTGACAAAAAGTTTTTTCATCCAATTTAATTAATCAAACTGTACTCTTTCTTTGATCAACAAAGGTTATTTGATGGTAAACTTCCACAATGTTGAAAGCTATTATACTATATACTGTAAAATGTACTAATGGTAGTTACTGTAGTACTAAAACGCATCATTCATTTCTAACCAATGTGTATATTGTATTGTATTGGGTATTGTATTGTAAGGTTTCATTATATTTGTATAAAAGTTCCTTAATGCAGTACTTTTTAGATATTATCTTTCCCAAGGATATGCAGTTGTATTTGTTTATCGTCAAAAGTCTGTGTTACCATTTCAAAGATATTTCATTACTCAAAATCCACTAGAATTTCTGAATGTTAATGATAATATTGATAATCCTCTTGCAAAAAGTATTTCAGGTACGTAATCAAAGTGTAGATGAAGGGAGCTAATAAGAAATTGGACCTATTTCAATCTGTTTAAATTTTTTTACGGAATGACACCAGAATAGAAAGAGCTAGTCAAAGACAAAAATAGTATGTTACCAAGTTTAACCTGAGTTTTCTATTTGTGAATGCTAAAATTATCGTATCATGTTTTCAATTTCCTCTAACTAAAACAAGAGACGTCTTCAGTGGTATAAATAAATGTCGTGCTATTCTGATCCAACGTTTATGCTCGTTATCATTACTCTAGACTCGTGTCCACAAAAGCACCATGGACGTAATATTTATGCTGGAAATTTCTTTGTTTTTTTTTCATTACGTAGTGGATGAGTCCAAAGCACCTGGTCTAAAAGACAATCTTCACCAATACAGAGAGGTACATACAATTGATCATTTTTTATATACGTATTTTCAAAGAACCTCAGACTTTCGCCTTGGAAGTAACACAGTACTTAAGGCCGACACACATCGGGCGACGCGATTTTTCAGGCTGAAAAGAGAACAAAATTCTTTCTGGTAGAATCTCTTTGAAATATATTTTATTGTACTACAACAGTCCGCATGTACATGTTGACTCCTCTGGTCTTACATATTTATCAACTTTTTCTTTCATCGACAGTTTTATTTGCTTTCTGTAACTGATCACGCGTCCAGTGTTTGTGCGCACATACAAGTAATTAACTTTTTCATGCTTTATTCCAATCTTTACAGGTGAAACGAAATGGCACTTTACTCCAGATTGAGTTTACAACACTAAGCAGTTACTTGTTCCTGCTGCGCATGTCTGCTGAAACATTGTCTGCATTTGGACATCGTGTTATGTTTTATTTAGCTGCAGCCGTTTCAGATTTTTATATACCACGAGAAAACTTAGTAAGTTGTTTAAAATATCTATTGTATCTAAAACCTGCCGTTGCTGACCCCACAGTGTGGGTATCTTTAAATATACTTTGCCCCAAAAATGACATCACAATAACTTTGGTGCACGGAGTATCGTCATCCAGATCATCAATGAAAGTAAATTATACAACTAAAACATGTACAACTTATTAAAAAGTGGTAATCTATTATTCTAGTCCACACATAAGATACAGTCTAATCAAGGACCTTTAGTGCTGAACTTACAACAAACACCAAAGCTTTTACAGCCGTTAGTTAAAGATTGGTCTCCACAAGCTTTTGTTGTCTCATTTAAACTGGAAACTGATGTAAATATTATCTCGAAGAAAGCGAGAGAATCTCTTAATAAGAACGCTCATCAGGTAAGCTTTTCTTCATACTATACTGTACTGCACTGTACGTATTACTTTCATGATCAAGGGCATTAAGTTTATTAACAGTGATTTGAAACACCGAGGATATATATATGAAAACGAGGATATAGCCGAATGTTTTACATATTTTGAGGTGTTTGAGGATCACTCTATAATAAACGACTTCGAGCGTATGAATGCAATTCAGAGCGAAAGTTGACCTGAATTCAGAATATCAATTCAAGAATATAATTCAAGAAAACGATGCGGTGCTGATTTCGTTTGGCTTTGTGATTTCCTCATGAATTATTGACGAGTTTGAGAAGACAATCAAAAATAAGATGAAGACCATCTTTACTTAGATAATATTTGTGTAAATATAATTAAATTTTTTTACATGTATTTTCTTAAAATAGCACTTCTCTCAGCTAACCAGAATTTTGGAATATTTTAATGTATATTATTGAAGATCTAACTGTCTATTACAACTGTCTTATTGTGTGTTTCCAGGTGGTGATATCAAACATTCTACAAACTCGTCGTAAAACAGTGGTGATAGTGACAGCAAGTGAAGAGAATGCCATATGGATGTCGGATAGTGAACTAGAACAGGGAAAAGATATTGAAGAAAAGATTGTTGCTGATTTAGTCAAGAAACATAGCGAGTTTATCAGAAACAACTCTTTACCTGGTAATTGCTCTTCATAATTCTACGCATAAGCAATTGTATATATTTTTTAAAATTTACAACTAAATGATTGCTGGGACAATAATAATTTTCATTATCTTTGGCACATGTAATGATAATATTTTTGGTCGGTTATTTTTTTAGCTAAGCCCATTGATGAAAAACACTTTAATTACTTCCAGAGGCCAATCCATATATTTAAAATCTGTTTTCAGGTTATAACTCGAGTAATGAGCTTTCATTGGATAAGAGTTTTCCAATTGCAACCACCAGTGGACAGGTAAATAATGAACACGATATTAAGATCGTTTGGTATTTGTTCATGTACTAATGATAAATGGCTAATCACAACTAATATTTTTTGTATTAAAAACTAATAATAATCCGATTTATCCTCAGCTTGAGTTTGTTTTCATTATAGTCAAGAGACCTTCCTCAGTAATTACATGTGTGCACATTGAAAGTTGACCGGTTAGTCACTAGTTAGTCTGGTCCAGGAGTCAGTTCGTCTTCCCAATCATCATCTCATACATTGTTCAGTTAGTCTCTCCGTGTTTATGCCCATTGTCACCCAGTTCATACTTTCGGATAACTCGCGTGTGTACTTACAACTATTCCGATATTATAAATAAGGAGCATGGAAGGAAATTATATAATTGAAATTATATACTGTATGTGAGTGGATTGGATTGCAACAGTCAACACATGCACCATTTCTTAACCTAACCTTGAATAATTAAGTAATTAAACACTTGCCTTTTGTAGGTTATTTACTTATCCGAAGGCACCACGTATCAACTTCAGGGCAGGGTAGCAGAAAACCCAGCCAGTACAATGTTGTTAAGTCCAAACCAAACACAACAATTTGCGATGACTAGTTCTTATGGTGTTAGAAAACCTGAGGACAATGCGGCAAGTCGGCCATTACAAACAGAAGGAAGTGAACTTGATACTTTATCAACCACAGCAACAAACCTTGCATCAAAGTTTAAATTTGCTTACGATAATACCGCTTTATCTGAAGACACGAAAGCATTTATAGAAGTGTTTAAAAACAAACGAATGACATTAGGCTACACTCAGGAAGATGTTGGGGTTGAGTTATCTCGAATTAGTGGACCTACGTACAGTCAGTCCTTTATATCTCGTTTTGAATCCAAACAACTTGCTGCTAAAGCGTCAGAAAAAATGCGCCCGATACTCCAAGCTTGGTTAGATGCTAAAGATGTGGACCAGACGACTGGTCTTCGGCTTTGTAAGAAACGTCGGAGGCGTACATCTTTCACGAGTGATTCTCTTGCTGTCTTGGTAGAAAATTATCAAAAGAATCCCAAACCAAGTACAAGTGAGATAGCTGAAGTTGCAGCGCAATTGAATATTGAACCTGTAACTGTGAAAGTTTGGTTCTGTAACAGAAAGCAAGGTGAAAGACGACGTTCTCAAGGCAAAATGAAGACCAGTGAGACATTGAAATCGGAGTTAGAAGCACGTTCGGCAGGTAAAGAACAAGATAAGTCAAGCGGAGAGCAGATTGCGTCATACTCTCTAGAGCGGTTACAACCACTTATTGCTGAACAAGACGCTACACCTGTAACTGTCCTCGACTCTGATACATCACATGTTGTACAGTATCAGGCAGGCGTCACCGTGGCAACGCATGACGACAGCAATACATCTCTAACCCAGAATTCTTCACGGCCGTACAGCTCTTCCGTGACAGTGATTGACACAGATCCCGTGCAGTATCAACCAGGCACAACACCCGATGCTACCAATACTGCTCTAACCCAGGCAGCTTCTTACAGTGCTCCTGTAGCTGTGATGGAAACAGAAGTGCCTACATCGGAGGCAGTTGTACAGTGATGACAACACACAGAACACGTGGCGAAACATATCCAAGCACCGCCGTCGATTCAAACCTTTCACCCTGTGCCTGTGATTTAAAACTTATCTGCATATAACAACTAGTCATCTAGGTGCCCGTGTGGGATAAACGAACAAAAAACATTTTCACCATGTTGGAAGAATTTAGAAAACAAAGGATTTTTAAACGAAGGAAATCCTTTGTTAAATTCATTGAACTTTGCGGCAACGACATATTAAGGATACCACTTATTAAAATAAGAAATTCCTAACTGTTTAATTGGATACTGTCACTCAAAAACGGTATCAATGGAATTGAGTAAACACACTCTATATATTCATCTCAATATTTTAATTATGAAATTTACAGATACTGTATAACCGTCACTGGGAAAATGCTTACATGATGAAAAACGATATTATCTGTAAAGAATGTATATATTAAATTAGTCAGTTTTTTAAAAGCATGGGAATAGTACAGATATATATAAAGTGGATGACAACTACTTACCTCTACACACATGTAGAATATATCTTGTATTTTAATCAGAACAGTTTAGGAGGTTGATAATATCCGAGATGTTCGCACGCCAGCTTAGGAATGGCAAAGAGAAAGAGTTCACATTGTTCTGTCTACATCCTCAAGGGCATACTTATCTTCCGAACTAAATTATGTTCTAAAAAGTGTATTTTGATTATTCGTCCTTATTGCCCATGACAGAACTCTGCAATCCGTGCTGACATCTCAATGCATATAATCAACCACAGTTTGAACGCATAGATTTTTTAAATAGTTAACATAGTATAAAGAGGTATATAGGAATGAAAGACTTTTGTACAATTTTCTATTACTCTTTTTTATTGGGTCAGGCAAATGCTGGGGAAATGGAAGTGCAGTGGAACACTGGCACAGAGGTTACGAGCTGTTGACAAACTATATTTACCGGGGGTGGGATGATTTGGGCACAAGGATACACCACTTCGACGTACGTCGAGTATTTTGGGGACTTGGGTGAATCAGAAAAACTTCTCTTTGTCAGATATTCTCAACCCACATGGTTGCATAACCATCCTTTAATTCTTCGACTTTCAACCCAGAAACAAGTCCATGACGATGAGTGCGAAAACTCTGATAGCTAAAAGTTAAAGTGGTGTATTGACCACATGCACGACTTAATACCCCGGCTTGGAGGATATTCTATATAAAGATTGTTTGTATTATAGAGATAACATGGTTAGGAAACTCGGCTTGCGCTTTTGTTCTATGTTTTTGTTTGCATTTGTGCACGGTCACGGTTAGTGAATATATTGTAGTTTTATGAATCGACCAATATAAATGTTTGGGCTTAATCTCCAAACCGTGTTTCTGAAATATTTATCACTTATTTACTGAGACCTAGGCCTAGGGCACAGAATAGGAAATGACCAGAAAGGCCACTCAGCAGTGCAACGTGACACCCTATTTTTATGCAGTTATCTGGCCAGAATAATGGCGGACCAGCCAGTTCAGCGTGTTTATTGGCCAGAAAATGCAATTGACTGGCTAGGATAATGGTAATGAACATGCGTAATGCGACATGCGCAGCGTCAAAAACTTCAAAGGTTCGGCCTCAAGTGGCCCTTCTAGTCATTTCCTATTCTATGCCTAGGGAAACAGCGTGTTTTGTGGCCCCGAGACCAACACGGCGGTCGAGGGGCCACAAAACACGCTGTTTTCCCAAAGTCTCAATAATTCACCTGGTATTCCGTCTTTATCTCTTAATAATAGATTAATATCTTCTGAACGACTTGCAAACCGACCGGCAGACGCGAGCAGCTCGCGCCTCACTTCCGGTTTTATTGTTGACCGGTCAACAATTGTTTCATTGTTGACCGGTTGCCGAACAGGGGCCGGTTGTATAAAAGTCTTAACTACATTTTAACTACTCGTTTTGTAGTTAAATCGTAGTTAACTCTAAAATTCGCGATTCTGATTGGTTTACTTACGCACTAACTATAGTTAACTTTAACTACTTTTTTTATACAACCGGCCCCTGGACGTTTTGTGGACCGGCACGTGATCTGGTTTTGTCCAATCGGCAAACAGGAAAATTGAACTTTGACACTTGCTATATAATAATAATGAATGATTTGTGCACGGTCACGTACCGTTCAACATAAATCCCATTCAATTGTTAGCTGCTTTGCAATTTGACGAGTTTCTTAACCATGTTATCTCTATGTTTGTATCCTGGACATACATGGGAACAACTGCGCGAAATTTCAATGACAATTTATTTCATATACTTTTTGGTGCTCATACTTCAATCAAGTATATTTTACATTAGTTTTACTCAATTATTACTGTTATCGTACACTCTATTTTTCACAAATACTACACTACACTAAATTACTACACTACACTAAATTACTACACTACACAAAGAACCACACCATGAAACTATGCTAAAGATTTTATCTTTTAATAAGCATAATATATACTTAGTCTAAAAGTTATACTTACAGTCTAAGAACAGGCCTCTGTGTAGAAAGCAAGCTCATAGACTATGAGTTCATAGGATAATATACTCATTTATATTCATTCGAATATAAATAAATGCATCTATATGAAATTCTGGTCAAGGTAAGCAAATTTTCATGGTGTTTATAGTTAATGACGTCACACATCAGATAAAACACTCTGGTAATTTTCATGTTACGGTTATACACTATAGTCAGACTCGTTGTACACTAACTTTGAAATACCTCTCAAATGTTATTAAAAGACGAGAAGACGTATATTTAATATAGTATCACAAATTCTTCACTCCACGTAAGGCTTTGCAACTTCCCACACCTGTGCAGGTTTTATAAAACAAAATAAAGAAAAGGAATATTATTTTCATTATAAATACCAAAACAATAAGGATCCCCTAGTGTTCGCCACTGGCAAAAGACAGGCTGCTTTCCTACCTTACGTCCCTGTATCATCCTTGCCACTGTCTCGATGTCCGGTGCGATATAGCGATCTTTTTCCATGAACCTACATTAATGAAATGTGTCCAGTCTAGGTAGCTGCTTTAGACTCCAGTTCTTACATGTGGTTTGCAATTACCGGCTGTGCTATATACGGACTACCTGTGTCAGATGGTATCAACTGCTAAATTACCACTGCTAAATGCTGTGCTGTATACTAAATGCTGTGCTATATACTTACTACCTGTGTCAGATGGTATCAACTGCTAAATTACCACTGCTAAATGCTGTGCTATATACTTACTACCTGTGTCATATGGTATCAACTGCTAATTACCATTGGTGCAAGTCAGCAGAAGTGCTAGCAGCCGCTTTCCACCTGTGTGAAGTTGCATGTACGCTACGCGAGCGCTTATTTGTAACCAGTACTGTTTATGTTCTATGAAGACCAACAGATACAAAATTACACTGACGTTGAAGGGGAGATATAACAGAAGGAGATACAACATACAAAACTTCACTACGAACAAGCTCATAGATTTTCTCAAGTGGTTCACTCAATTGAAGATTTTCTTTATTTTCACATCTTCTCAAATCCACAGCTTGGCACGCTGAAAGCAATTCCATTGCAACAACTAAAAAATCAAAAACACTATTTCAAAAAAACACCCACTGGCCACGTTAAGTAAAGAGAAGAGAGCGACCGACCCACCGCTCCCTTGGTTGCGGCGCCCTTGGATGCATTTTGTAGTAAAGAAAATAGAACGACATACAATAGAGATTCAAGTTGGGTCATAGCAATATAGTCCAAGGTAAGGTCCTACCGTTTTCAGCATTGTTCACAACTTGTACAGATTTTCTTGCACTGAAGCCTCCCATTGACACATGGTCTTCATATCCACCGCATGTGGGAATTGAATCAGTAGAGGCTGGATGACAGAGCACTTTCCCTTCAGAGACTAAACAATAAAATGTATATTTAGGTGATCAACTAAGAAGGCACACAAGAACACAGAAAGCCTCTGTGGAGTATGAACTATGAATTTCTGTATCAGTGTACTGAACAGGATAAACACGTACCTTGCTTTTAACTTACCTAAAGAAGCTGCACAATACTGAACAATCATGAATCCTACAATAAGAGCCAAAGTTATAAAGAACATTCAGGCCAACCTAACCCGCAGGTGCACTGAATCCACTGGTGACAACAAGGTAATTCCTAGAGTACGTAAGTCGTGATGGTAATATTAGGGATGTTAGTTTAATTTGATGCAAGCGCTAGTATACGTATATTCAAGTAATCTATATGATGGTAATGATTCAAGTACTCTACAGGACTTTGATTGTTAATAAATTACCAGAATTAAGGCCCGATTGCTTCACCAGAAATCCAGGCAATCCTTCACTGCTTTCTGAAAGAAAAAACAATTTTTGCGTTTTAAAAACAGTGTTAATTAAAATGTTGTTTCAATCACAAGTGATTTTGATGTCGTCAAAAAGCCAACATATGACGTAATACATCTTATAAATGGACAACAAGAGCAAATGTTTGCATAAATTCAAAGCACATGCATGCATTAATGACACAAAAACATTGACGTGTATTTTTTTAAGCGTTTTATTGTTAAATACACATCTACTGGTCATAACTATAGTTTCGCCTGGATTTATTAGAAATTCGTTTCCCTGGTAATAAAAGAATGTTTTTGAAACAATTATACATGAATAAACCCACCTGCATTCACCAATCTGTCAATTCGTCTCTCACTTATGTTAGCAAGTTCATTGACAGCGATAGCCAAGAAATCCAGAGCCTTTAAAATGGATTCAAGTCAAAACGACAGTTATTTTATACTTCATTTTTTCAAGAGTTGAGTACACGTTATGTCAGTGACCTATAAACTCCACAATTATGCGATGTACAGGAAATTCATTCGGGTACACAGTTAACATTGAAGATTGATCCTTATACTTAACTCTAGGTTCAAATATGTCGAAAACTATTGTGTTATAAACGCTTTAAAGTTGTTACATTTGACATACCATGGCAGGATATTGACCATGAAAATTTCCTCCAGAAAGAACGTCACCACTGTCAGCAAAAACAATCTGAATTTCGCTTAAGGAAATAAAATTTGTATCTTCGTTTCGTTTCATTTTTGTTCTATTTCTGTATAGTTTTTGCCACTTCAAAATAATTTCAAGTATTAAATAGTTTCTATATAAAGCGGTATTTAATTACCTTACTTGTTTGATTCGCGTGGTACTAATCTTCGCTCAGTCTTGAACTCACGCGATAAGTTAATTTCGCGCATCCTACTGAATGCGATATTTTCGCGCAGTCAGAAATGAGAATTACAGTAATTCAGTAAATAGTCTCCAATACCCAGGTAGTACCGACACATCTCTGTCTAAAATCTAATGCTTTACGGAGTTCATGACAAACAGGCATAATATCAGACATGTCTTGCTGTATCAGACATGTCTTGCTACTTTAGTAAATTAATGCAATCCCCGAAAAAAATACATTCACGACCCAACGTCTAGTGTCTTCATCAGGGATGATCTAAACTGGAGACATCATCGCCCAACAAAGTGAATATATTCTTGTCAAAGATAGTTACCGTCATCCATATCACCTTAATGCACTACCTATTGGCACCACCATACCATACTGAGTATACAAAGAGTCCGTTTCGACTTTAGATCACCTCTGATGAAGACATTAGACGTTATACAGTTCTCACTAACGGCAAAGGATACTGGGTTGTCATTAACACTGTTGATTTCTGTTGTCAAAGTTTTTTCTACAAATGCCAGTGTGTCATGAACCATTCCATGGACCTAAATAAAACATGTTGAATTTTCGTTATGATTTATACTAAAAGCACTCTCACAAAGAAGAATTCACTGTTGACGCACTTAGTTCAATGTGTAAAGAACTAAAGCAAATTCAAAAAAATTAACGACGACAAGACGGAAGAGCCTGGCAACGAGGTTAGATATACATTTAACATTCCAACACCGCGATTTGTGGTGTATGTAGGTGTATATGCCCTTCACCTCTACGCGCCCGTGTTTCTGTAACATGCAGCTGTTTGATTACAATTTTATCACAGTCACATGTGAGAAAAGTAATTCCAGTTTGCATGCAATTCCACTGCATGCAGGTTTTCTACAGACACTCCAGTTCTCTGCTGTGGTAACTCTGGAGGAAGAATGGTAGCCCTAACTTGGACCTCTCTCTATATAGGGAAAACATTTTAGAGCTGACATGAAATGCCATTCAGTATAATAAAGCGAGTTTAGGCAGAGTTCAAGAACAAAATGTTGTCAATCATCCTCCGGGTAGGATTTTGGGTTTTCCCAACCATGCATTCTCAAAATTCCGGGAATTTTTCCGACATGAAGGGTTTTGCCTGGGTAGGTTTGCCAGTTGGCCACTGCAGTGCTGCTAGTCTAACTGAATGCTGACTGCTGCTACCAATACTAGTCTGACTATAGTCCACTATACTTACTGCTGCTAACTGCCGTTTTATATGGTTTGCAATGTCTTATTCAGCGTTTCACTTTCCGTACTTCCTGAATGCCATGCACTAAATCTTCCTCACGGGAGGTACCCGCAACCCCCAGGTTTTTGCAACTATGAGTTTACCCTAGGTTCAATTAAGTTGTACCTGCGGACAACAACGCAAACTGTAGGCATCTTGCACTTTCTTTCCTGCCAATAAATAGACAAAGTTTATATGGTGTAAAAATGGTGTATTAAGGACACAAACCGATAACTGATACGGGTGGCCTGTTCCGGATTCAGAAATCTTGCAATCCCGAAAATCATTTTCCTTCAAATTCCAATCTTTCCATGATATAATATCCCGCTTCTACCTCCATATTTTCCTCAAAATCTCGAATACCATTTGAAATTTTCGGCCATTCGTCAACACCGCTACAAATCTCTCATATATTTCATTTGTGCAGGTTGTATTTTACTGGAAATTGACATAATTCAATTCTAAAACTAAAATGATTGTTAGTGAATTTTACCAGTTCCAGAATCCTTTTTAAGATCAAGAAGTTTAAACATTCTTCTGGCAACATCAATTTGTCCTTTGTGAGGTTTCACTTCATGTAAGCCTATATATAGGTATCACAGAAAAAAACAATAATTTGTGAGTAGGAGACAAGAAGGAATGAAGCATCGCTCCATCGTGAGATTGCGAATCGAGTATGCATAGAGAGCAAGCTCAGGGCGATTGTGTCTCTGGAAAGGGCACTTTAGGGACCAGTCATTGTTTATGGAGGTGGGGTGGGAAGTATAAGAAGGGGGGTGGATCACAGGTATTTTAGTTATAAAAAAACGGGGGGGGGTGTCATTTTTCATTTTGACACAAGTTGCTCACAAAAGGAGAAGGGGAATCGAAAGAAAATGCCTCAAAATTTTAACATCTTTGCCTTGAAACAGGAATTTGTTTTTAAACGAAGTGGACGTATATACTATAATCACGGTTAATAGACGCTATAATAGAGACTGTACACCCTGCTGTACACTGATCTCACCATTGACTGTATTATTACATTAAATATCAATGTCTATATTGTCTATACTTGTATATGTTTTAATATTTGTATGTGGACAACCAGCTGCGAGCCACGGGGCTGCTACCTGCCTTGCCTTTATAGGGAGGGGGCGGGGGGGGCAACCTGCCCTTTTCTTAACAATAAAGTGCATTGTAATGAATAAATTATTATTATGATATTGACTAGCCCTCCCCCAGGTTTTAATAAGGATTATGACCGTACCCAGTTTAACTAGATTACGTCAAAAAAAAGAGAATGGCATTTTTCAGAGTGTGTAGATTTAAATTTTCCGGGAGGGCCGATGATCCCCCTAATTTCTCGCGCGCGCGCTGGCTCATTTGCCATTTCATGGGGGTGCCCCCGCTTCGGCTACCTTCCGGCGCCCCTGTGGACAACAAAGCAACAACCAACGAGGTATTGAATGTACAACAAAATTGTTTCAGTTATCTATTTGTAAGATTAGACAAGGTTTGATCATTCTAAATAACAACCCATACCAACATTTTCTCCGGGGGGAGGTAGTTGAAATTTGAAGATCTAGAAGTAGGGGTCAGAATCTATTTTTTCTGTCAAGTCAAATATTCAAATTTGATCAGTCCGCTCTTTCTCAACTTGTCAGTTATTGTACTCACGTGGATCAAATGCCTTCTTCGTTCCTTTAAGACATTCCACTGTCAACGCAGCTACTATGTCAGCTTGATTTGCCAAAGAAAGAGCTCGAACCAAAGCTGTAATTAATATAATGAGGCCATTAACACATTTATTATAGAGAGGGGCCGATATTAAAAAGAGCCCATTTCCGATACCAATTGTTCAAGAGCAGATACATGCCCACCATCGGCCGATGGTTGCCATCAAGCAAACTCTCTATTTTGAGCACAACAAAACTACAATACAAACAGAAAATAGGCAAGCATTACCAAAACTGCGGATGCTTCCTCTCGCCCGAAATAGCGTGTCACGTTGTCGCATCAAAAATTGAGGGATGCGACTACATTCCTATTAATGGCGATGGCGACATCGATTGGTCCGCGGGAAATTATGCTGAGACTGACCTATCCGATAGTGAACGACTCGGCTCGTCTGTACAAAAACATTACCAATTTGAAAGATGTATTTTTATCTCACTGATGATTTTGACTTTAATAGTTACAAGAACGCGAAAGATCAGATATAGGATAGACATGAAGTAGGATTTGGAAGACACTCACAAGGAGTGCTTATAAATATATGCATCAATGCATTGTTACGTAAACCCCTTGAGTCAACTGGTGCAGTAAGAGTCAACAATAGCAAATAAAGGCACTTTGGTAATTTAATCAACGTAAATACCAGTTTTGGTACATACATAAAATTACTATTATGTATGAAATACAAATATATAGAACTAAACTAAATAACCTACTTTAAACTTTCAATTGTAACAATATTATAACAGTATAATATTATTATGCTCTCAATGGTTCGACTTGTGTTAACACTAAGAAGGATGTTGGGTCTTGACAGACCACATACAATAAACTAGTATAAGAAGTATATAGTATCCCATTTATCCAGAGATTACTGTCATGGACTATTTGACTTCCGGTTTCGATTCCCCGAATACCACTATAAGTCGTGCAACCCAACATGTTTAATATAACATTATTATGATGAAATACGACCATGCATATGTATGCTTAATTACATGGTTATGGTCATGTATCACCAATCACATGTCAGCATATATTAGCACAAAGAGAAACAAGATCTTACAATATTCTCATTTTCCGGAGTAGATTGCTTTCATTGCTTTAGATACTACGAAGAGTTGAAGACGAGCTTAACCAGTTCTTTCGTTGCGTACTTTCAAAGCAGTGGTGTCTGTGGTAGTGCATTTGAAACATGACGAAATGAGCAGCGAAGATTTATTGACTAAATTTGGCAAAACTGAAAGCGGAAGTCGAGGTGTACAACCTCAACAAGCGCCGGTCGAAGTCAGTGACGACGATATAATAAACCTGAACGTCGGCGGACAGAAATTGACCACCAAAAGATCTACTCTATGCCAAGTCGAAGGTTCCTTACTTGCCTCCATGTTTAGTGGACGGTGGGAAGACAGTCTCACACGTGACCAAGATGGCTACGTCTTCTTCGATTTCAATCCACAACATTTTGGTTATATTTTGGATTATCTTCGCCTGAAAAAAATTGCGACTCCAGAGAATCCCGCACCATTGCCGAAAGTCCCTGAAGATCAAGTGAAAAGTTTCAATATTCTTGTAATGTATCTTGGCTTGAGTGAGGAATACGCCACTGAGATTTTGCCAACGGAGAAATTCGATTTACATAGCAAAGGAGTTACTCTCGAGGAAGGCGGTAAAGTCGCAGTTCATGATGCAAGTAAAGGGCCTGGATATGCTCTTGGTGAAAATGTGTACCAAGAAGGTATTGTGCGTCTCAAAGTGAAGTTGGAATCTTTCCAATACAAGTATTGGATGTTTGTTGGCATAGTGAAAAGAGACGTTGTTCCACAGAATAGCCTTTCATACGGATGGCCTGGTTCTTATGGATGGGCCCTCGGGTCCAGTGGTCATGAAGGAGTGTGGAAAGAGGGATCATGTACGGAGGACAATACTTTACGAAATCTGACTAAACAAGGCGACACGGTGGAGTTAGTGTTGGATTGTGATGCAGCTAATCTCGTACTTCTTTTGCCCACTGGTCAGCAATTTCACATTGATATTCCCACGTCTCAAACCTGGAGACTAAATACATATTTGTTTGGTGAAAATGACAAAATACGCATTCACTGAATAACAGAATTTATATACTTTATGCTTTTTAAACCTAACTTCTTATATTAACTACATGATTATGAATTTAGCCAAAATTTGTATGACGCGAATGACAATACGCCATACAAAGGCCTAGGTCTAGGCTGACAATACGCATTATCGAAGTAATGCAGGCTTAACGAAAAACAAAACAGTCTTTCAATTCTCAGTTTGTCCGTCTTATTTGGTTAACTTGTCAAGCTAGCTTGCACATGTAAGAGTACAAGCAATGTACAACAGAAAGTTGTTATCCAGCCTGACCAGGCCTGATTAGGGACAAGTGTTCCAAGAAACCCGCAGTGGGCGGGCGAATTTCCTGGAGCTAAGGAGCTTCACAGGGCCGCTGCACGGTGTCAGACACCCCCCACAATTTTGTTATTTCTGCGTCTTTTTTATGTTCCTTTTTTTTCTAAAATAGGCATGTTTAGGGGGAAATATTTGATAGTAAATCAAATTTCTCGCTCCATTGTCTCCAATCAGATTCGAGTATCAGCACAAACGGAAACCATAAACCAGATTTCACAATAGTTCTATTCTGGATATATAAAGTAGAAGAAAGGAAGTATGTATATTGTATAATCGTTGGTGATTGAAAGGTTGAGCAATTTGGCTAGCTGTTAGAGATGCAAGCTTGATATGCATGTGCAACACATCACTATATTAATGCTATATTATATACTACATATATATACTATTAATCTTGTACTGAAGATTGTTAGCATGGTCATTTGGGTTAAATATATTTACAATATGTATTGCGTTCTTAACAATGTGGAAATTGCCCAGCACAAACAGAAAAAGCAATACGAAAAAAGAAAAGCAAAGGGTGTGAAAACATTTGACATTAAAGAAAAAGTGGAAAGATGGGAGCCTATTTGGATGGGGCCATATAGGTACTAAAACAAAATTTGATAGCTGTGCCCTAGTTGTTCATTAGTTTCACTCTGCAATAGTTTGACTGTTAACAAGCAATTACCCCTAGTGTATTTTAGTGTTTTATTTTAAATTGTACTTGTCATCTCTCCCTATTACCTATTAACCCACAAATGGGTATTGTGCCCAATGTGCCCTATTCAATATTTTACTGAACTGTCTAATACCAGAAGATTTTAGTGGTTAAAAGTAGATCACTGAGAGGGTTAACATTTTAGTGTATGCTCTGGGGGAGGTCGGAAAAAAAAGAGTACTCTCTGTGCGCTTTTGAAAATGTTGATAATTATGGATGACCCCTTATATAATATATTAGTTCTGTTACATCTTTTAGAGTGACAAAAATCGACAAAACACAAAGGGTAACCCTTATTCCATGAAAGGAAGATGCTATCCCTTTGGAAAACATGATATCCCTTATGTCTAACTGCAACCCTACAATTTCTACAGAACCAGTGAACTTCAGGACTATTCACCAACAGAACACAGATTTTTCCCCACCACACGACAACACTTCACCACTATCAGGCAACAATTAACACTTTGGCACTATCAGACGACAACACTTCACCACCATCAGACGACAATTAACACTTTGCCACCATCAGATGACAACACTTCACCACCATCAGATGACAACACTTCACCACCATCAGAGGACAACACTTCACCACCATCAGACGACAACACTTCACCACCATCAGATGACAACACTTCACCACCATCAGATGACAACACTTCACCACCATCAGACGACAACACTTCACCACCATCAGACGACAACACTTCACCACCATCAGATGACAACACTTCACCACCATCAGATGACAACACTTCACCACCATCAGATGACAACACTTCACCACCATCAGATGACAACACTTCACCACCATCAGACGACAACACTTCACCACCATCAGACGACAACACTTCACCACCATCAGACGACAACACTTCACCACCATCAGACGACAACACTTCACCACCATCAGACGACAACACTTCACCACCATCAGACGACAACACTTCACCACCATCAGACGACAACACTTCACCACCATCAGACGACAACACTTCACCACCATCAGACGACAACACTTCACCACCATCAGACGACAACACTTCACCACCATCAGATGACAACACTTCACCACCATCAGATGACAACACTTCACCACCATCAGATGACAACACTTCACCACCATCAGATGACAACACTTCACCACCATCAGATGACAACACTTCACCACCATCAGATGACAACACTTCACCACCATCAGATGACAACACTTCACCACCATCAGATGACAACACTTCACCACCATCAGATGACAACACTTCACCACCATCAGATGACAACACTTCACCACCATCAGATGACAACACTTCACCACCATCAGATGACAACACTTCACCACCATCAGATGACAACACTTCACCACCATCAGATGACAACACTTCACCGCCATCAGATGACAACACTTCACCACCATCAGATGACAACACTTCACCACCATCAGATGACAACACTTCACCACCATCAGACGACAACACTTCACCACCATCAGATGACAACACTTCACCACCATCAGATGACAACACTTCACCACCATCAGATGACAACACTTCACCACCATCAGACGACAACACTTCACCACCATCAGACGACAACACTTCACCACCATCAGATGACAACACTTCACCACCATCAGACGACAACACTTCACCACCATCAGATGACAACACTTCACCACCATCAGATGACAACAAGGCAAACCAAAAGGACAACAACATGAAACAAAGAAGTGGAAAACCCAAACACATTTTGAATTCACATGCAAATTCTAACCCTGGCAAATTGGTGTTAACCATCCTTGAAGCAGACTACTGGCTAACTGATGAACATATGAACATGTTGATCATGCTCAATGGTTAATATCAAAACAATTTACACAAGCAAAAGGTTTGCACTCAATGTTGGCTTTTCAAAGCAAACAGCCCAATTAAAGTAGAAAGAGGACTGAAAGACTCTGTGCAAGTCATTAATGTTGGTGGAAATCACTGGGTGACAGTTACCAACATTGGATGTGAAAGTAACAGAGTTAAAGTTTACGACTCACTTTACTCCAAACTCTCAGATAGCAACAGACAGAAACTTTACACTTCTTTGGCATCAATGCTCAACACCACCTTGGCAAACATGGTAATGGAGTGGTCATCAATGATGCAACAAAGAGGTGGTTCAGATTGTGGCCTGTTCGCCCTTGCAGTTGCTATTCCCTTGTGCAATTTGGCCTCTTTTTTGGCAGGGCTGAAAAAATATAAAACTTCAACACTTGCACAATATGTATTGTGATTTGTGTAATAAATGTCGTGTTTACCAAGCGTGGAAAATCTATACTTTTCTAAATATTTCATGCACCTTGTACTAAAAAGGCCTAGATTGAGTATATACGTATATATAGTTTAAATATTGAACTTTCAGAAAACTACATAAAGAAAATCGGCTTTTTTGTTTAATTCTGTTTGTCGGAAATGGCTTTATTAAATTATTACACGAAAACGGTTTGTTCTCGCGGTTTTGAAGCGCGGAAAATCTATACTTTTTAAATAATTCATGCACCTAGTACTAAAAAGGCCAAAGACGTGTAATTTAAGTACAAGACTTTCAGTGAAAATCGGCTTTTTTGAGTTTTAAAAAACGTTTTCGACCGCTTTTTTTGACATGGCAGAAGTCGGGAACTGTATTCCTCTCTGTTTAGTAAGCGAGGAAAATCTATACCGGTATAATTTTAAAATAGTTCACATTTGTTTCCACTGTTTTACATACATATTTTTAAAATAGTTCACATTTGTTTACAATAGTTCAGTTTTAAAATACTGCACATTTGCTTGCGAAAAGCAGTTGAGTATATTAATAAGTTATACATTTTAAAATCATTATTTTACTACGTTATAAAAAGCCAATATAAACATATATTGTGTTTGCCAAATGAAGTATCAAGCTTTCAAAACATAGTACAACACGAAAAATATGTGTCTACAGCCATTTGTTTCGATATAGTCATAGGATATGCTGTCTTTTTTGTCGAGTCGAATCCAGAATATCATGCAGATTGCAAGAACTTCAAAAAGACATATCATCAAACATACCTGATTTCCATCATTAAAAATCCTGAGAAAAGCATTTGTCTTGTAAAAATATAGAACCATCGTGAAATCAGCTTTAACTTGGGTTTTTCTGCGTGTTTTTATTTAAGTACTAGAATCAGGACAGAAGCCAGAGGGACAGAATCAATGAAATCATGCACGCGGACGCAATTCGCGGACGCCTGAATTCGAATATAAAATTATAATTTATAAATCAACATTCGTGGGGGGGGGCTGCATCACACATAGATCAGGGGCGTCATAGCCGTTTCTCCGCCCGTGTGCTTTTAGCCTTTTACTCAACTAGTTTTTTTCGTAACGTACTTTTAAATCTGTGGTGCCGTCTATTGCCAAACTCAGAATCGTTTCTTGTGCATCCATCAAGCAACAAAATGAGCAGCGGTGATTTACTGACGAAATTCGATGAAATGGTCAAGCTATTTAAGCAAGAGTTTAACGAAATTATTGAAGACGAGCGAGCAAAAATGAAAGCGGAAGTTGAAGCGTACAACGCAGAGAAGCAAAGAATGTCGGCGATCGAAGTAAGCGACGATGATATAATACATCTCAACGTTGGTGGACAAAAATTGACCACAAAGAGATCAACTCTGTGTCAAATCGAAGGTTCGTTACTTGCCTCCCTGTTTAGTGGACGGTGGGAAGACGGTCTCACACGTGACCAAGATGGCTACGTCTTCTTTGATTTCAATCCACAACATTTTGGTTATATTTTGGAATATCTTCGCCTGAAAAAAATAGCGACTCCAGAGACTCCCGCACCATTGCCGAAAATCCCTAAAGACCAAGTGAAAAGTTTCAATATTTTTGTTGAATATCTTGGCTTGAGTGATGAATTCGTCCCAAAGGAGATTTTGCCAAGCGAGAAATTCGATTTACACAGCAAAGGAGTCACTCTTCAGGAAGGCGGTAAAGTCGCAGTTCATGATGCAAGTACAGGGCCTGGATATGCTCTTGGTGAAAATGTGTACCAAGACGGTATTGTGCGTCTCAAAGTGAAGTTGGAATCTTTCCAAAATGGATACTGGATGTTGGTTGGCATAGTGAAAGGGGATGTTGTGCCACAGGATAGAAAATATTCATACGAATGGCCTTGTTCTTATGGATGGGCCCTCGGGTCCAATGGTGATGAAGGAGTGTGGAAAGAGGGATCATGTACAGTGGACAATACTTTACAAGATCTGACTAAACAAGGCGACACGGTTGACTTAGTCTTGGATTGTGATGCAGCTAAGGCAAAGCTGTCACTTCTTTTGCCCACTGGTCAGCAATTTCACATCGATATTCCCAAGTTCCAAACCTGGAGACTAAATGTATATTTTTATGGTGCAAATGACAAAATACGTATTATCAATGAATAATAGAATTAAGGACATTATATAAACTTCTTCCAATAAGATTGGTGGTTAACTACATGCAATTATGAATTTAGCCATTGTTTCTCAGTTTGTTAGAAATAGAGATTATCAGACCTGTACATGTAAAAGTAAAATAATCAATATAAAACAAGAAGTTGTTATCCAGGTACTTCTTTTTCCAGGGATGGATTTTCTAGGAATCCACTCCCCTGAGTGCAAATTTCCTGGAAATATCATTTCCCATTTGGAATTTATCCCTCTCTTATACAGTTGCAAACATAAGTTGGAATCTCAATTTTCATTAATATCCAAAAACAAAATGGCTTGAACCAAAGCTGTAATTAATTAATAAACTAATTAATGAGCTAGGTCAATTAACATGTTTATACCATAACAAATGAGATGGTAAATATAATTTTGACCTAGTTATGAGAATGCAAGAGATCAGAGATAGGCGCACACACAGATATGCACATACATACAAACCCAGATAAAAACATAACCTCCTGGCAGAGGTAATGATTCAAATAGAGGTTTTGCACCATCACGTGACTAAATTCTAAAACTTTAATGTGCAACCTATCAAGCTGGCTGTTAAACAGGTTTGTATGTCATAATAGGTATTCGCAACAAATTTCAAGTCGATACAATTATTCCCTCGTGAGTTAAAAAGGCTTGAATAATTCGTATTGCTGACGTCAGCATTATTTTCAAGTGCCGTTAAAAGTTACGTTTTTTCTAAACCTAACGCAAAAAACTCAATTTAGCTTTTAAAAGCAATATATAGTTATCATAGTAAACAGAATATAAACATGTCTAAGAAAACAAGTCTTTCCTTAATAAGCATTTGTTTTTTTGGCGGCCATGTTGGATGGCATCCACCTGCCATCCAACATGGTGGCCAAAATACAAATGCTCAAGAAAAGATGTGTTTTATAACAAATGTCTATATTCTGCTTACTATGATATTATATATTGCTTTTAAAAGCTAAATTGAGTTTTTCGCGTTAGGTTTGGAAAAAAACGTAGTCTTTAAAACGGCATTAGAAAATAATGCTGACGTCAGCAATACAAATTATTCAAACCTTTTAACTCGCGAGGGAATAATTGTATCGACTTGAAATTTGTTATGAATACTTGTTATAATGACGTACAAAACATGTTTAACAGCCAGCTTGATAGGTTGCACGTTAAATATTTTAGATCATACCTTTATAGTATGGGCAAATCCACGGCAAATGGTTTTATTTAAAGTTTAAGATAGCGGGGAGTTCGAGATAAGCGAGTTTCGAGATAGCGGGAGTTCGAGATAGCGGGAGTTCGAGATAGCGGGAGTTCGAGATAGCGGGTTTCACTCATTCACTGCACTTTTTAAACTTTAAAAACACACGATTATGATTGGTTAACTTTCACACAACAATAGATCACTTTGACTATTTTTATATAACCAGCTCCAGGCAGATGTCTAATCCGTTAAATTTCAGCTTCCTTTTATAAAACTGTTTGACGTGAGTGAACCAGTGATCTCTATATGTATCTGGAGTTATAGGGATCTGAGATTTAGACTTCTTTCTCGACATGTTTATTTCTCATAGGTTTATCTTTGGCTAAAGGCAACCATGGTTGGAAAAAATAACTAATGATTACTATTGATAAAATACTAGAGCACTAACCTTCAATTCCTTTGGCGCAAATGAACTGAGTACCGTTAATAAATGCCAAACCCTTAAATAAAATTTAGTAACAGCCAGTGTGAATTATTGTTTATAGTTTGTTTTGATTAAATCCATCTGATTGGTTTATTTTTAGTGCAAAGTTTTTAACTTTGCAGTGGTATGTGATGAGGGGCGAAAATTCACACGAGCTATCATACATACATCTAGTGTAAACTTTCCGGGGGGTGTTTGCGAAGATTCTCTATTAATACCGTATCTGTTAAACTTTGGGGTTGAAACTTTTTTAAGCACTTTCAAGTTATCTTATAGCTCAATTCGGTTGTATTCATGCAGTGTTTAATTAGATTTACGAACACCATTTGGGTTGTGGTATTAAACGTCTACATCATAACAATCGTTTTATATATAATATTGGGTTCTAAAATCCGTGGGTCTTAGGGTCATTCATTTTTTTACAGTTTTGAAAAATGAAAATTGCTTAAAATTGAACAAAAATCATTTTTCATTTCTAGAAAAATGAAAAATGAATTTAAAAATTTCATTTTTAAAATTCAAATTATCGGAAAATGAAAACGTTTCACTCAAATTCTTAAGTTTCAAATTCTGGGGTCATTCATTTTTCGCAATTTCGAAAAATGAGAAATGAAAATAACGATTGCTTATTTTTTATTTTTGCGTGCAACCCAGTTTACTTTATATTCACATTCTTTCAAAATGGCGGCACTAGAAGATCTTGTGAGTGTTAAAGCTGTTCGTGAACTTTCCCGAAATCATACGCTAGAAGAAGTTGCTGATAATTTACAGATGATGTTTCCAAATCAGAGAGGGTTAAGTGTTAAAAGTATAAAACGATTTTGTGAAAAACATGGAATACGAAAGAGAAATTGTGTTACTGATGACGAACTTGATCCAATTGTCCAAGCATCTGTACAACAGGTAACAATTTCATATGCATAGAATAACATACTTCGATCACGATGCGTCTATTGAAATTCATAAGATGTAGTATGATATAATCCGTGGTAGTCTGCATGCAACATTACGGGTGATGTTGCAGGTTGGATTATATATATCATACTACATCTTATGAATTTCAATAGTAGACATGATCGAAGTATGTTATTCTATGCATATAAAATTGTTACCTGTTGTACAGATGCTTGGACAATTTGATCAAGTTCGTCATCTAGTAACACAATTTCTCTTTCGTATTCCATGTTTTTCACAAAATCGTTTTATACTTTTAACACTTTATAACCCTCTCTGATTTGGAAACATCATCTGTAAATTATCAGCAACTTCTTCTAGGGTATGATTTCGGAAAAGTTCACGAACAGCTTCAACACTCACAAGATCTTCTAGTGCCGCCATTTTGAAAGAATGTGAATATAATGAAGTAAACTGGGTTGCACGCAAAAATAGAAAATAAGCAATCGTTATTTTCATTTCTCATTTTTCGAAATTGGGAAAAATGAATGACCCCAGAATTTGAAACTTAAGAATTTGAGTGAAACGTTTTCATTTTCCGATAATTTGAAAATTAAAAAATGAAATTTTTAAATTCATTTTTCATTTTTCTAGAATGAAAAATGATTTTTGTTCAATTTTAAGCAATTTTCATTTTTCAAAACTGTAAAAAAATGAATGACCCTAAGACCCACGGATTTCTAACCCCCCGGTAGCTATGAACACGTGCGTTCAAGTCCACCGATCTAATAATATCACGGAACGAAAATACGAAATTTCGAAATATTTACCGCACAATGGTGGCAGCTGGGAGTGGGAATGTGATGGAAATACGATCAAATTTATAAATAAACGTTTTCATTTTGGCCTTTTGGATTAGTAGTGCGTTTTGTCATTTATATATTCAATAGACAATACTGAATGGGTCGAATATTCATTATTGCAATATTTTTATAAATTCCGAAGCGTAAGTTTCGCCTCAAACATGTCACATATTTTGGGACTTGGTAGTTCAGTTGGTGCTGGTTATATATAAAAAAATTCAAATACAAGATTCAAGACCCGATGAGATACCTTTGGCCTTTATACCGTAAATATCGAATATGTTAGTTGTAGTATACAGCATTGGTTTTACCAGCGATCTAAGGTAAGTCGACTTGCGTATACAATTTATACACAAAATTCATAAATACGGCTACTGTATTGTTTCTGGCGAATTTTATAGATAGTAGAAGTTGCTATACTCTGTCCGTAGACTCGTGGAGTGTGTATTTGTAGAGTCACTAGAGTAGTAGAGTGTAGTATGAACTGCATAATTTTGAAATTTGACATTTGTTATGCAATATTAAAAGAACACATCTCTGTTGACGGGGCAGTTGTTTACAAATGCGAATGGCATTTTGGTGAGGATGCGTCTGTATATATAACTATGATGTATGATGCATTCTATATACTTTCTAGTTTTGCTTAGACTTTATTTTAGTAGTCTGTGTACAACCGTACTCTCGAAATTTTATATACAAGATGAAATAATAAATAAAATTTGAAATAATCGAAGCGAGTCGACATATTTGTAATTAGTTGAATAAAACTAATCAAATATTGCAACCGTAAACAATTTTATCTGCTTACTATAATATATTGGCAAAAACATAAATCACTCATCGCGAATTTAGAATTACGAATGATGAAATGTTACAAGCTTTTCATTGACAAGTGTACTTGTTGAAAAACTGGCATGCTAGCTTTTCAAAAGCTTGTCACATTTCATCAATTTTCAAGGGCAAATAAAAATAGTAAAGGTAAAAATAATTGCCACGTAACAATTACGTACGCACTATAAACCATGTAACATAGTATTTGTCTTTTAAAACTTTGCACTATCCTTGGATCACTAGTTTATCACGTGATCGCTTTTGTATTCACTATAAAAGCACATGTTTCCCCCCGACCCATTCTACTAACTTCCAGACGAAGGGCCAGCCTAGTTCCTAGGCCTCTAAGCGTTCTCATTAATATGCGAGCTGCTGTAGCGCACATTTCATTCGGTGAGGTCACGGAAATATACAACGCGCGTATAGAGGACTAGGGACTAGTCTGACGAAGTCCTTCGCTCGAAACGTCGAAGTTCTCATTGTATTTTTCAGGTAGTTTTACACAACAGTCAACCGCCGTATAATGTATGGTTTGTAACAACAATGATAATATTGAGTTGTAATTTAGTAATTTTAATAGATTTCAGTTGCGTCAATCTATCTATACAACTATTAATATCAGCAAATGTTTGCAATGAAGTTAAACTGACCTCTTTCATTCCCAAATATAGCGGAGTTAAATTGTTTTGCTTCAATACCTTGCAAAATGGTTAAATACAGTGAAATAGATTTAGAATGTTTATCCCATGTTAATTGCACAATAAATTAGAGTCTAGCAAGATATCTTTACCTCGGATGCATGTCCTACACCAGTTCTTGGACTCCACATCTCACCCTCACCCATCAAACCAAGCACCAAGTGAGCAAGAGGTGCAAGATCTCCACTCGCTCCAACTGTTCCTTGTTCAGGGACAACTGGTAAGCAACATGCTGGTAAATGGAAAATATAATATTATATTGACACATGATTGAAATATAATCAAATATTAACTTAATAATCTTTTTCGTGATCACAAAACAACAACGTTTCCCAACATATTATTAATGAAAATTTCTGTGCATGAATTTTAAGCCGGTGAATATCCAACCTCGTACTTGGCCCGTTCTTCTACAATATACAGCACTGAGCATATACGTGCGTGAGGGCAAAAAGATCGCAGTTTTCTTTAATCTTTTTCAGGTTTTCAGGTAAGTACGACGAAGGGGAAAAAATTATTGTAGATGTGGAATTCCTGTGTAGGTAGTACAGGCCTTCGCTAGAAACGTCGAACTTTATCTCATTCAGTAAGTTACGACTGACGAAAATGAAGACAGTTTATTGAAGTTTAGTGTAGAATACTATCTTCACTTCACCCCTACGTTTGTGGTAGGACATGCCAGGTGCAAGACAGAGTTGAATAACTGACCGTTAAAAGCATCAACCATTTTTTCAACATTCTCTCTTGATACACCACTAGAAAAATATACGAATGGATATTAATACGAATCTAGTCAAATATGAAGCGTGAAGGAAATGATTAGGATAAAGAAGAGTTGAAGAATTGAGTCAACTATGACTATACTATAATTTATATACCTGTATCCTTTGATTACCGAATTAATTCTCATAGCTAGCATCATTCGTACATCACTGCAATGTATGGGCTTCCCAACTCCTGCAAATAAATTAGGATGTTGTAGTTTCAACGAGTGTTCTATACTATGGAATTTTGCATGCCAAACGTTTCTTTGTCTCACAGACAGTAGAATACAGAAACTCAAAAATATACAAAATGGCGGATGATAAAAATAATTGCTTGAGTTCGACTATCAGTATCAGTTCGTCACCCTAAAATGCTAGGGAAATCCCCTCGTCCTATAAAGTTGCCCCGACCTGTGAACGAGAAAAGCACAACGTCATCATGGCTTGAAAAACACATCTTTCATGCCAGCATTCACACTCTACCCAAGTCCATAGTGTTTTTCGTTCTTATAGATCGACGTTTTGTGGTTTCCTGTCTTAACTTCCAAAGGACAACTTAACCATGTTTAAAGGTACGTTTACACCTATGATATCATGGTTTACACGCTGAGATTTGTCGGACTGATTTTAGGTCTTACTGAATGTTTGCCACGTAATTTTCAAATATAATTGCATCTGAGATCGAAATTGCAGCGTGCATGTAAACGTACCTTAATAATATGTTTTTGAAGTGAATCTTTCGTTACTTTTCTAATATGGTGACCGAATATCTTACCTGAGGAATGAGACCGAATGAGATTCACTTGCAGATCCCTAGAAGAGAATAATTATATTTCCATTATCAATAATTATTGTACAGGTTTGCAACAATTATATGTTCCTCTGAGAAAGCCTTGTCTGAATATCATGAATGCAAATATATATTGAAAACTTACGCCAATTCATCCTCTGGTATAATCTTATCGTGGTTGGCACCAAAACCAGTATTCACTCCATAAATAACTGAAAGGTTAAAAAATATTTCGAATTTTCAAAAAAAAATTCTCCCAACATGCATACCATTGGGAAAACTGAAGGAAGAGGAATGTTTCTGCGCGTGCGTATACGGAAAATGTTCATTTCTTTTAGGTGAGCAATACGAGGGCGCAGTATATTCGGCGCGATGTTGGCGAAGGAAAATTGTAAATATCGAGTGCTGTAGCACTGTGGAATACAATAATAACTAATCATTTCACTTACTTTTGCTTTTGGCTTCCTCTTCCAAGAACGCTCTGGATTGCACGACCTTTTGCCACGCTTCATCAGCAACCTTTTGTAACGATGTTGTAATATTGGTGTTAATTGAGAAATATATTCAGGGTAAAGCGAAGCAACATACCTTAATTTTCAAAACTTTTTCTGGCTCAGTCACACGTCCAGGATTAACTTGATGAAATTTACCAGATTTTTCTTCACAGGTCTGTAATCAAGAGGAAGTAATGTTGTAATAATAGAACCCTTATAAAACCCCTTTAATTTACGGGCTTTACAGCATAATTTCTTTTACAATCATGCACATGCAGTCTAGTTCGATATTCAAGCAAACTGTCACATCGATGATTTTACCTATACACGTAGGAAGGTAAATCATTGTCCTCTGGATCCACTATCTACACTTCTTCTATCAGATAAGGATCCGCCTTTCATCTGAGCCCAAACTGATAAAGACAATGCACTAAAACAGTTATATATATCTGCTTGCTCCTTTTACTAACCTCGGCTTTCGAAACCTTTGTAGGATCAGCCACAAAACCAAGATTGAAAACGATTTCTGGTGTCAGATTTGATCCATTCAACGTCACATACTGAAAATAAAAGCGAAATTTCTTGTCAGTGAATTCTACTTCTTTTCATCATGACCTGCCTTGCCTAAAACTGTCAAGTTTTAGCTATATAGAATAGCATACCTCTTGTTCGTTATTTGCCATTATCGTTGCAGGCAATGTTGAACTCTGGAACTTTGATTTACTGTTATGATGGCAAACTCAGTTTGACTAGATGAGAAACATTCAACGCGTTAGTCTATACACGATATTTGGGAAGGCTTTATTAATTAAAAGTAAGACTATACTGTGTATACTATATTCGTTCGTCCATCTAATAAGATGTACAATATGCGTCTGCGTTCGCAGGCTATATGCTTGCATGGCTGGCTTTTGAAATTTTAAAATGTTTTATCAAATTCATTCAACTGTCCCAGCTAAAAGTAAAAATCTTACTGTATAATTAAAGTGCCAACCAATCCGTATATTATTTCCCGGTACTCTACCACCTAACATGCAGTTGAACGTTGAGTAAAACAAATCTTACGTTTTAAAGGTGTGGCAGAACTTCGCCTTCTTCCTTGCTTGCACGACGTCGTTGAGAGTTCTTGAGGAACTTGAAGACGTTTAAATATGATTAACGTCTCCACAAATAACCATTGAATCTGTTGGATAAAACTTGAGGACAATGTGTGACTGGGGAGCATGGAGAACAGTGGGATTTGTAAGACAAAGAATGCATTCCGCTTGTTATCCAGATTATGACATGCATACAAAAATGTTTTTAGCCTAGCTGCGAAGTAAAGGGTATACATGCTTGGGTGTCTCATCTCGCTCAGTTACAGCTGGCAAAAAGATTCAAAACAATACATGACTAGAGAGCATTGAAAGCAGAGAAACAAAAGAAACAACAAAGCATTAATTCCGTTTGCTCTTTAATACAGACATTGTTATGTAAAGTAACTAATTTTATGCATGGTGTACTGAAGCTTAAGAAAATGAATTAATAAGAAAGGTGCGGTCGAGAAAATTCACCTGAAACTGAACTGATATTTCAGTTATTCTCCAGACGTTTGGAACGAGGACGTTGGCAAGCTATTGGTAAGTGAAAGACAATCTTTTTTTACGATATCATGTACTGAAATTCATATTACGTGATATGTTTGTCGGTTTACCTGTATACATTACCTTGAATATAAAACCGAGCTGCTCTTCAAGGTGCCTTGTCCGCAAAAATCGATAGTTCGTCAGTACCGGTATGTGCATGGATAATTTTCATTCTATCACTACAAGGCATTATATATGTTGTTGCAACTGGCAATGCAAATTGCGGCGAAAGTTCTGACACAGAGTATTGCGATGGCTTCGGTGTCATCGAATCTCATTCCCGGTGACCCATGAGATGCCTGCGGGAGGAGGCTAATTTTGCTTCATCATGCAGGGCTGAAAACTAGTAGTGTCTTATATTGACGTAGTAATACAGGCTATGCTCGACATAAATATGTTCACACTATGTTTAGAACGTGGTATTACTCAAGAATGAGTTCAGAAGAAGCACTGACGGAGAAACTCAAATTTGTTTTAAAAACTCCAAAGGTAAACCCAAGGGTGTACTGTGTACTAAGTATAATGAACATTCTCTAGGCCTAGGTTAGGAAAAAGAACACGCATGCTGCATGCATGACCATTCAGGCGTGTTTATCGATTTCTACACGCCTCTCTACAACGGTCAACAGCAATGCTAAGGACAGCGGACAGTAGAATAATTTCTTTGCAAAAGAATGAATCTTGAAATTAACATGAGCAAGTCTCAAACTTCCCGAAGAGTCAAATAAAAACACTTCGAGGTTTCGAACGAATTAAGAAGTGTTATTCATGAAAACGACTTGTCATGCAGTTGTTGTACACAAATACATGTCGGTAGTTAAATTCCGCGCGCCGATATGGTAGTCCTCTATACGAATTTAATGTCAATTTACTTGTCCCTAACACTGCAGGGTACGCGTGACTATGGTCCTCGTCAAATGGTGATCAGACAACAAGCTTTTAAAGCAATTATCAAATGTTTTGAACGTCATGGAGGTGAAGAATTAGACACACCAGTGTTTGAACTCAAGGTATAACTATATAACGAAAACTGCCTTATAAATATCAATTTCCAGGAGACTTATATTGATATAGCAGCAGATATAATGGTTAACGTCCTAACCAGATTTAATGTTTAACGTCCTAACATCTAACCTAACCTAACCTAACAGCCATTTTTTCGTGTCTGAGATTTTTACACACACGTAACGCTTGTTTATATTCGTTGCCGTTCAATTCACACACGTGCATATATAGTTTAAATGCTTGCCGGTTACCTCTGTTCCAAGCATTCATCGCTTAATTATCAGAGTAATGGTATATCTAGGCATGCGAGTTATCCGAAAAGGAGAATTGGGTAGTAACGCGGTTAGTTGATTAGGTCTATTTGCCAGCAAGTTGTAGAAACATAAAAAAAACTGAATTGGGAACATAGACTTGTTCCATGTCTCTGTCCTCTCCTCTCCTCAAGTCCAATACAAGTAGTGCATGCAAACACAACCGCCACTCGCCACGGAAGACCAATAATAGACTATTTGCCACGGAAAACCACGCCAAGACTCGAATATCCTTTCACCCATTGTAGATACATCAATATTTTAGCTAGGTGGCCCACTGTCACTAACACTGAGAACTTTTCCTTAAAGGAAACGTTGATGGGAAAATATGGTGAAGACTCCAAGTTGATATATGACTTGGCTGATCAAGGAGGAGAACTATTGTCATTACGCTATGATTTGACCGTATGTTCATTTGTATAGTTGTTTCTGTGAAGTTGCATGTAGGATTACGTCGTGATAATATTAATTGTGATACTTAAGATGACCGGCATTATATAGGTTCCTTTTGCACGATACCTGGCCATGAATAAAATTGAAAAAATGAAACGATATCACATTGCCAAAGTTTATAGAAGAGATAATCCCGCAATGACTCGAGGCCGATACAGGGAATTTTACCAATGTGTAAGTACAGCAGTTTTAATACCAAAGACGCCGTGGAAATTCCTCTTCCTCCCGTTCTCCCTATATTTAGGAACCACGCCTTTGTATTGTCTCCATTTCTTCCATCTTATCCTTTGTTTTTATCTTAATCCTCTTGCAGCTTCCTTTCATGCTCTTTTAACCAATTTTCAATCAACCAATCTCATTAATTATCCCAAACTATCTCATTTCATCCCGTCTACCTTCTTGACACTATGTTTTCAACTCGAGCTCTTTTAACCTTCGTGTTTGTAAGATGTTCTCTGAGTGCTATTCCTTGTATCTCTATCGTAATATTCTCATATCAGCGTTCTGTAATAGCTTCTCTTCCTGTTCCTCAGTGCCAACGTTTCAACCGCTTTATTGATCAGTATCACATTTTTTGTTTTTCTTTCATAGGACTTTGATATTGCAGGAGTGTACGATGTAGTCATGCCAGATACTGAATGTCTTAAAATAATTTCCGAGATCATCAAAGATCTAAATCTGGGGGATTTTGTTATCAAGGTATATTGACTAATACAATATCATGTAAACAGCCCCTAAGAAACATTCGACGGTACATAATTATGCATAGTTTTCCATTGCAGATTATTTAGCGAGAAAATAGCACTGCATGCACAGAACCAGTCTGCTTTATGCCAGGAAAGTTTCCCATGCACCGGGAAACATAGCTTTAACTTCGCTATCTAAAGGTTACCTAATAACAGGATCTGCCATCTAAAATTTACCAAGCTTGTCATAAAGTTACACAAAGACTGTTCATTAATATTAAAGCACTTGTATATTCATTAAGGTGAACCACAGGAAAGTTCTGGATGGTATGTTCGCTATTTGTGGTGTTCCAGAAGACAAAATAAGAACAGTATCTTCAAGTGTTGATAAATTAGATAAGGTATACTCATTCACATCTCAGCAGCTCGAAAATTTTATATTTTGTAAGCGCACTATTTTGAATCAACAAATTTCAGACTCGCACTTTTGCAGTATTCCTACATCTTCGTTTATGGAATACATACCTACTTAAACATCTAACAATCGTTTAAATTTTTTCACCTTGAACTATATATTTTACAATGAGAGTGGACTTAGATGTTGGCGAAATTATATTCGGGCACAGTGTTTCACAAAATTAAACAACATACTTGAACTCCCATGGGAAAATATTGAGGATTGGTTACAATATTAATATACTGTATATACAAACCATTCTTTACAACGCGAGTCCTTTTAATGTTAATATAATATTACAATTTCGCCTCAGTCGCATATACTCTGGTTTTCTCTAGTAGCAACACTCGACATGCAATAACAGATGGTCTTTACTGCACCTCTATGAAGAACAGTTTAGAACTGATAGAACTACTCGTGCAATATATAAATAAAGTAACTTTAGCTAGTTAGAGCGAATGTGAGTTGACTTTGAGACTGAACTAGTCCAAATATACCGGACCAGCATACTGTACCAGCATACTGTACACTGATCTCAACTATTTTCCAGTTGCCTTGGGAAAGAGTTCGAGACGAGATGGTAAATGAAAAGGGACTGGAAAGTAGTGTTGCTGATTCAATTGGAAAGTACGTGAAAATGAAAGGAGATGAAACAATACTGAATGACCTGGAGAAAAGTGAAGATTTTATAGCGAATAAAGAAGCTCAAGCAGGATTGGAAGAGTTGAAGAAACTGGCGAAATTTGCCAAAATTCTTGAGTTTGCTGAGAACGTAAGTTCTTCGTGCACATCACTGATCTCAAAAGTAGACTGGATAGCGCAATCCATTGTTTACTGGTACAATGAAATAATGAAGCCAGTTAAACATTGTTTGGAAACATCTGAAGAAATGTTATAAAACATCTGAAGTAATAAATTTCTACCATAATAATACGTTGAAAGGTTATCAGTTGGCCCGTTAATAATTCTATATGAACTTGCTATCCAGATCTCTGTGCTGACTGTGCATCATACTTTTGAAAATATTTGAGCTGTACATTACAATTATTATGTTTAACCAATTTAGATACGTTTTGATTTGAGTTTGGCACGAGGATTGGATTATTATACTGGAATAATTTATGAAGCAATACTTACGGAAAAACCAGTACAAAACACATCAGGTAATAATGTGATTGTCGAAAAGAACCTGTTTGAAACAATAAGAATCAATATCGCTAAAATTGTTCCCACGTGATCATGCAAATTTCCAAGAACAGTACCAAGCACAGAATGCCAAGCAAGAACACTGCCCTAAATTTTAATAGTAACGAGTATATATAGAAGAGTGGTTTTTATCTCCTTCAGGTGAATCTGTAGAAGTTGGTTCAATTGCGGCAGGTGGTAGATATGATGATCTTGTGGGAATGTTTGAAGCAAAAGGAAGACAGGTAATTGTTACGAAATACAAGGTGTTAAACAAACCAAGTCTCATGGCGGCCATTTGGTTACAAATGTTTAAACTGTACATTGAAAATTTGTTCAAGGATGACACATCATCTTTTGGTAATACAATTTTTGCTTCCGTTCTCTCTAGATTTCTTACGACAATTGACATTTTATGTTTTGCATATTTTACTTTTTTCTTGTAAATTAGAGGAAGACGTAAAACGTAGTCATAATCTATGCCAGCGAACGATGACAACAAATGAATATAAAACACCTATACCTTGCATTTCCAGGTGCCTTGTGTTGGTTTGAGCATTGGGATAGAGAGAATATTTTCCATCTTGGAAGCTAAAGCAGAGGTAACGAACATAAAGAGCAATTAAATCTTGTACAGAAAGAACGATTTTGCTGAAATATAATGTCAAAATATAACATCAAAAAAACTCGTCATCCCTATTCAAAACATGATTTATATATGCTTCGAATTGGGATGATGATCGGATAACGGTAGATCTCGTACAAATGCATTTCCATCTTGTTGGGCGGTGACGTCATCCCTCGAGTCCACAAGGGGCTCCATATTGTGACTTTAGATCACCCTTGCTGAATGGTTCGGTGATTGTATATACTAATCCATACATTGCAGTTAACTAGTGAGCTTCCTTCACTTGAATACTTACCAAACCTTTTTTTGTGTTCCGAAGGCATCTGGTAAAACAATGCGTACGACAAAAAGTGAAGTTTTAGTGGCGTCTGGACAGAAAGGAATGCTCGAAGAGAGAATGAGACTTTGTACATTACTCTGGAATGCTGGGATAAATGTAAGTAAAATATTAACATACATAACACTCGCAATTCGAGGCAACAGGATCAACGAAACATATAAGAAACATGCAGAATTAATAAAGAAACAAAATAAGCAAATAGCTCGATATTACTTCAAGGTTCAAAGCACTTCATTGTTCCCAGCTTTTGTGTTGGTCTATACAACACATGTCAGCGAAACCTCTTTATAGAAAAGCATATTCAACACGCCTCAATGTAACTCTGTTTGATCTTGAGTTTCACATTTAACATTTTTTCAGGCAGAGTTTGTCTACAAAGAAAATCCCAAGCTACTAAATCAATTTCAAACTTGTGAAGAAAGTGGTATCCCATTCTGTGCTATAATTGGGGAGGACGAAATAAAGGACGATGTGGTCACCTTGAGAGAAATTGCTTCCAGAAAAGAGGTTTGAAACTTTGAATATTGTTTTACTTTCAATAAGACCTCACCATCTTGTAGAGTTAAGAGCAACGCATGCATGCATTCGTCAATTTGTAACGAAATAAGAACTTTCCAAATTTGTTCAAGTGGACTTGAGACAATGGTTCGAGGGAGAGGCTGACAATGATTTAACAACTTAAACAGGATCACATTCTCGGCCTCGAATTAATGTTAAGTGCGTACGCGAGGAATATATTCAAGATATAATCAGCCATGATAAACGCTGTTTATGCTAAATGGCTTATAACTATAGACGAGTTCAGCGCACTGAACAAGACCACAGCGTCAGTGAATTCCAACTAGTAATTTTGTATATGTCGTATGATGCAAACCCAGGACGAGATCCACTGACATTACGACAGACCTGGTTTTATTATGTTCAACTTCTCATTCACTTGACTTTTTTCTTTAGGAGAAAATTGCAAGGGAGTCGATTGCTAACACGATAAGAAGCCGATGTGGAGCCTTGGCTGGATAGACGTTATATGCAATACTCCAATAGAACTATTTCTACAATTCTAGATTTTCAGGATATTTAAAATAAGTTAGAGAATGATAGAGTGTAAACTGAGGTTATATATTTTGAGTTAATAAATTAATTTCGTTGTTTCCCAAAGTTTGTTTCCACTAGACTATTATAAGGGCACGTTACACGAGGCAATTAGTTACTGCGACACGCCACGCAATTTCCAACACAGAGCATACGTTGTATATAATGTGAACTCGCAAAATGTTGGGCATGGCCCACGTTTCGCTCTGCCGACATTTTCTTCTACATACCCAACAGGCAGCAAATAAGTGAATAAGACGAGATCAGCGAAGTTAACGCGAGCCATCCTCGCAGCTTGACAAAAAACTACATATTTACTGCTCTTATTAAGCTCCTTTATCATAAAGCTTTCTTTGCACTCCAGTTAAACATGCCTCTAAAGCACGATACTTTGACTGTCAATGAGATGGTACTGTGCAGATTCCCTACTCCACCGCGGAATGAAGTTTCCAGCTCCTATCATTAAGCTTTCTTTGCTCTCCAATTAAACATATCCTCAATATCGTCACTATCAGAGTCACTGTCTTCTTTCATTTCTACACTTAGTGTTTCATTTCTCTTTTCCTCTCTATTCTTTTTGAAAGCATTTTGTTTATCTCGAAGTACATCTGCTCGTATGTAATACAATCTAGAAACAGAAAAATGACTTAGCTACTCACTTGTCTTACATTTATTAACTTATCAATATTCCAATTCCTCGCTATAGCTTAATAAGAGCTACTCCACGATTACTAAAAGCAAGGCACCATTACATAAGATTTCCATTGTGAAAATTTCAGCATCCACTGGATGACGATGACTATTTCTAGGGAGTCATTTTTTCCTTGGGCGAGGTGGGGGAATGCCCTCCACTCACACAAAACCCGCCTCAGTATGAATATTATTATACCTTTGTTCACTGATTTCATCCAGTGCTCTGTCAACTCGTGATACTTCTTCCTCTTCGTGGATTATTGCTTCCGAAACCTAATGCAGATATTATAAAAATATATTCTGTGTAACAACATCACAACCATGACCACATTACTTTATTTCACATCATACCTTGTCATTCATTAGACGTTTGTTTATTCCTAATAACTCGCATGCCTAACTATCATAGTTGTAGCTACGAAGACATAGGAAGGAACAAAGGTAATCAAGCATTAAAATTATATACAGCTTTTTCAAATTTTGAAATCTACAGCCTCTGAAATACCATTTCATGCACTTTGGGGGTCGATTTGAGAGAAATGTCGCATTAATTTTTTCCAGAATATTTGGTCGAACGAAAAGTTAAAAAATCGATCTGAAAATCCACACCAAAAAGTCCGACGATTCCCTGATATTGCTAGATTTAAATAAACAATTAGCCTTAGACATAGCAGAGATCATGACTTCATTGACAATTCACATAGAAAATGAATTTTTTAGTTCATTTTTGTATTTTGGGGGGTGTCAACCCCCCCCCCCCCATACCCCCCTTAAGTTTCGCACCTGATTGAAAACTATGATTATTCCAGGGCTCAAAATAAGGGCCGGTCACCGGTCAATGACCTGAAAATTTTTTATCTGACTGGTCAAATTTGTATGACGCCGGTCATAGTGACCGGTCAAATTTTGACTCTGGAAACAGGATTGATTTTTGAGATGTTGTGGACCTGTTAAATATTATGTCAATTTGTCAATGCGTGTGTGATTCACTTTCCCAACATGCTATGAGAGGTTGGATGAGCTGATCGTTCGGGACGAGCTGACTGTTTACGAAAGCGAAAATTGCATCGCCAACAGCCAAAACGATCTTGCCGAGAATGCTTCCTCGAAGATCAAGTGACAACGCATCCGTACCAGCGTAATTATAGCGCAGAATGTGATTTAGGCGTTTTTTGTTGTGTTGCGTTTTCATTGTTTTTGGAAGGGCTCGAGGGAGTTGACTGGTCAGAAATCGCGTTTGACCGGTCACAAATGGAACTGATCGGTCACCATGACCGGCGTATGATGAAACGTTATTTTGAGCCCTGTATTCCCACCATTCTTTTAGCGCTCATATTGTACATTTGACTATTGTCTATGACAAACGTAATTGAAATAGCTGTATATGAGTTGTTCACTTATGTACATAATTCCAATGCTTAGCCTTTACATTTTCTATTCTATGCTTATCAGTAAACGCCTATTCGGCTTGTGTGCATGTGACGTCACAACTCGTAATACGTTTGGCTTCCACCATTACCACTGGACGAATTCAAGCTAATTAAAATGCAATCCAACATGGCTGACATTAATCCTTAATGCTATTTCCTTAATAACTCAGGTTCTAGACATGTTAAAACAACAAACTATACACCAAAATACTACATGCTGTTCAAGGATTCTACCTATATGTAGCTTGTCTTATAACTCTAGTTTTTCGCAA
Source organism: Trachythela sp. YZ-2020 (assembly GCA_016169945.1). Classification (NCBI taxonomy): domain Eukaryota; kingdom Metazoa; phylum Cnidaria; class Anthozoa; order Malacalcyonacea; family Clavulariidae; genus Trachythela; species Trachythela sp. YZ-2020. The sequence goes on along the minus strand of JADLSH010000236.1, from coordinate 815,110 downwards.
GATATAAGCGAAAACGGCACTTGAGAAATCCACGATAATGCCACCCAAAAAGGGGAATATTTAGCATGACGTAATATTCTCGCGTGAATGCACGAGTCGAATAGTATGCATTTTTAAGTTATTCAGAGTTGCGAATTGGGTATACAGAGAAGCATTAGGCAAATTTAGCTTTCCACACATATTCACATCACATTCTACTCACGTCATCTTTTATAACATTTATACAATATTTATAGTACATTCACCTGATTTTCTGTACTTAGAGCTTTCTGAAATTTTTCCCATTCTTCGTCTGCGGGGTCTTTATATTCAATTTTACGAGCCTAAATGTATAATAAATAAAATTGATTGAATTTGTCACATGTTTAGACGTTTGGGGAACCTGTTTTGAACTGAACAGAAAAATGAAATACAGTACAATGTATGATGGCATTATACAAATAGAACTCAAATTTGTATTTTCTTTATCAGACACGGGAAATTTCTGAAGACAATTTTACAACTGACTGTACATACAACAGCAGTGCACCCTAATTTGTTCCGTATTTCATATTCTGTCTAACGGCAGATGATTTTACTCGTCCTGGGCACTGTGGTCCGATAGGGAAAGTGTTGTGTGTTAATGGTGAACCAGAATATCTGCCGCAATCACTTGTTTGCCCATTAAGCCGCAATACTGTACTCCCGGATGCGGTCTGTATTTTATACTAGATCATTTTACTCGACAAGGGGGAAGTCTTGGGAGATAAATACATAATAGGTCAGTTAATTCAAATATACCATTGTATAAAACCTCTCTAATATAAAACCTCTCGTCTGTTGAAAGCGTTTCGTGTCAAGTAGGGGATTGGCGAAACAAGGTTAATAAAAGTGTGTTAACCTACTTACTTTGGCATCAAGTTTTGGATCATCAAAAAATCCTTCAGGAATAACCTCTGACTTATCAGATTCTTTTCTAAAGTACAAAATATCATAAAAAATGATTTATACTTTTGTACAAAGAAAACTATTGTTAGCCTTGTACACAAGTCTAGTCTAGTAATATTTGAAATGAATTCGGGACATTCTCAAATTGAACAAGATGCCAGGCAGGCGTTCAACATGCTAAGGCAGAGTTGCAAAAAAGCTGCGGGTATGCGGGTACCAGCCGTACTGGCCAGGTTTACTGGCATTGAGGAAGGTTGAAAGTGAAACACCGACTAGACTAGTCAGTCTAGTATTAGCAGCAACAGTCAGCACTAAGTCGGACTAGCAGTACTGCAATGGCGAACATACCCAGGCAAAAGCCTGCATGTCGGAAAATTTCTAGCTGTATTTTGAGGAAGGTTGGGAAAACCCAAAATCCTACCCGGAAGAAGGTTGAAAATGTTTTGCAACTGTTGGCTAAGGCCAGGGTAGAACCAAAGTTTTACCATAGAAAATCCCGATGACAGAAGAATATTAAATTGTCTAGGATTTGAAAGCACGTTGAAAGCAGAAAGAAAAAACACCGACACTGGTATTTTAAGACTCTGAAATCTTACAGGTAGCCTGAGTAACTATTTGGAAAAGATCGAGATGTAGGTTTCAAAGCAGTGAAAGTACATGTACTGAGGTTAACAGTTATTAGATTTGCAGCTCTTACTCTTTTGATGAATCTTTATTTTCCGTTTCTTCAGGTTCTGTTTGTGAGCTGTTGAAGAAATCTAGAAACAGGAATGACAATTTTTTACAATAAAAAGGCATTGCTCTTGGTAACTGAACTCTACAGTTCAACTGATCATTATTTAGGCCACGAAGGGTAGTAAGTGTAACAATGCTATTGGTTGGTTGGACGAAAATACAATACATCCTTAATGAAGAAATACTGCATTCTATTGACAATAGTGTGGTTTATGATCCTATAGGCTGGGCATATAGAAGGCGCAACCGTCGATAGAGGAAAGGTGCATCATCACTGAGGGAGAAGGAAATTGGCGCTCCCTGCAGCCTCATTGGTCAAGGTTAGGGCGTTCACATCCCCCTGCAGTAAATCCATCCCTGTATTACTGACTACAATTACCAGCAGGTAAAGAAGATGAGGGCTCAGCAACAGGTGTCGTGTTACTATCCACTACCATATTTTGATCTTCAGCTGAACTACTTGCATCTTTATCAAAAAAGTCGGCAGGTATACTATACGCAAAACAAAATTACAAACTATAAGTTATATTTTCAAATCATTTTCCAAAAAAATAGTATTTAAATTATCTGCCAGTGGATCATGTCATATGCTATGTCATACCGTTACAATAGTCCGGCAAAGGCGTAGGAATTTAAAACAAATTTCAAATTCATATTACAGATTTTTGTTTTCAGAGCTGTATGAAATCTTGTCGGGAGACATGCGCCCTTCAGATTACTGACCAGGTGGACGGTAGTCACAACTCACAAGCATAATTTATATTTTAGGTGGTGTCAAACTTAAACATAAACTTTATATTTATCTGATTTCAGCGTACAGTAACTAAAAGTAAATTGCTGCTGACCACTGTGGCCATGCTTGTCAGAAAGTAAGATAATTATGAGAGCTTAGTTTTGGGCAACACAAAAGTTGACATACCTTGAAGTGTGGTTGGAACTTGATACTACATTATAGAAAAAGACAAAACATAAGAGTTTTTAGAGTGGTTTAGAAAATTACATTGGCTTTGGATGTGTTACTCCTATTTCGTAACTATATAATTATACCTTTAGGTTTCTTTACAGCTGGTGTTTCACTACGGAAATCTGATGTCTGTAAAATTCAAATATTACGTTAACTTAAGACATATTCTATGTTCTCACTGATGAGACTTTGAGTAAATGAAGCAGTCATAAATTGTCTTGTATACTTGAAAATTGAGAAGGAAATTGAAAATTGTCTTACGTCGAAAGGTATAAATTAAAATAGGTAAATTTCAACCTGGTTTCCATATAGTCGTAACCGTACCAAACGGTCGTAACCATATCAAATTTGGTCGGGGTATTAATAGAATGTCGATACATTTCTACAATCACTAAGAAAAGACTGATTTGTATAATGCATACTGTACTCAAAACACAAGAAAGATCCAGACTATTTCACATCATTGAGTATGACTTGGACAAAAAATGGAAACCAGTTGTTCACAACATTATAACCATCATGCCAGTACTTCGGTGAAGACATTGAAGGAATTTAAATCAAATTAGAAAGTGAAAATAGTTACATTACTGTCTTCAGTTCTTCTTTTGTTTGACTGTAATGAACTCGAAGTCATTGCGTTTCCCTAAAAATGAATTAAATAACATAAATTAAAGGATTTAATGATGAAACTGGCAGGTGATATGGTGGGGTTCAACTCAGTAATGACGAAGAGAAAGTCTTGAATTTACCACTCAAATTTGCTGTATACGACCGAATAGACCTAACGTCTTGTGAAACACAGATTAAGAAACACAGATTAAGAAAGGACTGGCCAAGTTACGCTGGACTGTCCATAAACTTACGGAGACACAGACCGAAACGGAAGACCACCTGTTATCACAGGGTATGCTATGGATGACTCTAAAGATAAGAGGTTTCAACCATGGCCTTGAAAATAGTACTCCTGTTCATTATGAAGATCAAATTGCAAACACAAGGTGGCGCCATTGGCGTGGAATTAACTGGAGTCTTGGTACAGCTGTTTATGGTTTGGTGGGATCGACAGTTGAAGAACAAATTGGAGGAGATTGGATTGAAGTTTTTTTTTTTTAAAGAACTTTATTGGGTTAACTAGTATATTTACAATAATTATATGACAACAAATAATAAGACGAACATACACAAGTATAAAACAAGATAACTCAAACGGGATAAGTGCGAACGGGACACGAAGTACCATGCAGGGCACTCCCCATGGAATAAATAATAACAAAGTTTATGTACAGTTCCTATGACAGGGACAGTCACGCACGAGAGACCACGTACACGGCTGATCTACATAAAAAATTTGAGTATTTAGATTATGATACATAAGTTTGATTGAACTTTTAAATGTAGAAAGACGTGAGAAACTCGTGGGGGGAAGTATTTTACAAATCGAGTTCCATAATTTAACAATACGATTAAAGTAGGATGCTTGAAAAGTTCTGGTTTTACATAACGGTACTTTAAGGGTAAGAGATGGATTTTGACTAAGTCTGGTGCGATCACTATTGACAAAGGAAACAAAATCATAAACGTTCAAATCTGAGTGTCCAAATAGCGCCTTATAAAAAAATACCAAGTCTTTAATTTCCCTGTCGTAACACAATGGTAGTAGGTTAAGTGCCACCAGTCTCTGTTGGTAAGGTATTTCGCCTTGTTTTGATTTCAGAATCCAAGCGGTAGCTCTTCGTTGGACTTTCTCAATCTTTGATTTAAGATTGAAGTTGGCTGGAGACCAAACTTCTGTAGCGTAACTGATTTGGGATTTTACCAGAGACAAATACAGCGTCCGTCTAACTTTAATGCCAGTCAACAACGGGCAAGTTCTCTTCAATAATCCCAGTAGTTTGTTTGATTTAGCTACAATAGCATTGATATGTGCATCCCACGTGAGATTGCTGGTTAGGATAACACCGAGATCTTTCTCTTGTTCAACACGAAGCAGTTCCTTTGAGCCTAGTTGGTAGGAGTGTGATATTGGGCTTCTCTTTCTTGTCACGGTCAACACCTTGCATTTAGCCGCATTAAATGTAAGATTGTTCTCACTGCTCCATGTATCAAGCTTCGTCAGAGCTAGTTGTAAATCTTTGCAGTCTGCCGCTGATCCGATGTTTCTGTACAACTTTGTGTCATCTGCGTACAAAGCCGCTGTTGTATTCTTTGGTATGACATCAGGAAGAGCATGGGTCCCAGAATACTTCCTTGAGGCACGCCAGATGTAACAGGCGCCCACTGAGATGTCACACCATCCACAACTACTCTTTGAGAACGGTCTTTTAGGTAGTCAGAAAACCAGTTATATAGTTGACCCGTTACACCATAAGATTTCAGTTTTGTGAGAAGAATTTGGTGATCGACCGAATCAAATGCTTTGGCGAGGTCAAGGTACAGAACATCTGTTTGGATGTTTTTGTCAAGGCATTGTCCGATTGAATGAAGAACTGATAAAAGCTGCGTGGCACACGAGCGACCTCTTAAAAAGCCATGTTGTAATTTGGTAACGAGGTGTTTGAAATGATTATAGAATTTGTTGCAAATACATCGTTCCATAACCTTTCCGAGAATTGGCAACAGAGAAATCGGTCTGTAGTTTTCTGCTTGTTCTTTTAAATCCTTTTTGTGGATGGGCGTAACATTAGCAGATTTCCACTCAGAAGGAATTTGACCGATATTCAATGAATGGTTGAAAAGAGCGCAGACGCTGGGTGCGATTTCTTGACTACATTCTTTCAACAGGCGAGATGGAATTCCGTCTGGACCACAAGCTTTTGATACATCTAGATCGTTTAGACAAGCAGCAACTTCATTTACACTGAGTGTTATGTCCGAGATTTGCATGTCAGTGTTCAGAAGAGATAAGCAATCATTCACATCAGGACTAACATTGGATTTGGGCGGCAGAAACACAGAGGAGAAATAAGAATTAAAAGGCTCGGCCTTCACAGCCGCTGTCTTAGCTGTAACACCGCTGTCTTAGCTGTAACACGTACAAGCGTTACGTCGATGACGATTAACAACATTATGACGACCCCCAAACTAGGGGTGAGATTTGATGGCAACAAGCTGGTAGAAGACGAAAGATGTGGATGAGGACCAAGCGTTAGAAGCAGACGAGAGAGCGATACGATTGTTTCAATCAGTCGCTAACAGTATTCATCGAGATTGATTGCACATCACGATATCAGGTTGGCAAACTCCCCAAACATCCCCTTAAAGTGTGGATAGAAAGAAGAGAGACAGATATACAACAATATTCTGAGACAATATTCTGATGCTAGTGGTGACAAACCAATGTATAGACCGAGGACATGGGAACGAGTGGAGAAAATAAGAGAGAAGCGAAGGAAGCGAGACGAGTGGTACAAAAAGGGAGGCTACGATAGCGTTATATTTGTGCCAGCTACTCCCTGTTCGGAATTGAAGCACCGATATGAGACAGAAATAATAAAATAGGTAAGTAACAGAGCAGTCAGGTGCAACACTGGTGCGTCATTTACAGAGATCCAACCCATTCAGAAGTAAACAATGTGGGGGAGAGGAATGCTTTGTCTGCGGAACTGGAGGTAAAGGGAGATGTGATGCTACCGAGGTCACATATGAAATTGTATGCCAGGAATGTGGATGTAAGTGCATAGGAGAAACAGCGAGAAGTGCCTATAGTCGTGGACTAAAGCATGTACAAGCAAGGGAAAATGGTCAGGAGTAAGCGCCAATCGGTGGGGGGGGGGGGGTCGCTCTATGTTATGAACGCGGTGACCAGGGTTTTCGGTGAGGATGCAATGTCGCGATAAATTGCAGAATCAGTAATAAGAAACACACCAGCAGACAAGCTCATTAACATGGAATTATGTTAACTCTCCCCGAGTGGCGGTTGTGGAAGATCGATGTAGAACAGCCATATTACATGAAGTATATGCCATGATCCACTCATATGATAAACTACATGAAGTGTTTACATAGAAACAATATGGCGTTGGTTGAAGAAGTCTTTGAACGAAACTAGTTTCTTAACCGCCATTTTTAATAATTTTTAATTGTACAGTGTGTAGAAAGGTAACTTTAGGATTTTTATATCTTAAACTCAATAAAAATATAGCTAATACAGTACTGAATATCCGCCGGGATATAAATTTAGACCATTACAGAATGACTGCATGTAGCGAACCATTTAACAATACCTCGACTTCATGTCTCAACAATATAGACTGGAGCATGTTTTGCTCACAATTTTACTGAATGAAATATAAAATTCATTTTGGTTTGTTGGGCTAAAATTGAATAAGTGTAGGTCTTACCTTAGAACTGCTATTGTTGCTATGCGTATCTTGCTGTTCAGAACTGGGTTTCGCTGCATCTGTTTGCGATTTTTGTTTACCAGATTTTAATGAAACAAGATTCTGCAAGTAAGTAAAGAAAGGTAGATTGCTTAAATGTCGCGCTGACCCACCGTAGTTGATATTGCAGGGTAAGTTCATTCAGCACCTGACCGGCAGTACCTATATGTATACCGTATTCGAGTATACTTGACCGATCACTGAAAATAATCTTATGAGTTTTGATTAACAAGTAATAGCATTAAATCGAATAAGATTGACAAACAGCCTGTATCTGTAGGTCTCAACGTTTTGCATAAGCTAATATCTTGGCTATTATGAACTATAATCAAATTCGTTCATCTAGGTTTTACATCAAAGTTTAAATCTTGGGCATAGCTTGCAAATCAAACGCAGTCAAGTCAAGTCAAGTCATTTCCTGCAAGTCCCAGTCAAGTAACAAGTCACTTAGTCTGAGTTCAAGTCAAGTCACAAGTCATTCACTGTGAGTAGCAAGTCAATTTGTCTGTGCGTCGCTATTTTATGTCAGAAATTTTATCACGAAGTCGCGAAAAAAACCCCGTTTGGTAGGAAAATACACCGGCGAAAATTCTGTCGATGCGCCAATCGATCGATCAAGACGACGAATTTACAGTGACAGTGGTGGAAAACTTGAGTTTCACAAGATATTTTCGAGTTTACGTTTGACTTGCGTTGGCAACAAGTGATTTCTTGGAAGTCCAAGTCAAGTCACAAGTCATTTTGTCCAAGTCCAAGTCAAGTTACAAGTCATCAATCTCGGTAACAAGTCAAGTCACAAGTCATCAGTCTCGGTAACAAGTCAAATCACAAGCATAGAATAGGAAATGACTAGAAGGGCCACTTGAGGTGGAACCTTTGAAGTTTTTGACGCTGCGCATGTCGCATTACGTATGTTCATTACCATTATTCTAGCCAGTCAATTGCATTTTTTGGGCAATAAACACGCTGAACTGGCTGGTCCGCCATTATTCTGGCCAGAAAACTGCATAAAAATAGGGGTCACGTTGCACTGCTGAGTAGCCCTTCTGGTCATTTCCTATTCTGTGTCACAAGTCACAAAATTGCGACTCGAGTCTACAACTCTGTCGTCCCGTGATGGCGATAAACTTCCTTCGACTTTCCATTGTAAAAAGAACCACTCTGAATGGGCATTCTTCCTCCCTGACGTTCCGAAGAACAAAAGGGAACGGTCATCAATGATTACTAACATGTTACCATAAAGGCAACATTAGTAATCTGCTTCCCGCTCAGAAGAAAGCGCTACAACTCATCATCGTGGTTGCGAATGTTGTCTATGTTAGAGAACAAAGACGGGACACGTACTATAGAAATGATCCTAAAAAGTACGGTCTTAATCAGTTACATCCATGAAGCGGTATTTATTTGAAAAGTCACACGTAAAGATTGTGGGACACAGTTTGGTGCTCATCAGTATTAGTACTGCACATGCGCACTGAAGTCATGACCCAGTGGTTCTGTATAATTGAAGCTAGTATGAGTATAGTTCATATGACACATATCCATAGGGACTCCCAGTCCTCATTTCGACGTGGGTTATTTAAAGATTATTTTTTAATATATAATAGTGTACATTGGCTAGTTTTGGAATAAAAATTAGACAAACCTTAATTGATATTGCAAATTCGTTCAGAAATCCCTAGAGATTAAATTGGGTTGATTGGTCTAAATTTTGCTCCAATTTACCGCAATTCCCAGAAAGCCTTTCACGCTTGTATATATAAGGGTCAGTATACCGAAATGCAGTATATATGGCCAAAGATTGGGTGTTTGAAAAACAATATATTAACACTGTCACCGTGTAATTTTCAAATTTTAACATATTTAATTTCCCAAGCAAGTCTTTCGCCCCGTATTTGACCTTTTCGCTTTGCTTCAGGACAACCTTAACCCATTAGCTGGCAATGCTCCCAAATGCACCCTACTTTAGTATTTTACTCTGTCTAACGGCAGACTAGGGTACTGCCAGTTAATGGGTTAATTGAATTATTTAGCTGTATACTGTATTTCAGTATACTGGACCCATATTAAATATACTGTATTTCGGTACACTGGACCCATAAATATACTGCAATTCTATATATATACTGGACGAATACAAATACAGTATTTCGGTATTTCTGACCTACGTATACCTTATTTCAGCATATCTAACCTTTGTATACTAGTATAAACAAACAAGTTTTAACCAAAATGATATTTACCATATTTTTCTATATATATCATAATATATAATATATCAGTATATTATAATATATATCACTATATCAGTATAGTAAACTTGTATATATATATACCATTTTTGGTATACTTGACCCATGTACACCACATTCCAGTATGTACACCACATTCCAGTATAATTGACCCATGTATATACGATATTTCAACTTGATATTTCAACTTGATATTTCAATCTATGTTGTCTTCTACAACATATAATTGACCTGTCTATCCATGACTTAATTAAATTAAGCAAATCAATTTTGGCATACATTATTTTGAGTCAGAAAGGCTTGAGAACTGGCATTTGCAGGAACAAAAGGGTCAGAATATGTTGGCAACCAAACATTTTGCACCTCCAATATTTTGAAAAGTGTCCACAACTGCCCTCAGTCACAGTGTTATGATTTGTCCCATGAAACTGAACATATCTTGCATGTCATTTATGGTTTATAGTACCGGGAATACATGTCAATGGATCTGCACCTGTACATGTACTGCTAGGAGTGGTTGACAAACAGATTTTGTCCCGCAATCATGGACTAATATTCGGTAATGGAGGGAGGTGGGTAGCAAAGACTCTGTGTGATGAAATTAAATGGTCCAGGATGGGGTGAACCAAGGAACAAAACATTCTAGGATTGAGGGACAAAATCCCTTTCTTGACTACCCAGTGTGGCAAGTTTGTTTCAGAAACACCATATATATTCTATCAAATTTTTGAAATATTGGGCACACAATTTGGAAACTTCCCAGTCAGGTTGATGGCCCTTACCACCATATATTATCAACATGATATGTCTGCATAAATAATACCTCTTTATGTTTTACTCCACGTATATGTGCATCCCACAGAAGATCACTTTTGATAATTGTGTTGCACAAAACACAGAATAATTGATCTGCATTGTTATACCTGAAAATATTCAAATATTTCTAAACTAAGGAGAATTAGGGGCTCCATGTCTATATGGAGGCGAGACAGCCGGACACGGGACACCTGGGCTAGCTTGCTTTCCCCGAGATGAATTTCACCAGTGTTTACATGAAACTGTTCAAAACATCCTGGCAGAGTTATAATGTAAACACATTTTCCAACGAACCTGAAATTATACTATCCCAGAGACCCTTTAAAATAAAAATCTGTCAAGAAAATGTCATTTACAACAATATATTCGTGTAAACAAAGCATTAACACTCAGTCCGGGTAGGCAACCCAGTTCAGGTCATTGCATTTATATGGAAAATAGCATCCCGCTTTAAGCAAGATCCCAGGTCAGTCAAGGCACAGTATAGAGACAACCAGTAGGGCCACTCATTTGAAATTTCTACATGTTGCATCGCCGAGTGGCCCTACTGGTCGTCTCTATACTGTGGTCAAGGCAAGATCTCGCTTAGGCGGGGCTGGCGGGCAGCTCGGTTCCCATATAAACACAAGATGAAATTTATTATAAATAGTAAATAATAACAAACGCAGGATCTCGCCAAAAGCTGACCAGCAGATAGTTTTCATTTACAAGTTCAAACGCACGGAAAATGAAATATCACTGGAGTAAGATCACACTATTCAATCTTTTATATCAACAATTCTTATTATGTCATTTGATATTAAATTGTCATATGTATTTTTTAAATACTCCACGGTCCGTTGAACAGGGCAAAAAATGGAGCTCTACTAGAACATTAACCAAAATTTAAACATAATACCTCGCCAGTGGTGAATCGATTTTCTTTTTGGATTTATTGCGTTGTTCTTTCATCAAACTACGAACATCTTTTGGCTTCGTTTTCGCCGCCATCTTGAAAATATTTACCACTGGATAATAGACGTGCAGGCTCAGACCCTTACCAACATTGGGTATTTGGGTACCAAGGTCCAATACTCCAATGTACCATTCATTTAGTCACTTGGTGATGGTGCCACAATGTAGCAGTACGTAGTACTATAGTAGTATAGTGTACCTCGCATTGGGAACTATATAACTCATCATGGCTGAAGATTTTTATTCAAGATATATCAATGACTATGGATATGACAGTTGCATTGCTGCCATCAGAGAAAAAGAATTCCCAAATTTAAATGGTAATATATAAAATGTATATGACAATATATAAAATGTATGGCTCTACACTGAGTGCTAGAGGTTATTCCATGCTTGCACAAATAATAATTAAAGTGAGTTTCAGCTTTTGTGTCTCTTTCTGTGTGGAATAGCATCTGGTACACAGGGTGAAATGAGGCCGGAAAGAGGGTCCTGAACGACCTGAAGGGGGGAAATGAGAGCTGGAAATTTCCTATTTTTCACTTGGAGAATGGTCCCTCAGTGACCTTGACCGAGGCATGTGTGTCGTTTTCTTGTGGTTAAAATACTGATTGATTACTAGATAAATTAGGTAAATCTAAACTAATGCCAAGAGTCAACTACCCAACGGATTTCTATACGAACATCGCAGCCAACGCTGACACACAACTGTTTCCAAATTAAATTGGTTACTATTCTCATTTTATTTCAGAGGCTGTGTACCTGGATCACACAGGAGCGACATTGTATGCCAAGTCTCAAGTACAAAGCTATCATGACGATCTAATGAAGAACATGTATGGCAATCCCCACAGTAGTTGTTTGAGCAGTGAACAGACTTCATACATGATCGACGATGTTAGACAAGAAATCCTTTCCTTTTTTAATACAACTAGTGATGAATACCATGTGATTTTTACCTGTAATGCAACTCATGGAATTAAACTGGTAGCTGAGAATTTTCAATTTCATACCACGAATAATTCTATGTTATCTGGAAGCTGGTTTGTCTACCTTCAAGATAATCACACGTCTGTTGTTGGTATACGTGCTGTTGCGCTAGAGAAAGGTGTCAAAGTTAGAGTTCTTGATTACCAAGAATCATTACAAGAGACCTTATCTGTTACTCTTCAACATAACAGTAATATAGGTAACAGCAACAGCAGTAGTAATAATATCAGCAACAGTAGCACTAACAGTAACACTAACACTAACATTAGCATAAATGGTGATGTTAGAGAGAACTTGCCTTCTGGAGCTGAAGTTATTTGTCCTTCTGAAAACATAATATGTAACAATTTATTTGCATTTCCTTCTATGAGTAACTTTTCTGGACATAAATACCAATTAGAATGGATTTCGTCTGTGCAAAACAATGGCCCATTTTCAAACGAATCCTCAGGGAAATGGTTTGTGCTGTTAGATGCAGCATCTTTTGTTAGTACCTCGGAACTGGATCTTAGTTCGTATCATCCTGACTTTGTACCTATTTCATTTTACAAACTGTTTGGATTTCCAACTGGATTAGGAGCACTGTTGGTGAATGTTAGAGGAGCAGAGGCATTGAATAAAACATATTTTGGTGGAGGAAGCGTTTCTTCGTATTCTAGTGATACTGATTTTCACGTGTTTAAACGATCCCTGCAAGACAGGTACGTTCGTTCTAACGTTCTATACAAACAAAACACAGTCATTTTATTTCTTGCTTCATGAAATATGTAGAGCGCTCATTGTCGGGGGCGTTTATTCAGTCCTGGTTTTAGTATCCTAGAATTGTATCATTCTCTTCCCAGGTTAACAATTTAAGTTTGCATGTTTGCTTCTTATAAATATTTGCTTTACTACTTAAAATCTATAGTTACATCTATCTAGTAGATATTCATATAAACCTGGTTACCATTTGGTCGTAACTAAGTCATGTTCGACGATGTGAAATAGTCTGGATCTATCTCGTCGTTTGTGTGCTGAATGCAAACCAGTCTTCACTGACTGTTGAGATATATCGACACTCTATTACATCGGTCACCTTGATATGTTCACGACAGTTACGACTAAATGAAAATCAGGCTTTATCATATATATCTCTATTTGTGGAAATGAAAAATTATCGAAACGCTGCATCAGTGCATGACTCGTGTTTAATTACTTAATACGTCATACTGTATATTCTTTGTCATTATATCTTCTTAAGGCATAAAGATGGAACACCACCATTCTTGGAAATTTTAGCTTTACGCCATGGTTTTCAGACTTTGTGCAAACTTACAACATCAATGGGTCTTATAACCAAACACACTTTTTGTCTTGCTCAATATGTTTATAACAACTTGAAGGAATTGAGACATTATAATGACCGTCGTGTTTGTGAGTGTTATTGTGATACTGAGTTCAAGTCAAGTTCACTCCAAGGTCCAGTTGTCAACTTCAATGTCCTGAGATCGGATGGAACTTATGTTGGTTATGCAGAGGTAAAGTGCTTAGTATATAACGATCATAATGGACAGACAAGGCCAGACTTACACTAGAGTCAGATCATCCGTCATAACACATTATCCATCAGATGAATCGAACCAGCTAAAATAGCGTGTCTGTGTAGTCGAACTACCAAGAGTTCTGCGAACTACTAAATAGATCACGTCATGACGGATGATCCGTCTGTTTTCCGTATTTATATACCGAGGAATGATCAGACCAACTATATTTTCTTTGCTCAAGTTCCTCCAGACGAATCACCCGTCCAGCGTCTCTATACCACAAAACGTACGGTAGCGGAACATCGCATCTTCTCCTCCTGTGTTAACACTCGACCAATAAAGGCATGAACCCTCATGTGAAAAAGTTTAGACAGAACCGTCAGAACTGACAGTCAAACTGTCCAATATATGTAAAGTTATCTTCGTTTAATACACTTCCATCGTCAATTATAAAGATCTGGCATTTCGATTGTTCTTTAAAGACCGTCGTGACAACATTTATTTTCTATATAAAAGACACAGTACACTGTTTCACTGTACTGAGTTCTGTTAGGTCAACATTCATATAAATGTTCCTAAATGGCGTCACACTGTTCGGTACACAGTTTTACTATAAGGCAGGTAAGGTTAGGATTAGGGTCAAGATTAGGATTTGAGTTAGGATTGGGATTGTAAGAATAGTTTAAGGGTAGGAAATCGCTGTACTTGAATTGTGGTTTTTAAGATTGAAATTTACCTGATTTGTTTTTAAACCAGTTCCGTCTTATTTCTCTTGCAGGTTTCCAAACTGGCAGCTCTCTATCATATTCATTTACGAACAGGTTGTTTCTGCAATATTGGTGCTTGTCAGTATTTTCTCAAGTTAACTACAGCACAACTGCACAAACATTTTGATGCTGGTCATGTATGTGGCGACAGTATCGATATTATAGATGGTCATCCTACTGGCTCTATCAGAATCTCTTTTGGTTATATGTCAGATTTTTCAGATGCTGAAACATTTCTTAATTTTATCAAAGATTGTTTTGTTGAGCAAGTTGGTAATAGTTGTAATGAAAAGATATGGACAGGCACTGCGGAAAATAATGGCTTTCTAAAAAGGATGTTTATTTATCCTGTTAAATCGTGTGCGGCTTTTCAGGTAAGTATAGATCGTTTTGAAGTGACGTCTAAAATTGATGTCACAAAGCTGGCTTTTTATAAGTTGCGTAGATCACTACCACGAGTGCTCACTACTACTACGAGTGCTCACTACTACTACGAGTGCTCACTACTACTACGAGTGCTCACTACTACTACGAGTGCTCACTACTACTACGAGTGCTCACTACTACTACGAGTGCTCACTACTACTACGAGTGCTCACTACTACTACGAGTGCTCACTACTACTACGAGTGCTCACCAAATTACTACTACGAGTGCTCACCAAATTACTACTACGAGTGCTCACCAAATTACTACTACGAGTGTTCACCAAATTACTACTACGAGTGTTCACCAAATTACTACTACGAGTGTTCACCAAATTACTACTACGAGTGTTCACCAAATTACTACTACGAGTGCTTACTACTACGAGTGCTTACTACTACGAGTGCTTACTACTACGAGTGCTTACTACTACGAGTGCTTACTACTACGAGTGCTTACTACTACGAGTGCTTACTACTACGAGTGCTTACTACTACGAGTGCTTACTACTACGAGTGCTTACTACTACGAGTGCTTACTACTACGAGTGCTTACTACTACGAGTGCTTACTACTACGAGTGCTTACTACTACGAGTGCTTACTACTACGAGTGCTTACTACTACGAGTGCTTACTACTACGAGTGCTTACTACTACGAGTGCTTACTACTACGAGTGCTCACTACTACGAGTGCTCACTACTACGAGTGATCACTACTACGAGTGATGACTACTACGAGTGCTCACTACTACGAGTGCTCACTACTACGAGTGCTCACTACTACGAGTGATGACTACTACGAGTGATGACTACTACGAGTGATCACTGCTACGAGTGCTCACTACTACGATTGCTCACTACTACGATTGCTCACTACTACGAGTGCTCACTACTACGAGTGCTTACTACTACGAGTGCTTACTACTACGAGTGCTTACTACTACGAGTGCTTACTACTACGAGTGCTTACTACTACGAGTGCTTACTACTACGAGTGCTCACTACTACGAGTGCTCACTACTACGAGTGATCACTACTACGAGTGATGACTACTACGAGTGCTCACTACTACGAGTGCTCACTACTACGAGTGCTCACTACTACGAGTGATGACTACTACGAGTGATCACTGCTACGAGTGCTCACTACTACGATTGCTCACTACTACGATTGCTCACTACTACGAGTGCTCACTACTACGAGTGCTTACTACTACGAGTGCTTACTACTACGAGTGCTTACTACTACGAGTGCTTACTACTACGAGTGCTTACTATAGTGGGGAAAACATTAACTATAGTGGGGAAAACATTATCATAGCTGGGGATTTTAACGCACATTTGTTGGACGCACGCTCGAAACAGTCGGAAAACAAACGAGGCAGTCTTGTGTCTACAATGCTTGCTAAACTTGATATGCTTCCGGTAAACTTGAATTTGGCCTGCACTGGACCACATTACACCTACTTTTCAAGTTGTGGCAACAGTGTGGTGGATTATATATTTACGAACATAAGTTTGCAGAATAGTATAAAGCAAGTCGAAGTTCTTGACGAACACCCGTGTAACTTATCCTACCACTTACCGCTGATTATTAATATTGAAACGACTTGTGGTGCCAACACTGACTACTTAGACTCGTCTTCGGAAAATGAATACAAACGCATTGCATGGAAGCACTGCACCTCAGAACAACTTTTAGAGTTTCAGAGAAGATTGAACGTAGCGTTAGCGGATATAGATGATACTGCCATACATAACCCTAATGACGTAGAAGAATACTATCGCAGAATTTGCTCCAGCATGAAAAACAGTGATCAATGTTTGCCTCGTGCGAGATTTAAAAAGTTCTTGAAGCCATACTGGAACAATGAACTTAGTGAATTAAAAACCGCTTGTATGGATCTTCATGCGAAATGGATCGCAGAAGGACGGCCAAGAGGACACCATCATGAGAGCTTTCGAAAGTATAAAGAAGCGAAGCGCCTGTTTCGAAGAGAGCAACGTAGACTCGCGCAAAAGACAGAGGAGGACGATTTTAAAGAACTTAGTGATGCTTCTGAAATCGACCACGTCAAATTCTGGAAATATGTTAATAGACGTCGAAAGAAGAAAATGCAATCGACAAACGTGTTCCACGTTGGCGATGATAAGTCTGTCTCAGAACCAGGAAAGATTGCTGATCTGTGGGCCACATACTATGAAGAACTGTTAACTCCACAGGTAAATGCAGATTTTGATAATGGTTTTGAAAATACATTAATAACGAGGTGAAGAACATAGCAGATAATTC
Source organism: Trachythela sp. YZ-2020 (assembly GCA_016169945.1). NCBI lineage: Eukaryota > Metazoa > Cnidaria > Anthozoa > Malacalcyonacea > Clavulariidae > Trachythela > Trachythela sp. YZ-2020. The sequence goes on along the minus strand of JADLSH010000236.1, from coordinate 798,084 downwards.
GGTGGATGATTTTGACGATATTCTCCAAGATCCCATAACTTCAACAGAAATAGAAAACGTTCTTGCAACATTGCCGAACAACAAAGCACCTGGCGATAACGGAGTAACTTATGAACATTTTAAGTATTCTGGCGGTATGTTTGTGAGTAAACTAGTAATACTTTATAACAAGATTGTTGAATTTGAGCATATTCCCAAACAATTTAAACTGGGAATTAAGATATCAATACCGAAAGGGGGGAAACCTTCTGCTTCAAAATTTGATGAGTACAGAGGCATAACTTTGCTTTGTTGCTTCAACAAGGTTCTCGAGCGCGTCATGCTTAACAGAATTCAAAGTAAGCCACGATGTCAACCTCATGGACTACAAGGTGCCTATCAATCTGAACGTGATGCGTTGACAACTTCATTTGTAATCGATGAATCAATTAAACATTGCTGTGAAGAAAATGACAAATTATTCGCCTGTTTTGTTGATGTCTCTAAAGCCTTCGACAAGTTATGGATAAACGGAATGCTGTTCAAGCTGTATTATAACGCAAAAATCAAGGGAAAGTGTTGGAGACTCATTAAAAACTGGTACTCAAACATGGAGGAATATGTCTTTTACCGTGGAATACGTTCCCGTCATTATAGCATCTTACAAGGCACGCGACAAGGAGGTGTTTTGTCACCATGGTTATTTCTTCTGTTTATAGACGATTTGATCAAGGAACTGGATCATTTATCTGCTGGAATAATAATTAACAAATTGTATGTGGGATCCCCAATGTTTGCGGATGATTTAACTTTAATGTCGAGATTAAAAGGAGGACTTGATCGTATGCTCTCTCATTTACATGAATATAGCCTTAAATGGAGACTTTCGTTTAACGAAGGGAAAACGGTAGTTCTAACATATGGGGAGAAAAGGCGTAAAGGAGAAACAAACAGAAAATGGTTTATCGGGAATAAAGAAGTTGCAGAGAAAGAAGTTTGGCATAATCTTGGAAAAGTTTGGCACACAGATTCTTCAAGCTTAGTTCCAATTTTGGAGGCGGTTAAACAGGCTGTTAAGTTATGGAAAAGGATTGGCCTACCGAAACTGTTATATGGATCAGAGCTCTGGAAACTTAATCAAGCGAAGTTGCAAAAACTAGAAAAGGTACAAAATACATTTCTCCGTATTTGTTTGGGATTACTGGGAGGAACCTCGGGTTCTGCCGCGCGCGGAATTCTTGGACTCTGGTCTATTCAAGCTGAGATTGACAAACGTAAACTTATGTTCCTCAGACGAATGATATGCGCAAGTGAACATATCATTTATCGCAGAGTATTTATATTACGATTAATCAGATGGAAATGGAACCCAGACAAAATGACTGGTTTCATACCGGATATCATAAAAATTTTGGAGAAATATGACCTGTGGGAGCATATGGATTCCTTCTTGCAAACTGGGAGTTTCCCTAGCAAGCACCTGTGGAAAACAATAGTTATTGACAACATAAAACGCCTAGATAATTCATTATGGAAAGGAAAAATCCAGGGTTATAAACAGTTGCGATTATACAATCACGTTATTCGAGAATCAACACCCAACGCATGGTTTATTCTAAGTCAGGAAAATTTCGAAATGGCTAATCATGTTTTAACGATTGTCAGGATTCTCTGTGGCTCATTTTATGTAAATGGGGTGCGGTTTGTCGATGAAGATGAGCCATTTTTCTGCAAGTCTTGTAACCGTGACTGCGTACATCCGGTAAAGCATGGGCTATTGTACTGTCGTGATACAGTGGTGTCGAGAGAAACATTTTGGAACTGTGCAATGGATTACTTCCCAATAGCATTTGTAAGGGAGCTGAACAGCTTGGATGATGATATGTTTCTGTATGCTTTATTTGGCAATTTTGAATCGGTGCAGCAGGTGCTCACTGTGGAGTTGATCAAACGTTTTTGTGCCATTGGGGCTGAATTTATCTCAAATGCAGTCAAGACTGTTTGCTACATTGAAACATTTTTAGTATAACTACTTAAATATTTAATTTTTCTTAATTGTAAAAAATACCAAAAATATGGACAATTTTAGAATAGGCAATTATTAGTTAAATAATTTTTCTTGTATCTTCAGATATGGAGGCAATAAAGAATTTCACTACTACGAGTGCTTACTACTACGAGTGCTTACTACTACGAGTGCTCACTACTACGAGTGCTCACTACTACGAGTGATCACTACTACGAGTGCTCACTACTACGAGTGCTCACTACTACGAGTGCTCACTACTACGAGTGCTCACTACTACGAGTGCTCACTACTACGAGTGATCACTGCTACGAGTGCTCACTACTACGATTGCTCACTACTACGATTGCTCACTACTACGAGTGCTCACTACTACGAGTGCTCACTACTACGAGTGCTCACTACTACGAGTGCTCACTACTACGAGTGCTCACCAAAAATTTTGAGTCGATGCAATTATTTCTTCTTGAGTTACGGAGTTTTGAAAAATATTATTACTGACGTCAGAATTTATTTAAAAGCTATAAAACACAATTTAGTTTAAAAATGCTTGGTTAAGGTTAGGAAGTTACGTTTGGCTAAAACTCACCCTTAGGTTACCATTTTATTCTTGGCTGCTATGTTGGTGTAAAAACTGGCGCAATTTTGTACACCAACATGATGACCAAGAAGCAAGTGCTCAAATAAAGCCGAAAATTAACCTAAATCCATGTTTAACTTATTCAGGTTGAACAATGGGACTTGAATGAGAAGGGATTTTGTTATGACAGGGAATGGTTGATTGTCAATGAATCTGGATCTTTCATCAGTCAAAAGCGAGAACCACGTTTATGTTTCATCAAACCATACATTGATTCGAAAGAAAATATTCTACGGCTGCAAGCACCAGGTAATGTGCAGGAATTAATATTCTTCAATATAGAATTCAAATCAATCAGTTGACGTTTGTGATTTCGTATGAATCATATATAGAACTTATTGTAACATATTAAGTAATTTTAAATCAAATGTGAAATGATCTAAAACATACACTTCCTGAACTTGCTTGGGTGCACGTAAGACAATAGTATACGAGTTCGAGGCTGGGAATGACTTAATTATAACTAACTTACATACTAGGAACAAATTGTTAGCCGGGAGTTCAAGCCATTGTTTCGTGTGCACTGAAGAAAATTTGGGTAGACAGGTAGTTTCTATTAACCATGCAAAAAGGTTTAGCTATGATCCTGTTTATTTACGTATAAATTCTAGCCTACTACTACCATACTACTAAACCTACATATTGTTTTGTTTCATACAATGTAGAAATGCCCGAGTTTATCCTTCCACTTCGTATGTCGACTGGGGATTTGAACAGCCAGAGGAGCAACATAATAGTCCAACCACGTATATGTGGAGCAAAGTAAGTCTATTTTATAATTATAATGTTTTGTATAGACCCAAGAATTAAGAATATATTTTCTGGTTAATTTCTTCAGCATTAGAGACTTTAAAGTTATTTGACACAACCGGCTCTTTTTATACAGAGTATCGGGAATTGATTGTGGTGACGATGTATCCAGGTGGCTGACGTCATTTCTAAAGCAAAAATGTCGTTTAATAAGACAAAATCCAAAGGTCATCAGGAGGAACAATTTAAATAAAGGTATACCTACAAAATGCCAAAATCCTGATTGAAGAAAGCAAATTATACTACATCCCTTAATTACAAGCACCAATTACAAAAGTACAAGATACATCTAAGAGACCAAGGGAAAGCGTCAACATTATCTCACTCTGATAACTGCCCCGGCAGTTTGCTGGACGACCATCATATGCTGCACGACCATCATCTGCTGGACGACCATCATCTGCTGGACGACCATCATCTGCTGCATGACCATCATCTGCTGCATGACCATCATCTGCTGCATGACCATCATCTGCTGCACGACCATCATCTGCTGCACGACCATCATCTGCTGCATGACCATCATCTGCTGCATGACCATCATCTGCTGCACGACCATCATCTGCTGCACGACCATCATCTGCTGCACGACCATCATCTGCTGCATGACCATCATCTGCTGCACGACCATCATCTGCTGCACGACCATCATCTGCTGCACGACCATCATCTGCTGCATGACCATCATCTGCTGCATGACCATCATCTGCTGCACGACCATCATCTGCTGCACGGCCATCATCTGCTGCACGACCATCATCTGCTGCACGACCATCATCTGCTGCACGACCATCATCTGCTGCACGACCATCATCTGCTGCACGACCATCATCTGCTGCACGACCATCATCTGCTGGACGACCATCATCTGCTGGACGACCATCATCTGCTGCACGGCCATCATCTGCTGCACGACCATCATCTGCTGCACGACCATCATCTGCTGCACGACCATCATCTGCTGCACGACCATCATCTGCTGCACGACCATCATCTGCTGCACCACCATCATCTGCTGCACGACCATCATCTGCTGCACGACCATCATCTGCTGCACGACCATCATCTGCTGCACCACCATCATCTGCTGCACGACCATCATCTGCTGCACGACCATCATCTGCTGCACGACCATCATCTGCTGCACGACCATCATCTGCTGCACGACCATCATCTGCTGCACGACCATCATCTGCTGCATGACCATCATCTGCTGGACAACCATCATCTGCTGCACGACCATCATCTGCTGGACGACCATCATCTGCTGCACCACCATCATCTGCTGCACGACCATCATCTGCTGCACGACCATCATCTGCTGCACGACCATCATCTGCTGCACGACCATCATCTGCTGCACGACCATCATCTGCTGCACGACCATCATCTGCTGCATGACCATCATCTGCTGGACAACCATCATCTGCTGCACGACCATCATCTGCTGGACGACCATCATCTGCTGCCCGACCATCATCTGCTGCACGACCATCATCTGCTGCACGACCATCATCTGCTGCACGACCATCATCTGCTGCACGACCATCATCTGCTGCACGACCATCATCTGCTGCACGACCATCATCTGCTGCACGACCATCATCTGCTGCACGACCATCATCTGCTGGACGACCATCATCTGCTGCACGACCATCATCTGCTGCACGACCATCATCTGCTGCACGACCATCATCTGCTGCACGACCATCATCTGCTGCACGACCATCATCTGCTGCACGACCATCATCTGCTGCACGACCATCTGCTGCACGACCATCATCTGCTGCACGACCATCATCTGCTGCACGACCATCATCTGCTGCACGACCATCATCTGCTGGACGACCATCATCTGCTGCACAACCATCATCTGCTGCACGACCATCATCTGCTGCACGACCATTATCTGCTGCACGATAGAACACAATCATTTACTTTATTCTGTTTCCAGACTTCACGATGTTAATTTTTTGGACACAAAATGAACGACCTACCGCATGTGTTGCTTTGCCGGCTAAAATTGATTTGGCCAACTTAATTGTGCCATACATGTTTCATTATCAGCCAGGGGCCGGTTGTACGAAGCCCGTTTAGCCTATCCGGTGGATAATCCGAATATATCGATCAAGTCTATACATTCATCGAAAAACCAAGCTTAAATTTTTCAACTTGAATAGAACAATTATGTTTGCTACTACATATTAAATGCATAAGATTTAAGTTCAGTCATTCACAAAATGTGTGAAAGTGTTATTTAATTTTGGCTTATCCACCGTTTAAACTAAACGGCCTTCGTACAACCGGCCCCAGAAACATTGGATTAACATTAGTTTACTATCCCATGATTATAGATGATTGCAGTAATGGCCATGCTCTTTCTCTTGCAAATAACTCTCAGTTGGTGGTGATCACTGAAGCAAGCTGCTTGGATCTTCTAGAAAACATCAAATCCCTAACTCCTAATGGAGAGGTAAAAATGACCATGTTAAATAACCATGTATGTATATTACTTTTTCAATACCTTTGATATTTATAGACATGTGAACTGACAGTGGAAACGCTGATTCAGCGATTTCGACCGAACTTGGTTTTTTCTGGAGTTCATTCTTATGAAGAAGAATACTGGAGTTCTGTAACAATCGGTAACTGTGACTTTCAGGTAGGTTGCTTTATTTGTGTTTCAGTACTGAATTTAACCGAACGTCTTATAGTTGAGTTTACCATGCACTTGGAAATACAGTATATGCTAAGTATATGCATATACAAAGTTTTTTACAGTGTATCTATAAGGTTTAATCTATATACGGTCTGTTATTGGGATATTTTTACTGAATTAAAGCAAGGTTTGAATTTTGTCTATAATTTAACGTATTTTATAGAATTGTCTTATTAATGTCTTATTTTTATATTTACGTGCAGTACTTGCATTCTATAGAAGTATATTATATACCCATAGGCATAGCTCTATGATATATCTTTGAAAATTTATGTGTCTAAAATAATTCATCCATGCAAGCATTGAAAACATTTTATGAAAATGTCTTCTAGATTAACTGGTTGATTTTTGAAGATTTTACATCCTCATATATTTACTACAGAAAATCAGATTTTCCACTAGAAATTTATAGATACAACACTCAACATTAGAAGTTTAAATTTTCTAAAAATGCAACAAATGTATTCACAGTAAAGGTGTTTTTCCAGATTTTAACCTTTTCGTTTAGTGTTGTGGTGTATGTTTTCGCTGTCAGATGATTTCTGTTGATCCCAAGAGCGGAGAACGATCCAAAGAACCGATGCGAACGCTGGCCAAGCTTAGAGGGAGCAAGGTATGAATATCTCTCAAAATTACGTGTCTGTATAGGCCTTGTAGTAGTTACTTTCATAGTTTTGCTGGTATACGTTTTCTGCAGTACAAGTTCTGAAGTATATATTAGGCTATATGGCTAATTCTGTTTATCAGCCAAATTTTGTTTATGACTAGTCCATAGGCCGGGCATGGCCGTGGCAGAGTAGCTCTAGCAGAAGCTTCGTGTGCTGCATGTTTTAACTGGAGGAGAGCACAGGGGAGACTTAATTCTATTTAGATGAGATGAAGAAAACCATATCATTTCTACTTGGATGAAGAAATATATCGCACGAGTAAAATATATCGGTGAAATACGGTGATTTTTAGAAAAATGAATACTGTATTCTTAATAGAGATAATAAAATGATACCTTCAATATTCGATAGTACGTATGTTTCACCTTATTTCTTTGTTTAGATACCATTTGGTGTTCATTTGCAGCAGAAAGTTTCTGAAACAAAGCCACAACTTTGCGTTGGAGATCTTGTTACTGGTTCTTAAAGACGACTGAAAAATGAGCTAAAATAACGTTTCTTTATAATGTACATTTAGAGGAACGTGTACTATGCAGAAATGAATGAGTAAGAACAAGAAGTCCATAAAATCAGGGTTTTGAGTACCTCATTCTTGTCAAAAATGCAAATTATGCAAATAAACATAATTGAATAGATTTAGAATTTATCATATGTATTAAATTTATATGTAAACATTAATTATATATATTATATAACAATACTAACAATGCTATGACTGCGTAATGGACCAGCACGCAACATAAAACCGTAGAATGCATTTATAATTCAAACGGCGAGGCGATGTTACCATTAATGAATGATAGTCTTCGATAGCACCCAACTAGCATCCATAGCTCGGGTTGCATGTTCCCTTATATACTGTACCATGGATCCATCGCGTTTAAACGAAAATGCATCTTGTGTGTTTGAGAACCAACTAAGGCCAGAATGCATGAGTAGGGGAGGTTACAGTCACCTTACATTCATGACAATTATCTGAATTACCATACCCCCACAGTCCTCCCCAGTAAACTATTTTGCCCCCCCCCCAATTAAAGGTCTCTTTTGTCCAAAATGTAAGCAAAATAGACGACTTAGCTCAGAAGAGTGTTATGACATTTCCGTTTAGATGAGATATATAAAAAATTGTTACTGAAAATGCGAAAAATCAAGCCCCAGAGACTCAGGAATACGACCCCCCCCCAATACCTCCCACAGGTTCACACATCTCCAGGGACCTAACAGGAAGGTCGCCCCGAGGGGTCCGTCACGGCAGAAATCTCGTACACTCAACTCAGAAATCACGGTTCAGAAATCACTGAAATCAACTAGAAATAAGATGATTTCGAAATCATAAATCACAAAAATACTAGTGAAAGGCTTGAATAGTGGGACTGTGGGAACGAAATTGTGACCTTTTTGCGTTTTTCTGACGATATTTCATAACTTTCACGATATATTCCGATTTCAAATTGCTCCAGAGTTTGAGTAAATGCTTTACAAACATTAAAATATACCAACACTGCTGTAACTGATATCTTCCGCAAATCTTGAAATCAGTGTTGAAAATTGAAATCAGTAGAAATCAGCTCAGAAATCAAGTGATGTCGAAATCTCGTACGCTTTGGACGGTCGTACTGACGAATTCTTAAAAAAGGCGGTATTTTGGCTCAAGTTGTTTCTCAAATCGCATCGCCAACAACTTATTTGTTACAATTTCATTCTGAAATTATCATGTATTACTACATCAGCTGCTTTTAACGATCTTTTTGCCAAAGATTTTACCAAACTGTTCACCCAATTTCACCATTTCAGGAAATTCTCCAACTTCTGCCGGTGGTCTTCCGGTGGTCAGCTTGCGGGTAAATGCGGGTCATAATTGGTGGCCGTGCGTTCAGTAGACTGGAGACGAGAACAACTTTACAATGTTTGACTAAACTGGTCAATATTTATAGGGCAAATGTAGTATTTTATATTTTCGTTATTTATTATTTGTATTAAACTTTGTATGTAAGAAATATGAAGCAACGAAAAAATGAGAAAAACTCAAACAAAAATTTTTTAAACGAGAGGCCCAGACGGGGTTCGAACCCGCGATCTTCGGTTTACGAGACCGACGCCTTACCACTTGGCCACTGAGCCTTAACATTCAACTTCGTCCAAAATAGTTGTATATAAAGGCTATTATGTTGATCCACACCACAGAGTAGACACTATACAGAGGTTTCACTTCAGGCAAAATGCGTAACCGGCCGCTATTCTGTCTGATGATGACTTTAAAATAGAGTGGAAAATTTACAGTCTCTCAAACTCGTCTTGTTTTATTCATATTTTGAATTTCAAAATGACATTACTCTCCAGAATTTGTTTTTTTTCTTTATTTTCTTAAATTATCGGCCGGCCGCCATGTTCCTAGCCAGTGCGGTAACGAGAGGCATTCACCCCCCCGAACAAGATGGCGGCCGATATTTTCGGAAAATAACCGGCATAAGAGACCCTTGTTATTTTCTTTATAACGGTTTACCTTGACTGAAGTTGTGATTAACAACATTAAATAGTTAACTCGAATTTTTGCGGTATTTTTACGTCTAAAAATGCCCTCCATTTTGAATGTTTTCGGGGGGGTGAAAGCCTCTCCTTTGCGCACTGGCTAAGCATCGGTTACGCTCAAAACATTAGGATTTGATACACAGTGAGGCCTCTTTATAGTGTCTACTCTGTGTCCACACGTTTCTTTGATAATAAAGCACTGACCCGATACTATGGGCGCTTTCCATTTATTGGCCAGACCCAGCGGAGGGCCTAGATGGGGAGGGGGCTACCCAAAACAGTAAACATTATATTTTTTTAGCAATTTAACACCTAACAGTAAGAAATTTGGCATAACAGTTAAATTTTGCTAATTTACTGAAACTGTTAAAACTACGCAATTTCTTAAGCTACTGGTGTAACCACAGGGGCCCAGGCTCTATTTGCCCGCGCCCGCCTGTGACTTCCTTATATGTAACCACTGATATCAGCAGGCACGGTGGAAAAGACGGAGTTGGAAGTGCGGAGTGCGGAATCTATCAAAAAGTCTTTCTTTATAACGATAGGCAATCGATTTTTATCAGACTTCGTCTTTTCCACTTTATGGGAGCATAAAGTGGAAAACGCGGAGTCTGTCAAAAAAGTGCCCCTCAAAGCTAAAGATTTGTTTTTATGTAGAATCCGTCTTTTCCACTTTATGGGGGCATAAAGTGGAAAACGCGGAGTCTATCAGAAAAGTGCCCCTCAAAGCTAAAGATTTGTTTTTATGTAGAATCCGTCTTTTCCACTTTATGGGGGCATAAAGTGGAAAACGCGGAGTCTATCAGAAAAGTGCCCCTCAAAGCTAAAGATTTGTTTTTATGTAGAATCCGTCTTTTCCACTTTATGGGGGCATAAAGTGGAAAACGCGGAGTCTGTCAAAAAAGTGCCTCTCAAAGATTAACATTTGTTTTTAACTAGGGGATAAAGTGGAAAACGCGGAGTGTGTTAGAAATGCACTAAACTGCCTCAATAAGTCGCTGTTGACGCCATATAGTCTAGACAACAGTTAACAGTACCAGAAGCCAATTTTGAAAATATAAGACAATAACAATAACAACTACACACTTTTCTCCTTTGCTAAATTTAAGTTTATAATCTAAGATATGGATCAAAACAAATCTACCACAGATCTTTGCAAAATTGAAATTATTGTTGCGAGATGCGAATTATGCGTGCGATTTAAATAAATTAATCAGCATACCCTGGCCTATTCTGTGCTTTTAAGACAAAACAAAGTCCGGAGTCTACATAAAAACAAATGTTTATCTTTGAGGGGCACCTTTCTGACAGACTCTGCTTTTTCCGCTTTATGCCCTTTTCCACTTTATGCCCTTTATAAATACGTCGAGAATTCTTTGACCTCTAGTAGGTTTAGAAACCAATTGTTGTAAATTATGTTGGCTACAGAAGTTTTTAATTGGAAGTTGGTTAATATCTCCCGCGATTATTAATCTTGTTGAAGGATCTGAGAGTAGAATTTCTTCACATTTATCAGACAAATACTTAGTTAATATGTTGGAGAATGTCTTAGCCATTACTTTCCATCCTAGACTCTCGTACAATACGGTTGAAGTGGAAAACAAACTTTATAAACACATAACAGAATGAAACTGTAAACACTGACCATTGTCATTGACTGAATATAATCTGAATAAAATTCAAAGAACTAAGCCTAAGGAATGAAGTTGAGGCCATGCGTGTGAAATACACAAAACAAATGTAAAGAATTTCTTAAACGGACAAGATTATATTATGTAAAATAATACAAAATACAGTGTACACATTTGCACAGTAAAATAACACCAATAAAAGACAGTTGCGTGATTTAGTCAGACGAACATTAAAAGTTACAGTATGTATAAATTATGAATGTTGTTGTACGTGTAATAAATATTTTAGGATTCGTGTTGAACATATTAGTCTTTGCTGCTATCCCTTTTTTCTTCATATTTGACCCTGCAAAATAGAATTTGTTGTTGAAACGATTGCTCATATATAGGTATATTACTTATATATAGAACAGAATAAACTGCTTGGTGAACTCAGTTTAATCATACGTACTGTATGTAACTGTCAACAAACAAAGAAACAAAGAAACAAACAAACAAACGAACGAACGAACGAACAAACAGGCAAGCAAACAAATGAACGAACTAGTAAACAGACAAGCAAACAAATTAACTTAAAACAAACAAACAGACAGGCAAACAACAAACAAACAAAAAGAATAAAAACCTTGTCTTAATCAGAAATTGAGCCATTCCAACAGCTTCTGGGTTGCCACTAATTGTGACAATTCTTTCCCCAGAACCGTCTGTTTCATCAGCGATCTTGATTGCTGCTCCAGATTTATTTCTACAAAGTATTTGAAAGGAAACTCTGTGTAAACTATTGACTTATATCAAGTATCAAACCACACAATACTATACTTAACTACACAATTGCATACGTTAGTATACCACTGCATAACTTTATATTTTATTGAAATATTGGGCATGTTATACTGAAGTACAATTGGATATCATGTATTACCAACCACACGGCACACGATGGTTTAGTACATTACGTACGCAAATAATATAAGTAATATATAATAAATAAAATAAATTATACATTAATTACCTGATTTCGCTGATTTTCACACCACGTTTTCCAATAACACCACCTGCATACTAAATACAGAAAAGGTTTACATTAAAATTATAATCAAACGTTTTACGTCTTTATGTATAAAGTAGCTCTCCCAATATTTTATCTGGCCTCAAGGAAAGGCACAGGGATGGATCCAGCATGATCTGATAGGGGGGGGGGTGCTAGGCGGGTGCTGGTCATGAAGCAGGGTGTGGCCGGCGTCAAGGGGGTCATCTTGTCAGAAGGCCTAGATTGCCTAGATGGTCAAAAAGGCCCATCAATGGCCAGATATTTGATTTTTGTTTGATAAATGCCCTGTCAAATCCAAAATTCAGATTTGATATGGAATTTGCGCCCCTACTGCACCCCCCTTGGCCAAACATATGAGGGGTGCGCACCCCCCCCTGACGTCATACAAGTCGAAAATCTCGTTTCTCGCGTGGGGCTCCGCATGCATTTCGTGGAGAACAATGAAACACGCGAGTCTTTCAAAGCATGTTTGTTTTCGAAATTCCAAGTTTTAAAAAATAGATATAGCATTTGATCTACTGTGTCAGTTTATGGCCAACTAAGTGTGGATTATTACATGTAAGACCGAAGAAAATGTTGGATATTTACTGCTTATGACTTGTTGCAGCTCTCTTCTGAACAGCTAAGCCATTCATCATCGGTTCAATCACTTTACCGGCGTCCGACGTTTTCGCAAAGCGGCGGGCAGGTGAAACGGGCAGTATGAGTTTCGACCGTGTCCGTTTCACACATAGAGGAAGAGTTTTCTTCATCATTTAAATTATCTTTATTGTCAGACGTGCTGGCCAATAGAGCTGGAAATACTGCAAATACGTGCAGAAACTTTACATCCCACTGTTCGTGATGCGACCCTCGCGTACAAAAACGGCCAACAATGCCGCTTGAAAAAGCAAATGTATACTATTTTTTTCTCCGATGTCACGTACAAATATCGTTGTGGATTTTAGAATTAATTTTGTGCTTTTTTATGCTTCTCATTTGTTTGAAAAAAGTTTTTCGGCAAAGAAACGCTATATTTGTTTGCGAAGTCCCGCGAGTTACACGCGATATCTAAATGTCCCGCCCCTCCCGCCACATATAGGAAGAACGTTACCCCTGGACATAAAACCCTAGGGAGCCACCTTAAGAGACAAAGGATGAGCTGATATGACTGTGGAAATATGAGTATACTAAGTGAAGAGGATGCCCAGGATAGAGTGTATTGATGTTCTCTGAAGTACTCTGGGGGTTATCTAAGTATAAACAAGTATAAATCCCATGCAGCATGTACTTACTCGACTTGGTATGGACATAGTTTCTGTCATGTATTCATCATAGTCCTCGCTTCTTTTGCGTCTTCCTAATAACAGAATGAACAAATATTGTCACAAGACTATATACCATATCATCATGCCAGTAAGCGTTTAAATTTATTCGGGTATAGAAATACAAGCCAGGTTGTACAAGCTGCTTGAAAGAGTAGATATAACGAAGATTTGTTCCTTCTCCGCACAAGATACTACTAGTTCAAATAAAATACGAAGTAGTAAAGTACATGCATACAGTATGTCCTAACCAGATGCCATATGGTCCTAACTTTGTTAACAGACACACTTTGGAAAGATATCTTACTTATAATTGTTTTGTTTTGTGAAAACACCGCGTACTATATCTATTCGGCAAATATTTGACAAAAAATATACGAGGTGTTTCAACAAAACAAAACATAACATTACAGTTATTTCATCATGCAATGATGCAAACATACAAGAACTTTAATATCGTACTTGAACTTGCGTTTCTCGATGAGTAACGTGATGGCTCCCTCCTACTCTAAAAATATAAACGAAAAAATTATATGAATTATACAGAAACACCTTTTTATGAGATCTCATCTGGACCTCTTTACGAGATCGCATGCGCGAGCTTTTTTCCAATTTTGTGATAATTTCCCCTTTCACTTCTAATGACTGTTGTCGTCGACTGAACATGTACGTATCGTATTGTATTTTTACTTAAAGGATGGAAATGAAGTTTCCTAACTTTCTTTACTTGAGTTTACTAGCAATATCCATTGAAGGTACTGTACACTCAAGTAAACAAGTAACGGAAACTTCACTTTTATCCACGTATTTCGGTTTCTTTTATTGCTACATCGGTAGCTTCTTAGAGATGTATGCAGTAGGAAAAACTTTTCCAAACGAGTAATTGTCACGCAGATGTTTCGATAAGATACGCGTATTATCAGTATATTAGAAATATATCAGTGCTGTTTCGATACATACCTCAAAATGATCTCTGTCATAATAATCTCTCTCGGATCTGCTTGGTCTCATGTAATTCTGTGGATAATACGGATCAACATGACCACGCACTGGATACTACAAAATAATACAAAATGAAAATGGTTGGAATGGAAGAGGCGGTATTCAGCAAGTGTTATACAGGGCAGCAGATGGACCAGGGACCATCAAATGACATTCTCTCTACTTGATATATTTCCCACTAAATACAATGACAACTATACAACAAAAACACAATATATGCGTGCAGCTCACCTCAACCATTATTTCACAAAGAGATTTCATACATAAATTTATGTTTTCTGGTTTGCCTAAAATGTTTAATAAATGTGTCGCATAAGTATAATTCTATTTGCAATGTAGTCATCAAAACATCTGATACATTTGCAACAGTCAACAAACCGCAGAGTTGCGAAAAAGCTGTAGGTTTGCGGGTATACCACCCGTGAGGAAGGTTTACTGGCAATGAGGAAGGTTGAAAGGGAAACATTGAATAAAACATTGCAAAGCAGTACGTAAGTCATCACTCAGTCATATTAACAGTACTTAAATACCCAAACGACAAACCTATACCCAGACAAAAGCCTGTATGTCGGAAAATTTCCAGTTATTTTGAGGAAGATTGGGGAAATATCTATGGAAAACCCAAAATCCAACCCGGAGGAAGGTTGAAATGGTATTGCAACTTTGACAACCTATATCTGCATACTTTACTGGAGAAGGGTTGACACTTATCTTTTTTACGGTATATACTATACCTGATAAAGTTATCATTCTTTCAGATGACATTGGCAAAGGATCGGTAGCAATCTGTAAGCATGCAAAGATACACAGAACAGTAAAGTAAATCAAGTTTTAAATATGTGCTTACCATCCAGGTTCTCATGGACCCTGTATAAAACTAAATGAAAATCATGACGTTGTTCAGGAACGTATGCTACTTTATTCAATGATATAATTATTTTATTGTATATGTGATTGTTTCTACTCAAATGATATTAGAAACAATATTACCTGAATATGTGCTCCAGATTTCTAAAATGTAAAGAAACAGTAATTGGTTCAAAGTACCGTACATTAGAGTGTTATGATAACAAACTAAGATAGATATAAGGTCTATAAGGCTCTTTTTTAAATTTAACACTTTTAATAAGAAACGAACAAATCTGCTCTCAAACACGGTGTTTACGGAGACTAGTAAACGAGTTTCCTGATTTTATAAAGAATTTGGGTGCAAATTCAAATAATGTAAAAGTAGTTATAAAAATAAGCTACGGAAATTATGCAAAAGTGTGGTAGAATAGATACAATCAAATAATTATATAGTATATATAAATATATTCAATATAATTCTAGAATACGCTACGAATGCCTTTTCATATTTCTTTCCAAGACTTTTAAATTTCTATTCCATTGAAAGTCTAAATATAGAAGTTAAAATATCGAAGTTACCTCACGAATTAACTTAATCTTTGATCCACCAGAACCAATGAGAGACCCACACTGACCAGATGGAACCATCATTTGAAATGTTAGGGGAGTGTATGAAGATCTGTCGTTGTTTAACAAGTTCTAAATTACGTGAGAACGTCAACAAGTTATTTTACTACAAACAATTATGCATCAAATCCAAATTGAGTGTTACTGGTCAAATTAAACTGGCCACACATGTCACATTTATCACCACAGCAAATATATCCAAAATTGATTACATAACTGCAAATTATTGTTGGTTGTCAAAGTCACTGTATAATTCAATCTAAAAATTTGCTGCAAGAGCATATGTTTTTATTACACGTACTATATAACTGACAACAGTATTTTGATAAGCAAAAGTACAGTAAGAAAATCTCAATAGTTCAGTATACAATAACTATCGTATATTGCACAAACAGGGTAATCGGTGCTTTAAAGTTAATGCAAACTACAATGCGAAAAAACTTAGCAAGGCATCAACACACAAAGCAATGAAACACTACTTACACAAAAATTCTTAGACGTTTGTTATTTTATCTAATTTACACGTACATGTGCAGCTGGTTAATAGGGAAATGTGATTGGGTGGAAACAGGTTTTGTAGCTTGCCAATAGTTAATGAGATTCAAGATGTGGAGTAGGTCAGAAGTAACTTGTTTAGGCCAAGGGTGAGAAGGTATCAATACTGTACATGTACTACAAGTGAAGGTGGAAGTATTACGAAATGGTAGAAGGCTGTGTGGAGTTCAAATGTGCTGGGTGGGGATCAAGGACCACAAACCACTGTCTTCAATGAAGGTAGTGGTACTGGAAATGGTACCAATTGGGGAATGGCAGATGAAATGGTACTAAGGTTGAGGTACTAAGGTTGGGGTTTGGTGGGGAACAAGGTCCACAAAGGAACATGGTGTTGAAATAGTCTAGAAGAGGGGATGGGATGACTAGGAAAAGGTCCAGCTACTCCAGCACTGGATTTTAATGGTTACCAATTAGGGCACAGCTGCTGCAAGGGTAGGGTTGGGCTTAGGTGGGGGACCAAAACTATTAATGATCTTCAGAAGGGAATTGGACAGTTAGGAGGAAAGGAATTACTGTAAGGACTAATGTACTGTAACGCAAGGAAATTAGGAAGGGTTGATCAGGTACTGTAAGTGGAGGTAATACTTGTAATGCTCCCAAAAAGGGTCCACATTTTCAAAATGGGGTTGTTGGGAATGGAAAGATGGAGGAGGCAAACCATGGTGGTTAGAAATTAAGTAAGGTGTTGAATGTTACGTTTGTGATGGTTAAATATTGGGTGGATTAAATGGAGGTGATTGCAGATGGAGGGGTTGTGGTGATAAATTTAAAAAGGAGTGGATTGAAAATTTAGTGCCACTTTTCTAAAAAGAAAATATTTTGTTTGGTTAATTTAAGTGGCAATAGTCAGAAATCCAATCCTAGTTACATTGAGTAGTACAGCTGTATAGTAACTACCTACTGTAAGGCATTTGTTGTAATAACGGATGGTCAAAAGTTCCACAACACATATTTCATTCTAATCCATAATAAACCCTTAGCTAATTAAATCATATTTCAGGTAAGTATATGCAAGCTTACACATAACATGTACAACAGTGTTATTGAAGACAGCTTGCTCAGTAATTTTGATAAGTCAAGTTATTGAAATAATTAGCACTTTCAAGTTACCTCTTCAATGGTTGTTACAATCAATTTAAAAGCACACATTACATTGCTGACACCACCAGTTACAGAAACAACTCTATGAAAGAAAATTACTGTAAAAATCTGATTTATATGCAAATAGAATATTGCTACACAATCATACAAGCAACGTTTAAACATAAATACAATAGATACTACTTAGAGCTTACACTAGAATATTACACTAAGGGTTCACCAGTTTACAGAAATATATTGTACCTTTCTTTGGATGCATTGTCACTTATATTAATGATAGCATCACTCTAAAGTTGAAAAGTAGGTGATCAGAACTAGTTTTATTGAAACAGTACTTAACATGTGTAACAGGTTTTACTCAATAAGCCTAAAATATTTTGTAGAAAGGCACCCATATTATTATGAGTGTCTAACGCCAAACAATTTTACTTCTCGCAGGGAAAGTATTGAGCCTTAATGGGTTAACCTGCTGATCATCATACCATGTTTCTTGTTAACCCATCAGCTACAATGCACCCTAAATTTTACTCAGTCTAATGCCAGATGATTTTAATACTTGTCAAGGGGGAAATGTTGGAAGTTAATGAAGAACATTTGAACCAAAACTAAATAGTCAAGGTTGGGAATTGAAAAATAGTGGTCATAGTCATTTCTGAAATAATACATGTATGAGACACTTTATTTAAAATATTATACAAAAAGATACAAATGTAGAATTTGTTACATGATTAATTTTACTACAGTTTGGTCACCACCCTCTCTCTCAATTGTTATATCAACATATCTACTGTATAACTGATTGTAATTGTGTTTTTCCAAGTGTAAATAATATCTGTATACTGTCACACTACATGTACTATATGCACAAAATAACTCACAGATTTCCTTAAATTTTGTATTGTTTGTCCACCCTAAAAATAAACATAAGCCACTAAACATACAGTAGAATAGTCACTCAGGTACTTAGTTAAAGGTTTGAAAAATTATTTAATAATCCCTTAAAATTATAGAAAGTATGTACCTTTCCAATTAATGTACCAGCCTCCTAAAATAGAATATTTAAGACATATTTAGACCACAAGTTACAATATAAATGTGTAAGCAAGACTTTCCAACTATGAAAATCATGGGTGTGGAAAATAGTCTGGGTAAACACACCATAATTCTGCTATTCATTTCAGGCTCGTTTGAGGAGGGGGGAGAAGGGGGCTAATTGATAAATCTAATATGTTTCTCTGCTGTGAAGGAAAAAAAGGAGGGGGGGGGGTTAAGTTTCTTTAAAGTAGGTTATTCGAGAGGGGACCCAATTTGATTGGGGTGAGGTTTAATAGAGGATTTACGGTATGCAGCGCACATAATTATCAAGGTTTGAAAACTTTTTGGATGCAATGCCACAACAAAATGCTTGCCCCAGAATTTGACCATTTATAGTTTTGACAATTTTGCAAAACGATTTGAATTGTCAAGAAGAAAGTTGCAGGTACTAAGGAAAAATTATGAAATGACTTGCATTACATTGGAGATGACCCAAACACTAAATATTGCCCATTAGGTGGTTTGATCAATCATAATAAATCGGTTCACAACGTATATAATAATTAGCCAATTAATCGGCGCAAGCCATATAATTTCGCATATAACTGCTCAATGTCGCACCAAAGGTGATTATCCCCAAAGTTGATTATAAAATAACTAAGATAACACGCATGCCAAAGAATTGATGACTTCTTTTTCGTCAAGATTATCAGATGGCTTCTGAGTTCCAGACGTCGTTGAGGAAGCGAGCAATTCATCAAAACACTCCCAAAGATTCATTTGGTTCTTCGCAGATGCTGATTTGTCAGTAGAACCAGCAGATGCACGCGTCTTCGGTGATCACAGCCTTCTTGAAAGACTTTTTTGACTTCCTGTAGCAGTACTTCGCGCCCTTTTCTGCAGTGAAGACGGTCTTGACAAGAGGATCGACAGTTGTTACAAGTTTTCATCTGTGAGAACATTCTCAAAATGAGATTTCACAGCATTGTGGAATTCTCGTTCCAATGTGCCAACCACTAGTGCGAACGCCAGCACATATGCAGGAATAACAACAAAATGGGAGTATTGTTCGAGCTCAGGAGTTTGGTATATTCTTCCAAAGGTTGAAATAGACAATGGAGGTTTTCCATCAATTTCCATTTTTTGGCTGTGGGTACTTGGATGTCGTGATCTGTAGCATACAACGCAATCGCATTTTTTATCTCGAGCAATGGCTGCAGGAGATAAAAGGTGATATTATACCTCAAATTCAAATTCTCCAATTTGACAGGTGATGTCCAAGCAAAAACATGAACATGTTTGACCCGACAATGTGACAGGTGCATGTCCAGCTTATATTTCAAGCTCTGATTCTAAATGATTGCCACATGGCACTTTGTCAATGGTATTCACTGTGCCATTGTTGATGTCCCAAGCACAAACTTTAACGAAAGTTGTCTGTCATGAATAAACACCTGGTTTTTCAATGCTATTCTTGTACTTCCAGATGTCTCTTTCATGCTTTCTCTTCCTCTATGGCTGATAGTGCTTGAAAATCCAATGGTAGTGGTGAGTTGTTTACATTGATACCAGTACATCATCTTGAGGAACTAAATTCCAATACGTAGCTGTTTTTGTGCCATATTAAGAGAAGCTCAGAATGCTCAGAATCAATTGTGAGATTGGAAAAAGGTGGTGGTAGTGACATGTTGACAGCATGTATTTTATATAACAAAGTTTAAGAAAATTCAAACACTAAATGGTCTATTTCTTAAAAGAATGACTTTGCAACAACTTGAAAGAACAAGGAGCTATAAGCCTATAACTGCATATTTTACGTGCCTCTCTTCTGTGTCAGACTGACATGTCACTGGAGAGGCTATGATTGGCATTTATGGCAAACAATGTGATCAGTGACAGACACTTCTGGACAAATATTGGAGGTGCGAACTTAGGTTGCCAACATATAACAACCCTTTTGTTGCTGCAAATCTCAGTTCTTAAAACCTTTTTGGCTTACATTTCATGCAAATTTAGTGAATATATAACTATCAAGGCTTTCGTGGTTGTAAAATCATTGATACAGCTTTGTTACAAAGTTAATCAGCTATCATTCAAAGGCTTTGAGAAATTATTGAGGGCAGGTGGTCACCCCCTTTGCCCCCCCCCTAGTGTCCACCACTGAATGTGTTGCGATAAAAATATTTACATCATGAGAAAATGGAAAGTTAACCCCCTTCCCCCTTCGGACATCCTCATACATACTATTAACAGTAGATTTTACCATCCCCAGGCACCACCAATTTGCTCTGTGGAGGGGGGAAGGTTGATCTTTTGGCCAATTACAAACAAATAGGCAAATTATTGGTTGATTAATCTGCTCATCTCTACAATGCATCAAGCAATCAAGTAATCAACAATCAATCAGTTGCATCCAATGTACAAATTGAAGGTGTGAGTAAAAACTTTATTAAATCAAATTTAATTATACATTCCTTTTAATAATTATCACCAGATTTTTGCAAAGGCCTCTTTACAGTTTACACACTAAGGCCCCTAAAAGTTGATCTTTAGTTTCTAGTCTGCCGCCCGCACCTTTTTGTAGAAAGTATTATTTTAGGACTATTCCGGTGTTTACAATTCAATTTCTACTTTTGTAGAACAAGAACGGCGGACCAGAAACTAAGGATCAACTTGTAGGGGCCTAACCTAAATTAGTACTTGCCAACGCAGCAACTTGTACTTGCCAAGCATTGATAAATTAGGAACAGGTATCATTTTATCATGTCATACCAAAAATTGAGTGCAGTGCAAAGGCCACCTCATGTAACCAGATAAGGAGTAAAGTGCTTAAAATTCCTCCTACCGTGCAGTACCTCCAAAAGTCTGTTTACCAATGTGACAAAACAACCAACCAGCACAACATATCTAATCACTAGAACTATTCAATAGTGTATAAAGTCAAGCTAGATATATCTAACCTTGCCATTCATTAAAAACCTCAGTGTCAGTATATCATCATCTCGGTCTGATTCAGACATCATTCGCGCCTTCTTTCTTCTATCGCTCATTCTATGGTGAGAAATTCCATGTTAAAAGCCTTAAAGCCCTGTTTAGAATTGCCGCGATAACCCGCTATCTCTTTTTTATTGTATTAATTAAATATCAGTATATATTATTTTCTTTATAGCAATACAGAGATAACGTAAAATATTTCAATAAAACCTGCAGATAAAATCGATAAATACCGTGGAATTTTAAATTACTTCGTGGCGTCTCCACACTGTGACCACACGTAAATATTTTATACTCGCAATAAAATCACAATTTTACACAAAATTTTAACTTCCCGATAATTCTACAAAGGGCACTTCCTCAATCCTTTTGTGTGGAAGCAAATCTTAAACTAAAAATCAACTATATTTGCCTGAAAACGACACGCTACTGTATACTTTATATATATTTCGGGGATTATCATAGAATTCTAAACTTACCTCTAGTTAAGTAGTAATTCGGCGGCGATTTAGATCAGGAATTCACGGAGAAATTGGTAACAAGAGTAGAAGGAGAATCAGGAACGGTAAAGAAAGGGAAACGAGCAAAATATACAATGATTTTACGTCCAAATTTTATAGTTTTTGTCTCAAATCTCAAAAAATATTTTCCACGTCGTTGATCGATTTATTCCATTTGTGGTGATGTGGTTGGAGGACACATGTGTCCTAAAAATACCCAAATTGTACCCTAATATATTCAAAAGTGGCCAAAAATATCCAAAAATGCCCAAAAGTACCTAGTCACATCCCCTAGAATATCCAATCTCGTACCCAGAGTATACAAAATACCCAAAGGTATCCAAAAACATCCTAAACTTTCCTAAATATTCAAAAACATCCCAAAGTATTCACACTTGTATCCAACGGTACCACCACTGTGGTACCACTGACCGTGCATGGTGAAAACGGAGGAGGACTTTTATACATTTTTTTTATGGCAACTTCTATAAATTCTGAAAGTATTTCCGTAACATATATTGACGAAGAAGATATCACGGGGAACTTTAGTCCAGTGAGAAAAGGTAATAATAATACTTGTAACTCGGATCTCATTCTATCATTTCTAATATATTACTACAATCTCTAAATTTCATCAATGATCCATGGGCCAACATTTAACCCCCTCCAACCCTGTGGATGAGAATGTCTGTGGGGTGTCTTCTGGAGGTTCCACACTCCACAGAGGTTTTTACACACCTTCTAGCGCAATGGTTGTGCAATGGAGCATTAAATTCACTGATGTTTTTTTCTGCATCTCACTCGATTGAAATTGATGTAGAAGGTTTAGGTGGATGGAAATTTCGAGTGAAATATTATATACAATATTTTAGACCTGAACGGGAACGGCTGCGAAAAATGCAACTCTAAGTCCTCCAACAGGAATTGAATCTGCGGCCCTGCGATTCCGGTGCAGCGCTCTGACCACTGAGCTAGCTAGCTTAGCTAAACCTTCTACATTAAATTCACTGTTCTTAAAAAGCCTTTGGCTCTGTGGAGGAGAGAGGGTTCAATCTGTCTACATTTTTTCCAATGGGTTAGGGAAAAAGTTACACATTTGAAATTTCTGAGGGAATGTCTTTTTGTCACCACTTTGATCCAGTGGCTTCGCCAGTCCGGGTCTCCAGGAGAAATGGGGTCCAGACCCCCCACTTTCCTCCAAGTCTTACTTTAGGCCATAACACATGATGAAGTTGAAAACATAGTCAAAGACAAAGTCTATAACAAATATAATGCACAAAAGATGGTGGCCATTTGCAAATAAAATTGCACCACTGACCAGTGGTACTTCATGTTGCATGAACATTTTGGACCTACCCTAATGTCTTTTACCCTGGAATATACTTTATCATGTGATGTGCTTGGATATATTTAAAAAAAAAAAAAAAACCCAAATGCGGCGGCTATTTCGTAATGTGAGCGCTGATGAGAAACCGGGAATTTTCATGAGCTTCTATGAGCATACAGTATGCCAACACAGCAATCTTCCCAATCTAGAGACAAAATACTGTTAATTGCAAAAGTTTCAAAGGTGGCTTTTTGTCAACTCCGATATTTGTCTTATATATTGCCTTTGGTATATTGCCTGATTGATAACATACTCAGCAAAGCTGGACAAATAGTATTGTTACGGCAAAGCGAATCCAGCTTATGCTGTCAGAACAAGGCAAACATGTTAGTCTCGCTGAAAATTTGTAAAACTTTTTGGATTCTTTTTATGCTTTTATATAACTGTGTACATACATCTAGACTGTATCTTTTTTATCACAATTGAACAATTATGGCAATTCAACAAATGAATATAATAATAGGACTAAGATCTGCAGGAAAAGGCTACAAATTGAGGACACCAGTTGATGACCGTAGATCTCGATATTTTGACAATGTGACACTGGATGACAGCTCGGATGATGACAATGAAATCATTCATCCATCTGGTGAAGGTACTGAAGCATTTTGTTAAGTCTGCATTTAGTTATCTATTTTTCAGTTGAATATCACTTACTAGGCTATCTATGGTAAATTGTTTCCAGGTTCTTGACACCAACCCCCCCCCTCCCAAAGATATCCTCCCCAGAAAAAGTCAGCATCAACTAGCTTGTGCATTTGAAATTTTGATTGATGACATTTTTACATTATCTATTTAATTGGACTGGTAGGGCAATCGTGCACCCTACTGAGAATTTACAACAAAATATTGTTATATTTGTATACTACAATATTTACTTGTTTAACCCATTAGCTTGCAATGCACCAGATGCACCCTACTTTACTCATCTGATGATTTTACTCATCAGTGGTAGGGTACTGCCAGAACTACAGAACATCTCAATATTTAATCAGCCTCAGACATTTATTGTCCTGTACTACATTGTATATTGTCCTGTACTACAAGGGGGGTGCCGCCCCCAATAATTTCCCAAAGCCTTTGAATGATAGCTGATTAACTGTGCATGAAATTTAAACCAAAATGGTTTTAAGAACTGAGATTTGCAGCAAGGAAAGGGTGGTTATATGTTGGCAACCTAAGTTCGCACCCCCAATATTTTGAGAAGTGTGACCGCCACTGTTCACTGCTCTGTTGTTTTACTCTCTCTTCAGAACTTTGGAAATGCACAATTCCGTTGTGAAGGCGGATACAAATAGAACAATTTTTAAAGAGCGCCGTCCTCGAATAAGCGCCGCCCTCAAATAAGCGCCCATAACATATAGTTGGTAAATTGGCAAACTGACAAAAAAACGAGGCATACCTGTGATAACCATGATCTCATAATTTTATCAAGCAATTAAGTTGGATTTGAACCAAACCAATTTTTAGTCAACCACAATTGCACAAATTGCATCCTTAATTACTTATAGTTATAGTGTAGAGTAAGCCCATTTCAAAAGTCTGCTAATATTCTGAAGTTCAATATAATTTATATAATTTGGTTCAGATGTCAAATATTTATCATATCCATTGGTTGAATTGAGTTTGGCACATGTTTAGGAAAACTTCTGTGTTCTGAAATGAGCCTAATTTTGCATTACTTCATGCATGACTACTGTATACTCGCTTCAAACTATGTATATTCTATTTATCAAGCGGTACTGAGTCAGACCCCTATATCAAGCCATGATGTATTCAGCTTTCAAAATACTAAACGAAAGACCGCCTTGGCAAATGCTGGTTAGTATACTAAATTCTAAAATTTTATTTACTGATAGTGCAACTTTGCTTGCTTGATATTTATTGGCACACTGGGATTTGTAGACAGTTAGTAGTAGCCAGTCCGACGAAGGGCCTTCAAAGACAAAGGACTGAAAGATGGAACCTATATCTTTCCAATATTTGAAATGAGTAATATATAATTATTCAAATGTATACCCAAAACGGCCAATTATATTTGAATCATGATATGCTTAAAACAGCAATATTGCGATGTATACCGAAAAACAGTCAACATTGGAATATATACCTAAAAACGGTCAACGTTGGACTGAATGTACGACAAAAGCGGATCAAAATGGGAATGCATGTATACCGAAAAACGTAAAAGTCAATTTCACGAACTCTGAGTCTGGCATTTTTTGATACTAAGTGTAAATCCCAAATCGGCTGCTCTCTTACACCATCTCCAATTTTGTATCGTGTTTTTTTTGTGTTTCTTCCACCGATCAGAATGTCATCTGACATACCTTTCCTGCCTTTCCTGATCGAAAATATTTTGTGATGATTAGTATCCCTGTTATCTTTGCGATCAGGCCTGTTCACACGTCGCACTATATCGTCGAATTCAATTCAGACGAATTTAATTAAGCCTGGTTTCCATATGGTCGTAAAATTCCGTTTACGACATTTACGACAGGGTCGTAGAGATAGGCTTTGGGTCTATCTCCACGACAGTTACGACAGGGTCGTAGAGATAGGCGGCTTTGGGTCTATCTCCACGACAGTTACGACAGGGTCGTAGAGATAGGCTTTGGGTCTATCTCCACGACAGTTACGACAGGGTCGTAGAGATAGGCTTTGGGTCTATCTCCACGACAGTTACGACAGGGTCGTAGAGATAGGCTTTGGGTCTATCTCCACGACAGTTACGACAGGGTCGTAGAGATAGGCTTTGGGTCTATCTCCACGACAGTTACGACAAGGTCGTAGAGATAGGCTTTGGGTCTATCTCCACGACAGTTACGACACGGTCGTAGAGATAGGCTTTGGGTCTATCTCCACGACAGTTACGACAAGGTCGTAGAGATAGGCTTTGGGTCTATCTCCACGACAGTTACGACAAGGTCGTAGAGATAGGCTTTGGGTCTATCTCCACGACAGTTACGACAGGGTCGTAGAGATAGGCTTTGGGTCTACCTCCACGACAGTTACGACAAGGTCGTAGAGATAGGCTTTGGGTCTATCTCCACGACAGTTACGACAGGGTCGTAGAGATAGGCTTTGGGTCTATCTCCACGACAGTTACGACAGGGTCGTAGAGATAGGCTTTGGGTCTATCTCCACGACAGTTACGACAGGGTCGTAGAGATAGGCTTTGGGTTTATCTCCACGACAGTTACGACAGGGTCGTAGAGATAGGCTTTGGGTCTATCTCCACGACAGTTACGACAGGGTCGTAGAGATAGGCTTTGGGTCTATCTCCACGACAGTTACGACAGGGTCGTAGAGAGAGGCTTTGGGTTTATCTCCACGACAGGTTCGCGACAGGGTCGTAGAGATAGGCTTTGGGTCTATCTCCACGACAGTTACGACAGGGTCGTAGAGAGAGGCTTTGGGTTTATCTCCACGACAGGTTCGCGACAGTTACGATCATATGGAAACCAGGCTTTAATAGCGAATTAGATTCGTCTGAATTAAATTCTACGTAATTCTACGTATGAAACAGGCCTAATTAAGGTGCATGGTCGAACCATGGAGAAAATGAGGTACATTTTCAAACATGATCAGTTATTAACTAGGCAAAAAATCATGATAGAACTCTGAAATAACATCTAATTTGCTACTTAGAACAGTGTCCAGCGTATGAACTAGAATCATCATATTACTGTAAATACTGTACAGTAGAACAGCGTTATAATTATTAATGAACATTTATCTTTCCGCACGCAAAATTGCGTACAATTCTATAACTTCATGTAACAACGACTATTCCTTGAATGGCATTAACTATAAGCTCTGAAAATTTAATGAGGATATCTTTAATATTCTTTGAGATATCGGCTTTGAGATATCGACCATTCGGCTATTTTAACAAATTGAGAAAAACAACCTTAAAGTAGTTGCATATATTAGAATAACTTACAGAGAACAATACACAATAGAACAAACGGACAATAGAATAAACCAACCGCATACCTTTATTTGCTTAGGGTAAAATAATGGTTTTAGCCTAAGAAGGTGTGAAATAAGCTGGATTTCTAAGTTCGGTGTATACATTTGTGTTTAAAATTATACAGATGTGATTAAGAAACCTACAGTGGCGCCGGGGGGGGCATGCCCCGTATATGCTTTATACGATTCCACACATATAACATTAGCATGGATTGCCGGGTTTTGCGCCTTTACGGCTAACCCGTGGTGTGAAATAAGCTGCCCCCCCCATTTTTTCTAAGAATCAAACTTATGAACATTTTCGTATGACTTCATATTCATCATATATTATTTATGTCGGAAAAAAATGTGTTTGTCGGAAAAATGCTGCCCTTGGCCCCCCTAAAACATGGGACCCACGACGCCCCCTGGAAACCTGTAATGATGGCATTTTTCCATATATTTTTTAAAAAGGACAAATATTTGATATATTTTGTGTAAGACCACCTTGATATATACTATGGCTTTGTTTCGCGCACGAACATACATTTACATTAGGGTTAGGGATATATAGGGTTGAGGTTGGGATCATGATCAGAGAGAAATATATTCGGAGGGTTGATCATGCAACCCTCGATCTTTGCTCTCATATTGCCTCATTAGGCATTAGGATAATGAAGGTTGTATCAGTATCAATATTTAGTCACGATTTGCCGGATTTGGATATTTTCGTGTCAAACTAGTTACGGATCTTCGTTTTCCCTAGGGCTCTCGAACTCCGCTTTCGTATCATAAATTGACGGTCAAATTTGTGCATAACTTTGTGCATGTACGGCCCTTGAAGTCGGTCAAGTATATAATTATTTATATTTAACACATTCATATGTACATATTACAGTTCTACTGTATTACATTTGACATTAGAATATCAGTACAATAGTCAATGTATTTGAATATTACATGTAAATGTTTCAATTTGTTACATTTTTACTTTATTTGTCTTTATCATTGATAGCATCCGAAGCACGTCATGTCAAAACACCACAGCAAGTCAAGACACGAAACCAGCACAAATTAGGTAGCATTTTCCAGGTATTTTCTACTACTATGCAACGGATTTATTTTTTATATTCCTTTGTTTTTGGTTTATTACGGTATTTCTAAATTAATAACTATATGAAAGTTGCCGTTGATCTGTTTATTGCATTCAGTGAGTAAAGGCTCAAGTGATGAAAGCTCTGAATATTCAAATTCTGATTCTGATGATCTTGATGATGAGGATAAAGACACGACAAAAGACATAGCTAGGTAAAGCATAACTCACACAGAGATTTATGAAAGGTATATACTGTATTCAGCCCTTGCACGTCACGTCACGTCACGTAATTGTTTGACTTCCCTCATTTTGGGTGGCAAATTCAAACCACTGAATTGATTAAAATGAAATCCAACATGGCTGACATTAATACGTACGCCAACTTTCCTAGTTTCCTTAATAACTCGAGTTCTATACACCAAAATACTCCTCGTTCAAGGATTCTAGCGAGATAAAGTTGTTTTATAACTCTCAGTATTTCGCAAGATATATTACTGAGCTTAAGCAAGCGACGTTTTTGTCAACACGGACGTCACCCGAAAATTGGTATATCTAATTTTGGCGGCATTTTGCATCATAGCGCTCGTGTAAGGAAGCAAAAAAACTTTTAAAATCTTATGTTTTGTCATATGTGTTGAAGATTACCACAAACTGATACAAACACAATTTTTAATCCAGTCCCCCCTCGGCAATCTGACGTCCGTGTTGACAAAAACGTCGCTTGCTTAATCTCACTACTGCATGTATAAGCGCGAAAACGGCACTTCCAGGAAATCCACGATAATGCCACTCAAAATTATTATTATCAGGATTATTTAGCGTTACGTAATATTCTTGCGTGACTGCACGAGCCAAATACCAATTCAATGGAGGGTCGGTATTGGTCGGTATAGTCCCCGAGCCAGGGCTCGCAAATCCCGCTGCCCGACGTCCCGGGGCAGCTAAAATTTCTGTCGGGCGACCAAAAGCTCTTGACTTACGTCCCGACGGGAAACCAGAAATTAGGCTTAGACCACGATTAAAAACATCTTGTCATTTTGTCTATGCATGTAATAAAGCCGTGTGAAAAACTGATTTGTCAATTGTACTGATTAAAATGAACAAAAAATTGTTGATATCAAAGGATTTAATTGATTGACGATAAAACAAATTTCCCCATGCACTATTTGTCCTATTTCCGTGAGCGTGTGTTAATCGCGAGGGGTAAATTCAATTCATCACGCAACTCGCGAGATAAAACATGGCCGCAGCTTCCAGGTCGCCATACATTGTTGTGGTTCATTTTTCACTTAATTGAGGTGGGCAAGCCAGAAATAGCTTTGGGCAACCAAATTTTTGGTGTGACCTGCCCAAGGGCAATCACTTTTTCTAAACTTTTGCGACCCCTGCCCCGATGCAACGCTCAGCATCATTCTGTCTTTTTGCACATGTCACGTGGCACCTCACCCCATTGTAAATATACCAGAAAGGTAAGATTTGATGTGGCAAACTGCAGTGGCATTGCTCGTAATTTTTCATTGCCAGTAAGCGATTTCTTTGTTTGAATTCAAGGACTATTCAAGGAGTTAATTATACATCCGAGGCGTTTGTATAATTATATGATGGCGGGATAGCGCCATCGACTCACCTGAGTATTTTTCAACCTTGATAAAATGACTGAAAACTGTGAAACTACCGAATGACAGCCGGCTTGAAATAACGGCCTGTAATAACGGCCTGTCAACGGACATTGTCTGGTCAGAATTGAGTATTGACTGAACAAATCCTTGGATTGTCCGGACAATTCGTTAATATATTTAGTAGAGAGTATATACACAAACCATCCCCTTGAAAGGGCTACCGTTTTTAAATAAGTTTTTATAGATGAATAAATAAAAGTGACAATTACAAGGGTTCTTTATGGCAATATATTTGACCGGCCAAAAACGGGTCGTGCCCCAGCAAAAACATGTTTGACCGGATAACGTGCCCGATACCTGTCCGGCCGTTATTTCAAGCCCTGGGTTATACCAATCAAGGGCCTTCAGTTTTAGTTGAAAAGCGTTATCCGGCCTTCGTACAACTGTTCCCTGCAGATTAACAAGTGACACTTTTGAGTGTTAAAACCTGTTATAAAACTTGCCATTATTACAGTCAATTTTACCTCTATTGCATAGTTTTTAGTTGTTTTTTCACACGTTTGGGAAGTTTAGATGCTTTTTTCTCAATATTGTTTAGGGCAATGAATAACATGAATGATATGAATAATAATTTGGTAAGATTATCACTAAATTTATCTTTCTTTATTGCATGTAAACATTTCATTGATCTATCATGCATGTTTATTTCTTTCCACTGGCAGGAAGACATGCTTGATGAATATTTTCTTGCACATGATGAGAAAGACTGTCTTACTTCGGATAGAACACTGTCAAGTCTTTCTACTCCACGAATGGACCAAGAGGTAATTGAGACCGACGGTCGCAGGCATCGGTGGTTTCGGAGGTGGTGGGTTTGTCGGAATATTTAAGGTTTTGTCGGAAATGTAGGAGGCTTTGTTCCCCCCCCCAGTGAATTTGCGCCACTGGGTATATTTAAGAAACGAAATAACTTGAAAGCTTCCTTGCAGGCACATTTTGCTAAACCTGTTAAAAGTCATTTGGAATAACTTGGATTAACCCCAGTTATTAAATAACTTATTAATGATTGTAGTTAATTTTTTGTTGGAGAAAATCATAAGGCCTTAAAGCGCTGAGCTGAGTCAGCTCTTAATTAATTCATGTTATGATTTTGCATTTTTATGGCTGAACACAAAAAAAGTTATCGACCCCTGACATACTGTACAACATTGACGCCATCTTGCATACGTTTTGTTTGTTTCTACAGACATTATCCGCTGTTCTTAAATCAAGAGTGGGAGATCATCGAGATGAACGTTGTAAACTTTATGAAGAATACAGAACATATTTTCCAAAGTGGGCTTTTCAATTAAGGTTATTGTACTAAATACATAAAAGTTTTGATTTGGCAAATAAGGAAACATCGTGAAAACATTTGAAACATTCCTCAAATGTATTCCCGTTTGCCCACGCACAAAACACTGTTGCTGAAACAAAACTTCCTTTCGGGGAAGCAAAAATATTTCTCAACATATTCAACAACGTTTTGTTTTGCAAGTACAATTGTTGTCTAACGAGCATTGTTTTCTTAGTTTTTAACCTTCAACATGTATGTCTGCCATTTAATTTGTTGTAACTAGCAAATTGCTCAGACGTTTATATTACAGGCAGGCAAATGTTTCTGACAAATGTATCCCAGTTTGCTCACCATCGCCATCGGCAAACATGGCTGGAAATAATGTTTCCGCAACAATGTTTTCTAGTTTGTCCGATGCCTTAAAGAAAACGTAATTTAATTTACTATTTCCTTTAAAAGTTTAATGTATTACTTTTGAGATTACATAATTCATTTTCAGAAATGGATTTAATTTACTACTTCATGGACTTGGATCTAAACGTACCGTGATTGACTCCTTCCGGTCAACGATGCTCTCAAAGTTTGTTCAACTGGTAGTCAATGGATTTTTTCCAAGTATTACAATTAAAAATGTGAGCTTATGTTCTATTTGTATTTTGATCAGCTAATCTTGCAATAATGGAAGTTTCATTTACATTTACAAATTTGGAAAACCTTTTGCAATCTCTGTAGGAACTGTTTGTCTCAACTTCGTTTTCAACAACATTACTCATTAGGGACTATTTTTGCTCGAACTTTTAAGGCCCAGACACACCGAACGCGATTCGGCAACGCGACGCGATTTTTCAGTTTTCAGAAGCAAATAGATTTGATCCTGATATAACATTTTTCAAAATTACTTAACGATAATACATTTTGACTCGTCTGGTGTGCATAGCTTTGAAAAGTTCCTTTCAGGGACAGTTTTTTCGCTTCAAAAATTCAGAAAAATCGCGTCGCGTTGCCGAATCGCGTTCGGTGTGTCTGGGCCTTTAACCAGAACCTAGGAATTTTAAGAACGAACTTATGAACTCCAAGTTGGTTCAGGAACTACTTTGTAAATGTTCATAAAGTTTTAATGCAAAAGGTTTTGCAAAAAGGAAATGGTTGACCAATATTAGCTGTAATGCACTGAAACCGGATATAATCTGATATATTATTGTTAAAGAAGAAGGGATATAAAATACTGTACTATTTTGTATTTTTATAGATTCTTAATACAATAACAACTGATATTATTGACCACGATGGAACGTTTAAGAACATCATAGAACAGTTTAACTTTATTAAAATTTATTATCATGAAAACGACAGCGAGAAACTATATTTAATTATTCATAATATCGACGGAACAATGTTGAGATCTAATACTGTGAGTATAACATTTTATCTTCATTTTTATGTACTTTTAAGTGAATGTACGAACCCTGACTTACTTTATTTTTGATTGTTTACTATATAGACACAAACAATACTAAGTTTACTGGCGCAGTGTCCGTCAATTTACCTCATCGCATCAATTGATCATATTCATGCACCTCTAAGTAAGTACAAATCGTTTCATCATTATGGCAACGTATATTAATCAGTGAATGAGACATAATATTATATCATAACTATGATCATAAGCAGACCTGGAACATGGGGATCCTGGATCCTCAGGAGTATTTGCCTTAGCAATAAGAATGAGGAACATTTTCAATTTTTCACAAACATTTTGGTTATTTCGTAATGCATGTATGATATTATATTAGCATGATACGAGCTCATGGGCTGATTGGTAAGCCAAATATTTATCTTTTTTACTTTTGCAGTATGGGATCAAACCCAAATGGGTCGTTTTAACTGGCTGTGGTATGATGTCACAACATTTGAACCCTATACAGAAGAAACATCTTATGAAAATTCTTTACTGGTCCAGCAGTCAGGATCGCTGGCTCTTAGTTCATTGATTCACGTGTTTAGAAGTTTAACGCCAAATGCAAAGGAGGTCTTTCTTCTGATTGGAAATTATCAATTAGAACATTCCAAGGAGGGAAATTATGCTGGTATGTGAGGTTACAATTTTTAAATTATATTTTTCTCCACTTTTTTAAAACTTTCTCCACTTTTTTAAAACTTTCTCCACTTTTTCCGATCAAACGAGAACGCAAGTCATCGCAAGTAAACTTGTTTTGACTTGCGTTGACTTGCGACGTGACCGATCAAACGATACGCAAGAAATTTAGGGCGATTTTGCCCGTGTGCTTTTCTTTCATGTTCTCACTCTTATTGAAAACATTTTCGTCGACTTTTTCCAGTTTTTCGGTGGTTTTTTTTACTTCGGCGTTTCCCGCTTTTTTAACAATCGGGGACTAGCCTAGCTTTATGTTACCATGGCAACTGGTCACGAAAAACTTGCTTGAACTTGCGCTTGGTGTTCAAACGTGTCGCAAGTGCTCGCAAGTTTACAAAAACTTGCGATGAAGTTTGAACCAGTTCAAATGATTCGCAAGCTAACGCAAGTCAACGCAAGTCATCGCAAGTTGGTGGTCAAACGAGGCACAAGCAAGCGCAAGTAAAAACTTGCGATGACTTGCGTTCTCGTTTGATCGGGCCTTAACAAAGCTT
This sequence comes from Trachythela sp. YZ-2020, assembly GCA_016169945.1. Classification (NCBI taxonomy): domain Eukaryota; kingdom Metazoa; phylum Cnidaria; class Anthozoa; order Malacalcyonacea; family Clavulariidae; genus Trachythela; species Trachythela sp. YZ-2020. The sequence continues at coordinate 764,023 of JADLSH010000236.1, read as the reverse complement.
TCCCTTAGATTTGGTGCACATTGGTCATCACGTTTTCCAATGACTGAGTGATCCAAGTACTTGCAAGACACCCACTATAACAGTGGCCGTATGAGATGAACATGCAGTTGGAAAGTATACTAGAATAAAACAAAGAAGATCTAAACTATTTCTAACTGCCAACTAGAAAAATTATTTACTAAGTGCGTCCACGTTTAGTCGTCTTCGTATTTATATTAGACGAGTTAAACGTCTAACAGACGACGTTAATTTTTTTTATTCGTCCGTCTAATATCCCGTATTTATATTAGGCGACTAAGTCGTTTCAGACGTTTAAGTCGTCTTAGACGTTTTCTAATATAAACACGGTTAGTGGTTTAGCATGCGAATAGAGAGAGAGTCGTGAAAAAAAAAAAAAAATATCAAATATTATGCATTCGTGCATTCGTCGCTATACGAAATACGCCCGCCTGTTTTTCATAACTACCGCAATATTTTAATTAAATTTAGATATTGAAAGAGTCCAAACGATGTTATAAAAAGAAAGCAGTTCGGCAGTTCATACGAAGAAGGTCTCAAATTAAACCTGAGTGATCGCCGTGATCGCCGAACGATGCAAAACAAAAACTATTCCTCCTCATACTTACCATAAAACAAAAATTAAAAAAAAAATTCTGATTCCACCAAAATATTCTCAAAGAAAAGAAGAAAGAATTAGTGAACCAGAACCACCAGAACCAGTTTTTTTAAAAACCTTTGTCATTTCTAACAGTTCAAAATATATAAAATATATCTAGGTAATTTTAAATGTATATATAAATTTTTCATGTATTATTCCGAATTTTTAGAAAAACATTTCATCAAACTTTTTAAACTAACTACTTTTTATAGGTAATCTATTTTGACTATTTATTTCTTGTAAATATTCGTAGATAATTCAGTGCACAGTTTTCTGTAACTGCAAACTATGAATCTATTAAAATCACTATCACTATCACTAGAAAGAAACGTAATAATACGACCAAGTTCAATTTTTTCTAGGTATATCTTTTCATGATTGTTACACGAAATGTAGAGGGGCTTTCTTGGTGAATAGCGATGCAACATTAAGTGCTCAATTGACAGAATTCCGAGATCATAAATTGATACGATCGAAAAAGGTTAGTCGAAATTAATTATTACACTCTTTTTTTGCTCAGATTACCATTGAAGCACGAAGCTTATAGATTCGTATGCTATAGACATTCTGAGGACGTCGGCTGTCAACACAATGAAATTCATATTCTTTGCTTGCACATGACGTCACTACGTGTCATTAGGCGCCATCTTGGTTGATTTTAAAGTTTTGTCCAGCCGTTTACATCGAAATAGTTGAGTTACTTTAATATTTTTGGTTTGTTTTGAAAACATCTTACTGTATTATGAATAGTATACGATTTCTGGCACAATACGACAAAGAATGAAGAATATAGATTTTTAGTTGCCACGAAAATCAACCAAGATGGCGTCGATTGCAAACGAGCAATACTATTCAAAAGAAACGGGAGTTTAAAATGTCGTCCAGGATTTGCCTCCTCCGCGGGCAACCTGGTGGTAAACGGTGGTCACAGATAATACGGTAGATAATACTTCAATATTATCCCCAGTAGCTATATACTGGAAAATATTTTCTTATTATTTCTAGGGAACCGATGGTGTTGAATATTTACTGATTCCATTGGACGACACAATCTTGAAACAATTTATCGAGGATCAAGAAAATAACACATAAACTTTTATGCATATATGTATATTTTCTAGTATTTATATTTGTACAAAATAAAATACATACACAAAATCGTGTGATGATTGGCAAGGCGCACGAAAGCTCGAAAGTCCATCAATCGATTCGAGTACAAAATGGGAAGTTTTATTGGTGAACATTCAGGCTCCTTCAAAAAGAACTGGATGAATTCAGGACCTTTAATAATGAAATTTGCACGATTTCGCCTTGCATTCACATGAACGCATTTTAAAACCTGACGAGTTGGGGCACACGAATCCCGTGTGAACAAATGAAACTGGACGAATTTGCGTACTGTCGTACTGTTCCGTATTCGTCCGTAATCTCCCCTCGTGATTTCCCCTCGTGACTTCAGTTTTGCTTCTTCTTTGGGTCACACTATATTGCACCTAACATGACGTACAGTCACATGTGAATCGGGTGGTTGTTGTCACTATGGCGGCGAAAACAGCAAAGTTGGATTAAAATAAACGAAATAATGATATATTGTTTACGGAGTCTTCTCAACTATTAGTGTTCTGAAAAACAGAAAATGTGTATATATATGTTAACATCATAGGCAAATACAACATGAGATTTTCTTTAAAATAATGCCATCAGGAAAGGTAATGTATACACTCAGACAGTATTCTGTTGAAAATTCGTTTATATATACAAAACACATTTTATATATCAGATTGTAAAAATGTATAATATACATAGTGTGTAGCCGTGGACCATTCCTGCAAGCGTGTAGCAAACAAATAATATAGATGAAAAAAGCATTGCTGATGTACACAGTAGTGACAGTACACTAGTACACTCAGTCTGGTACAAATGGCACTCAAATATAAAGATATGACAGTCTTTATAAAGATAAAATAGATTTCATCCAGTATTCACAAATTTGTTCCATGATTGTTTTGACTCCCTACCCAATGATCAACCACAGACCCTGAAGACTGACCCTCGGATTTTCGAAGGAGAATTTAATAGTGCCCCTGGGAAAAGTACTCTATATTCATGTTGTTTAATATGCATAAGATTAAATTGACATGAGTGGTGGGTTTTTCTGTTATTGCATCATTAAAAGCATTAATTGTTAAAAGCATTATTTTAGTCCAGGTTTAGTTATGAAGAATAAATAATACTTTTTTAATTCAGAGTAAAAGTAAAGAAAACACATGGACTGAAAAAGATCTGACTGATGCAATACAGGTTGGTTCCTTGTGTTGGGATGTGGCAAATATATTCTTGTATAAATATATATAAATTATTGAAAAATATAATTTGTATTTCATATAAAAAAATGCAATATTTGTTCTACTGTAATGACAATTAGTAGCTACTAATGATATAAAAGAATTAAAACATATAGATGTTGAAATAAAGGTGAGATCACCTCTGAGATCGTGGGTTCGATTCTTGCTGGGGACTCATCACTCATGACACTTATACTCCAGTTTCCTGGGTTTGGATTAGCCCCAAACTAACCCTTCCATCGTAGCTGTGCTCCCTGATCACACATGAGTCATACGGTGGCTGCCAGTGGTGCCTTTAATAAGCCTTCGACTCGATTAAGTCGCGCTGCGTCTTTCGCAATTCAGCTCAGCTCTCAGCTGCAAGTAAGGATGATTAGCACACCCCCACTTACTACACTTATGTTACTGTATACATCTTCTATCAAGATGCTTGTATTCAGAGTTTGTTTTATTTTATATTTCTTGAAGTTGTTGACTAGAAATGGATGACAGTTGTATAATTGGTAATTGACTACAACAGTCGTATTCAAGGCAGGCTAGAGCCTAGAGGCAGTCACATGCCCCAGGGTAGCATGCATAGGGCCACACTGTATGGCCCTCCTATGAAGCAGTGAAACTAACATGCCATTACCACAACACAACTTGCTAAGCCAGCTGAGTATTTTGCTTCTACCCTACCCTCTGTCACTGGGTGAATTAGAGGGTAGACTAGGGTAAATCTGGGCAAATTCTGTAACTATTCCTGATATGGTTGTCTCTTCTTTGTGTAAATAGCTCCAAACCTAATGTTTTGTTTATGCTAGTGGAAAACTAATTATAGCCTGCATAAACGCAATGTCAGTGTTTCTAACTCGGAGGTAAGAGGCAACTCACTTTCCACCATTTGTGTTTTCTAGGGTGAGAAACCAAGACGATCGAAGGATGAGAGAAAACAAAGAGAATCAAAAGATGATCAACCAGAAAAACGTCATTCGCGGGAGAGGGATGAAGAAGATAGAGATAGGGTGATTAAGCAATTTTATCAACTTTGGGCTAATCATTTACACGATTGACGAGATAACCGTAGTACCAGGACAGATATACTGTATTCCCAGATAAGTCCAACTGTATATAGTACACACTATAACTAGAAATACATGCATGCAGCAACCCCTCGCCATAGCTAAACAACGACAGTTCCCAAACATTTCTAAGCTTTTTCGTTGCAAAATCTGCTATGCTAAGGATGATTTGCTTGAAACCAGAATAGACTTTGTCAGAATAGGATCATGAAGGGGTAAAACGAGACTACGAGAGCTGGGATTTTTAAATTATTTAACTAGAAAAAATGGCAGTTGCACCAGAATTTTTCCTGCTGGAAATGGCATTTGGTTTCGAAAACGTAAAAATAATGTAGAAAATAAAATTTACACAGTTGAAAACGTTTTCTTGAATTTTCGTGAAATGGCTAATTTTTTCCATGTGAAACGTGAAATGGCTGTTTTTCTTCACGTGAAACGTGATCCGAACCCCCCCTTTACCACCCTCTCCAAAGGCCATCGCCATGTGAATGTAGTACTTGACGTAAATACTAAGTGTTTCCGTTCATCTCAACACGATCAGTATTCAGTAAGATAAATTTCTTTTTGACAGTTTTTCAACCGTCCGTTCAATAAAACGTTTGGAAAAGTTCATAAAACAAAACTGCATTTTACCGATAAATTCCTTTTTGAAATTAAATCAGTTGAAAATATACAATTCTCTCGTAAAAATGATTTCGCTTTCCTTGTATAGTTTTTTGATAACATAAAATATAGGATACTTTAACTGGAATTAAATAATAAACTACTTTAATCTTTATATATATAAAAGCAACAGTTTTTAGAGCAACAATGCCAACAAATGCATCAACAATTACAACAAACTTGACTTATATTTTACTTTTTTTCGCTCATAATATCTCTTCTTATCCTTTTATATAAAGTAAAAGCGATAAAATTCGCTTTTTAATTCAGAATTTCTCATGTTTTTAAAATCTCGCTCATTCCGCTCCTAACAATAAAACCGCGCGATATCCGCGAAAGTTTCGCGAAAGGTCCACCCATGAACCATAGCCACGCGCCCGCGATGATTGATGAACTTTGAAATCAGCTAGTTCTCCTTTTCACGTGTGTGTAAATCACTGATGTAAAGCAGATTGTAGCCAAGCAGAATTAGTACCCTCGCCCCGGGCTAACGCCCGGAACGGCGCTTACGCGCCTTTGGCTCAGGGATTATAACACAGGAGACCAAAAAACACAAAGCAGCTATACAATTATTGTTTAGCAAGGTATATATATATATATTCTACGAATAGAATTTGTACCTAAGTGCTCTTATATTTAAAAGCATGTGACTGTGCCATTTTTGTCACCATGACCTTATTGAGTCAACATGTGAGAACATAGACAAAATAACTCGATCTTGGCTATGGAGCCTCACTTTAATTCGTGATAGAGACCTTCATTTTAGAGCCTTTTATCTTGTTATTGTTTATGTAATTATATTAGGTCTCTTAGATTATCTATTTTAACCAATAGTTTGATTCGTAAATATGACATCATTAACAATAAAAACGTTGTAAGGACGTGTTAACCACGAAGGTGTCAAACACGATAACGAAGCTCTATAGCCAGGGGATGTATTTTCCGGAAGTGTGTATTAAGGTATCCAGGCGCTTTAACGTAAGTTGTGTTTTAGGATCGAAGACGGCACAAGTCCGAGAGACATCGAGAAGAAGGATTACTAGATGGCGAAGAAAGTCAAAGCAGACCTAAAGATGATCGAGAGCGAAAACATAGGAACAAAGAGAGAGATAGCGGCAGTAGCGACAGAAAGACGGAAAGGAGGCGACAGGAAAAGAACGGGGAGGAAGAGTATGAAGATGATAGAAGAAAACATCGGGATAAACTACATAAAGAAGATAGTTCGAGAAGTAAAGAGAACAGTAGAAGACACAAAGATGATCCAGACGAGTCTAGTCATGAGAGGAAAATAAAGGAAAGAAACGGGGAGGGAAAAAACGGAGATGATAGAAGAAGGCATCGAGAAAAGGAGGAAAGAAGTAAAGAGAAGAGTAGAAGACACAGAGAAGATCCAAACGAGTCGAGTCGTGAGAGGAAAGATCGCGATGAAAGAAAGAAAGATAAAGACAAAAGGAGTGAGAGAAGGAAAGATGAAGGAGAGGATCATGAGACAGAAAGACAAAGAAATAAAGATGAAAGAAGACGTGAAAGTGAACGTGAAGAAGGAAGCAAAGATAAAGAGAAGAGAGAAAGACGAAGAGATAAAGAAACAGATGAACGACATAAATATGGCAGAAGAGAGAAAGACGAACATCGCAAGGATAAAGAGAAATCTCCAGATGATGCTATCAGAAGTGATGGAAAGAAAGAAAGAAATCGAAGAGGAAATGAAGAAGTTGAAGATGATGAAAAGGAGCGAGAAAGAAGGAGGAGAAAACAAGAGAGAAGGGAAGCAAAAGAAAATAATAAAGATGAAGAGGAAAGTAAAGATGATAGGGATAAAGATAGGAATAGAAAGGATAAGAAAAAATCAGAGGAAGATATCGAGGATAAACATAAACGACGAGAAGATAGAGAACGAAAAAAAAAGGAACACGACCAGGTACTGCATGCACAAAGTTAATAGATCTCCATTTAGATTGCCTTTCGGTAATGCGTAGGTGGGTTTCACTAATGAGACAGTACAGCATTTGGTCAGCAAGCCAGCCAATTTGACAATTCATGCATGCAATGTTTTATCATCATCATCATTATTTTTTTCTTTGATTGTTTTTTTCAGTCTCTAAACACGGAACGGAAATATTTGCATAGCATGACCAAATTGTCAGGCTGGCTTCGCCACTGCATTTGGTGATCATTTGGTGATCATTTGGTGATCAAGTCTAAAAGAAAAGACAGTTAGCAGAGTGCATACATTGTTCACTGTATTGACATTGTGTTTGGTTGGAAAACATGTAGTGGAAATATGTAGCATCATTTTCTTGTTTCCATTTTGAAGTTGTCCACCATATAAAACACGTATTTCTGAAACCTATCTACTTTGTAAAAATATCGTTTTCCATTAACCAGGTAGAATAGGTTAATGATATAATTAATGTGTATAAATTTTTGTTGGAATTTTAGGATGGGAATAAGAATGAAAGGTAAGTTTTTCTAAACATTTAACTTATGATTTCCAACAAAAAGTATCCATCAAACATGAAAACGGTAACTAATATTTCTTACTGAAACTAAATAAGACATAAAACGTAACTGTTTTATACTAAACGAAGTTAGTTTACTCCTTAATATGTACAAGTCTTTTCCAATAATATTATGTCAGCATAAAATTAACAGGAAGAACCCCTTAGTAATTGTATTTTTAGTAAATTTTATCCAATCTTTAACTTGCGTGCGGGCTGATACATTTGACCAACTCATTCAAGTGCGTTCCACTAGTCATATACTTATTACTTTGTTTTATATTTTAAAGATTGGATAGAGAAAGAAAGGATTCAGAACAGGAAGTCAGGAAGGGAAAATTAGAGGTATGGTAATAAGTGCATCGTTTTAAACAATTCACCATAACTTAACTTCCCTTCCGAAGTAAATCCAATTCTTCCACTTTCATGAATACGTTTTGAGGATCGTTTAATGCCCGATAAAAGGTAGTAAAACTCTGAAGACGTTCGTCGTCCTTCTATTGGGTGTTTCAATGCTAACTTTATTGGATAGTCTTCCTCTTTCTGCTAACGAACCATCTCGTTCTTGCTCCTCTTATCTCCTACTAAACTTCTACTGTCACAATCTCTAGACCAATGATAGATCACTCTCACTCAACAATACAGCTGAGGTCGACGAAGAAATCCAAAATGAAGATGATTGTGGTGATTATGAGGATGATTTTGAGGTTTGTTTTTAAGTTTCATGAAATACTAGAATCGTTCAAAAGGTATCCTCAACATTTTACATAACATATTTGGATACTTCATCTTAGGATTATGAAGACGACTTTGAAGAAGAGGATGACGTGGATGAAGAGGAGAATGGGCACAAACAGGTGAGTACACCGCAGGCATCTGCTTAGATTGGCGGGCAGAATTTGGTTGCATGCAAATCAATCTCACCGACTTTTTAAACCCAAGCAACCCTAGGCACGGTGACCTGTGGAGGAGGTTAGCAGAGTAGCTCAGATTAAAGTTGGTAGTAAGTTGGTCGGCCGGCCACAGTTAGAGGCTACTAGTTGGTTGCTATTCCTATAGCTACTACCATCAGTTGTAGGCATGGTGCTTCTTCAATTCCCAGTCAGTTAGATTATGGACCACCTAACCCAGTAAGCAGTTAAGTCAACTGTAGGAAGAAAGTTGGAAGGAAATTGGAGAAAATGAAGGAGAAAATGATCCCGTAGGCATCCCATGGTAGTGTTAGGTGCAGGTGTTGGTGGTAGAACTGATAGAGCCATTCAGTATAAGTATAGTTAGTTTAGTTTTAGACTGCATATACTTTTTAAAACTTCATATATGTGCACATAATGCTTGACATTCATTTTCATAATAAAATTTCGATTCCCGCGTGGTTCATCCCTCGCAACTAGTTTTAGACTAGTTTCAGGGAACGATGAACGAGAAATATTAACTAAATGTTCGTACTTCTTATTTTTAGGATAAAGGAAAATTGTTAGAGGTTGGTTGGCATGTTTATAGATTTAATAGTAAATATTTTGATTCATAATTTCAAGTTTAATTTCTTTGAGCCCCAGGCGACCCGCAACAATTAGGTGATTTGTTTTCTAATTTCTTATTATTTTAGATCTTCGAAGCGATCAATGCTGAGAATGATGATGTAAGAAGATCACCTTTTCAACAAGCAAGTAACGAAGACTCCAGAGAAGAGGTAAAGTTTTGTTAATTTTACATTTCTTTTTACAAAATGCACTCTCATAAATGTAACATCAATAGACATGAAGAACAAATGACGAAAGGTTATGGACAGTATACCTTTGTGAATCGTAAACGGGTGCTCTTATAAAAGTGAGCTTCATACATTCTATATGAAGACCTGTCATTTCCAGGTCAATATACTCCATACTCAGTTTTACAGTGTAGTCTCTTTCTGCTTTGGTCTGCGTGATCCCTGTGGTTGCCTTAAAATGCTTTTTGCTGCAGAAAGACTCGGGCTTTTTAGTTTGTGAATCGAAAACTTTAAGGCAATTTAAACATCCCGTTACGAAATTCCACGCAAATAGCATCGTCTTTCACAATTATAGTAGATTACTCGAAGTAATTGTTATCCAGGGATAACAGACTAAAGGTACGTTTACGTTTTGCTACTGTGCTCTTCGCTACTGTGCTCTTCGCTACTGTCCTCTTCGCTACTGTCCTCTTTCCTACTGTCCTCTTCGCTACTGTGCTCTTCACTACTGTCCTCTTTGCTACTGTCCTCTTTGCTACTGTCCTCTTCACTACTGTCCTCTTTGCTACTGTCCTCTTTGCTACTGTCCTCTTCACTACTGTCCTCTTCGCTACTGTCCTCTTTGCTACTGTCCTCTTTGCTACTGTCCTCTTCACTACTGTCCTCTTCGCTACTGTCCTCTTTCCTACTGTCCTCTTCGCTACTGTGCTCTTCACTACTGTCCTCTTCACTACTGTCCTCTTTGCTACTGTCCTCTTTGCTACTGTCCTCTTCACTACTGTCCTCTTTGCTACTGTCCTCTTTGCTACTGTCCTCTTCACTACTGTCCTCTTCGCTACTGTCCTCTTTCCTACTGTCCTCTTCGCTACTGTGCTCTTCACTACTGTCCTCTTCGCTACTGTCCTCTTTCCTACTGTCCTCTTCGCTACTGTGCTCTTCACTACTGTCCTCTTTGCTACTGTCCTCTTTGCTACTGTCCTCTTCGCTACTGTCCTCTTTGCTACTGTCCTCTTTGCTACTGTCCTCTTCACTACTGTCCTCTTCGCTACTGTCCTCTTTCCTACTGTCCTCTTCGCTACTGTGCTCTTCACTACTGTCCTCTTTGCTACTGTCCTCTTCGCTACTGTCCTCTTTGCTACTGTCCTCTTTGCTACTGTCCTCTTTGCTACTGTCCTCTTTGCTACTGTCCTCTTTGCTACTGTCCTCTTTGCTACTGTCCTCTTTGCTACTGTCCTCTTCGCTACTGTCCTCTTTGCTACTGTCCTCTTTGCTACTGTCCTCTTTGCTACTGTCCTCTTTGCTACTGTCCTCTTTGCTACTGTCCTCTTTGCTACTGTCCTCTTCGCTACTGTCCTCTTTGCTACTGTCCTCTTTGCTACTGTCCTCTTTGCTACTGTCCTCTTCGCTACTGTCCTCTTTGCTACTGTCCTCTTCGCTACTGTCCTCTTCGCTACTGTGCTCTTTGCTACTGTCCTCTTTGCTACTGTCCTCTTCGCTACTGTCCTCTTTGCTACTGTCCTCTTTGCTACTGTCCTCTTTCCTACTGTCCTCTTCGCTACTGTGCTCTTCACTACTGTCCTCTTTGCTACTGTCCTCTTCGCTACTGTCCTCTTCGCTACTGTGCTCTTTGCTACTGTCCTCTTTGCTACTGTCCTCTTCGCTACTGTCCTCTTTGCTACTGTCCTCTTTGCTACTGTCCTCTTTGCTACTGTCCTCTTCGCTACTGTCCTCTTTGCTACTGTCCTCTTTGCTACTGTCCTCTTCGCTACTGTCCTCTTTGCTACTGTCCTCTTTGCTACTGTCCTCTTTGCTACTGTCCTCTTCGCTACTGTCCTCTTTGCTACTGTCCTCTTCGCTACTGTCCTCTTTGCTACTGTCCTCTTTGCTACTGTCCTCTTTGCTACTGTCCTCTTTGCTACTGTCCTCTTTGCTACTGTCCTCTTTGCTACTGTCCTCTTCGCTACTGTCCTCTTTGCTACTGTCCTCTTTGCTACTGTCCTCTTTGCTACTGTCCTCTTCGCTACTGTCCTCTTTGCTACTGTCCTCTTTGCTACTGTCCTCTTGCTACTGTCCTCTTTGCTACTGTCCTCTTTGCTACTGTCCTCTTCGCTACTGTCCTCTTTGCTACTGTCCTCTTCGCTACTGTCCTCTTTGCTACTGTCCTCTTCGCTACTGTCCTCTTTGCTACTGTCCTCTTTGCTACTGTCCTCTTCGCTACTGTCCTCTTTGCTACTGTCCTCTTTGCTACTGTCCTCTTTGCTACTGTCCTCTTCGCTACTGTCCTCTTTGCTACTGTCCTCTTTGCTACTGTCCTCTTCGCTACTGTCCTCTTTGCTACTGTCCTCTTTGCTACTGTCCTCTTTGCTACTGTCCTCTTCGCTACTGTCCTCTTTGCTACTGTCCTCTTTGCTACTGTCCTCTTTGCTACTGTCCTCTTCGCTACTGTCCTCTTTGCTACTGTCCTCTTTGCTACTGTCCTCTTTGCTACTGTCCTCTTCGCTACTGTCCTCTTTGCTACTGTCCTCTTCGCTACTGTCCTCTTTGCTACTGTCCTCTTTGCTACTGTCCTCTTCGCTACTGTCCTCTTTGCTACTGTCCTCTTTGCTACTGTCCTCTTCGCTACTGTCCTCTTTGCTACTGTCCTCTTCGCTACTGTCCTCTTTGCTACTGTCCTCTTTGCTACTGTCCTCTTTGCTACTGTCCTCTTCGCTACTGTCCTCTTTGCTACTGTCCTCTTTGCTACTGTGCTCTTTGCTACTGTGCTCTTCGCTACTGTGCTCTTCGCTACTGTCCTCTTTGCTACTGTCCTCTTTGCTACTGTCCTCTTTGCTACTGTCCTCTTTGCTACTGTCCTCTTTGCTACTGTCCTCTTTGCTACTGTCCTCTTCGCTACTGTCCTCTTTGCTACTGTCCTCTTTGCTACTGTCCTCTTTGCTACTGTCCTCTTCGCTACTGTCCTCTTTGCTACTGTCCTCTTTGCTACTGTGCTCTTCGCTACTGTGCTCTTCGCTACTGTGCTCTTTGCTACTGTCCTCTTCGCTACTGTCCTCTTCGCTACTGTCCTCTTTGCTACTGTGCTCTTTGCTACTGTGCTCTTCGCTACTGTGCTCTTCGCTACTGTGCTCTTTGCTACTGTCCTCTTTGCTACTGTCCTCTTTGCTACTGTGCTCTTCGCTACTGTGCTCTTCGCTACTGTGCTCTTCGCTACTGTCCTCTTCGCTACTGTCCTCTTTGCTACTGTCCTCTTTGCTACTGTCCTCTTTGCTACTGTCCTCTTCGCTACTGTCCTCTTTGCTACTGTCCTGATTCCTACTGTCCTTTTTGCTACTGTGTTCTTCGCTACTGTGCTCTTTGCTACTATGCTCTTTGCTACTGTCCTCTTTGCTACTGTCCTGATTCCTACTGTCCCCTTTCCTACTGTCCTCTTTCCTACTGTGCTCTTTGCTACTGTGCTCTTTGCTACTGTGCTCTTTGCTACTGTGCTCTTTGCTACTGTGCTCTTTGCTACTGTCCTGATTCCTACTGTCCCCTTTCCTACTGTCCTCTTTCCTACTGTGCTCTTTGCTACTGTGCTCTTTGCTACTGTGCTCTTTGCTACTGTGCTCTTCGCTACTGTCCTCTTTGCTACTGTCCTGATTCCTACTGTCCTCTTTCCTACTGTCCTCTTTCCTACTGTGCTCTTTCCTACTGTGCTCTTTGCTACTGTGCTCTTTGCTACTGTCTTCTTTGCTACTGTCCTGATTCCTACTGTCCTCTTTCCTACTGTCCTCTTTCCTACTGTGCTCTTTCCTACTGTGCTCTTTGCTACTGTGCTCTTTGCTACTGTCTTCTTTGCTACTGTGCTATTTGCTACTGTCTTCTTTGCTACTGTGCTCTTTGCTACTGTGCTCTTTGCTACTGTCTTCTTTGCTACTGTGCTCTTTGCTACTGTCTTCTTTGCTACTGTGCTCTTTGCTACTGTGCTCTTTGCTACTGTCTTCTTTGCTACTGTGCTCTTTGTTACTGTCCTCTTTGCTACTGTGCTCTTCGCTACTTTGCTCTTCGCTACTGTCTTCTTTGCTACTGTTCTCTTTGTTACTGTCCTCTTCGCTACTGTGTTCTTTGCTACTGTGCTCTTTGCTACTGTCTTCTTTGCTACTGTTCTCTTTGTTACTGTCCTCTTCGCTACTGTCCAAACATCGTCCAATGAACCCCAGCTTGCCTCCTTCCTTTTTTAGTACTGTCCTTCTCATTGGCGCCCAGGTCATAGCCACACTGCAATTGATCTCTTTAGAAATATTACTCGTTATAGGAAGAAAAACCTGTCCCTAAATCATTGAAATCTGAGCCACACGGCAGGATAAATTTCTTTGCTGCAAAACAGAAACACGTTACGGAGTTTGTCGCGTCAAAAACAAGAAAACGAGCTCAGGTAAGACTTTATCAAGTTTTGTCTTTTGGGTTTCTTACTGTGCAAAAGCAAATGTTCGGTACCTTGCTTGTCATATCCCTCACAGAAGAAAAACGTCTACAGTATATCTTGAAGAAAATCCTACAAAGCCCAGTTTGAATGCCGCGCAGAATTCGGTTTTGGCACACCATAGAAAGTGGCAGACACTTTGCGAAGAGTTGGGGCGCGAATACGTTGCACACATATTCGGCCCCTTTTGTTGCTTCAAATTTCAGTCCTCAAACCTTTTGGTTTAGTTTTAATGCAAACAATGCTAATTATTAAAAGGTACATGACGTATGAGACTTTTTTGGATGAAAAACCTTTTACTTTAGTTACTCAGTTAATTAGCTATGTTTTAACATGGACTTTAGAAATATTGGGGGCGTGGTTGCCCCCTCCTTCCTTTCTGGTCGCCGCCACTGAAGATAGACACTTAATGAATCAGTCATTTCAATCAATCAGTCTTATATTTTAATTTCGAAGTTTGATTCTCGCAACTTTCTCTTTCACTTTAATAATTTACACTGAATGCACTTAGTATTTACTCAGCGTTGATATCTATTTTTGTATAAATGTTTTGATCTAGGAGTTACAAAATCTTATTGAACTTGATGTGGCGTCCTACGATACCTTCGATCTTCCTCCACTTAATGAATATGAACTGTATATAAAGAGTTATGGTCAGTCTGATAGTAAGCAGGTGAGATATATTTCATTTCAAGGAAAGTCTGCACGTGGAGATATAAGAATATATACGAATACAGTAAATTCATTAGCGCGGTAATTTTCAGGCCTCTGGATTTGAAATTTTTCAACTTACGGTATTCAAGTGGATACTTTGCATCTATTAATCTAGCTGGTATGATATCCCTCCTTAAATTTCAGCATCCCAGATTTGGATAGTTTTAGAATTATCTAAACCAAGTAAAATAGATTAATATCCATTGTGGATCTTTGTGACACAATGGGGAAATACAAAACAGCCCTGAGATGGTGCTTCTTCTAAGCATTCCTCTAATCTGCGGAGTCCAGAAATATGAAGCATGCTAAATTTCTCGATGATTATTATTGTATATCGTGTGCATAGGCGGATCTACTGGGGGGGGGAGTGCAGGGGACCCCCACAAAAAGTCAGAATCAACGAGTTCATACTGAAATTTTCACGATCTATGGCATTTCGAGTTCATATGGAAGGGTGCACTCCCCCGGAAAAATCTGCACCCCCTCTGTCAGATGAGCCTGGATTCGCCCCTGATCGTGTGTATATCGAGATAAATCTAGAGCTTTGACGTTTTTACGTGCTGATTAAATGTATTTTGTCATCTCCATATACATGGGATATCCTGTTGAGCTTTTCGTATTTTAACCTAGCGATCGATAGAGGTGAAGTTTGTAAAAATGTTAACTTCCTTTATGGAAATAGTTGATCTGTAGTTTAATTTCCATGGGCTTACAATCTATAAATTCATTCGGGTTAGTTGAGTTATATTTTTTCATGTGACGTTCCAGGCTTACGTTCAGTGTCATGACGATATTATTGAGAAAGAAATGCAGACTGAAGTGATCGAGATGTCTACAAAATGGACTCAGTATCCACCGGATGATTTTAAGGGTTGTGGAGGTAAGTTTTGTCATAGATAAATATAGTAGAATTAATGAGGACGTCTAACAGTACTTATGAAATGAATAAATGGGAGGAGCCTCTCGTGGGTGCTCGCGTCCCGTTCGCTCCTTTCCCGCTTGGGTAACTGTTATTTATGTCCTTGTAATTCTTACTGTAACGTGTTAATTCAGTTCCCAATAAAGCTGTTAAAACAGTGTTATTATTAATTCGGCACAGCGAGGATGCAGTACTAATTTTGTCTATTGATCGTTTTTTGCACTTTTTATTAAGTTGTTCTTGCCATTCTATATATTATACAGAAGGAGATGAGAGTCAAGAAGGGAATGACTTGCAAGAAAACCTCTTTACACCTCATTCTGTCGACAGCGTCAGACTAACAAACTTTCTTCAACAAGCTGGACAGGTACTTGATTGCTTTGGGTGCTATAATTAATACTGAATAATAAAAGGATACATAAGTACACAATCTGACACAATGAACCTTTTAAAGAACTATTCCGTGCCGCTATATAATACGTATCTGACATTCAGGCGTTTTCGTTTTCGACGTAGCAAACCGAAGAGCCTGTGTGCAAAGCTGCTCTCCTATGCACACCTTATATGCACTGTAAGCAGGGGTGGAAAAAAATATTTATTTTCTGGGACCACAAGAGAACATAAGGAAATTTTCTGTGGTTAATTGGACTGTTTCTCATCTACTCTCTTTTTCTTTCCATTTTTTTCTCTTTTCTTTTCTCCTTTTCCTCCCTTTTCTTTTCTCCTTTTCCTCCCTTTTCTTTCTGCTGACCCCAAAAGTTTTCTGGGACCATTAGTCCCATGGTGCGCTATTTTTTCCATCTTGACTGTAAGACCCTGACTGTAAGCCCTGACTGTAAGACCCTGACTGTAAGACCCTGACTGTAAGCCCTGACTGTAAGCCCTGACTGTAAGCCCTGACTGTAAGCCCTGACTGTAAGCCCTGACTGTAAGCCCTGACTGTAAGCCCTGACTGTAAGACCCTGACTGTAAGCCCTGACTGTAAGCCCTGACTGTAAGACCCTGACTGTAAGCCCTGACTGTAAGCCCTGACTGTAAGACCCTGACTGTAAGCCCTGACTGTAAGCCCTGACTGTAAGCCCTGACTGTAAGACCCTGACTGTAAGCCCTGACTGTAAGACCTGACTGTAAGACCTGACTGTAAGACCCTGACTGTAAGCCCTGACTGTAAGCCCTGACTGTAAGACCCTGACTGTAAGCCCTGACTGTAAGACCTGACTGTAAGACCCTGACTGTAAGCCCTGACTGTAAGACCCTGACTGTAAGACCTGACTGTAAGACCCTGACTGTAAGCCCTGACTGTAAGACCCTGACTGTAAGCCCTGACTGTAAGACCCTGACTGTAAGCCCTGACTGTAAGCCCTGACTGTAAGACCCTGACTGTAAGACCTGACTGTAAGACCCTGACTCTAAGCCCTGACTGTAAGACCCTGACTGTAAGCCCTGACTGTAAGACCCTGACTGTAAGACACTGACTGTAAGACCCTGACTGTAAGACACTGACTGTAAGACCCTGACTGTAAGACCCTGACTGTAAGACCCACTACTGTACAGTAAGTGCTAATGGTATACATGAAATTACCGTGATGTCTGAACTGATCTTTCTCCATAGGTGTGTTTAATTCTGTTAGAAGAAAAGTTATCTGCAACAAAGGATTTGATGTTCAAAGAAAGAAATGATCTAGATATCAGCGATGGATGTATTCAACTTTCTAGCAAACTTCCTTTTCTTGAAGGTAGTGTATTAACTAGCTTTATTTTTTATCTATGAAAATAAAGCAATCTGATTGGCTAGCGAGCGTTTCAGAGCGGTCCGGATTTTTGCATCCGGCCCGCTCTGAAACTCATCCGGCCCGCTCTGAAACTCATCCGGCCCGCTCTGAAACTCATCCGGCCCGCTCTGGATTACGCGACAAAACACAGGAGTGAAACAATTTTTAGATTAAAAAATCTACCCAAAAAGTTCAAAAAGATAGCCTAACGATAGTTAGAGTACAAAAATGAATTGCATCAACTCTAAAGGCTTCATACTAAGCACGATGCGCCGAGAAAACTAATACATTTGTTTTAAATGCTCATGTATTTCAGTATTTGTCCACATTAAAGTTAAAAAAATACAGTTTAAACAGATATCATAGAAGAAAAAACTTTTCTCTATACATAAAACTTAAAAACATGGACCAACTGTAGTGAAAAGATGGCCATTTGTTCAAGCACTTTTCGTATACATATTGTAAACAAAAAAAATTAAAGCCTTGGCCCTTGGCAAATAAAGTTGAGGCTATGTGTTTATTATCGTGAAACTACGAGACAAAAATTACAGCATACCTTGTTCATTGTCCAGTTTTAGTAGAAAGCGTTGATCGAAGCCTGGTCGAAGTCAAAACACATGCATTCACTGCATGACTCACTTTATGAGTTTTTTATGGGCAAAGCAAGTAAACACGAAGATATCCTTGTCGAAGCAACACTGAACACCAGAAAACCAGGCCCAAACCTTTTATTCCTATGCTTTTCTGCTACCATATTTAAAAAATATCGTGTACATTTTTACAGAAACTATGTTTTTTTGTGAGTTTCTTGCCAGTTTTCTTGAGTTTTCGTCTTCGTGTTTTCTTTCAACGTTCAAGTTTTGTCAGCATCACCACAATTGCACTGATCTCAAATTATTTCGCTACACTGGAATTTTCAATTTTAATAAATTCTTAAATTTTACATATGATAAAAAATAAACACGTTATTCACCGGCAGCGTCGGTCCGGATGAGAAAAACTGTGCCCTCGGTCTTGAAAACGTCCCTCGCCCTTCGGGCTCGGGCCGTTTTCAAGACCTCGGGCACAGTTTTTCTCATCCGGACCTCGCAACCGGTAAATAACATATATGTATTTAATTGTCTTTAGTACTTCATAAACTTAAATAAATTTTCATAAACTTAAGGAAATCTACTACGATTTCCGGTGGAGTGAGGAACGCCGATTTTTTTCACCGCGACCCGATCATCGCAGTGAATCTCGTGATTTAATAAATAATATAATTATTGTTGTTATTTGAACTAAACGTTTTGTAAGGCATGATGTCAATCACGCAAGAATCGCATCCTACGCTTAATCAAATGCTTGTTTTACAAATAGAAACGTGTCTTGACATTTTTCTGGCATGTCGTCACACGTTAATTATTGATTGCAACTTCCAGCATTGATTGCTTCTGTTGTTGTTTTGCCTTTCCTTCACAGGTCGACGTGTTCTTGATATGAAATTTAACTCGGTTCAAACACATTTATTACTGACAGCTCATGATTGCAGTAATTTTGAGACGAATGTGGATAGGAATGTTTGTTTACAAGGAAGAGGAGTTGTTTGTTATTGGAATGTGAATGAACCAAGTCAACCACAGAAGTAAGTTGCGTGAGGAGCTTTGTGTTATTTAGGAAACTTCCGCCAGAGATGGATCTATAGCCTGATCTGGTAGGGGAGTGCTGAGTGGGTTACTGAGCGGGTGATAGTGGGTGACTGCGGGATCTCTTGAATTCAAATCTTGTCAAAAAAGTTTTGAAAAATCTAATTTAATAAGGAAATAGGTGTTGTTTATCGTAACATCTGGACGTTAAGTTTCGGCGCTTGAACAAATTGTCCACAATCTTTGCTCAAAATTGTCAGAGACCATGGATTAGTTCTATTTTTTATTTTAGAATTCTGTATTGCGAGTCTTCACCCAATTCATGTTGTTTCAGTCCTGTCAAGTCATCGCTTGTGTTTGCTGGTTTGGTAAGTACTAACATAAAATTATAGTTTTAAAGAGTTGCTCAATCATTATCCAGCACGTACTAGACTTTAGGTAATTAATTTAAATATTTGGATCTGTATTAGTGGGAACTATTTTTTCCATTATCACTTGACACAATATCTGCAGATGTATTGCAGCTGAAATTCCATTGTCTTACATAGGAGGATGGTTCTGTAGTTGTTTGGGACGTTCGTGAATCTTCATCTTTTCATTCTACTATAAACAATAAAGACAATCAATGGGTGATCCGAAGACCTACGTTTTCTACAGGTTTGTATCTATATTGCTGTCGTGTTTACATACAGTAAAGTCATCCATCTTGAAGACTTTTTCTATTTATTAGCTGGTGTTTTGTTCAATGAAAATCACGTCAGCCCTGTCCAGAATATTCTTCCAATTGCTCTTCCTATAGACAGGTTAGTTGCCAGTTTTCTGTGTTTGGACATGAATATACGTCTAGCACGTGAATGCTATAGAATGTACTTGAACATTTATGTTTAAGTTTTTGTTTCTCTCTTTAGTGCTCAAGCTTTGTCACGTTCTACAGTTCTCCAAGGTAGAAATATATTGTTATATTTAGTGAACTAGGTTGACGCTCCTGGTTCAGATCTCCAGGTTCAGATCTCCAGGTTCAGATCTCCAGGTTCAGATCTCCAGGTTCAGATCTCCAGGTTCAGATCTCCAGGTTCAGATCTCTAGGTTGACGCTCCAGGTTCAGATCTCCAGGTTCAAATGCAGATTGAGTCAACTTTACGTTGAAAATACATGTTTCGTTTTTACTATGAATATATGGTACCTATTCCCCTGATGATGGCTCCAAGTTGGTATAACTTGCCTTTTTACTGTAATATAATTTGCTCTTTTCCTACAGACGAACCTGGTGGTATGGCATTTCAACTTGCATCACTGGATGAAAGTGGTGTTGTCAATATCTGGGTAAGACATTTGATTTTTTATATCGAACCAACTGCTCATTGGCTCATTGTGGTAATGAAATCCTAGTTTGATAAATGTACAGTAATCTATAAGTAAGATATTTATGGAAGTACTTAATGATTGTATATAGAATTGGATACATAGTTAATTAGTCGATTTAATTTAGCATACTTTTTTTGACAGGTTGTAATTGAACTTGAGAAACCAGATGAAGCTGGCTCTGAAAATGATCTAGGTAAGAACATAGTGGCACGGGTGGCAGATTCGCTTAACGCGCTGTCCCTTACCTCTGAGTTAAGCCTGCTATACCGCAGGTCGAGGGCAGGGATTTACTTCGGTTGGGTAACGTCCCTGTGCTTGGTAAACTCATGTAAGTAGAGATTGGTTGGTTCTCTCCTGTGTTTCAAGGGTTAATTTCTCCGGGTACTTCGGTTTTCCTTCCTCACAAAAAACTAACCCTTGGAACGTTTGTCAATTGGGTTGTTAAGGCTTTCCGTCCACCTCAGCGTGGTAAACATAAAAAAACTAACTAAACTAAGAACATGTTGGAAGAGCAGTCACTCGTTATTACACTTCCTGCAGCGTGTATCCTGTCTTGTATATATTGTATGGCATGATTGTTTCTTTATGATCACTCGTTATTACACTTCCTACAGTGTGTATCCTGTCTTGTATATATTGTATGGCATGATTGTTTCTTTATGATCACTCGTTATTACACTTCCTACAGTGTGTATCCTGTCTTGTATATATTGTATGGCATGATTGTTTCTTTATGATCATTCATAATATATATATTTGATAGGACTGGCTCCTGGAGGCAGAGTAAAACTGATTCAAAGTACTTCAATTCAAGTTGAATCACCACACAGGTAAAAAATTGCTACAGAAACAATAATATCGTTTTTGTTTGAAATATACAGAAAGGTTACGGCGATTAAAACCACTTTTAAAAACAGTAGATTTAGAATGATTACAATGTTGCAAAGTGTTATGAAATTCAATTTTTGTTTATATAATTATTTTGTTGAAGAATTCTAAGAACTTGACATTCAATCTTTTCGTTAGATAGCAAGTAAATTGAAAGAACAAAAAAAATCGGATTTGGAATTGTTGCAGTATTTTATATACGAATTACCAGTTATAATTATTTAGTAAAATGTATACTGTAGGTTTTTACTGCATGCATGCATGAATGGTATATTGTTCTATTTTAGAGAAATGTTCGTTGGCTCTACTATCCAAACATCCGTCATGCAGTTCTCAACCCTTGATCCGAATCATTTTTATGTCGGTACAGATAGAGTAAGTTATTTGGACGAGTGTGTTTATTGTATTAAATTTTGTGTTTCTTATATTATATAATTTAATCTTTGTTCACTTTCTAAGGGATGGGTCGTTCATTGCACCCGATATGGGCGAAGAACACATCCGAAAGTTTATCGACCTGAAACTGGTAAATGGACAAACGGCTGTTTAAAATATATGGTTCAATCAATCTTTCATGCTCACTAGCACGAAATGTATTCATAGAAAAGCGAGACACTTTGTGTATACAGTCATTTACTTTAAATATGAACATAATATATTTTTATAGAATCTTTTGTCACTATCTCCGCAATAGATGTATCTCCTTGGAACATTCCAGTAATGTTGGTGAGTTGCTCAATATGTTGAATGTTTAATAGTACTGTATGTTGCCTTGGGTGTGAATGTGTTTGCTTCAAGTGGCGATGATGCACCGGATAGTGATTTTTTCAAGCTTTCTAAAATTGCCCGTTGATTGGTATATACTAAAATCTAGTATTTATAAGGTTTTTTAATATTAATTGTATCTATATAAACCGTAGTTTCGCAGCTTTTCAGGCATTAGATTTTTACAAAGGTTGAAAAAATTACTATCCGGTGGATAGAACTATCTAGTAAGTGCTATCCGACCCTCGTATAGTACAATTGCATTTGTACTAGGTGAAACAGTATAGATAAATGTTTTTGAACAAGCTACAGTACAAGTTAATCACAGTTTAGTCCACTGCAGTAGATAATTTAAGTATGCATGGAACTCATGCATGGAACTCATGCATACATTGAACCAAATGGAAACGGAGTTAATATACTAACATGAATAGTAACATCAGGTCAAACACGTTCCAGAGCTAAGTGAAATATTCTATTTACTGAATTTCCGGTCAAATATCAAACAAAACTGCACTTTCAGCACGAAATTTGAGTGAAATGTTGCTAATAATTAGGATATAGTACGATTTTAGCAAGCAATTTATCTATAAACTAAAATAAAGGAAATATCTCTAAAATTTTGTTAATATCAGCAACAAATGATGATAACATGTAGAATGAAAACCTTGTCAGATAATAAGAAATTTCGAAAATATTGCATGAACTTTCTCTCAACGACAATGCCAATGCAGGTTTTTGTCAATTCACGCATATTTAGCCAAAATGGAGAAGAGAAATTCAACAAAAAACCTAGAATCTAGCAATACAAGAAAAAACGTTGCTAAAATCCAGATATATATTACTCTTTTTTTCAAATTATGAATTATTTGAGTTTGGCTCTGCAATTGCAGAGCCAAGATTATAGTTTGGCGCTGCAATTGCAGAGCCAAGATTATAGTTTGGCGCTGCAATTGCAGAGCCAAGATTGGAGTTTGGCACTGCAATTGCAGAGCCAAGATTATAGTTTGGCGCTGCAATTGCAGAGCCAAGATTATAGTTTGGCGCTGCAATTGCAGAGCCAAGATTATAGTTTGGCGCTGCAATTGCAGAGCCAAGATTGGAGTTTGGCACTGCAATTGCAGAGCCAAGATTGGAGTTTGGCGCTGCAATTGCAGAGCCAATATTGGAGTTTGGCTCTGCAATTGCAGAGCCAAGATTAGAGTTTGGCGCTGCAATTGCAGAGCCAAGATTAGAGTTTGGCGCTGCAATTGCAGAGCCAAGATTAGAGTTTGTCCAGAGACAAAACGCCAAATTAGGGGTTTCATGTCACAGTAAACTGAGTAAACAAATTAAAAGTGTAGTCATGCAAGGCACTTCTACACTGTGGAACTTTCCGCACAAACTCTATAAATTGTAGAAAACAATTTCAGTGGTAGAAAACTGTAATAATTGTAGTGTTAATCCAAAAAATTGAATGAATGCTGTCATGTTGATGAGGCAATACTGAATTATATATTTTGTATCAAAATGTTGAAATTGGCGCTGCATTTGCAGTGACAATATATTACATAGTTATATTTTGCATGTTAGCTTTGCATGTTTGCGCCAAATTCTAATCTTGGCTCTGCAATTGCAGCGCCAAACTCCAATCTTGGCTTTAGAACTTAGCTTTAGAACGTGTTGTCATTTTAGGTGTTCAATAATGCACTCGATAAAATTATATATATTTGTTTCCAGGTTGGCTGCACTGATGGAACATTGCGTTTACATGACTTGCGGAAAGGTTTGTTCTATTTCTTTGTGACCTGTAGAGTCAAGGAGAATTGGTAGCGAGTTTTACCCAATTTCTGTACACGAAATATTTAGTGACCTGTATTTGTAGAATCCCGTTAATATGGTCAAGAGCGCGCCATAATTAATGGTTGACCGTTTTAATCACTGATCTGGATATAGACAGAGGTATTTTTATATACTCTTGCTTTTTGTCGGAACAAAAAGTGACCGTATGAACGCGATGGTCGTTAGGCGGATGAGTCACACCATCGGCAATAGATATACGTACAGTACTAACATTAATATTTAATTAAAAAACTCATTAATAATTCATGAGGAAAACACAAAGAAAAATCATGACCGTATCGTGGTTTTATATGTGATAAAAAATCCTCCTGATTTACATATTAAACTTTAGCTTCAATTTTCTCGGCTTAGACAACGTTATTTTTCACAATTACTACGCCAACGAACTTACCAAATGGTGATCGTTTTTTAAGCTATTCAAAACACTCGCAGAACGTGTTTTATCAGATATAAAACACTCGGCTTCGCCTCGCGTTTAAATAGTACATACAAAACCATACAAATGTTTCTCTTGTTTTACAGGGCATGCCATTCGAAGTTGGTCTGAGACTACACAAGGCAGCGCGATCGTGCAGGTGATGTGGTCAAAAAGTCGTCCATCTCTTTTCTTTGTCCTTGATTCCAAGTCTAATCTTTATATTTGGTAAGATTTTTTATATTACGCACATATAATGATATATATTACCTAATACTTATGAAACTTATAAAAGTTGAAGAGAATTGATTAAAAAAAATGTTGGCTATCTTTTTCTGCAGGGATTTATTACGGAAAGATGGACATCCCGTAGATTTTGAGTCATTCAAGCGTGGAAAGTAAGTAACGTTTACTTTTTATCAGTTCCTTTGTTTGTATGGGTAGCCTTTTTTACGTAGTAGTAGAGTAGCTAGTAATAGTTCCATCACAGATCGGACGCGATGCTTTATCGTACTTATCACTTACATAAAGATTGTCATGTTTATTGACTATTTATTAAAAAGCTGTTTTAGCTGGAAAAATCGAACGAAAAGTTGATCAAGACGAAAACTGTATCAGATTTACGGACATTGATTAAACATTCATTTTCTTTAAATTTTCTTTACGAATTTCTTAATGATGGATATTTGTATAACTGTACCCATTAATTCTTTATCTTCATATAAGGCTGCTTTTCTTCTCAATGTCAAATGATTATGAATCACTTGGTATTGGTCTTCCTGGGAGAAAATCTGAACTGGTGAGTTCAAAAATGTGTCGTGTGTTTGTATAGCCCTAAACCGTTCCCTAGTCTTAATCCTATACCTATAATCTTAACCCAGATCTTAAACCTAATCCTAAACACTAGACCCTATGATAATCATGAAAATGTCTCTTAAAATCTCTTAATACTAATAGCAAATTTTTCTTAGTTCCAGTCCTCTCTTGAGGCAAAAATTGGCCGAGTTACAACTTTTTGCCCCCAGGGAGTACTGGGACTAGGAGAAACTTGCATTAGCAAGATTGTGTATTTGAATCCTAAACAATTAATCCGATGGACAGTGTTCCCCAATAGATGATGATTGGCTCATAATTTGTCATTTTTTCGCTCTTGGTTTACTAGAAAAGTGTCTGTCTTGCAGGTTTTGAATTATGAAGGAGGTATAATTGAGCTGCATCGTCTAAAAGAGAATCTAACAAACGTTCAGCCGGATGAACTTGACAGATTCGCTTCACTAGTGGATTCAATTATTTGACTTAAACATTCGAAATGATATATTGAGTAAATTATTTATTAATTCTCTATTTATAATTTATGTAAAATATGCAGTCCAGTCCTTTTCTAAATGTGTATATACTTGTCTAATAACTATATTAGATATATATATATCTATATATATTATAGAAATTGATAAAGAATCAATTTTAAACCACAAAACAATTTTTCAAGTGCTTAAAACGATCGGGTAAGCCCTGGCCTTATGTAATGCTATAATTTGAGGAAGAATGTGGTTAAAATCCGAAATAATATGAAACCAATATGATACATTGATACAACCCACTATATATTGATAATTTATACAGTATATAACGCAATTATATAACGCAATTATAACGCAATTAATTATATAACGCAATTATAACGCAATTATATAACGCAATTATATAACGCAATTATATAACGCAATTATATAACGCAATTATATAACGCAGGAATATAACGCAGGAATAAGCAGGAATAACCGAACAATATAGAAATCCAAAATTCTATAAAATCGAGATTCATGCTGGTCTATATATAGATCGTTCAGGGAAATGGAAGTCTGTAACGAAGGATATTTCCGGTGTCTCCGATTATATTTGAATTTAGTTGTATTACATTTTTGTATATTGTACATAGTGATTTGAATGAATAATTAATGCATGACATACAATATTGGGATGGTTGACATGGTATATTTTATTTCGCACAAGAACACGTAGATTACAATTAGTATTTATAGATTATTGGTAGATTTTCTCCAAGGGCAATCGGTTGCACTCACCCCTGAGCGATATGAGCGATATTAGGCACAAATTCCACCAAGACCCCAAAATACCCCACGATTCCTGTTTTTACAAAAAATCCCAAGGTGTTCGTGTACCCGTAAAGAGGACTGGGAACTAATCTGGATTTAGGCGAATATGAATTAGCATTGCTTTGTGTTATACTTCTGTAATTCTTAAGCTCGTTTCTTCATAAGTAAAGCAATTTTACACATAGAAAGCTTGAGAGTCCTGCTAAATATTGATGTCTTTCTTGTAATATGCCAAAAAGAACATGCCAACGAAACCAACGGTAACACCGATATTCTGCAAAAGGAATAATGTGATCTTGGACTGGTCACTTTGTTCTGTTACGTGCATCAGTTCAGGCAACTATACAATGCAAAGAAATACATTATTATAAACCGTTAATATACCGTTAAATTTGCAACAAAATATAAACAGTCTGAGATAAGAACATCAAACTAATTTCAAGCTTCAAACGTTGAGGTTTCCCGAGTGAAGAGAGAATAATTTTGTCTGAGACTGTTTTTCGTTAGATGCAACCGATGGCATGTGAGCATGTCTTCCCAGCACAGTCAAACATATTAGACATATTCTGATAAAAAGTGTCTATGAATAAAATTATTGTCACATATCATGAAATTATTGCATTTTTGAAACTTAAATGCAGATCGATTCCTTTTAGGGAATTTTTTACGGAAGCTACCCACTCTATAGCACTCCAACAAAGTAAGCCAACGTTGTCCAATACTTACCAAAATGACCATAAATGACCTGTAGATCCATGTAGTCACTGGTTTACTCACCTTGTTTGTTAGTGCAATATAAAGGAAAAATCCTCCTGTGACACCAAGAATCCACAAATTGACATCTTCAATCTCACCAATCATCTTACCAAACACCAGTCCCATGAAACAGAAACATGATGAGACAAAGTTTGCAATGACAGCTTGACGTACACTCATTCCAGCAGATAACAATACAACAAAATCACCTGTTTATAGAAAGAAAGATACATTTTCATAATCATGTATAATGTACTTTTGTGAAAACATCAATAATTATGTATATTTATTTTGCAAATCTTTCTATCCGTAGACCCGATCGACATCCCTAATATGGTAATACCCTTCCTGTATATCTAAGTGTCGTGACGAAAAGGAAATTTGAATAAGCTATCTCGCATAATATATAATTCATGGTAATAGGGAATCATGCATACATTTTGGTCACGAAACTTTGTCAATTTAGAGATTATAGATGGAGTTTTGATAAGACCAGCACTAAATAACGTTTTTGACCAATCCTATGATCTGGAAAACTATATTAGCAATTGAGAGAATGAGACGTCACTTTAGGTTGAACCGGGTTCTTATGTCTCGTAATCAGTTCTGGTAACAGACAGCCGTTATCAGGGGCTGAAGGCTAACTTCCCGTCACTTTGAAAAATTAACACTGGAAGTAGGGCATTTCAGACGCATGGTCCTGACGTCTTGTCTCTCACTTCCACCAAAGCAGTCTTCCGTTTCCCATGATTCCAGTCTTCGCCGTACATGCACTTACCCAGTTCATGAGGTACTTCATGACATAAGACAGCAATTGAAGTACTGACTCCACCAACAATACTGTCACTGAATGCCACACCAATAGCAATACCATCTGCAATATTATGTAATGTATCTCCAATGATAACTGTCCAAGCCATGGGTGCAATGTGTTTCTCGTCATCCATGTTTTCCTCCATGTCAAAGTGATTGTCATTTGTGAATTTTGGTGGTGCTTCTTTCTCAGTAATCTAAAGAATAATATCTTGCATGAATGTGGGGTTCTGGTGTAAAGTAATAATTTATTGCTGGTATTCATCTTCTTGAAAATACAATGGATTTACAATATGTATGTACAATAAGATACTAAATCTAATTAAAAGATAAGATACTATTTACAAATAAGATTCAGGCAAAACGAAAATAGAGAACGTTTTGCAAATAGAATGACAATAGCCATTAATGATCAATATAAGGTCTAGCCAACTAAATCTCAAACGAGGCAATCCAGTGTAGGTATTCTACATTTAATCGGCGAGGTTTGTGTCTTAACCACCTGGAATATTAAAAATATTTCGAGGGAGGGTTAACAGCCTCACTACAAGTATACAACCAATGAGAGTTTTAATTATAGGGCTTTGGTGGCGCAGTCCTTAGAGGAACTACTTTTCACGTATGACATATGACACTTTCTCGTCCGCGTTCTTCTCGTTTCAGCTAAATCAACAAGCCCCCGTCTTTATTAAGTCTCCCTACTATAACTCCCCTTAGTGCTTGAAAATATTTAGTTTAATTGCATGCAATATTCTGACAGGCATTCTAATTGGAAAAGCAAACCTTATAAAATGTCTTAAACCGGTAGACCAGTGTTCTTGCTCACCGCACCAATTGAGGCCTTTCTATTTACATAAATACCGACTAAGTTGAATTAAGGCAGGTGTATGTACTTTTTGTCTTAGTTTTCTGATGAAGAAAGATATACAAATAAGAATATACAACAGTGTACATGTAATATGTACATTCAATGTAATATTGTTGAGAAATTCAGTGTATTTTCTATATAAGATGGATTTGTATATAGCAATCAACGTGATTTTCTTATGCATTCTAAACACGTTCTTTACATTGAGTGGAATATTTCTTAATTCTATGGTTATCGTCAGTTTTTGGACGTCGTCGCAACTTCGAAAGAAAACATGTTACTTTTTGGTTCTTGTTCTAGCTTGTTATGATCTTGCTGTGTCAAGTTTTAGTCATCCACTACTCATACTTAGCTCCATCATGTGGTGGCGGCGAGATTCTAACAAACGTTTTGAGCAGCTCATTCCTTACATTCGTTTATTTTTATATTCAAATTCATTCATTGCATTATTAGGAATGAATGTCGAACGTTATCTCGCTTTAACGTTTCCGTTTTTTCACGAGAGAGCAGTGACGAAACAAAGAATTTTAACTGTTCTTATATTAACTCAGTTAGTTTTTGTCATTTTGACTATTTTGGGTTTTCTTAAACAGAATGAAACATATTACTACATTTTGACACTTATTTCATTAATATTAGTCATGGTGTCAATGTTGATTATGAACTATAAGTTATTGAAGATAGCAAGAACTAAAAAACGAAATGAAATAGTCCCAGCTGGAGTGTCCAACAATCGTGTGTTGAAAAACAAAACGTTTTCAAAGCAGATAAAGAGTACATCAACATGCGTACTTGCTGTGGGATGTCTATTCTTATGTTCTTTCCCAACGATTATTTTGGCTGGATTATCAATAACCTCGTTTTCAAGTTTCAGTCAAGATGTAAAAATGTCACTTCATCTCTGGGAAACTAGTCTGGTCACAACTAATGCAACATTTAATTGCCTAATCTTCTTTTGGAAGAATAATACATTACGGAGCGAGGGAAGGAGAGTTTGGAAAAGTTGTTTTTGTTCATGATCATGGATTATCTAATGGCATTGGGACGCATTCTGAGGAACAATGAACGACTGCAGATAATGACAAACTGTGTATGAGTTTCGGAGACAAGGAAACTAAAGAAAATCAAACACTGTATTTTTCATATTTGCTCTTCAGACAATGAATAATCGCTGTTTTTCTGTCTTGGCAGCAAGATATGTAAATATGTCCAGTTAAACATATCAATCACGCATTTTAATTTTTTTTGCAGCGAAACATCGATCTTTCGTAGTCAGACAAAGGGACAATGTAATGACCAAATGTCTTTTAGTATTTACTTTAAAAGGTTATTTCTACTTAATATTGATTTATTTCTACTTAATATTTATTAACGTATATAGATCGAACGAGGCACTTGTAAGAGATACAGGCATACGATTCACAGACGGGCTGACTAAAATTTCTTGAATATATCAACAGAAAGACGAAATTTATTGGACAAGAATTTGTTTTACTGTAAATTTGACAATATCAAATTATAGCCCTGGCAACCCCTGTACCAGTATGACCTGTGTTATATAACGTTCTCACTTTATTGACCACAATGAATGGTGATGGTATATCCAGCTTGTTTTGGTTCGGATCGTCTGTTTTTGGAATCACAGTATTTTTCTCGATGTATTTCTTGTTTTTTGGTGTAATCTGTGAAATGAACAGAATTGAAAATCAGTGGTAGAGCATTATTGAACCGTATGAGAAAACATCCCACGAAAAGTTAAGAGAGAGAGAAAAGTTTTGCAGAAGATGATTTGAAAGAATCCTTCAAGCTCAGTTGAATTTGGATATGGACGATTCTGAAAAAAACTCTTACCTTACTCTCAAAAAGAGCTATAGACTGCAATTGGATACACGCATTTATGCCAAGAAAGAAAGATTTAAACATGATCTTTACCTCGACAGTATGTGTTTGTCTAAGAAGGAGATGAGCAGTTGTCTCAAAGAGAAAGAATCCATAAATTCCACCAAGGACAGAGAAAAATCTCCAGTAGTAATCTTTATCCTTTCCTTGAAAACCAGTCGCCTGAAATAAGAGTGGAATTGTAATTATATTTATGTCAAACTTAACATATTACTATTCCATATTTTAAGAGTAGATAAACGGCTTAAGGTTTTAATGATATTTGAAAATTACGTCGCGAACATTATCGTCATTAACATTCAGCAAAACGTAAAATCGGCCAGAAAAAATATCGCAGCGTGTAAACGTACCTTTTGCCTGCGGAGGAGGCGAATATGAATCATATCTTAAAGTCCTTTGCACGTATTTAAGTGTTTCAAATATAATGATTTCATACTTACGCTTCGTTCAGACTTTTCTGGTTTTGGATGGTTAAATTTACTATTTTCAGGATTTTTCGGCATTTCAGAGTTTCCCTTCCCTCCCCCCTTATGACGTCATAAGGTAAGCGAAAATGTAAAATAACTAATACATTAGTATGATGTCGGTATTTTATCATATAATGTAACCTTAACGTTCTTATAATTGGTGCCAATAAATATAATTGGGAGATGAAGGCTTTTAGTTCAATTTTCTTGCTCCAATACTGTACATGTGTCAACACTGAAACTCTCCAATACATAGACATAAATTTTACTGCCAACACCTTTAAAACTTACCCGAGGCAAGAGATGAAACATTGAATCTCCAACCAATGTACCAATAGCCAGAGCAATGAGAAACACGAGAGATTTCCTGTAGAATGTTGTTCTCAACAGTGGTATAATCATGAAGAGTGATATAAGACTGACTGTAGAAACTGCCGCTAAACCAAAACCCCACACTAAAAGTAATATAATATAACAATCTTGTATTTAAAACATCGATATTTTGAAACCAATGGTAAATCCACAGATTACGTTCTTAATCCAAGAGATTGAAATTTAAATCTATATTCAACCGTTTCTGGCAGGGTTTCTTGTAAAATTGTTGCGCGATTGAATGTGAATCTCCTAAACAAAGTGAAACTTTATTTTGTCTGTTGATTATAAATCAACTAGTTAAGAAGTATTTTGAAATAACATGTAACTACGCAAGCTGTGATTGGTCAATACCCGCACGTGCAGGATGAGACAATCATTACGCAATTTTAGCCCTTCGCGGGTTTTAAAAAAATGTCGTTTATTCTTTGTGTTTATTAAAAAATTACCAAATGGTTTTTTTGCAAAATGAAAGCCAGTGCTTCTTTTCTGAAAGCTAAAAAATACTCGCCTATCGGCTCGTATTTTTTTACGCTTTCAGAAAGTCTCGCAACATCCCGCGTGTTAGGTTCACGCAATCCTGCAAGGACAACCATTCGGTAATCCTTTAATATAGATGACGATACCATTAACGATACGGCGATTTACCACCGCGCCATCTTTATCGGTATCATTACCGGTGAAATAACAATACAAGTATTGAAAACACTAGAAACACGTCATTACTTTTGCACGAACTAGCAGTTGAATTTAATTGAATTAAAAATAGAAGAAATTTCGCCCATAGGGATGTTTGGTGGCACAGTGGTAAGTGCATGTGCCTTTAACCTTCGCAAGCAGGGCTTGATCCTGCAATATGCAGCTTTATGATTGTATTTTCGCCTCATTTGCATGCAACAAGAGTGCTTCCAGTTTGACTCTACCAAACACCATAGCCATAGGTCTCTCCGAGATGTTCTCCTGTTTACTCTTGTAGTAACACTGCAAGGACCAATAAAAAATTATTGCCGTCACTGGACATTTAAGGAGAAAAGTTCCAAACAATATTCTGTACCTGACATATC
This sequence comes from Trachythela sp. YZ-2020, assembly GCA_016169945.1. Lineage (NCBI taxonomy): Eukaryota > Metazoa > Cnidaria > Anthozoa > Malacalcyonacea > Clavulariidae > Trachythela > Trachythela sp. YZ-2020. Next base: position 731,967 of record JADLSH010000236.1, on the reverse strand, counting down.
ATCAAGCCTCTTGTTGATCTCATCGTCATCTTCATTGACATCTTCATCATCATACTCAGTTACACAAACACTGCTTTCTATTTGATCAAGAAGAGCTATTGATAAACTTTCAAATCTTTTCATTTTGAATCCGTCATTTTCATCAACATGATAGATCGAGAACAATTCCTCTGCGGAATAACACTGAAACAGTAAAAGAAAGACATTCATTAAGTTGGATGTGGAAAAATCACGTGAAATAATCTCGTCAAAGATTTATTCATTGTATGAGTGTTTTTGAATATTACCGATGTCCTAAAATGATGTTTTGCAATCAAACTCGTGTGACTAAAGGTTCTTCTGTGTTCTCTACAGTTAACTCGTCTGCGGAGTGCGCGAGTGAATGAGAACCATATTTTGCTAAAAACGCGAAGTGAACGTGTGAGTAGTGTTGCGTTCAGAGGGAGTCATTCCCCCTAAGCTCTTCGTACTGCCAACTTCCTTCCTTGATTAATCGTGAAAATGGCATGCATGATACAGCGTTCAAATTAATGTGGCAAACTTCTAAAATTGAAGTGAGGTTGCAGTGCATTATGAAATAGTATAAAAACACCTCTGGGGAGGATACCAAAAGAAAAGGGGGGTGGGTTCTATCATATCAAGTACATTTCTAAGAAATTATCTTATAATTTATAGTAAGGAAATTATCTTTTAGAAATATAGAATATCTTGACTCACATTGAACAGGACTCACATTGATAACAGATTCTTTGTAACTATAATATTATCTGAAGTGATCATCCTGTATAAATATTCGTTCAATAATAATAATAATAAATCTTCTACATACCTTATCATAAATATTCGCCTCTGTTTCATAACCTTGGCTACCATCTTGCTGTTGCTTTTGTCTAAGTAGAGATGACATCTTTGATAGGCGAGGCCGATAAGAAGACCGTTTAACAATATGTCTCTTTTTACGAGCAAGTTTATCCTCTGGGACTGTCACTGATGTGTTAACTTTGTTACCACTCTCATTTTTCTGATGTTTACCAATCTTCAAGTTTTCCATAAGTTCCTTCATGTTTTCTTTGTAAATGACATTATTTTTGGCGTATTCTTTAAACAGGTGGTTCACAAAGTATGAAGGACAGGGAAGAGGATTTTGATATTTCACTTTAATACATTGCCGTTGAAGAAGTTTGGAGATAATAATCATGCTCAACTCAGGGATTATGGCTTTACCAAAATCAGCTTCAACGGAGATATTCAGTTCTTGTAACAGATCATTTGCTGAGAAACACTGAAAATATTGGAAATACGACACTTTACAGTGAAAGTATTTTATTATTATGATGACACAATGCGTTCTGCCAAGTACCAAGTCATTTATTTACATCTGCGACTGGAGTTCGATTTCTGCAGTATGCTGTTGTCTGACTAAAATTTCGCCTCAGTCGCGTGTGAGAAGAGTGCTTCAAGTATGACTCAAACACACAGGTTTTCTCCTCCGGTCTCCTCTTGCAGTAACACTGGATTAATAATATAAGATCCTTACTGGACCCCTAGAGAGAACATTTTAGAACTGATAGAGCTCTCCAGTATAGTCAGCATAAATAAAGTTAGTTTAGTTTTAGCAATTTTCACCATTCTACCTTTTGTTCTTTGAGTTGATTTCCAATCGACTGATTCAAATCTTTTAAAACTTGATCCAAAATTTGTTCACATATTCCATTCGTGGAATATATTTTTCGTAATTCTTCATACACATCAACTTTCTTGGTCAGTATTCTTGGTGTGTTAGTCTCTACTGAGAGTAGGGAGTATAGTATCATTGTGGACATCAGGGAGAATTCATGTTCGTTGATAGAATTGTTTTCTTTGATATTGTAAACTTTGAACAATGATCTGGCTGTAATACACTAAAAATAGAAGATCATTAAGTGCTTAAAAACTGCAGTGAAGTTCATGCAATTAAAAAGTGTTACCCTCGTAAAATTAAGTTTTTATCATATCTTATCATATCTTATCATAAGTCCTTGTTTTTTCCTGGAAAGCGTGAAGCCGTAGAAGGGTAGGAACCCTGCCCCACCTGGGCAAACCACTGACTTGTGCATTTACATTGGACAACGAAACGGCACCAACATATTAGAAACTTCATTGACGTGTTAAGATATAAAAAATTGTGGGTTTTTTATCAAAAACGTTCAAGAAAATGTCTTTCATCCAAAAGTTCAGCCATGTTGACATTTTGCGTGATTCGGCCATAATTAACCGACTGTAAGGTATTAGCCAATCAAAAACACCCAGTTGCCACGAGATTTTGTTTATATCCTTTAGGCACACGCGAAGCAACCCTCAATTTGTTCTATATATCCGTGGCCGACGCTGAATTAAAGTCTAGTTACCACAAGGGTTGCTGTTCCATACATGTCGATGTCTGCAGGTAAAAAAGTTACAACAATATTGTCTTGCTCTTTTAATGAATGAACGTTTGCTTACCAACTTTCACCGAGCACATAAATCAAGATGTCTTTATCTTGAAATTTACAATATCTTGATACAGAATTTTTGTAATTTGATGGCAGGCGTTCTACCCCCCCCCCCCCCCACAATAGAACGCCTGCCACGCAGGCTACTAGACTGGTAATCTGACGGATTCCTATTATTATTGTATCTGAGTTTTTATTTATTTTATTTTATTTATTTATTAATTTTACAATCAAAAATAATTGAAGGCGCAGACAACAGGACAAATAGAGTCCCAAATTAAGTCCTGCCATACAAAGGTGTACAACATTATACTACATATACATATATATATATATACTACATTACTAATTAACACAATGACATATTTACAGAGTTTCACACATAACAGAGCTCATTTACAGAGCTTAAAACATGCACTTTTACGAACAACAAGACAAAATGCAAGAACGACATTTAGTTGCTAAACAACCTCAATTACATGATTGGAGAATATTACACACTATCTGAAATTGCACGATTAAGAGTTTAGGCAGTACGGATTTTAGATTGACAGTTACCCAAGCATTCAGTCAGCATTCAGTCAGACAAGTGATAGCCGTGTTGTTCGACGTTCTATATTTTATGCAATCAGCCAATCTGTTTTTTCTTGCAGAGTGGTTCCTCGACTCAACGGATTTGTGTCGAAAAGGATAAAGAATAGTGAATACCAAAATAATTAAAAAATACGACTGACTCATAATATTTCCAATATTTTAAATAAATATGGAATGATTGAGTCTCCATCCCAACCAACAAACGCAAAACTTGTTACGAAATTGTGAGTGACAACATTGTAGGTATTGTTGCAAACTGGTGCGAAAAACAGGTGAACATGTATAAATTGGGTTTTCGTCAATATAAAGATTGCAGTCGACTCATTGGTTGTGTTTTGACATAAGATAGATTGACTAGTCATCGTATTTAGATATTGCCGATTTTAAGGATATCGGATGAGATCAAAGTTTGAAGATGAAGTGATTCATGTGTAAGTCACATGCAAAATGAGTAGGAAGAACAATTTAATGACTTCAGAAGCTGATCAGAAGACCTGGTCCAATTGGAAGGGTTGCCAACTCTATAAGGTCACCAATTTAAGGTGGTTCTCTGCAATTTGTGGACAAAAACATAATCTTTTGTAAAAGTTTTGGTTATGATAATTATTATATATGGAATTCTGACACAATAATTCGAACCGCCCCACAAACCCGCCTGGGCAAATATAGTATTGGTCGGTGTGAGGGTGAGGCAACTGTAATCGCTTCCATCGATAATTCTTACCATACTTACTACCAATGATGGTTTGATAAAAAACAATTTAGATGGGTTTTAGATATTTTAACCAACTGTACTTGATTTCTTCACAAAGCTGAATTTCGGGCTTCATCTAGCAAATATCTGGATGGCTATAGACACTTCGTAAATTTGATCATGATTTGATTGAGCACATGACACAAGACAATGGTTCGGGGTAAATACTAAATGATATCAAAATGTTTTATAATTCGCTTGCTTATACAAAAGTGATCAGTGTTTGTGAATCGTTCTTTAGAAAATATATTTTTTCGTTTTATTGTGTTTCATAATCAACCAATCACAAAAACTGTTCACAAAGTTTGGCGGCGACACATTGTTCAAAGACGAGGTTGGCAATGGCTTAACTCCTCCTAACTTATAGCTACTAGGATCATACAAATCAAATAGCGTCGAGTTCAACCTATTGTTTTGTGTGCACTCAATAGGAAGTGCTTATTGTCCCATTTCCTAGACTTGTGCATATTCCGCTGTATTTCATGCATTAATTGAAAAGCAAAACAAAGGATAACACCCACATGAAAAGAATGAGCGCGCTTATATAAAAGTGAAAGATGATTTCATCGGGGGTGAGGCGGAATTTTGGATATTAAAAATTCCACATCTCTAGGGCTAAATTGTAAAAAATTCGGCATAATCAAGTAAGAATAGGCGTTGGAAAAATACATGAAATTCAGCATTAAATAGCTAAAACCGAGAATTCCGTCCCAAATGTACCGATGAAAGCAATCATTAAGCCTTATTAAATATAATTATGTACTAACAGCCGATTACAGACTTCAAGTGTTATAAAATATATGCAATAAAACGCACAGAAATGCGGCTAATATTGCTTTTACCTTGTGCTTGTGTTGAGTCTGTCTTGAACAGTCGTTCACTCCCAGCTTCTGTAATAGAACAACTAGATCTTGTATCTTCATTCCATGTCCCAGTTCCAACGTTTGCAAAATGTTTTTGTAAGTTGCGCCGTAGTTCTCCTTCCCGGCAAAAGCTGTTTTGTATAGTGTATGTTGATTACGAGATTCGGTATTCTTTGTAGTATTCACACTTGTAGGGATGATTGTATGGTTATTGCTTTCCTGGGTAACATTGCTAGATACATGAGTAAGTGTTATGTTACCATCAGCTGTTACATTTTCTCTATTTGAAGGAACTGCCTCGATCTGAATTATAAAACCGAGGGAAAACACTACCAACAGAGACACAGCATTGAGAAAGCCCATTGTCAAATAGTGAATATTCAAGAACAAATCATTGCTCTAAATAATGATATTATCACCACAACATTTCACACCCATAAATGGAGAAGAAACACATGCAAAGCAACATACCGATGGAGTACTAAAGTGCAATAATTTTACGTCACATTTATCGTACGATTCTATAATATGCAAATATCGATAGTTTGTGAGGAGATAAGGTCAGATATATTTTAGCTATTGCGAAAATAATAAAGCTATTTCTGTTTCCAAACATCTTTTGTTCATTATAAGAAGTAAAACAATTCTTGTCACGGAGAATAGAGAAATAATTATCAAGCGCTTTAAACAGTCATAGAAATGATGGATCCTGAGTCTACTTATATAACTGATGATAAATATGTTCTACAATTCAATTTCCATGCAGTTTCTTTGCGCATGCTTCAGCACGTGTATAATATAGAAATGTTTGCATTGTGGTATCTTCGTTGGAAGAGATCGGCATCGTGCACCTAAGGGTCTGCCAAGACGGAAGCTGGTAATGCGATCACCCCGCAATGGAATGGAATTCCACTTAACGCCTAGGTGCAAAGACGCTAAGATTTCATCCGATCGTGCAGCTCGATCGGTTTCCTCACAACCTCAGGCTCTTTTTGTGTAACTGCATTGCACTATATTACCGGGCCTACTACAAATAATTATTTACCCAGAATTTTTTTTTAATTTGTAAGCCTAATTATGGCCGCACCCATAATGGAGTTTTACTTGTTAAACATATTTTCTTAAACACATGTTTCGTTTCGGATACTCAGAAGTAGTCAGATTAGAATGACGAACTATCTATCTATTTTCAGAGTATTATACCCTGCGTAACCCAGGATTATTTTACTCATCAGTGGGGAAGTCCCAGGAAGTCCATTTTTAGTATCTTTTCCATAATTGTCTCGAATGTATTCTTTAATATCTTTTGAATTATAGTCAGTCTTACGTAAAGCTAAAAGTTTCTGTCTGTTTTCAAAAAAATATGAATTCGAGTCTGTACCGTTATAATGGTACGTTTCAGTAATTCTGCAAATGATATATGGCCATGATCGATAGATATTTCATCGAGTAAAGTTTTTGTTTCAAAATCATGTCATCCATAAAAGGGCATGATTTAAAAGATGCCAAAAGTAAGTTTAGAAATGTTTTTCTGTGTGTTCAACATTTTACTCAAACATGTGTTCATGCATGCAATGGAATTAGAAATAGAGTGGCAGTGACGAACGATATTGGTAACCATAGTAATGAGACCTTGCTTGAAGTGTATTTCAAGTGTATATCAAGGTTTAACTTGAAATGTTTATGTTATATGGTTCCAGTGTTCTCATATTTACATCTTAATATATGCATGTTCTTGTTTTTTAACAATATCATCTGCAGGACGTTTAAAATTCTTCGTGCTTTACTAAAGCTAAACTCCTTCTATATTTTTCAGGTATTTAGATCCTTCAACCGACTTTTCGAATATTGCTCAACGCTCCTTACACACGGAACCCACACTCAAGATATTAAATGAAGCTATATTTTTAAAGCACAAACATATTAGCTCGTACTTTGTAGCGATGCCAGTTGCAGAATCGAATTACTGGAGAATACCGTTATATACACGCACGCATGGCCTCGGCTTTATTACACTGGCCGCGAAGGGGTTCAGTGTCTTAAAATGGGCATTATATCTGTTTCTTCGTCGTCGTTTTTGGACTTTTTGCGTATACAGCAACTTATGATTACAAAATTGCACACGCGATTCAAAATGGCTGCCGTTTAAGAGCGGGTGATATGTATTAGGATATGTTTCGTTGTGTTTACGCATTAACGAGTGGTTTTCTAATTCAACAACACAGTGTACTTCTTTAAGTACAAGGTTTGACATTCTTAACACTCTTTTGTTGTAGTTAGTGCGTTGTTCTAAAAAATGTGACGATGCAAAATTCTCATACTATATTCTCAGTATGAAATTGGTTGAAATATTGTCTTGAATTATGTAAGAATACACTTCAGCTCAGCAAATACCAGTTTAGACATCAAAAAGTTTAGTACAGTCTTGGGGAGGGGTTTTCTTTCCACTTTATTTTGCCTTTGTCTTAAACTTGGGGAAGGAGGCAAAATATGTGAAGTGCTGTAAGAGTGTTAAAGTAGTAACAAGAGGATAAAATAGGGAAAAAAATCGGTTTAAAGTTGGTTCTCCGGGGGGTTGAACTTTCAAATAACGGCTTTCTTGCTCTTGGTATAAACGGAGGGGTGATTTTTATCAGGGGAACTAACACTCCTGCATCCCACACCGGTTCTCTATTACACCCCAAACTCGGGGCCAGTGAGAACGCCTCAGTCTTGTCACCTTTGAATTATGTCCAGTCTTATGCGATGTTTGCAATTTCTTTCTGTTTTCAAAATAATGAAGTCGAGGCTTACGTGTGTACAATGGCACGCTCCATAAATTTAACAAATGGCCAATAAAGTTGTGTCTGATATACAGCAGCACATTCGGCTGTATACTGCCGAAAATTTCAGAAAAAAGTATTGCAACACGATACAATTTTTAAGACCTTAAGTGGCAATGTATATCCCATTACTATTAAACCTGGGTTGACTGTGGCTTGATACATGCATGTTAAGGGTGTGGAGGAGGCTAGGACGTATTCGAAACAATAGTAGTTCAATATGCACTGGAGTGAATGGGAGGTGGTGCTTGTCTTCAATCTAAGGCGCCTTTTACACGAGGCCGGGACGAAATCAGAGCTAGGCAATATCAATTCGGTCATACAGTTGTCTCTAATCGCTGTTTACAAGAGACCAGGTTGAAAAGACCGAACGTACTATCTTCACAGGTCTGAATTTTCAAACAAGCTTGATAATAGACAACTGCAAATCAGATTAACAACATTGATATTGGATTGCATTTTCGATTTACTTCCAGTTCTTACTATGTTCCGGTCTCATTGTAAACGAAGCGTAATACAGTAATGGAGCACTAACTAAAGATGCAGTGATGCTGTATGACTTTGAAGCTTGCCTTCTGTAGCATTCCAGCACTGACACATTAACACAAAGAAACAGAAAACATGTTTACATTCTTCAATATCATTTACATAGAATCCGTGAAGCCACTATAACTTTGACTTCATGTTATTCATTAAACTTTCAAGTTTCATAGCTTTCAACATGTCTCCCTTTATTTTAAGTTTCCCTTGCATAAACGCCGCTGTAGGTTTAAGTTTTCCAGTAAACATTGCCACAAAGTTTTCCTTGTCCAGAGAAAATGTTACATCTGCATCTGACGAAGGTTCACCTTGACCGGCATTTCCTGCAAAATGGTAACAAACAAAAATACGTTAATTACTTCTATTATTTTATTCTATTTCATACTGTAACTATATAATCCAGAACGAAATATCTGTATACAATATAATAGTGCCCTTTACCATCCGCCATTTATATCCTAACATATTCAAAATACAATAATGCACTGTCAATGTCATTGAACTAAGGTCAATGTTAATTACGTAGCGAGTGACTTACTGGTCCAAATGGTCCTAAAGGTCGTTTTCCATTACATTCAATTTTTTTGGCATGCACGCGCGACTAATTACACACGTTACTTGTATAGGCGTTCGTCCCGCGCGGGCAACGCGACCGTAAAAATCAAGGTGACCGTGGCAGTGACGTAGCCCTACTGTACTGTACTTAAACCTTTGTTATTGAGGCTACACAAACTCCTATAAACGAGGACTATACATTACCTGACCCAGTCTTGAGATCTAAGTACCATGCTCCATGTTCGTTGACATTAAACTGATAAATGGCTTGGGTATTTGCAACAACATCGTCAGTGCAAAAACCTTTAATATTTTCAAACAGCGAAGATAATTCATCTTCTATTCCCTGTTGAACGACTTTCTTCTGTTTGAACTTATCAATATCTTCCACACTGATGTCTTCAGAATCCAGGAAGAAATCTGGTAGTAAATCAGCACCTAGGGAACAAAACAGGCGGTAAAATGAGTGACTGGATAGCATGGAGAACAGTAGGATTTTCAAAATAATGAAAAGATAATGGAACGTTTGGATCACTGGATCGTGATCGGATAGCACTTTTGCTATGCTAAGTGCTATGAAAGGGGGCCCATTCTCAATCAATTTATACAGTAGTCATTGCCGTTTGTAGTCATACCATATAACAATATATTTGATATTGAACCCAGTAAAAAACCATGCATGCACAACAACGTTTGTAGAACTGACCGATTGACCGAATATCAATAGTATAAGATTTAATTAGAATTTGCCACTCATTAATGGAGCGCGGCATTAACGGCCAGGAACGCCTAAACATTTAACACTATAAAAGGAGGGTACAATATGACTTGAAAGGTTCGTTGAAGGATGCAACTACTGAAATATATAGAAAATACTTAGACATTTCGAGCAAAAAGGCTCTTCGTCTGGAAGTTAGCAGAAAAAGGGTCTTCGCTCGAAAAGTTGATTAATATTTTTCTATATTTGATTTTTCAGATATATAGATCCATCCTTCAACCAACTTCTTCAATATTGTTAAACACTGCCTACACTGCCAGACTCTCATATTCACGATATAATTCGGTTGTTTATAATTTGTGAAAGATCGACACCACGGTCATTTCCGATCGACGTATTATTTTTCGATGATTGAGAAAAATCCAAATATCTTTACCTGGAACACATGCGTAGTGTTCAAAATCTGTCACTCCAACTTCACGTAAAATATCTTCATCAATCAAGAACTCCCCAGTCCTGGATTTACTATCTCTTGTTAATACGACATAAGCAGCATCACTCATTATTTCTGTTTTACGACAATGTTCTAATACCTCACCACCACCAAGCAGCTCCATTGCGGCTGTCTCGATTGCTAAACATTCCATAAAAATTTGGAAGCATTAAACTTAACCAACATTCAAGATTCAAGATGTAAAATTTGTTAGGCAATGAAATTCGCCATTACTTAGGGACGAAACGTACGAGGAAATTTTCCTCTTTAAACGTCTGACATCCAAACATTACGGTCATTGAAAATACCAGAAAATAACATTTTTCATAGAAAGCATATCAAGCAACAAATTTTAGTAAACGCTGACTTCTGGCTTGATTTTTACCACAATAGATACTCAATCTAGTGCTATTACGAGATCAGTGGATGAAGCTTTTTTGACTTGCCTGTTTTAGGCCATAACGCATTTACTGCAATGCCATCTTCTTTAAATTCTTCTGCCATACCCAGGACACACATGGACATACCATATTTAGCCATTGTGTATGCTAAATATGAAGAGATGTGATATATGAATCATTTACTGATTTAATCAACAATTATTACATTCCTTACCATAAACTGAATTACGTTTGATGAACTAATCAGTGGTGGACACTGAGGGAGCGCGGGAGGAAACGAAGGGAGGAAACGCCTCCTCCTTCCATATGAAAGAAAGCATATTATCTGTTTAAGTCAATGTTACTCTTCATTATTCATACCAAATTATCAATTTTGGGCAAGAAGAAACTAGAGAATTTTACTTGCAAACTACAAAAATCATATAACTTACCAACATGTCCTTTAAACCACATGGGTTTCATGTTAAGTGGTGGACTAATGTTAAGAATATGCGGATTCTTTGCCTGCTTTAAATACGGGATGCACGCTTGAGAACTATAATAAATAGCATGACTCCAATGAGGATTGTGATGATCGAGGTTTAAATTAATTTACGTTTCAATCTAACATGTGACATGTAGCTGAAAATTAAGAAAAACGTCGATGTTTCGAGCCAAGGCGCCGCTAACTTTCAGATGAATGTTTGAGTGAAGTCATTCGACAACAATTTAACAAATTAATCATTTAAATATATTTCTGGTAAATAAATTGTAATTAGTTACCATAAGAACGTCCCTCTAGCGTTGACACTATTCATTAAGTCGTATCTACAATAAAGTTAATATAAGTTACATTCACTCTGAAGTTTGCCCGAACTATTATGGAGGATTGCAATGAAATAACCTGAATTTAACACAATTTGTGGTCTGCGACTTAGGCAAGTGGGATGGGATAGTGTGTAACTACCATATATGTTAGAGTTTTCTAGTATAAGAATGCTTTATTGTGCATTTGTACTACGATTTATGTACTGTAGAAACGTGTTTCAACTGCAGTTGAAAAAATAATATAAGTTCGCAACAAGTAACAACAGCTCGACAATAATGGGAATGTGTTCTAATATGGACGCTGCTATTGCTACACAAGGCCACACCATACAGTATAGATCTCATCATAATATAGTTGATCTCATGTCCCAGTTTTGCTTAGTACATAATTTAAGCCACTGTAAGCCTTTAATATTATATGTGTAAATGGAAATTAACCATTACTAACCTCTTCATTGGTGTAGCTAAAGTTCCAGTTAGACTGATAGCACTAGCATTATTGACAAGTACATCAATTCCACCAAATTTCTCCACAGCACTCTCCACTGCAGTCTTGACAGCTGTCTCATCTCGGATATCAACCACACATGGTAAGCACTGTCCACCTGCTTCTTCAACTACACAGGAGATTGAAATATTAGAGACACTGTAAGTCTATTCTGTTCATGGAGCGTGTTTAATTTGTTAAAATTCCAATCAGAGGCGCACTCAATATCTCATGGCACTCAGACAACGTCAAAGAAAAACTTGAACAGATTTAAAGAGCACCTCGTTCAAGAGTTGAGACATAAATTTGTCTTTATCTTTTTTATCTATCTCCGCAGTTGATCGAAGACAATGACGAATTTTACCGTCTCAGAACTGGCAATTTTGTCTGTGACAAGCTAAGAGTATACTATAGACCAGATGCTTTGCACGGAATAAGGTGAAAATAGGGTATAATTCTATTTATTATATACACAAGCTCTGGATATGAGGTATTCTGCAATCTGATTGGTTCTCTACTAGCAGGATATAAGCTCATATCCTGCTAGTAGAGAAAAGTAGAAAAATGGCTGGCAGATTTGGACAATTAAATGAAGAGGAAATTCAAGTTTTACTTGAAAAAAGTAAATACCCAGATCCAGAGCTTGTGTATATAATAAAACAGTTATTCAACTCACTCTCGTCGTATAGGACTGATAGCCGACTCGGCGCTATCGCGCCTCATCAGCTATCAGCTCATATACGACCCGAGTTCGTAGAATAACTGTTAAATATCCAATTAAATGGCATTCAATTATTAGGCAGCTTAAACTGCGTTTGATTTCGATAAAATAAAGCTATAATCAATTGTTCAGTGGATATATTGTATACTTGGCGCTTGAACAGACTATAATATTGTATTATTCCAATTTTTTAAAACACATTGTGTGCACATTCAGTGAACAAAATATGCGCATGAGCAAAACGTTTTTAACCAACTTTAAGCCTTAAGACTTTCAATCTCCTCCATCACTGTGCCTCCATGGAGTCAGAGGATTCTGACACGAGAAAAATCGGTTGTTACTATTCCTTAATTACTTTACTTACAAATATCCAGGAGCACACTGCATAGCAATAGAAAATACGAGAGAATGATTACCTTCTTTTGCCGCTGTATAAATAGTTCCAGGAAGTTTAGGATGTGCTTGAGCAGTTTTCGCTGCAATCACAATATTTGCTCCATCTTTTGCAGCTTTTAAAGCAATTGCTTTACCAATGCCACGACTTGCTCCGCTGATGAAGATTGTTTTTCCAGCAAGCTTTCTATTATACAAGTCAGATTGATGTACCATATGGTAAATTAATGTACATGGTGGCAGGGGACCTATTGTGGACAAATTTTTAACTGAGGCTATACAACACAACATAAAATTCAATATGGTATTATGGTATCTCAAATTACACCACATATTTTGGTTCACTGTTGGCATGGTAATCTAAAACAGTATTGCAATGAACTTTCTGCAGCCTCTAGGCCCTCTATAGACTTGCTCCAAGTCGACCTCTGCTAGTCGAGGGCAGCACTGGCAAATTCCTTACTCTTTCGCCAATACTTCCTTGAAAATTCCTTTGTTATATATATTTATATAATCATTATTATATATAAACCGCTAATCATTATTATGTATAACCGCTAATCTCATTATGTATAAATTTCCTCTTGACAGCGATACCAGACACCAGTAAGTCAGTAACCAATTTTGTTAACACGCCTTAATTACTTGACACTAATCTTAATTGCTTTTCCGCCTGACATTTCCTGGTGAATGATAACATTTCATAGTTCGGTAAAAATTCTATACAGTCGTTTGCAACAAGCATATACGTGTGATGACAAAACATGTGTTAATTAGATGCAAAGTTAAAATAATTCGTTGCAAACATAAATAGTTTCGCACGCAAACAGTATGTATTAATAATAAACCGATTATGAGTTTGAATTCTGAGTCACTATGTCTGATAAAATGATAACTGATTGTATTTATGGTATATTTCGCATAATTACTACTTCGGCCCCAGGCCCCACTCTAAATTTCTATTTTGGCTTTTTTTGGCTTAGTTTGGCTACTTTTTATCTTGCGTTTGGCTCTTGTTGGCCCAAGCCACCTGACAACCCTGAACTTAATAGGGGCCACGTCCATATTCATGTTGCCATGCAAAATGTCTAAACCCACCCAATTTGACGTTTTGCATGGCAACTTGAATATGGATGTGGCCCCTATTAACTTTGAATCAACAAGTGATAACATCGGTTCAACATAGTTAAAACATCATGCGTGGCAAACTGAATATGGACATGGCCCCTTAGGTAGAAAGGGATGGGTTATAATAAAAACCATATAATTATGGTAAGACAAGACAGTGATATAAGACTATTTTTTAATTAAATATTATTTACAATATACACTCCCAGCATGTGCAATCGATGAAAATCGATGATCGGAAAGCCAATCGATCAATCGATATCAATCAATACCAATTAATTAATTGATATCGATTGGTGTTTGCCAATCGATGACCAATCAATAGTCACAAAATTCAGTCCGTTTGTCAATCGATATTCATCGATTGGTATCGATTTCATCATTTTTTTAAATTCTCGGTCTAGCTGATTTGTCTTTTGTAAATATACACAGTTAATAAATCACGCAATCATATTCTTATATATTATGTGTGGCTTAAATAAAAGTAATTTGCTGGGCTCTTATTTATTGGGCATAAATGACAAATTTGCCTGTGCGGCTGTGGCTAATAAGGAACTAATAATGTCAATCTCACCCACGCAAACAGTGTGCACTATTAAAATGTGCTGTTTGTATCTATCTTTATGTCATTCGAAAAAGGAAAAACCAACATCAAATTAACAAACGACTTAGAGAACTTAAGAATTTATAGAAGAACTGACAACAAAAAGATAACAGTTTATATATAAGCTTCACCGGAAAGTGAGTATGGCCAAAGACGACGAGACAATAGTGGTGACAGCTAATATCCTGTTATATTTATCGTGGTCAATATCACACAGTTTGCATGGTCTAACGTGTTTGTGTAACGGTGTTAAACAGACAAACCTTCTGCCTTTGCTCACAGTATTAGATCTCTTCTAGCTTATCACCCGCAGCATGAGGGGTAGCACACAAATACTATAATAGTAATACATTTGTATTTTGATTCCTTCGTTCTCTACACGGTTCAATTAAGTCTTGATCGTACAATGAATTGAGCACTGGAATTTCTTGTGATTAGAAGCGGTTTGATTGCCAATTCATTTCCCACTAAATTAACATTAAATATTGAATTTTATGAGAGTGTTTTGGCACTAAGTCTTCAAGATTGTAGTGGCCTTTCGAATTCAGCAAGCCGGAACGGAAGATCAATATAACTCTTGTATGTTGACCGCATTTTTTTGGCATGGTCGAGAATACCAATCGAACACTGTTAGTTCATCAATTGTTATTGATAATCAATACCAATCGAACGCAATTAGTCTATTGATTGCTATCGATAATCAATACCAATCAATAAGGTCACAAAAACCTTCACCCTCGTTTGTTCATCGATTTTCAATATCAATCGATTAATTGATATCGATTGATATTAATTTTATCGATTGCACATGCCGGGATACATTGTATATATCAAAATATATTATGTATTAAAGGTCACCAGCTTGACAAATACATTTGAGAATATAAAAATGATAGAAAATAACTAACCCTGTATTGAGCATGGTTATGAAATCACACCAACTACACCAAAATGAGCTACAATGCCACTGCGAATTTTTATTGTGATCGGAGCAAAGTTCACAAGCTTGTTCCCGGCGAAAATAACATGGGAATAAATACCCAGGAAAAAAGGTACCCGAACTTTACTCAACCAACCAGCGAACTTTACTGACAAAGTGTGAAAGTGTCTGGCAAATCGGGTAAAATAAATTAATTTATAGCTGTTCTCCAAAGCTATTAAAATAAAATAACCAACTTTATAATAAGAAATTTACTAGTGTTAAACTGTTAAATGTTTTAAATAAACTCAATATTATTTCATTTTGGCCGAACTGTTTGTCTACCGGAGACCGTATGCCTTCGGGTATTTATACCCGGAGATAAGTTTCATGGATGTTCAGTGTGTGGACGGGGTAAAACTATACAAAAGTGGGTAAATGTGGGTATATTTTTCTGGCGGGAAAAATTGATTTTCATAAATAATAATTCATAATTTCATATTTGTTTAATTGTTGTGATGGAAAATGGAAGGCAATGTTGTTTCTTCAAGTTCGATAACATTTACAACGAGTGATAAACATAAGTTAAACTGTGATCGATGGAACGATGATCTGTGTTCAAACATAACCTACACTAAACCTTGGTATCGAGCAGAAATAAGGAAACTAAAGGCTGGAGTGTCCAAGTTGGAAGAAAATTTAAAGGAAGACAAACAGTCATTTTCAACTGTTCATCTTAACGACATTCTTGCTAAATTAATAAAGAAACTTTCAAAGGATAAACGTGCTTCACTCGAAGGACTTGATATTAAAGGGAAATTAAATGAAGATGGGGAGATAGACATTAAACGTTTAGAAAGGTTTACAGGATTGTGTGTTCATGATATTTCTTTGAAAGTTGAAGAAGAAAAGGGGGATGTATGTGTGAGAAGACATCATGTGTATGGAAGTTGTCGGGGTATTGAGTTTGAAACTACATTCTTGGTGGAGGAAAACATATTGCAAGATGATGGACATGATACTTTACCAGGTAAATATGTTTACAGTATTGGCTTACTATTCATATGGAGGGAAGTTATCCAGCTAGCTGAGTTATGTATGAGTCAATTCCAACTGCGATATCCCCCCTGGATTTGACCAGAGTTTAATTCCGCACAGACGGGAATTTGACCCGAAACCGTTCCCACCCAGTCTGGCATTTGACTCGTTTCCCGGTTGTGCGAAATTGGTCAGTGGTACAGGCCTGGCCGTTTGAGGCACGCGATCGTGTGTGCGCCTCCGCACGCGCCTTGACTCCTCGAGACGTGCCTTTTAACACGCGCCTCGTTTGTTTTAAGAGTATGAAATCGCGCGTCTGGTTTTTGTATTCTAAATGAATTTTTCGACGATTTGTATTCTAACGATTCATCAAGCTCGTCGGAAAGCGAGTCAGAGGACAGAGATGTTGACATTTTCATTGACGTTTAAAGTACGATGATTATACTAATTTCATCTAAACTCCAATGTTAAAATTGTTTTGTTCTGCATACATTTTTACTCAGTTTTGTGAATGTTATTCTAGTCTGTATAGCCAATATATAAGCGTAATTTTTACCTTTTTTTTAATCGCGCGCCTGACGTTAATATGGCGCGCGCCTGCCCAAATATTTACGGCCAGGCCTGGTGGTCGCGCTTAGAACTTCATAATCGACTAATTTTATTGGCTTGAGAAGTTTTCACATGGAAATGTGGAAATTTATTGCGTAAAGTCCTGCCTTAAAAATGCCTTTGTATAAAGTTTGGAACCGCACCAGGCATGTTTATAGAACAGCTGTAATATGCGTACATAACTTAGCCGTTAATTATGGTGTCAGCAGTTGTTGCTTGAAATCAAGAACGGTAGTCAATCTAATTTCACGTTCGTCATGATGTCAAACAAGAATGGCTGTCACCGCGGCTCAATTGGCATCCGTGAATAAAAAACATTGCTTGCTTAAGCTCTCTATTAAAAAGATCAGAACCCTCTGCATGAGTTGCAGCTGTGGACAGCAAGTATACATGCTTGTCTATGAACAAAATGTTTGCTTTGTTTTGTTGGAGAACTTTATGTTCTAGTTGTTAAAAATGGTAAATTAAAGTAATACACTATTTCATTCAAACAAAATACATTTAAAGTCCTGGTCCTCTTCACATATACACATTAAGTATTTATATATGGGAATCTTACAAGGCAGATGGGTATTTAACCTTTTTTTTACCCGCACCATGGGGAATTTGATGATGGTTTTCACCCACACGGTGGGGAATTTGACCAAAATGTTTTCGAAAAGTCAAATTCCTGGGGGGTCGCCCAGGAGGATGATCGCAGTTGGAATTGACTCCTACATTACTTGGCAAATATGCTGAGATCCAGGCTAATATAGAAATTTGATGGTTTTGCTGGATGACTGTTTACATATCACACCGAGATGTTGGCAAGGCAAGATAAATATTTTGCCATGTAAGAGGACGTCCACAAATATATTTCAATCCACAATCACTGACTTGTTCCTCAATGGCTGGGGGGGGAGCAAAGAATCTGAGTTTATAACTGGGATAAAAACCGAATTTTCTGTGTGTAAAAAACATTGTCTGCAATGGGATAGAGGGGCTAAAGCAATTGTGGAACAAGTCCAAGATCACAGGACAAGATCACAGGACAAAATCCTGCAACAGCCCCATAAGTTTTAATAATATACAACTTTGATAAATATATTGCGCTTGCTTCTCAATGATTTTGCACATTTTTTGGTTATTTGAGTGGAACAAGTCCAAGATCACAGGACAAAATCCTGCAACAGCCCCATAAATTTTAGTATACAACTTCGATAAATATACAACTTCTCAATGATTTTGCACATTTTTTTGGTTATTTGAGGAGAACACTTGAAAATAGACATTAAACTAATGCAGGACTGCAAGGGACAAGCAACATAATGCTACATAGAAAATTGCCGAATACTGAGGCCGATTATTTGTAGGCCGATTATCTCAACTTATCGGCCGATTAATCGGTATCTCTGCCGATTGTAATTGGTTCATCTCTAGAAAGTCAGGACTTCAGGCGAGATTAAATGTGTTTACTTGTATTTCAAGAATATAATTGCACAAAATACCTGCCCATCATTTGGTAATAATAATTTGTGGTACCAATAAATTGAGAAAAAAAGATATTTTTATAGCATTACAGTATATCTGTCCTTGCAGGTGAAACGTTATAAAAATGTATAATTTTTAAATGTATTTTTCTAGATAATCAGGAGGGTTATCAGAACCTGCCTCAAGTTATTAGCCTTGATGTTAGCATTGAAAACGAAGCTGCTAATTTAAATATGAAAGACTTTTTAGAATATGTCCAGAAGGAAAAACAGCTTCAACAATTTTTTGTGACTTTGCAGAACTATGCAAAATGGAAGAGAGATCGTTTAAAGACATTCAATCATTTTCAAAATGGCTACCCTGAACTTGTTACCTACACTCCATTACGAGATGAAACTATCATGACTGTTTGTAAACCACAACATCCATGTCTTCGAGTGAACATTGTTTGGAAAGTTCTTGTGACAAGAGAAGGAGAGATTAAACCTTCTTTTGATCTGCAGTCTTGTATTCTTACTGAACAAGTGGAAAACAAACATATTCTGAGGAAAATGCGGTCAAAATTTATAAGTCTGTTGAAAAATCTAGGAATTGAAAAATCAATAGAAGTAATTATACTTACCATAGCAAAATAACTTCATGATGTATACTGAATTTGTGATTGTATATTTAGTGTTTGTACATACAGATATAGCATATGTTTTTAACACATAATAGTAGTAATTTTAAATATATTAATATGTGAGAACTATTTTATGCTTCTTTTGTGAACATGTCTTACCAAAGAGAAGGCAAGCTGTTTTTTCAGGATCAAGTAACAACATTATTGGCACTGCTCTTGATTACAAAACCCAACATGAAAACAACAAAAAATTTAGTATTGATAGTCAATAATAGACATGCATGATATTCATTAAGCTTGCACATCAACGTCATCATTAAGTTCTCTTTCTCACAAACGCATGGTTGATGGTTATCTTTGAAGAAGTTATGAAAACGTGCTTCGCTGCATGCGGTTGGCCTATTTCGCCAAGACAAAAGTAAGTAAAATCTCTTCTAAACATATTGGTTAATAATGACAACTTTTATTGATAAATTATATAACTCAATACCTATTTTTTATATAAATTAACTATCTGTAATCCGTCTTTAACTTATTCTGTACGTTTGTCTATAATCCTATATTACTATAATATAAATAAACGTCAACTAGCGTATATCAGCTTCGAGTAGCGGAGGTACAACGAAATCGTTTAAAACACTTGGTGAGACAACATAGTTTACCGTGAGTCTTGGAAATACTCGAGGTTTCTAGAAAGAATCAAATGAAAACATTTCTTAAGACTTAAGTATATCACCTTGACATTGTCATTGCGCATTCTCAAAACAAGTGGTTTGGTTTAAAAGACGACAGAATAATTTTAAATACTTCACTAGATTGAAACCTTTGGCTTTGTAAAGAAATGAAATGATTTATTTTACGTCGAAAATGCAGCTAGGAAGTGGTTGCCCAATCTTTCGGCATTTCCTTTGGATTTGACTTTCCTATAGGATCATCGATTATGTTTTCTCCGGATTCAATAATAGAAAGTTTTCTTCAAGCCAATGACTTAATTCACTTGCTTAAGTCGTTGTTCAGTGAGAACTCAAGGACCATTGGGGAGATATCTGTGTTATAACCATTCGTCCATTCATATCGCCCGCATGCATGAATGGTTATAACACATTTCATTTATTTATTATGAGCGGTTTGCATAAAGAGTTTGACTTTGTTTATATTATTTAGGCTATATATGTACGATGTAAAATATAAAATAAGTATGTAAGTAATAATATAAATTATGGATCAACTAGACTATTAGGTTTACCTTCTGTTCTTCCCATTGTAGTATCATTACTGGATCCTTTTTCCTAAGTCAGCATAGGAGAAAATTGTTCAGTTAGGCAGAAATCATGTCCCGATGGCGATGTAGCTTTCCATCTACCCGATACTCCATTGAAGGGTAAACGGATAAATAATAAAATTACGTAAATTAAGTGTTGTATATTTTACTGGGGAAAAATATAAAATAAGGAGTGGCAGGAGGTTGAGACTACATTTTCTGCCAATTTAGAAATCATGCAGAATAAGCGAAGTAATATCAAGATT
Organism: Trachythela sp. YZ-2020; assembly: GCA_016169945.1. NCBI lineage: Eukaryota > Metazoa > Cnidaria > Anthozoa > Malacalcyonacea > Clavulariidae > Trachythela > Trachythela sp. YZ-2020. The sequence goes on along the minus strand of JADLSH010000236.1, from coordinate 711,431 downwards.
TAGGGAGATTTAGATTGAAGATAGCAATAGCTATATAAGGATACTTGTTAAAATGCAATTGATAAGTGCATGTATGAGCTCGTATTTAGAGTACAGTAAATATGCTTAGACACAAATTGAAGCCCAATAATAGTGAATTAATAGACCTCTAGCAGCTTCGTATGCAAATTGCCCATTTAGATCATGTGATGTTTACATCTTCTATTACTCACGAGGCAATTTTTGTTGCAATTTGCAACGCAAATTCGGGCATAGAACGATGTTATGTTAAAAAGTATGAACAGTAAACCTTTCCAATCATTTCATGCCTTTATGGTATGTTACGTGAGGTAAAGGTCGATGGAGTGAAATTAAATGGGGGAAAGTTCTCAATTTTACTGTGAATAGGCTCTACATAACCGATGACTCTGTGTCACAAATTGCTTTGCAACTCGCATTAACAATTACTTCCTGTAACATGGCCTTATGTCTTAACGCATTTTATATTTGAATACTCAGGTATCGGTGAAAAAATGCATAGAGACAAAGAGTGATAAAAGATGTAAACATTACATGTTTTCGAAGTGCATACGAAGCTGAGAAGGTCTATTGATTTTTATTACCTCTAACGATATTTCCACGAAATCGTCAAGATTGATTTCTTGTGCTTGATTTTCATTGAAGGAACTAACAGTATCTTTCGTTATACTTTCACTTTCATATAACTCATTTTCCAGATATTGTTGTAGTTGATCATCTGTGATATCTTTATGTAACACATGACCTGATTGAGGGCGAGTGTTTGGAAATAATGCATAGTTCATTTTTCCGCTATGAGATGAGTTGTGGGTCGCATGACTTCCATCTCTGCTAGCCACACTAGTAACATGAGATGGCTGGTGTGCGTTATTTCTTCCATTTTCTACTACTCTGTCAGAGTTCTTATTCTTTGAAGGAACGCATTCAACAAACTTGTCTGTATTTGCTGTTATTTTATCGGCTTCGACCGTACTTTTAACCTTTGTTATTGTATTTTCTACAACATCTTCTTGTTTGTTTGTAACATTTTGAATGACATGTTTAGCCGTTTTTTCGTTCCTTGAGATCGCAGTTTGGTTGCCACACTTAGTTTCCTCGTTAGTTTCCTCACTAGTACCCAGGCCACCCATTTTGTTGTCCATTGTCATGGACCCTTCATTAATGCTTGTTTTAATAAGCAAGATATGACAGATGTTTTCACTTTTATGTGACCTATCTCGGTCTGTCTGTAATGTATGTTCCTTCAAGCTAGATTCTTCTGTTGTCGACAAATTTCTGCCAAGATTGGTGCCTGATACTTCCCTAGCTCCCGGTGTGGTCAGCTGCCATGTTGAATCGTTTGCGCTTTCGTATTTCATTGTCTCATTTTTAACCGTCTCCTGCGTAAAATTATCTTGCTGAAGAATATTATCATCTACCATCAACTTGGTGACTTGCGTTCTTGATATATTTCTACCAAAATCTTTAATATTGTCATGTGGTTCTTTCACATGAGCTCCTTGTGTTGTATCCTGCCATGTTGAATCGTTTGCACTTTGTTGTCTCGCTGTCCTGTTCTTTACCGTATCCAAAGTATTGTACTCATGCTTTTTCGTAGAAATATTTTGTTCAGCTTTCGCACAAGTGTCTTGATTCATTATGTTGCTGTTTTCTCGCTTGCCTTTCTGTTGTAGTTCGTACACAGGAATTACGAAAATACTTAAATATATTATATATGATGAAATTTTGTTGACGGAATGGAGTATTAAAGTATATGTGACTGTCTTAATTGCACACTATCTAATTAGTATTCGAGCATTCAATACTCATGAACAAGCTGCAAACTGCTTGCCCATTACTGATATGCAATTTTTGCTTTGTCAAAAGTATGATTGGAGAGCATGATTGGAGGCATGAAAACAAAAAAGATAACAAAGCGCACTATTCCGCTTGCTCCCCAGTGAGACTATTGTTATATACAATCTGCATGAAAATCATTATAAGCCCTAATTTGAACAACTTTTTTTAAAGTTGTTTTGGTGAATTATGCATAATAATGTAGTGATTAGTGCCTAACGAGTTCCAAGGAATCCTGCTAGTCTTGTTGTATGCATGAGCTATAATGATTTTAAATTAGCACACTTTTGTTATTCATCATCTTCACCATTTTGTTATTCACCATGTTGAATTCGTAGTAATAAGCATCATAACTTTCAAGTAATTGTTGTATTGCATCACTCGAACAATGATCCAAGAGGCGAAAAAGGCTGTAAAAGGTGTACTGAAGGCACAGTATACAGTAGAGACGACCAGTAGGGCCACTCATTTGAAATTTGTGTGGCCGCTCATTACGCATTGGCAGCCAGTCAATTGCTTTTTTCTGGCCAATAAGCAAGCTGGACTAACTTTCCTGGCCAGTAAACTGCATATTTTTGCATAAAAAGCCGGCTACATGTTGCATCGCCGAGTGGCCCTACTGGTCGTCTCTATACTGAAGGTGTGTCAGTCATACCTACTGGTCATAACGTGAAGACAGAAGGTATGCCGGTATTCCCGTGTTTTTGTTCGTCCATTTTTGTACGTAAGCGTTTCAATTGTTGTGTGTTAGGCTAATGTTTTATTGGGATTAACAGTAATGTTTAGCAGGTTTTGTTTCTGGCCAGCAAATGGTCAACTGGTTAATTGGCAAGGAGAATATTCACTGAGATTTTTTGCCTAATCTCATCCATTGTTGTTTGATATGAGAGGTATGTGAGATAGATTTGTTAATTACTTGCCATTTGCTATAGAAGATTTGACACGTTGATAAAGTGATAATGATTATGATTATCTATCAAGTTCTAGCCATATCTTATAGACCACTTGCTTTGTTTACATTTTGCTGGCAGGCAAATTCCGATTATACAAAAGATTATGTTTCCATTGTGATTTAACAATGCATATGACAACAACGAAATTCCTCTGTGAGCTATGAAAGTCTTTTGCCTGCCAGAAAAACGTAAACAAGGCAAGTGGTCTATTGGTCTGGTGTTACTACAGGAGAAAAACTAAACCACAGTATAGAGACGACCAGTAGGGCCACTCATTTGAAATTTTGTTTGGCCGCTCATTACACATTGGCAGCCAGTCAATTGCTTTTTCTGGCCAATAAGCAAGCTGGACTAACTTTCCTGGCCAGTAAACTGCATATTTTTGCATAAAAACCCGGCTACATGTTGCATCGCCGAGTGGCCCTACTGGTCGTCTCTATACTGTGACTAAACTAACTGTATTTTTACTGGATAGCTGCATCAGTTTGTATCAGTTCTAAACGCTTTTCTTCCCGTAAGGCCCATACCTAATTGGTCGATCATGTACCACTGCAAGAGTATACCGGAATATCCGGAGTTAAACTGGGAGCAATTAATCTTCTCACATTCGGCTAAGGTGAATATATAGGTGACTTTTCTTTTCCTAAATTTCCGGAAATGACATCGCAATAGCTTTAGTGATTATTTTATGCATGCCATGTGATTATTTTATGCAGACCATGTGATTGTGATAGTGCCTCTAGCTAAATGTTTACGGTAATTAAATGGAAAAGTCCTATTTGGTTCAGTTACTGTGTACAGACGACACAGGTCAGTTCTCTGCCCTGGACGTAGGGTGGGCAGGGTAATGATTGACCACAATAACTTTCAACGAAATACAGCAATGCCCCATTTGTATCAGCATACGACCCATGCATAGCTTCTGGATCACCATCAACACAAATAAACTGGGTTCTTTTATGGTTGTGCTTTTCAGCCATCAAATAACCTTTGTACTCCATTGTCCATCCAGAAGGACAGACATTTCGGGCTGGGATCATCATGTGACTACCACGTGATTTGGCATGGCACACTGCACACGGCGGATTGTCGTCGTGAAGATGAGCATTAGGAAATATTTTATTTTGATTGCCATCGATTTGATATTCAGCACCGTGCAAATGTGCTGCTGCTTGATTGCCTGGGGTGTATTTCTCGTAAATCGGGTTTAATGGAAGACAGAGATAGTTTGAGCCACCACCAGCGTTAGTGTAATGAGATCCTCCCATCGCACCTATACGTAATAATGAAATAGGCTTGATACAGTAGAATTCTGGTAGAGCCCTCCTGGAAAACAAAGACAGTAACGTTTATTCTGTTACCCTTTTAAAAATTCGGCGGTTGAGTTGTGCAAAACTACCTGAAAATCTGAAACGCACACCCCTGTTGACGTCATATGGCTGGAAATAAATGTGACGTCATACATACATTCGTTTGAATCACTTCCGCCGCTATTTGTTAACCTACTGATGTTCGTACATTAAAATTGATGATGTTCGCACATTAAATATGGATGCCAGTACTATGTTTCATGTTTAACAAATTTTTTGTCCCGCAAGGCGAGTCACGAGTCACGTACAAAAACATGCGTTAATCTGGACTCACATAAGTCACAATATTTTCTTACCGGAATAGATCTCTACGGTTTTCGAAGTTCCAGGGCAATGTTTTCGTCCCCATCTAGTGTAGACCACACCTCCTGTAGATGAAGATTCCCCCTGGGGTCCTGGGACCCCGGCAGGTCCAGGTACACCCGACTTACCACGTGCGCCTAGGAGTAAATATTATAGGTTTTAGACTTAGACTGATTACATGCCAACGTTGAGAGTTTTTAGCCCAGGCTAAATTTCAATCCAGGCTAAATTTCAACCCGGTCGTTCATTAACCAGTCTGAACGATTATCATTTTGAACCCGGGCTGAAATTATTACATGCCACTTGTGTTGAGTTCGTGTGCGGGTATTTTTCGCGTGTCGTGGGTTTTTCGCGTGTCAAGGATTATTCGTCCCGGGTCTTCGTTCGCAAAGAAATCGACTGTATATCTTATTATACATAGGCCTATATGTTCACATTTCCTAACTGAATATGTAGTGACAACAAAAGGGTCCCACTGAAAATCACTGTTTGTGAGTTGGCTCCTTGAAACAAGACAGTGGCTGTCCTAAAGCACTTGGATTGGAAATCCATGATATTTAGTAAATTGAAAGTAAATAGTAATTCTGCAATATTATCCAAAAATTACGGGAACCACTGAGTATTTTTACAAAATACATTATATTCAGCGGGGCCGGCCGTTGGCGGGGGTGTGACCTAATCCAATGATACTCTCAAAATGGATTCTGATTCTGTCAAATTTTTAGAATATTAATGTTATTTCGGAAAAAAAAAATTAAAACGTCGGGAAAATCAGAAGAAAGAGATAAAATGTCGTCGGGAAATGGATGATATGATAAAATGCCAAAAATGGAAATTAATGGCCCCAAAAACTAAACACAAAGCCACGCCCCTGATTATATTATAATGTTCATTTTCGGAGTTACCGTTGTTTTGTGAATATTATCCGGTATCGTAAAAACCCAGTCATATGTTTCACGGCTACGTTTTACGGTAAACTGTAGAATTTTGTCTACAAAGCCATGATAGAACTATATTACGTTATGTGATGTCAGCATGAGTGATTTGTAGTTACAATACAGCACTGTAGCCTGTACTGAGGTTTTTCATATGTTTGTGAATCACTATTAGTATTCATGAGAGAGTGAGAGTTATTAAGTTTTTTAATTATATAGTTTTTTTTTTTTTTATGATATATTTATAGTATCTTTGGTTATCCAAGCACGACCCTTTGAAAAACAGGAAACTGAAAGGCTACCGTGGATAAAGTATTTTTAAATAACATAATTGAATAATAATAATATAATTATTTTATAGACAGTACAAGTAAACTTTTATATAGTATAAGTATAAATTTTTATAGACAGTTCGTTTAGCTTTCAGATGGCTTATATTTGTGAATTATGGGTCTCCCAAACCACATTTCACCCGCGAAACAAACCCGCGACACGCGACAATTAGATTATCTCATAATTGCCAGTTGACCACTCGTCCATTTTCCCTTCTTAATTGTTTGTTTAAACACACAAAGAACTCAGAAATAATTTCAAAACTGTTTAAATTCAAAGTTTAAAGATAAAAATTGCAAGATTATGATAATTTGAAAAGTGGTCTCGAAGAACGAAGTTATAAATACATAATTTTAGGAAGTTGTTAATCATAGTATCTGCTATATACACAACAGTGCTTAGTGGAACCCAACTATTGTCAACATTCACGATACATTTTGCTAAACGAACATATATGAAGGGCCGAAATGAATTTTTAAAATTGAATCAACTCACCGCGTAGTGTGGTATCTCGACCATCTCGACCTGTATAAAAGATCGAAAACAGTCAATATGAAAGTGTATAAGCTCGGTGAGAAGGGCAATAGATGCCTAGGGCTAGGGTCAAGTGATGCTGAGTGGTGTATGTATGTATGTATGTATGTGACGACATCGCCTTAATTATTATCATCGTTAATATTTTGAAATTATATAAGATATGTAACGCACCATCTCGGCCTGGTAAGCCAGGGGGTCCTTGGCATGATGATGGTTTTGTTTTGAGATTCCCGCGTTTCATCAGGTCATTGCTGAAAAATAGAACATAATGCATCACTGGAATTATTGGGTAATTGGTATAGCACCATGGTTAGTGCAGTTTAGTTCAAGGATGAATTAGTGAGCTATAAGGAAATTAACTTGGGATTATCGCCATTGCAATACATTATAATACCGCGATTACGAATAAATCAAATCTTAGGGTACCTTCGTTGCGTAGATTCAATGTCGTCAACGCTGGAGAATACCAACGTAACAGTCATCAGAACAAACCAAAGTATCAAAACAGCTTTCTTAAAGCATACCATCATTTCGTCCGTTTTCATTCTTCTCAAATCAATATTCTTACAGAATGATTTTAGCGTTGAAATGAACCGTTGTTTTTATAATGAGCGCAGGCAAGATACAATAGCGTGCTTCCCCTCCAATGAGGATGGTTCAGTGACGATTTCGTCCAATCAGATTCATTTTCGTAATTTACGAATTAAACACTGCTTCAATTCCGTTTCGAACAGGACGTAAATTTCGGGCATTTTTCTATTATGTACGGCTTTTGTTGTTTTGTATCGTACAGTACTGAAATAGATAGATAGATAGTAATTTACGCTTATATTTACAGGTTAAAAATTTAAAATAGAAATGTAAAAGTGTAAGATACTTTATCCCACGCAACTCTAAAAGAATCTAAAATATTCGAACTATACTACGATGAGTAATTTAGTGTATGAGACTATAAGATTTGTATTTACAAGAATTACTATTTATAAAATCGTTTCTAAATCGATTTGTCTTGTAGTTAGGAACTTGAAATGTTCTTCTATCTCTTAGGCCCCGGACACCTCAGAGGAATTTAACGGCGGTAGAAGTTGATGCAACCTGTTTTTTGGGTCATTGACAATTTTTTCGAAAAGTTTAGTTGTCTGGTTCTGTCTTCGGTCGGCCAGCGACACAAGGCCCAGTTCATTAAGTGCATCTTCATACCGATGTCCAGGAAGAATTATCCTGCAAGCTCGTTTTTGAAGTTTTTCGAGGTCCTCCGACAGATATTTTGGAAGGGAGTCGTGAAACACTTCGCACGCATATTCAATAACTGGCCGAATACAAGTAACGTAGAATAGAAGAAGATCTGTTGGTAGTAATTTAGCTCCTTTCAATTGTCTCAAAAAGTATAAACGAGATGAAGCCTTTTTGCATACATTCTCGACATGTGTGTTCCATTTAAGATTGTCTGAAATGGATAGGCCTAGAAGTTTTGCACACGGAACCACATCAATATCTTTATTGTTGATAACGACAGGGTCGAAATCTGCTTTCACAGTTGAAAAGCCAATTCGCAGTTCTTTGCACTTAGATTCCTTTAGTACGGTCACGTCAATTTCGAGGCAAACTTCATCAACATGAATCCTGCATTGCGCTCAGGGGGTTGATCTGTTTTTACGACTTCGACGGTTGAGTCGTCAACGTATTTCCAAAAAGGCTCACGTCACCAGCAATCGAGGGGTCATTCATCATAACAAGGAAGCCAGGGTCCTTAGCTTTGTCCTCAGGAACACCTGCCGGCGGTTTTCCATTCAGAAAAAATTCGTCGCTCAATTTGACTTTTTGATTGCTTTGTCTGTGGGTAAATATACAAACTGATCAAGCCAATTCCGTTTCGAACAGGACGTAAATTTCTCACATTTTTTCGAGCGTTTTTCTTGTTATAAATTTATTTTTGTTGTTTTAATGTGACATATCTTCCTGATTTATTGTGTGTCTATATATATAATTACAGTAAATAGTGTAACAAGTAAAACTGACTAGTTTCCAATTCTGGTTTCGAATATGACGTAAATTACATTTTTTTCGCATTTTTTTAATTTCTATTATGTACGGCTTTTGTTGTTTTGTATCGTGACATATCTTCCTGATTTATTGTGTGTCTATATAATTACAGTACTGAAATAGTAACATAAGCAAACTGAAGCTAAATTTAGCTAAAACTTGAAGCTGAAGCTACACACCCTGTCGATAATTATGTCACTAATACTTCCTTGGTCTGGGAGCCTCGTTCTGATGAATTAGAATCAAGACGAAAGACAATTCGTTCACGAGTCACGAGAGTAAGACTTCCGAGCCAGCAAAGATAAATTTGTGATTTGATTATCGAAAGGGTGTATTTAGCTGTCTTGTCTTGTTGATTCTCGTACGTTGCCAACATTTAGTTGTCACGTAGAGTATATGATTGTAGCAAGTCGTAACAATGCTGTTATTTCATCAGCGGTTGCTACTTGGTACAAGGTTGTCATTTAACAAATTAACCTTTTAACCAGTTGCTGAAATACAGGCCCGGATAACAAATTGTCAGAACAACTTTTAACAAGCCTTACATGCAGGGAGGTGTCGCCCTTTTATGGCACGTCAAACCAGGCGAAAGAATACCGGAAACTGTAAGAGATATTCGAGAACTGAATACAATAAACGACAAATGTATACTGTCGGGATTAATGTAAACGATAGATACGTAAGCAACAGAAATCTTAACGATTGTCAGACTTAGTGTAAGCGATGTTCGAGTATTGTATTGCCGATACTCGAGAATGAAAGAAGACAAAGAAGTGTATATGATTATCACGATGGCCGAGAATTCTGTCTGTTCGACTGGTACGCAGTGTATCGTCGGCAATCGTCGACAATGAATAATAATCTCAAACTAGGACTGAATAGTGCATCTGCTATATGCCTATGCTGGCTATGCATAAATGAAGCGAATGCGCAAGGCATATATATTTGAGTGACAACCACAAATCAACTGTCGTGTTCCTGACATATTAGAAGAGTTTCTTTTTGTACAGTTTTTGGTTATTGGTGGGAAAGGATATATATTATCTAGAAAGAATCGAAATTGGTTTGATCATCAGTGAATTGGAATAAAGTGTATACTGCTGACCAAACAAACAGAGAGAAGTCTTGACCGTCGTATATAAGTCACTCTCTCTAATAAGTCTAACAAAAAATGCTTTTATGTCTCCTACCAGTTACTAAGTTATGGTGCATGGTGCATGTAGTGTGAAAGAGCACACCTTAATCTATCAAAAAGCACTAAATTTACTATTTGCATATTAAGGAGACAAGTTACAGCTTCGTTAAAAAAACGCAATTTGCAAGACTGCATATTTTCTGACATTCTGGCAATTTTTTGACGTCATCATTTCAGGCCAAATTTGTTTATGTCTCCGACCAGTTACTAAGTTGTGGTGCATGTAGTGTGAAAAAGCACACCTTGATCTATCTTTAACTGAGTGTTTTCGATAATTAGTGTAATAGCAGGCTGAATTTAAGAATAGGCATCTGTGCTCAAAATGTCACATGAAAGACGAATATAATAGGTGGCAGTGAAAGACGGTCTGCCCAAATGCAACCTACTTTACTCTGTCTAACGCCAGACAATGTTACTTGTCAAGGCACGGGTCTTGCACATTAATGGGTTAAATTGCACCATATAATGAATCAGTAATTTAATCCTTTTGCGTGCAAGTTGGTAGAGTCTGCCTGAGTGCTGGGCGGCACTGATTAGTGCTGGGTACTGCTGTCCAGCGTCGGCAGTACCCACAATCTTGGACATAACTAGTTGAGACTACCTTTATGCAAAATTCACATACCCCTTTTGATAAATTCCTTGTAAAATCATGTTGCGCTTCTTAAGCCCCCACTCCCCCAACTCAATGTTGAGCTTGTGTCATGGTATTAAATTGTCAAAAGTTGTTTGGGGTTCCATAGAAGTATTAGATATCTAATACTTCCATGGGTTGTTCACAACATTGAACTGGGGGAGAGGGGGTCACCAAATTTGTATAATTATCAGCGAATATTAACCTTGCAATATTGCGAGTAATGGTCTCAAGGGTTATGTACAAGATTGTAAAATTAATACACACCCAAATAAACAACTGCTTGGAGTTACAGGTTTAACTGTATTTTACTCGTCAGTTTTGGCGGCCATGGTGGATGGCATGATCTTGTCTTCTTGATTATTGTACACTACCCATCGCTTACACTAGATCTCGACTATCACTTACACTAGATCTCGACTATTTGTATACATTACTGGTCTATTGTATACAGTCCTCGACTTTAAAATACAGGCAACCTCGATCAAATTTGGACTTTCAGAGAGAGATGACTTGTGCTGAAGATCTCATATTATCTGCACCAAAGGTTAATAAAGTGATAATGATGATGATGGGGTAATGATGATGATGATGATTCTCTATCAAGTTCTAGCCATATCTTATTGGTCCGGTGTTACTACAGGAGAAAAACTAACCTTTCAACTAAACTAACCTTTTAGTTTAGTATCCTTACTGGATAGCTGTATTAGTTCTAAACTTTTCTCCCAGTAAGGCCCGGTACATCCCTGCAAGGGGCACTGGAGTATCCGAAGAAAACCTGCGGTGTTTGATAAAGTTAATTAAACTGGAAGCAATCTTCTCGCATTCGACAAAAGTGAACATGTGAATATAGGCAGCATTTCCTTTCGTAAATTTCCGGAAACGGAAAAATATTGGATCTACCCAGAATTGGTCTATATTAGCGGAAGAATAATGGTCTTGCAAACCTGATCTTGTATATTTTAACAGAAATTATTACAGTGTACATGTATTTTAAAATACCAAATATTATATCCTACAAACAGGTGCTATGTGTTACTGTGGTAAGTTCCTGGGCAGGGGAGAGGACGAGTCTGCCATCCCCCTTAGGGGTAACGTGCTACTATACGTGTTTTGATTATTTTGAGTTATGCATGCCACTTAATAGTGGATACTGCCACTAGCTAAATGTTTAAGGAATTAAATGAGAAATTAATTCCCAATTGGTTCAGTTACTGTGTACAGACGACACAGGTCAGTTCTCTGCCATGGACGTAGGGTGGGCAGGGTAATGCATGACCACAATAACTTTCAACGAAATACAGCAATGCTCCATTTGTATCACGATACGATCCATGCATGGCTTCTGGATCGCCATCAACACAAATAAACTGGGTTCTTTTATGTGCGAAATGTTCTGTCATTAAATAACCTTTGTACTCCATTGTCCATCCAGAAGGACAGACATTTCGGGCTGGGATCATCATGTGACTACCACGTGATTTGGCATAGCACACTGCACACGGCGCATTGTCGTCGTTAAGATGAGCATTAGGAAATATTTTATTTTGGTTGCCACGGGTTTGGTACTCAACACCGCACATGTGTGCTGCTGCTTGATCGCCCGGGGTGTATTTCTCGTAAATCGGGTTTAATGGCAGACAGAGATAGTTTGAGCCACCACCAGCGTTAGTGTAATAAGATCCTCCCATCGCACCTATATGTAATATTATACAACGTTTATTCTGTTGTATACGTTATATACAACATCTGCGTCCCTTTTAAAAATTCGACATTTAATCCTTTTTGACAAGGGGCCAACAATTTTAATTTTCTGGGAGGCGGGTTCGGAGCCCCACTCTGCGTGGCTACGTGCATGGGGATATGGAAGGCGTGTATATAGAAAACTTTGAGGCTGACATCTAAGCTATACGGCTAACTATTAGGTTGACTTTCCAAAGTTTCGGCGCCTTTATATTTGATTTATAGTCGCATTCAAATAAAGCATGAGCGGTCGATTTGTAGTTGGGATTTACACTGTTCATGTTTATCGATTATTTTCATACATTCATTAAAAGTTTTCTCATAATAATTAAGGTTTGATAATTTCCTTTTCTAATTGATGATGATCGCACATCAAATACGAGGGTTTACTGGGCTCCAGGTTAACAAATTGCTTTTTTACCTGCAAGGCACGTTACAAAAAAGCATGTTCTGTGCTTATATAAGTCACAATATTTTCTTACCGGAGTAGATCTCTATGGTTTTCGAAGTTCCAGGGCAATGTTTTCGTCCCCATCTAGTGTAGACCACACCTCCTGTAGATGAAGATTCCCCCTGGGGTCCTGGGCCCCCGGCAGGTCCAGATGCACCCGGCTTACTACGTAAGCCTATTCTGGAGTAAAATATGTTTTAGTCTAAGGGGCTCATTAGATGAAGAGTTTTCAGCCAATGCTGAAATTCTAATACAACTGTTTATCGTTTAGCCGAGCTGAAATTTCAGCTTAGTTACCTCAGCTAAAACCTCTCCGTGTGCAGCGATGCTTATATCCACTTATCTCGCATGTAGTATAGACTGGATAGCACAATACAATGTTCAATGGTGCAAAAATAAAGCCAGTTCATTCGCCATTACTTATATATAGAACCAAATGCACGGCGAAAATATATATAACTGCATTATTTTGACATAGAAATTATCTCGAGCAAAAAATGTCTGCCTTAAATTCATAAAAAGTTAGCAAGGTTTTAAGTTGATATTGTTGACTACCGGCTGAATTTAAAACACAATAGATGCTAAATCCAGTGTTATTTCCAGATCGATCAATGCACAATGACGTTTCGGTCTACCAGAATGCTTTGCGAGTATATACCATCTTTTCTTTTAAGATCTTCGCGAAGCATTCTGGTTGTTGTAGTGAAGCACCTTAAAGAAACGTCATAATGCATAATGCATAAGGTCTATTTCCAGTAAAAACAACCCCTACTGAATGGTGGGTTATAATCTTCTCTCACTAGCTCTAATAACTGCCGGTTGACCACCCGGAGCGATTGCAGAATACCCGTTCATTTCTCGTTGTTCGAACAAACAAACAAACAAACAAACACAAACACAAACAAGCAAGCAAGGAAACAAACAAACAAACACACAAATAAACATAAAGTTAAAATCTGTAACATACCATCTCGGCCTGGTAAACCTGGGGGTCCTTGGCATGAAGATTTTTTAGTCTTGAGATCCTCACGTTTTGCCAGGTCATTGCTGAAAAATAAAACATAATGCATCATTAAGATTATTGTGTTACTCTGCCAGTAACATGACCATGATTAGTACATGGTTCACGTCTGTGACTAGGGTGCGATTCCTGCAATATGTAGTAGTCTGATTGTAGTTTCGTCTAAGTCATGAATCATGCGTGTAGAGTGTTTCCAATTATTTGACTTTACAAAACAGCGCAGCATTTTCCTGATACTTCGGTTTCATGTAGAACATCGGGCCAATATTCAATAAGGAATGGCTTTTACTGTGCCTCTAGAAACAAAAGTTTAGAACTGATAGAGCAATCCAGTTTACTGAAAGTTTAATTTAGCTAGTGCCTGCTGTTGTAAGCAGCGCGACTGAACCATTAAGGGTAAAGGGGATGGCCCTGATTGTACCCCTAGGCAGAACAGTTTAAAATTTATAGATTCCAAAACCGTAGTAGCTCCTTTCTTGAGGGACATTTTCAACTGGAAACTAGAAACAATGACTGGAAACTAGCCCGCATTTCTCCTATATTTAAGTCGGGCGATACCGAGAACTGTAGCAACTATCGACCAATTTTTGTCTTATCGAGCGTCTCTAAAATGTTTGAAAAACTTGTTTACATGCAGTTGTATAATTATTTAACAAGAAATAATGTTCTCTCCCAATATGCTGACGATACTAACGTAACTGTCACTGGGGCAACAGTTCAGGAAATAGAAGCAAAATTAAGCGAATAATTAAATAACTTGCATTGTTGGCTTCTCAGTAGCAAATAAGTTAACGTTGGATGCAAATAAATCAGAATATATGCTGAGAAGATTATCACGTATTGAGAGAGACCCCCATATACACATAAATAATCAAACCATTGAATACGTCAACAAAACAAAAACACTCGGTGTCCTTATGGAAAGCGCATATTAATCACATATGCAAAAAATCTCAAACGGTATAGGCGTTTTACGCAGAGCAAAAAAATATAATTAGCAAGACAAGTCTTGAAAGAATATACAAGGCGTTAGTCTTGCTTCATTTTGAATATTGTGCTCTTGTATGGGATAACTGTTCAGCTGAGTTAAAAAACCCATAAAGCTGCTCGAGTTATCACCGGTGACGACTACTGCTCATCCGCAACTGAAACCTTTTCCAAGTTGGGATGGGATACGCTTCAATGCAGAAGAGATGATAAACTTTTCTCCTTGGTCAATAAAAATACCAAGAAGTAATCCAACCTAAGTCATCTCTTCAAATTAGCAAATTGCTAACGGCCCACTGAAAAACAGACTGCTTCGGACTGACGTGGCTACCATGTAAAAAGATTTTTAAATAAATAAATTAAACGGATTGAGCTATCCAGTATAGATCAGTTACTGCAGTTTAATTTAAGATTGAATTCGTGAGCTAAAGAGATTAACTTGGGGATTATCCGGTGCCATTGCAATAGTTTGTAATACCGCGATCACAAATAATACAATTTTAGCGTACCTTGGCTGCGTAGATTCAAACACATCAATGTCGTCAACGCTGGAGAAAACCAACGTAGAAGTCATCAGAACAAACCAAAGTATCAAAACAGTTTTCTTAAAGCATACCATCATTTCGTCCGTTTTAAACTGTCAAAGAATTTCGGAAACTCCTTTAAAGATTCTTCTCCAATCAAGAATTCTGCAGAATGATATTATCTTCAATGAACCGTTCTTTTATAATGAGCGCAAATGAAACACAATAGCGTGGTTCTCGTCCAATGAGGACGGCTCAGTTACGATTTTCGTCCAATCAGATTCATTTTCGGAATTTACGAAGTCTATAACAGATCTGTAACATGTTAAACTTTGTTAAAACACGAAACGTTTTGCTTCAATTCCGTTTCGAACTGCAGGAACACAATGTCTATTATGTGTGGCTTTTTCTTCCTGATCTATTGTGTATCTCTTTATCATATTGTGTATCTCTTTATCATATTGCTCACAGGGGGTTGCACAATAAATTCACAGCACCGAATTAGCACTACAAGCAAGCTGAAACCAAATTTAGCTGAAACTATTGCTATAAATTGATTTCCATTTGGCCGCAACTTGCAACTCTCGCGATCAAGCCATGTTTGCCGATGTCAGTTTTAATCTATCTTTTCTTAATATGTCTTTACTGATTGTACATAAGACTGAAATACAGTAGAACCCCGCTATGTCGAATTATCTCGAACTCCTCGCTAAACCCATTTCCTGTGGATTTGTCCGTACTATTTCAATCATTTTTACTCGGTTATCTCGAACTCGGTTAACTCGAATTCCTCGCTATCTCGAACCAATTTTGCTTCCCTTGGCCTAATTTACTCGGTTATCTCGAACTTTAATGACTACTTCAGTTCGTTGTTTTTATTAGGAATTACATGCAGGTATTTAATTTTTGCAGCGTAAGAATGCACGTAAAACGGACTCACTATAGAGTGCACTCTTTCAGTAGAAGATACTTACAGCACAATTATTAGATAACTATACTGTATTGACAGTGTTTATTGTATATTTCACAAATAACAGTCGTATCATTGGGTCACATTGGATCAGCAACGTTAATCAAATTTCATAAAATAAGCTGCCTCGTACCCAGGCGCTATATTAGCGGATACATGAAGTATCGTAGTATCGCAATGGATGAGCTACGCGCAATTATCGCGTCTCATCGCAATATTTCATGTAAATCCTGTAAATTAATCATACGTCCGCTCTTTTCAGCACTCTGGACAGACGCCTGGGTACGAGGCAGTTGAATAATTATTGTAATTATCTTTTTGTAATTTGACAGTGACTCGTGGTTATCTCGAACCCCCCGCTATCTCGCGAACTTTTTGTGGCTCCCTGGCCTTGGCAGTTCGAGATAGCGGGGTTCTACTGTATATAGATCTTGGTCGCGACAGCCACGACCAAATCAGTTATTAGTTGTACGCAGAAACTCTCACATCTTATCAACTTTACTGTTTGCAGTGAGGTTGTATCAATCAGCAAGCATGTCAACAAGTCGTAACAATGCTGTTATTGCATCCACAAAGTTTCGGCTACAAGGTTGCATTAACCGGTTGTTAAATGCAAATTAGTTTACGAGCTACGAACAAGAATAGGAAACACAATCCCATATTGACTTATTGCAAAAACCTTGTAGCAAGCTGGCAGTCAGCTTTTATAGTTTTAACTTTTAAGCTTAGAACAAACATGCGGACATGTATGTAAAGTTGCATTTATTAACCATCTATTTCTTTATTGACTTTTAGTTATTTATTCACATCAAAGATTTACAATCATTACGTCAACTATGTCATGCTTATACGTTTACGAACAACAGTTTGCAGAGAACAGGGCCGTCGCGAAGGGTGTGTGTGTGTGTGTGTGTGTGTGTGTGTGTGTGTGTGTGTGTGGGGAGGGGGGGGGGGGGGGTGGGGGTGAGACACCCCCTGAAAAAATGTTGTCGGCAAATGAAGGATTTGTCGGCAAACTAAAAATATCACCATAAATGAACGATACGTTAAAGGGGGAAATTCTTTATTGTAAATGTCGTCAAAAATGTGGTCAAATGATGCATATTGTCAGTAAGTAAAGAAATTCCCGTCAAATAAAGATGCGATATGGAAGCTGCGTTATTTGTCCGTCGGCAAACGGAGAAAATGTAAAATGCGGCATTTTAAATATGATAAATTAAACAAAGAATTTACAATCTCAACTCAAGTGCTGTTGTGCTGTTGTTACGACATGAACCAAAATGATTTTTTTCTAACTATTTTTGTGTTTTAAGATAATTAAACTCGGTGTTATAAGTATTGACAAAACAATTTTGTTATTTCTGGGTCTTTCTTCGGTTCCTTTTTCTCTAAAATAGGCATGTTTAGGAGGAAATGTTTGACAGTAAATCCGCAGCTCAGAATGCAGAAAATGACATTTCTGGCCTTCAAATTTCAAAATTTTCAGCATTCCCCTGAACCCTTAGTTATTACCACGGTCAAATCTTCCCCTGGCCTGTTATTTCTATTGAATTAAGACGTGCAACAAAATCCTCGTCAACGTAAAGATAAGCCGGATTCCAAAAATTACGTGAAATTGAGTTGTCAACTGGGAATGACCACACCCAGAGACCACGCCCTTTTGCCGGCAAATGATATACTCACCCCCCCTGCTTATACCTCTTCGCGACGGCCCTGGCAGAGAACGACGTTTACTACACCTGAGAGTTTTCTAAGTCCTAGGTCTGTCGATATCGAAGGTAGTGTTCAGTTTACTACAGTACAATACCTGCCTCGTCCCCAGTCGCTTGAAGTGAATTCAAGAGAGCGAGCTGATTTCCAGGGGGGGAAATTGGTATGGGCGCGCGGCACTGATCTATATGTACCACTGATATATGATATATGGTATAAGAGCCTGCGGAGGAGGCAGGTACAATACATATATATGACTGAGTCTTAACGATAGAGAGTGAATAAGACGGTTTAATGTTAGAAGGCAAGTTATTCCATGAAAACGCAATTCTATTAAAGTACGAGTTTTTATTAAGAGACATTTTTTATGTCTTTGATTTCATGCCTGCTCCTCTGGTTCAGGCGGTGGTATTTGTGTGTTTATTAGAGACGATCTTAATTGGGACAGGCGCTACGATCTAGAATGCGAGGAAATCGAAGCCATTTGGATCGAAATGTCTATAAAACACTCAAAATCAATCTTGATTAACATAACCTATAGGCCGCCTGAATCCTCACGCCATCTTGACAAGAATTTTAATGCTTTATTTCATGACAAGGTCACAACAGCCTTAGCAGAAGACAAAGAAACTTTAATCGCGGGGGACTTTAATTGTAATTACAACAAAGTAACTGACCAAAGGGAACTGAAAGATATGTTCAAGCTTAATGGTTTTAAACAATTAATAGAAACCCCCACAAGAACAAATCAATCTAGTGCGACATTAATTGACCTTATATTTACAACGCACGAACAGTACATTTTAAATAGCTTTGTTTATGCATATGGAATTAGTGATCACGACCTGACTGGAACAATAAGAAAAATTAATTGTAAGAAATATGAACAAAGAAAACATGTCACTCGTAACTACAGGCATTTCTGTAGAGAAAGATACATCGAGGACTTAAGATCTACACCGTGGGACTTCGCGTTAAACATGGATGACTTAAATAATTCGTGGAACCTCTTCAAGAATCTACTAAGGGACTGTATTGACCGACACGCACCAATGATTGAAAAGAAAATATCCGGGAAAATATGCCCTTGGCTGACTGCTGAAATTAAAAACGTTATACATCAACGAGACTACATGAAACGTAAGGCAAAAAGAACACAAAATGAAAGTGACTGGGCCGAGTACAGAAGTCTTCGCAACACTGTGACGTCGACTGTACGAAAAGCCAAAGCAAATTACAATCGAGCCCTTCTAAGGGAAAACAGTGAAACTCCTCAACAATTTTGGAAAATAATAAAGAATAGCTATTCAACTAAAGAGAAAAACTGTAAAATGAAAGTATTCAAACTTAACGATCAAGTCACTTCTGACAGAGCTACTATTGCAAATGCATTCTGTTCTTATTTTACTGGGATTGGCTTACAACTGCAAAAAACAATCGTGAGATTGGAAAATATAACCTGGAAGGCGTATGGTTTTCGTAACTTGATATCCAAAGTAAACCCTGTGATGAAAAAGTTTTGTTTCCGAAACGTCGAGGTTAGTTACGTATCCAACATATTAAAATCTACTAAAGCAACGAAATCCGCTGGGCTAGATAATATTCCACCAAGACTAATAAAAGAAGGAGCAGAACAAATTGCGGTTCCGCTTACTGCACTAATAAACCGCAGTTTGTATTCTGGCGTATTCCCCACTGCAGAAAAGGAAGCTAAAATATCACCTGTTTATAAAAACGAATCAAAATCCTTGCTTGATAACTATCGACCAATTTCAGTTTTGAACATATTTTCAAAGGTCATAGAAAGAGCGGTATACGATCAACTATCGGGGTATCTGGAACAAAACAACATGTTATCTAACAACCAGTATGGCTTTAGACCCAAACGATCAACAAACCAGGCTGTTACAATACTAGTTGATGACATAAGAATGGGTATGGACAGAGGAATGGCAACTGGAGCTGTATTCCTAGACCTGCGTAAAGCTTTCGATACTGTACATCACTCGTGTCTCCTTGAAAAGCTTCCTGTGTATGGCATCGGGGCTATGAATTAATATGGTTTCAAGACTACTTATTTAATAGAACACAAATTGTACGATTTGATGGCGTATTATCAAAGCTGAACACATTACACATGGTGTACCACAAGGATCTATATTGGGTCCTCTCCTCTTTGCTATCCTAATAAACGATCTTGATCAAATCCTGAAAGACACCCGAATCCTTCTTTATGCAGACGACACGGTAATCTATTGTTCAGGTAAAGACCACTTAACTATCCAAGATACCCTTAACTTAGAGTTAGACAAGGTGACGAAATGGTTATCTCAAAACAATCTCATTCTTAATCTTAAAAAGGGGAAAACTGACTTTATACTATTTGGGACACAACAAAAACTTAGAAGGATGGATAAAATTGTTATTGTCGTTAACCGCACTCCAGTCAACGAAGCTGAAAGTTATGAGTATCTAGGAGTACATCTTGACAAATATTTAACATTGCACGAACATATGCATAAGATATATAAGAGGTCTCTGGCAAGAGTACAGTTGCTGAAACGAATCCGCCATACCATCTCTCCGACCATTGCCCTCAAGATATACAAGGTAATGATTCAACCCATAATGACATATTGCTCTACGTTGTACTTGGGATTGCCTTCTACACAAATTAACAAGCTTGAAAAAGTTCATGAAAGAGCAATGCTGATTGTAGATACAAAAAATCCTCCTATCTTAGAGAGTATAAATACCACGCTCCAAAGAAAAGCAGCAGTTGAAGTCTTTAGATGTATGCACAAGCTAAGCCCTGGACATTTCGACAACTATTTTACCAAGATCACACACACCTATAACACTCGAGGTAATGACTCATCTCTGCAAATTCCAAAAATTAAGACCGAGGTCGGAAGAAGAAGTTTCATTTTTCAAGGAGCTCGAATTTTCAACAAATTGCCAAAAGATATTAGAGATGAACAGAGTATCATTCGATTTAAGAAAAAACTTTTTAATTGTACATTCTCATAGATTCTATAAACACCGCGATACTCTTAACTTTTATTGGTGATAGAACTTTGATATTAATTATATAATGTTTTTTATTGTACATTTTTTATTGTTGATATTTTTTAGTATTTAATTTTACTCTATAATCTAATCTAACTTAACAGGTCCTTGTAGGATAACAGCTTTTAGTAGCTGAACAAGTTTTCAACCTGTATAAATATAGATTAATAATAATAATAATAATAAGAGATGGTAGGAAGATTCATAGTTTTGGAGAATAAGCCAGTACATATTTACTAAAATTAGACGCTGTCATTTGTAACTCTAATCTATATCTAAGACTAAAATGATTACCAACACTGATATTTCGTTCAGTCAGTTGGTCTGAAATCATGAAGAAAACGTATTTATTCTCCCTTGGCCTTTTCTTTTCTACGACAGCAACAATGAAAAAGATAACATAACATCTTGATAGAGATGAAGACGAAGATATGCCAGATTACTGAAAATACAACGAACACGTCCAACCCTAAATAGTTCCAGAGTGGAATGTCTTGTGCTGAAGATCTGAGATGATCTGCACCAAAAGTAAGAATGTGGTTAATCCAGTGTGCTGCCTCTTCAACTGGTGGCACTCGCTCTGCTTGCATAATTTCAGAAGCTTTCTGTACTTGGGCTTTGAACTCTAGGCTGGTAATAACTTCTTCAATAACAGAAACTTAAATCTGATACGGTAAATGACCTTATCTCTAATCTTAATCCAAAACCCTTCCTAACCATCATTGCAGCATTATGTGGCTGATCATTCATCACAGGAAATGCAATCATTGGTATCCCTGCAAATACTGATTCCTGTATACTGTTAGTACCACAGTGTGTTATAAATAATCGTGTGTTTTGATGACGTAATATATAAATCATACTGTGGTAGCCAATCAGTGAATAAGAAATTCTCAGAATTTTGGAAATCGGGTGTTGAATATCGAATAATGAACTTATACTTTGTTTCTTGGAACGATTTTATAAATTTGTCCAGTGTCTCGCGAGGCACAGATTTCAAAATACTTCTAAACGAGACAATGACTACGCCGTCCTTTGCGCTATCCATGAATTGCTGGAATTCGTGAGAGAGTGGTTTTGGTTGTAATGTTACCAAGTGTCCGACATGTTTGACATTCGGTAAGGCAGGAGGACTGTAGTCCAGGACAACATGTTCGTTAACAATCCATAGCAGTGCTTTAGCTTGCAGGTCATGCAAGGAAATATAAGGGTTTTACGTTGTACTGCATTCTGATAACTAAATGGATCGTAGTAGTAATACGAGGCCAACTCAACGAATGTATTGGTTATTCTCATAGGGGTAGGAAGCAACTTCAAGTTGGTGGGGCACTTTGTCTTAAGAGCACCTCTTTTATTAGAAAAGGGCACTTTTTCAATTGTTTTTGCTGGAAAAAAGGGCACTTTGAAGAAAACTTGGGGGACATGTGCCCTCTGTGCCCCCCCCGGTTCCTACGCCACTGGTTATTCTTTGTGAGAATGTCATTTGATCTGTCAAGTCCAAGAAATCGTTTGGAACCACAGTAGGCAGAATAGGGCTACGTGAACATTTGAATACTTTAATACGCATATTTTAAATCATCCAGTCACAGCTACATGTTTTTCTTTAACTGTGATTTTTGCCCGAATTTCGCGATTCGTGTTAAGTAATAAACCATGGCTAGGAAAGTGAAGTACGATGAATAGAGTTTCCTTTGACTTTGTCCATGCAATAGAGTCGGCCTTCTCGAGATAAGGAATATACTGATGAACGTAAATTGATGGATAAACAGAAAGATTGTTCAGTTCATGGTTTTTACATTAGATACATTATTTTGTAAGTGCTGCACTTACTAGTCTTTGTTAGGAGTTTATCATGCGCGTTAAGTAATATATATAGCACGAGCAGCCGATCTGGGGTACGATTTACTAATAATACAAATGCATCTAGATAATCAAGTTCAGTTACGAACTATTCTTTGGCGATATGGTTCATTTTAGCCGAGAAAATCGAACGAAAAAGTTATGTTAAGTTTCTTTTGAATGCATGGGTAGTTTAAGTACGTACCAAGTTAGTTGCTTTTTAACCTGTCAATATGTCATGTAAGAAATTATTTTTATGAAAAATGCAATAAGATAAAGACAATTTTCACCAGAGAATGTTTTGTGTGAGCAACAATAATTTATAACACTTTGTTTGTACAGCCGTTTATTCTCATGCAAAATACTGCACAGACGAAGCCCTGCATGTAGAGCTCGTTTTAAACCCTTGATATATTTTACTTGTATCCTAAGCATAATGTCCGGTGATGTAGATATGAAATGTGGTAGCCGGGCTAATCTGAAATCTAGAGGGGCCATAGCATCAATGGTTGATACCATTTGCGAAAAATGGTGGACGGAAAATGTTATTTTTTTACGAAGCCATATTTTTTCTTTTTTTATGCTTTTTCTTTCGCCCAAAACACTGGTTTAAAAGTTGTATTTTTAGCAGAAACCATCAGGACTCATAACGTAAGTTTCGGACGAAATCCATTCGATAATTCGCGAGAAAATTGCTTCGAAAGCTGGTTTCGAAAAAGCAAAGTATAAAAGCTGGCTTCGAAAACTATTACCGCCGCAAAGAGCACAGTAAATAAAGTGGATTCAAAAGAGCACTGTAGACAATTTACCTTCAAATGGAATCTTGCAACCAAGGAATCTACATTTATTGTTTTATGTATTTGACTGCTTGATTTCTACGTACAGGCAGTTATTTTGTCAAATTGTTTAAAGATATTTTGTCAACATGTCCGACATGCATGGTTTCACTGACATGTAGCTTGTCGCTAAAACAACAACGGTTTACTAGCAACTTTCTCGTTATGAATAAATAAATAATCTGCTGGGACATCTGCTTTGCTGTTGACTTTATCTTGGCTATTTTTGGTTGTGTTTTAGTGTGTTTTAGTGTTTATAGAATAGCTGCGTGTGTGTGTTTTAATTATTGTATTGTATGCAAAGGTTACATTTATAGTTCTAAAATTAAAAAAACTGAAAATATATTATATGCAGTCTTTTGCCTGAACTCCACAGAGACAGTAAGTAGTGACTAAGTTGTTAACAAAGCTTAACAACAAACAGCCCTTGTCCTATGAGATATACTGTAACTAAACTATAAATTGCTTAGGGGCTCAGTCCATAAGAACAATGCTATGCCCATACCAAGATTGTTTCATATATTGTTTTATATATATCTGTAACCCTTGGGTCCAGTGTATAGGCAGCCAAAATACGGTACTGCTAGTCCCACAACATTCAGAAGGCTTGCTGCAGCTCCCGACTGCCCGCCTTTGCAGACACCAAGGCCAGATTTTGTACATGCTGGGGGAGGAATAAATTTTTAGGGGAGGGTAGTGTCTGTGCCTGAGAAGGAAGAGGGTTCTTTAATCTTTTTTGTTGTAAAGTTGTTAATTTTCTGCCCCCTATTCTATCAAACACAACTTTCCAACACAACTAAAACTAATATGTAAATAACTGTAACTGTGACATTCATGCTTACTTTAATGCAAATGCTGTGGAAGTGAAAATTAAAGGGGAAAATTAAAGGCATGTTACAATTAGGTGCATGTTGTTGCTGATCACAGTTGGTACATTCATGACAATATGTGTAGATAAGCAATAGGTGGTTTTAGTAAGAATTGGCATAAGAATTGGCATTTTTAAAGATTTGTCTATTATTATAACGACCATTACCATTATTTGTTTACTTGTCCATAGTTTTATTTATTTAATCTCATGTCCATGTCCACATGAGTTATAATTGTAGGCTGATGATGCATGGCCTTGGCAATTAAAAATAGTCATTGAAAGCTTGTCATGTGCCTACAGGTGCCAAGCAATCCAAGCCAACAGAAAGAAATGATATAATCATTTCCTGAAAATGAAATTAGTGTATATTTTGCAAAATAGGTAATTTACAGAAATGTTCACACTCCCCTAAGGGAAATGGGAAGTTTGGCTCACTATCTCCACTCTCTTAGGAAGATACTCTCTAGTAAGATCTCTTAAACAGGGCTCTATCTCTTAGTGCCATCTGTGTGCCAATCTGAACCAGATTTCAAAGGAACCCTGTGAACTTGATACATTTTTACTAATTTACTTGGAGTACATTTTAGTTGCAGACCCTTTCCACAGTATTTGCAGACAACTGAGAAGCAGAAACACACCAGAAGCAGAAGTTCACTGATGGTCCACAACAGCCCACCTCCTCCCTCCCAGACGATCCTCAATCTAGAATGTTTGGGTGTGGATTGGAAAAACTTTTGAATGTTGATGTAATTAAGCTCCTTCCTGTAGGATTTGGGAAGGATGATAGATTTAAAGGATGAAAATAGAAGTCTTGGAGGGGAAGCTCCTTGGAGTGTTTGGAATGACTTGTTTGACCCACTTGAAAGTTTCCATGAACTCAGTAATGTGGAGATGTTGCTCAGTCCAACGGCCACTTGGTCACTAGCATGGCCAGATCTTTTGCACATCTCCTGGCACATCTCTGGATAATTTCATTTTCTCCCTAAGAATTTTTGTGCCAATTTCCCTACACCTAACACCTCCTTGTTAACCCCTTGTTAACAGTTAAATGATGGATCAAATATAATAACAGAACCATTACAACCAACTTGCCAAGTTTTCAATTGTCAAACACACATTGGATGAGTCACATAACATACATGCATAACATAATACAACATTTATTACATTATTTTTTACTTTACACTGCACCTCCTAAAATTTCCCCTAAACCCCAGCATGTACACCCCAGCATGGCCACAAAAATCTGGTATTGGGCAGTCAGTGGCCAAAACCACAAGTTCTTCCAATGTTGGAATGTTAGCAGTGTCAGAGATTTTTGCTTTTTGTTGCACTGGACCGCAAGAACATAGGAATATATAATATATACATAAATAAATCTTGCATGGGTATAGCAAGCATTGTTCTTAAGTGGACTGAGCTCCTCAAAACAATTATAGTTGAACTACAGTATATCATGTACTTCAGGGACTGTTTGTTGTTTTATTTTCAGCAATCACTGCAGTCACTACTACTGTCTGGAGAAAAGACAAAGGACTTGCATAAAAATACAACCCAAAATACACACAGCAACAGCTAACACTAATTCTTGCAACTATAATACTAAAAATATAGGTCACAACTAAAAATATAGCCAAGATAAAGTCAACAGCAAAATAGATGTATTTACATAGTCAATACTGTTCGTAAATAACGAGAAAGTTGCGTAAAAACACAAACGTCGCATAAAACATTTTGATTTTTAACTGCCTGTACGCAGAAATAAAACAATAGAAATACATAAAAACAAACAATTCCCTACTTCACAGAGCTCCATTTGAAGGGGTAATTGTCTACAGTGCTCTTTTACTACACTTCATTATTTCAAAAACGTGCGGCAGAGTAGTTTTTTGTTTCAGCTGCCAAATTTGCTTCACTCCTGTGTCAACTTAGCAAATTTTCTCGCGAATTATCGAATGGATTTCGTCGAAACTTACGTTTATGAGTCCTGATCACCCTCTTAAAAAAAATACAACTTTAAACCAGTTTGGAGCGAAAGATAAAGCATAAAAATGTAAAAATATGCTTGCTTAAAATAAATATACTTCCGGGTCCGCCATTTGGCGTTTAAAAATGGAAAAATAACCACTTCTACCGGCATGCATTGCGATAGCTGGAATTGCCCATTCGCGGAGCTGGGGATCCGGGCCATACTAGTGGTTACATAATAGCTTACTAATACCGTGGTATACTTCAGTCCCGAGGAAATTTGAAATGTCGGCCTGTAAATGTAAATGTAAGCTGAAGCATTTCTTGGATAATAATATGTCAGCTTCAAGTATTATAATGTGTTCCAGCTCTTCTATGTTGTTCACTAAATTAGGAATAACTGTTCGTTGAAGCTATAATGTCACATGCAGGGTGTTGCTTGTTAGACGTCGTTATTCATTCTTTGACTTTGCTTTCAGCAACTGGTCTAACCCAAATTCTTATGGAGACAGTTACTCCGATTTCCACACAAACCTTTACACTAATACACCGGAATCTTCTAGATTTTAGCACAGTTTAAAACCGGTCCAAGAGCGTAACATATAACCGGGCCCGTTGCCCGGCTATTAAATACATCACTGAATGTCTAGCTATGTCTATGCAACTGATTTTAGTCCGGAGGTGTAGTGGAGAAGTAGGCCGCGCCGTGCGGCTAGAAGGGGTCTGGTACCGGACTATGTAATGCATTTTCCTTTATTATTTGAGCTTTGTGCTTTTTGCCCTCGCACAGGTTGGGACCCTATGGCTATGGAGGCTGGCGAAGAGATCTGGCGACCTTGACTATAGCTATCAATGAAGGTGCCTTTTTACAAACCACAGCCGGACCTTAACATTTCGTCTTGCGACTTGATACTGTATACTTGTACAGTACTAAATCCTGGCCAAATTCGCAATTTTGTTTTGTTACTGTACTTTCACGCCTGAAACACCGGAACATAACCCAAATTTTATCTCTGCAATCCCGTATTCTGACGTAATCGCGTATACATACTAATATCCCATCGGCCATTACCACCATCGCGCAGCCAGGCTTCGGTTTTGCCAGTCTTGCAAACGGCTTTGCCTCCTCGAGCGAGGGGATAACTCTTGGTCTGTACTAAGTCGTTTAATGGAAAGAGTCACTTTAAAAAAACATGATAAGAAGAGAAATATGAAGGGAAATCGGCATAATTGAAATATATGTGTAGATAAAAACGAGTCTTTCTTGTTCAGATTTTCTAGCCTAGGTCAGGCCTATAGGCTAGGCCAAAGTTTCTTGCCACGCAAAGCCTCGCAGCGTAAACACAGTTTCTATATTTCATGCATATTTGTTCTGCCTATACGCAAATCACAATCATATCCATTTCATTAATGTTTTAACATGTTGATATTTCAAAATGGCGGGTATCCTCAAAATCTGAGGACAAGTGGTATTATGAAAATGTGTAAATTCTAGATTTCCAATCAACCTTCGCACTAATGCGTGGTATTTTCGTATGCGTCCACTGAATGAATTAGATTTTCCAGTAGCCTATTTTTAGTGACGATTCACTTGCATATAATGCGTTAACGCCAGTGATATGATCGATATTATATATATTTGAGGTCAATTTTTACTAGTAATAACAGTAGTTTGAAGCTAGTAGCCAATTTAATCTCATCAATAATGATTAGTTATAGATAAGATAACACTCACTGATTCATTTTATTCGCAACTCATCATTCTTTAACTCACTTTGTCTTTCTTTGGTTTTGCATGTAATGCCTATATCCTCTATTGGCTGTACAAAATTGACAAATCTGTACGTAATGCTAAAAATTTAAAGATTCAATCAATTCTGATATAGCAACATTTTATATAGACCATTTTAGATCTTGCATGATCATTTCATGAATCATGTTCAATCAATTTAAGAAGTGAGTTGAAACTCCCTGCATGAGTGGTGATCCATTCATTCATGCATAATACAGAAATCGCATTCGATTACTACTATATACTAGTGAAGTTCTTTACTAGTGAAGTTCTTTACGAACTATATCAGTATATGTTTTCCTCCCAGTTTCCATTTTATCTACGACATCTTATTAAATATCTAATGAATTTATTTTAGCACTTTATGTACATTAACTTGCCGACAAAACCGACAAAGAATCTTAATGCAATGCGTGTAGATATTGTTTTGAAGTGATCATTTCTGGATAAATTGATTTTTAAATTAGACAGCATTGAATGTGCCATGTTTGATTTTAATCTAAAAATGAGAACACACCGTTAAAACTCTAATTTAGCAGTTTCGTTCGTGCATGAGAAGTCTCAGTGCATGGTATGGCATGCTAACGAGTAATGACGAAAGTAACATTCAAATCAATATATTGACTATTAAGTTATATTCTGTATCTATTTTGTGCCCTTTTTCGTTTGATAGTTCCCATGTTTCCCACAACCTCACTTAAAGATTTATTAAATCTTCTTAATTTTTAAAACAGTTTTTTCAATCTGTAAATCAGTGCGATTGAAGGACACAAGAAGCCTTGCTCAACCTTCACGTGACGCAAACAGTTTTAATATTTTTAACGAGTTTTATCTTTCACGTTATCGATTCTCACATATTAATTAATATGAGTTTTATTTGAATATCGTACTAAGCTTTTATGACTGTTGCCAATTCAGTTTAGTAAACTTTTTTATTTAATTTACGAAGCAAGTTTGATACACATACACATATACTGAAGTGCAAGTCGATTTGCTACACTCAGTTGAACACCAAGAATCTTTCAACTTTTTAATGATGCCAGAAATGATTGTTTATGCCATAACATAAATTATTAATTCGGGTAAAACTTACGAAATACAAAACTATTGAGCAACATTACTGCTTGTGTATCTAGAATTGCAATATATAGTCCAGTATATTGCAACATTTTTGCAACAAAATAGTCTTGTATGTGAAAAAAGTGTACGAGCCAATTTGTGGAAATATTGCATGAATGAGTTATAAAATTGACTGATTTTGATCACTCGCAAAATCTGGTGAAGGAAAATCTGTCACTGAAAACGTTGCGTAGTGAAAGGTTTAAAACCGCAAAAGATTATAACAAAATAGTGAATGTTAAATTGCATGCATGCATGGATCAATTTGTTATGTGGAAACAGTAGGAATTTTCTAAAATTGACTGGTATACGACTATACGTATAGGCTTTAGCTCTTGAGAAACTCTATTTTACAACTAATCTTAGTTTGTATTCTTAATTTCACATACTTGCTTAAATTACCTTTAAGTTTTGTGCAATTGTTAATGTGGGCTGCGTTCTATAAGCTCGAAATGTGAAGGCGTAATCTATACCTTGAGACAACTTCCTAGCTAGGTATGGGATTATAATCCGAGTCAAAACATTCATACCTTCCTGGCAGGAGGTGATTAAGGAACAGACGTTTTTTATTTGAAATTATTGGACTACTGTGTTACTTACAAACTCATTGTATCATAATGTAATAGATTTGTGGTGAATATAATCAAAACGAACTCACCTAAAACAAAGAATTATTGTGCCAAAACCCATAGGAAGAGTTAAGCGAACTGCTTGTAACACTGTTCAATATGCTGATTTAAAATGGCATTAATGCATGGGCACATTTTGTAGATTGAATAGTAAACAAATGAGATAACATGTTTTAAAACATTATCAACTATATGCACTATACTATATTATGGCCGCGAACCATTTATATAAAAAGTCGGACGGTAAAGTTCTCGTCTGACCATACATACAGTGTCAATGATGTAGCGTTTTGACGTTTCAAACGAAACTCGTAACTGTTTAACGAAGTGCCTTCGTTCGAAATATCGGAATTGGCGTTTTCTGGCAGACGAGACTTATGTCCAACGACCACAATTTATCTACCAAAGATTCTGCATTAGAGAGCTATAGGAACCTCTCTTTTTGTTCAGAGAATAATCTTGTTATTTTCATATCCTGAATATCATGAAGTAAATTATCAGCTGCTGACAAGTTTATTACTCTGGGTCGTAGCTTGGCGGGAATCATTTCAAGATTTCTACAAATATCAATGTATTTACATTTGTTTTCCACCTAATACGGTATTTCTTAACTATATATTACATATAGGAACAAAACATTTAGTTTTGTCTATTTTTAATTACGGTTAGCTCAATTTCTTCGTTGCGTTTATTTTGTTATGTTTTTACAAATGTTTTGTCCTTCCACATATACACACAGGTGTAAATTAAGAAATAATGACCCCCTATGACAGGATGATGCGAACATTAACTGCCTACGCCCCAGCATGATATGTTTGAAACTATAAATGGTCATGATTTTTGCAAAAAAGGTATATTTTCATCTTCCCTGTTGGAACATTACCTTTGGCAAGCACTTGGAATTAAAAGGCTCCGTAAAAAGGTAACAATAAATTATTTAGTTAATAGAGATATTATTGAAAACATGCGTATTACACGAGCGTCCATGCACAATGAGGTTTTGCTGAATAGTTTAGTGTATTACATTTCTTCAAAAAAATGTTAAATAACATCATGACAAATCCTAGCGGTGACAGAAGAGGTAAACAGGACTGATATATCCCAATTGATTATTCTCTCCCCAACAAGGCAGGCTTCAGGATTTCCAGATGTATTAAGAAATATCTAAGCGGAAATTGTGCAGTACATACTTACGAACACTGGATTCAACCCTCTTTCATTAATCATTCATGTTATAAATGCATTCTTCAATCCATACTCGACCTGAAGTTGAATCCTTTAGTTTATTGAGAGATATTATTACAATACTAATACTAATACTAATACTAATAGATCATTCAAATGTCGACCGCACGCGTGTTTCTTCTGGGAGTCAAAATTTTAACGGAAAATTTTGTAGTTTTATAATCCGTAACCAACTACATTAATACACAAAACACAGTCTTCCAAATTTATAAGATAAAGCTCCGACTACCCGTATTTGTACAACATACAGACATGGCTGTGATCCTGGCATGCCTTTTTATCGTAAGTCAAAATAATTCATTATGACAATTATAAAACACTGTGAACAACTACTAGGCTCATAGCAGGCTCAAGTGCATCCTTGCGTGCACTTACTGATCCGTATCATGAATCAGAAAGATCAGATCTTAATTAATTATCCACAAGAAAAGAACTTTAGTGATTTTATCCAGTGATAAACTCATTCACTGGCAAACTTTAAAATGTTGTACAATATCTAATAAATTGAATTCACCATCGTTCAGCAAATTTTGAGCAAACTTTGTGAGCGAACAAGAATTGTAAGCCAGAAACATGGCTTAAGGTGGCTCCCTACAGTTTTCTTAAAAATGGAAGATTTCCGATTTAGATCCGAATTTATTGACTATAATTATTTGTTGAAGATAAAAAAGAGTCTGACTTGTATAAAACAAGTTGTCAAAAAGTCATCCATAACTGCCGTTGCTATGGCAACAATGACGTTTCAATATGGCGGATATTTTGGCTTTAAAGTAATTTAACTCGAAAATAATATCGGTGACCCCCATATTTTATTTCATAAAATGCTTTGCTTTGGTATATTAAATTATTTTACAGATTTAAAAAAAATTCTGTCATAGCAAAAATACGTTATTAGAAATAATCACATTTTCCTATATTGAAAAAAATTGTCATAAATATAAAATAGTTCAATATACTAGGAGAAAGCAATTCATGTATTAAAAATTGGGGATCACCGATGTCATTTTGGAGTTAAATTACTTTAAAGCCAAAATATCCGCCATATCGAAACGCCATTGTTGCCATAGCAACGGAAGTTATGGACGTTTTTTGAGAAAATTCAAACTCTTTAGTTATTGTTTTATACAAGTCAGACTCTTTTTGATTTTCAACAAATAAGATTCGGATCTAAATCGGAAATCTTCCATTTTTAAGAAAACTGTGAGCCACCTTAACTGATGGTAAGAGTTTCTTGCATTAGATATTCCATCATTGGGGTAAATTTTGATTAAATGTGTTGGACGTTGAGAATGTTCGGTTAAATATATCAGACCATTACTCCAACTTCAACGAACATTCGGAACAGACAATTGTTTGATTAAAATTCAGGTTGGATCTGGCTAGAATCTAGTTCACTATCACAAAGTTATTTATATTGTTTGAGACACTATGCATGCATCCACTGACTTATTATATTATATTGTTCGTCTGCGGTCTATGAGTCTGCATTTTATAGCAATTTAATTAATTCGAATTTTAAGTCAACTCCAATTTTGCCAGTCTGCAACTGCTAATAACGGGTCTCTCTTTTCTTTAACCTCATTGCATGCCGAGCGTCGGGACCTACACATAAGCCATGGCGGGATGCTGGCCCAGTGCCCTCCAAAGATGCAATAACAGTACAGTAATCCAACCCAGGTATCGTCCATGCAGACTGTTTGGGCGCCCCCTCGCTTTTTTTACTTCCCCCTCTCCCTGAGACCGGGTGAGCGGGTTGGGCAGCTCGATAATCTTAACAGTTGTGTTAAGAAATGGTATATAATTGTGTTACCCAAACTAGATAGTTCGAAGCCAACGAAGGTTGTGGAAAAACGGACATCATACAGTTTACAGGCAGCACTGAATTTTAGTCGTACGAATAACTCATTCAAATTAAGACTTGTATATAGTAGTAAGTTATAGCGTTAGAAATAACTGTTTAGACAGAGCAGATGGACCTATCCATAAGTCCTTTCTCAGAAGTCAAAGTTCACGTCTCAGGCATACATGCATATCATGAATTCTGTTCGCTAGAATGTAAAAATACGAGAACGAGGCTTGTTTTCAAATGTCTAGTTTTGTATGTGTCGAACACATTGGATTCGAGCAAATTGCATAAAGTTCGACGTTGGTTTTGAAACGTCGAATTTTGCATGCATATGTCCAATTCAAAGCATTCATAACATTATATGACATCTCCAAATTTATCTCGTTCCACACCCCTTTTATCTGGTATTAAATATATCTTGTTCCACACACATACAAAATGCGACGTTTGAAACCACGTTGAGATAGTTAACGACAATAATTTTCTTCTCAAATCATCATTTTGACCATTACACATCATAAACCTTTGTAATTTTGAGGCCTGTGTGATTGAGTTATCTGAATGAAAATATAATAGATAAACTATAGGTAAAAGAAAGATAACTCAATAGTTGTTCCATTTTCCCTAGACTTTTCACATAGAGCAAACAATGAAGTTATTCCTGTGCTTTGCCTTCATTATCGTTTCTGTTTTTGGTGAACGAGCAAGACGTCAATCATGGAGGGATGGATTATGGGGAAGAGAACTTGAGTTGGATAACGCGAGGAGAAACGATATGGCAGCCGTTTCCAATCTTCTTAAAGACGGACAGTCAAATTTTCAATACAAGAATGAGGAACCAGCTAGCGAGACAGGACAAGATGATCGGCTTAATCTTAGAAATGAAGTTCAGGATACCCGGATACCCTTCCCACAAGTGATTGGACAAGAACGAAGCAAGTTCGAATATTTACGTTATCCAAAACAAAGACAAGAATCTCAACAAGAATGAAGGGAACTTAGATTAATACTAAATACATCATAATAGTAAATATATGTAAATAATAGGATGTCCTATTTACATATATCAGTAAATATCGGTACGAATATCATAATTATATAACAGTGACATTGAGCAAGCCCACGGCATGTCTATAGATTATCATGCTAACAAAATAATATAAAAGTCATGTAACATGTCATAGTAAAATCTTATCAAATTCAGAAATAAAATATTCAAGAAAATCGATGAATGTTTTTGCTGTAACACCCCGAACCGTAAAAGGTAAAAAAGAATCAGGTAAAATTCGAGGTGAATTTTGACATTTTCAGATAACATTTGGGGGATAAAGTGGCCTAAAGTCGTTATATTTTGTAAAGTGATAACTAGAATTGAATGTTAAATGACTTGAAAGAACCTGATTTCTTTAACTATTTACTTTCCACATAACTAAAATTTTATGCAAAATACAGTCAATTTGGACTCAATTCGTTTGAAGAATTGCTTCAGAAAATGCCGGAAATGCAGTCCTGGAGCTTCAAAAATATAAAAATCTTCTGATCCCCCTAATTTTTAAACAACTCTGTATTACAATGATAATCAATCAGAAAAAGGTCTATTATAATCATTATAAAATTTCAGGTAAAATTAATTGAACCCCCCCCCACCGACCGCCCAACTCCAGATGCTTCACTACGTCCCTGAATCAAAGTGATTCAATCTTAAGAATCATTGAATCAATCTCAAGATTCTATGATTCAATCTTATTTAGGATTCAATGATTCAACCTGTAGTATATTAATTCGCGAAATGCTTTTAAAATCATGTTTTTCGGGTATTTTATAGTATATCCGAGAAACATTACTTTAAAAGCTTTTTGCGAATTAATTATTAATATATATATATATGTCCTCCTTATACTTAATGTGTCCTCCACCACACTGTATACCTAATGTCCTGCACCTCACTGCATTCTTAATGATTGAAAAATCCAGTCTATGAAGTAACAGGCCAGATAAACTACATTTAGTTGAGAGGTCTGCATGGTAAATGTTTAAACTAAGAATTATCAGCGTTTCAAAGTCATTAGGGAGCAGTCATTAAGTATGTATCATGGGGGGCGGAGGCTATATATGAAATTTTGAAAAATGTTTCATACCCCACATATACATTTAAAAAATTTTTGGTACCCCTCAATTTCTTCGAAAAAGATTTCATACCTCCTTAAAAATGAAGGCAAATAACCCACCATTTTTGATAAAACTAATAAAATGAGTTGGCCTTTGAAACTTAGGTCATCTGTTACCTATCAATACTAAGCACAAACGTGGGAAGTTGGGGTGGGGGATGTTGAAAAATATTGACAAGATAGCACCATACAATGGGTGCACCGTGCAGGTCTTCTTCCCTAGGGCTAAGGCATAGATGCATTCTCATCTATATTATTAAATGTCATTTTGTTAAATCTTGTTCAATAATTCCTTGGATTTTTGGTTTAGTGCCCCTCCCTTTTTTATCGAAAAATCTGTCGAACCCCTCCTTAAAAACATAATATGGTTTCGAACCCCTCCCAAATAGCCTCCGCCCACCCCCCCACAACACATACTTAATGACTGCTCCCTTACATAATTTTAAAAATGTGCAATATATCATAACGCGAGAATTAGAATAGTTTATTATAGTGATTTGAAGGAACGTGTACTATAAAACGAGGCGTGCTTGCCGCGTTTTTTAAAAATATTTTGAGATTATTATTATTTCAATTTATTTGATAACGGTGACCCTTCAGCGTCGGTGCTGCTTTTCAAGGGGCCGTTAGTCTATATACATATATTAAAAATAAATATTAAAACACTATAACATGACGAAAACAGTTTCTATAATTACAATGCATGCATGCATACTAACTCTCACAGACGTCGACCCATTAATTTTATAACCCCATTCCGAACAATCCTCCACAATATGTTGTCACTGACTATCCATCTCCAACTCGTTAAAGTAATTATTAATTAAAGTTTTAAAATTTCTTGCGGAGAGTTGCTTGTAACCATTGACAACATCATTTGGGAGATTGTTCCATGAGGAAGCTCCCCGGTATGAAAAGGACTTCTTCATAAAGTCAGTGATGGGTTTTTCTAAATAAAGTTTACAGTCATTACTCCTTAGCGGATACATGTGATTGTGACTAAGTTTGAACATATCCTTTATGTATTCTGGTCGTATTAGCATCACTATAACAACTGCTGTCGACTTCATCGTGTGTATGATATACCCTGCTAGCTTCTCAAACGAACCAATGTTTGTAGGAAATTAATTCAACCCGAATGTTGACTTAAACGATGAAAGCTTATATATTATCGTGATATCGTGACAACGATATGGTGCTGATTCAGTTCTTTTGTATTTTACTCATGCATGACTTAGTCATGAGTTTGAGAATAAGCTCTATTAAATCTGCAAGTTATTTTTAGGCTGTAAACACCTGTACGTCTGGATCCTGTGTATTTGCACAATTTACTGTTATCTATTGTGTTCCACTGAGAATCTTATATGTGCCCGGAGGTTGATTTAAAAACAGATCATATGAAGAATATGATATAGCATATGGGTAAAAAACTATTCATTTTGACTCATGACAAGCTCATGATGCTATTGTGACATTATTGCCTAGTAGAGAACATTTGGTGCACGCTGTATACATTTCTTATATATACTCATACCCCATACGGTAAAAATCATAAAGGTATTTGAATAAAGATATAAAAACTTTTTCTCGGCTAATAAAGGCGGTTTTAAAGCCGATTGATTATTTCCATTTGACATGATCCTGCCATGACAAATTCAATCAATTTATTTGTTGCAACTTGATACAAACGCCCATGAAAAAATAATGGTGCCTTGTCGTGAGCGTAGGACTGACTTTAGGAAAAATGCTTATTCAATATTTGCTTTTTAACGTAAAATCAATTGCATATATATTTCCATGCTGCTTTGGCGAACAAGGAAAATACTACGCATACATTATATGTACAAAGGATTGTATAGTTACAGATACACTTCTGCGTGCACGGGAAACACAAAAACATCATTTGTAGAAAAACATGGCAATACATACATATTTTCGTCTGAAAATCTGCAAAAAATTTTAACTGTCTTACGTTTTAATAGTACATGAATCAATATATACTGATTAGATCATACACGCAGTTTATGAATTATTAATGAGTTTTACAAGTAATATATACAAACCGCACAAGAGGTCTTTATCTGATTTAAAACATCGAGGCGCAGCCGAGTGTTTTAGATCTGATAAAGGCCGAACTGTAAGGTTTGTATATGACTTCTAAAATGACTCCTTTTGTACGCTCACTGGCGTTGGAATTCTTGAAGATTGATGTTATCTACGCTGTAAATGAATTGATATTTGGAGAAAAATTTGAGCAAGTCTATATCAAATCATATAGATTCTGTATCAGATCAAACTCCTTCACGCTAATGAGTTTCCTTTGTATTTTGCTTATGAATAATTAATGATTTTTAGAAATATATATATAGATGAATATAAACCTCTGCATTATTTTACATGCACTTATAAACCGTTATAACTGATTGCAGAGCTTTATTTAAAAAGATTACATAATATTTCACGTCAACTAATAAGTTTACTTTGCTTAATGTTTAACAACATGAATGTTCTACTTCTGTTATACATTATATGTATATAATATAATAAATATATAGCATAAATTATTGGCAGGATGGTGACAGAGCTCTTGTTTGAAGCAGAAAACTAAACTATGCAGTTTACGAGTGCACGTCCAATAATAATTTGATTTTGCCCCTACTATAACTACAGCTAACTAAGCTTGTAGAAAATAAAGGATTTTAAGTTAAGTTTTTCTAGTCAACCAAATAAAGATCACTATTTTTGCTAAAACTGATTTACTGTGTGCAAGATCAAGGACTGGATATGGATAACATATATCGTGCATGTAAGCTCTCAGCATGTCGCGATCTAGTTATTGCACGCCTACACATTTTCAAATATATATTTTGAAATCAATTCTAAAATGGGAAAATTCCCTGTTTAAATTATCAAACCGTTAGATACAAAGAAATGCCGCCAATTAGTAATTTACAACAACTCTGTTATACTGTGAAATTTTATATAAAATTACAAATACTGCATGTAATCGTCCATTCGGACGAAAAGGCAGAAGTCTGCAAAAAGAGGGTTTATAGATGTAACCGAATTTTCATATTCTGAAAACACTGCCCCGAGATGCAGGTTGCATATATAATTAATTTAGATGTCTAGATACCACAATGGTTTATGATCAATCATAGATAACTCAAAATCTGTAATAACTTAATACCGACATGATTTCTCCTTAATTAGGTCTGCAAACTGTTAAAACAAAACTAACTTGTTTAATTACTAATATCCAAGTGAAGTGCTTTCTTAAGAACGTCCTGGTCTAGCCCTAGAATATACACATTCTGTCATTTCCAGTGCACCTAGCTGCAGAAACAGTATACTGCCAACTCATTCATTACCCAATGTATTGTGAAAATGAGTTTTAGTGTAAGTGATAGCGTTTCGGCATATTTCTGATGTCTTGAAGTTTCTTACACCTCCCACCTGCATTGGCAATTTACTTTACACAACACCTGCAAAGACGTAATATGTTCGGCTTCTAAGGACGGAGATCTCAGAGCATATAAATTGCCAGAGATTTTGTTAATCTTCCACAGAATCCACGTTAAAGCCTGCATCCGCTGTTACAGAATCCTGCTCCTCAATTTTTGAACGTCTACTTCAGTAAAACGTACGTAAGTATATGTCAATTGATATGTTGTTCAGTTATGTATATTTACAACAACATGAATAAAGTTTACATTCTGCATGTGCTAGTTTTTCTTGCAATTATCCAAGCTAAATTATATAATACACCCGGCCTACTTAATCTAAGATTTTTTAACGAAATAGATTTGGTATCTTAACAAACAAACAAAGATACGATTTTGTCCTCAATATTAGTCTACAAATTGAAACAAGATTATACTCAAGAGTCAAGATCACTGATTTTCTTTTTCAAATTAAATGTCTCGATAGTAAATTTATTAATTTTGGTAGGCAAAGCCAAAAATCAGTGAAAGACAAACTATATAATGGACAAGTTTGCTTTCCTTTGTATCACTTGTTTTCTAAGGAAAATTTATCTCAGTTGATTCTTTGGATTCAAAAATAAATATAGCTAGGTGCCAAGGGAATGCACTGAGCAAAAATAGTTTTTCTTTTTTGCGGTTGGTTTAAACGCAAGCACTGGTAGGATTCACAACTGAAACTGTTTTGTATTTATGAAATTTAGAAAATGAAAACAGCAATCGTGTTCCTCTTGCTAGTACTCTGTCTATCGCAAACAATCGCATGGAATGATGGACTCTGGGGAAGAGAATTGCGTAAGCGAATGAAACCCAAAATTGATGCTGAAACAATGAAGTTAGCTGAAGAAATCATCAAGCAACAACATTATCTAGGAAAGGGAAGAAAAATATCACAACTACAGAACGATGAGAAAATCCACGATGTCGACGAATCATGATAATGGAAAATAAACGCACGATATTAAGTTTGGATAAACATGCTATAGCTACAGGACTTAAGTAGCTAATCATATTAAATTAAATAGCTGTAAAAATGTAATAATTAGAGTTTGTTTGCCATAATTTACCAGCTATAAAGATAATACAAATTTGACGTAATGAAGCAAGAATAAATTTGAGTAAATTTATATATGTGTTCAATTCATCAACGAATTCTAGCGTCTTTTGGGGGTAGTTGACCTATAAAGCCTATATAGATTTCATCCTGAACATGGAACTCGAATGTATTTATGAAAAGCATTCGACTTCCATCGACCCATGCATGGTACGAATTTGAGCATCAATCATCCCCTGTTCCACAACATAAGAAGCGGCACCAATTCTAAAACTATGAGATTTAGCACGAGCAGAGTTAAGACCTCAGAAACGAAATGCTTCAGACAGCTGCGTAGCAAAACCCTCCCTGGTAACAGGCCAGTGGTCTTTCTGTTTTATAAACATTGCTTTAGAAATTATGTTTGCAGTACCAAAAGCCATTTATATTTTCATTTCTCGATTCATACGTTCGCCTAGTTCGTAAAAAGGTAGTAATTTATCTTTGCCAGTGCCTATATTAATATTAGGGACCTTACGCAAGGTGGGTGGGATTACTCTTGGGAGTAGAAATTATTCAATCTTATTATTTTGGTTGCAGAACTATATTGTTTAAGAGACGTCGTTGTTGAGATTACCGTCGTGTTTGCGTAAGGTCCCTATTATTAAGTGGCAGAGTTTCCGTCGCGCAGTTTGTTTTTACGCAATTTCAAGTCAAGTGAGATTCAGTGAAAAACAACATGCATAACAAACATGTAATATAAAAACAAACTTTATAGCAACACGTGTACAACTGTACGAAATGAACGTGTCAAGAACGTTTTTCATTGAAAATGATATGGTAGTCTATTTGTCAATTATTTTCTTCTTTGTATTTGGAATCTTTGGTTTGTCCGAGCAATCATCACACTGTGGATAATGTGCTTCCAAGTCATTCCAAGGTGCAACTTCACCTGCGCAGTGGACGCAGATGTCTTGAAACTTTGCCGAATAATAAAGTTTCTCCACTGGCTCTTCACAAGACATCCGACGGACAAAAACAGTATCTTTGAGGTGTTCCGGAATGTCAGCATCCTATAAATGTGCTCCACAAGAAAAAGACATGCCATCTAGTGCCTGCTCAAGCTTCATCTTTTCCACATTCTTCAGCTTTCTTTTCGAATAGATCAGCCTCCACATTGAGCATTCTTCACACAACAACATCATTTGTGTATTCTTTACTGGAGTAAAATGGCAGAGCTCGCTGCTTTGCTTGAATTTTCGACGGACGATGCTCTTCCGTAGCTGCCTTGCCAAAGACTTCACTAAATGGCTTATAGTGGCCATCATATAGAGGATCGGGAAAGTGATTTAACTTTGCGAATTCAGCAGCAGGAAGCCTGGGAGGTGAACATATAGAACGTTCCAACTTTCCACACTTCAGGATGTCGAAGAAGTAGTGCCTTTCCCTACAACAGTGGGAATAAGAAATTCTGCAAGAGATTTTTGACATTAACTTT
Source organism: Trachythela sp. YZ-2020 (assembly GCA_016169945.1). NCBI lineage: Eukaryota > Metazoa > Cnidaria > Anthozoa > Malacalcyonacea > Clavulariidae > Trachythela > Trachythela sp. YZ-2020. Next base: position 670,476 of record JADLSH010000236.1, on the reverse strand, counting down.
CTCGTTGTGGCGCAACTGGAATTATTGGTCGATGACGGACAATGACCCCAGAGCTCATCTAATTCATCTTGAGTTGCTGCAGTGAACACCTGAAACTTTTTTGCTTTAGCTCCAGACGACGAACCACATCAGTGAGCATCACTTTCACCGGAGCTATGGAATCCATGCTTGCATCTTTGAACAGCGGTTTTCCTTCCGCAACTTTGCGCAATGCCTTCATACTGTTGCAACTGATTGTTAACGTTTCCATTTCAGAATAGACATAATTCGTTCAACTGGATTGCGATATGAGTGATACGGCGCAGTTCGTGCAGCGCAAAGGTAATCCAAGTTTTGCTTCAAATACAGAGCGATAAGTGCCAACTTGACTGAGAGATACGTCAATCGACGATCTGGACCTCCATCAGAATAAATAAATAGGACTGAGAGGTTAGGAACTTTCTGCTCAATGATTGTAGCCATCTCTGCAGAGTGACGAGCTGATGAAGAAGGTTCAAAGGCTCCTTCTTTCAACATCACCATGACCTGACCATCATACCATGAACCACTGATCTCTTCTGGTATATCTGTGTGGAGGATTAGGGATGGGATAATGCTAAACTTGGTAAAATCATGATCTTCTGCCAGTAACTGACATCCAACTGGAACAACAACTTCACGTCCACGCTCAGCAGAAGCAACAGGTGAGTCAGGCTCGCCAACTTTCACTTTATGCTTGTCATCAATGCTGAGAAATATTGAATAAGACCTCATCAAAACAACATACTCCCTCTCATAACGGTAGATACAGGCAGCATAATGAGAATCTTTGTGCCGTTTTCGCCACTGTCGCTGCTGTACTCGATGTCTGACCTTCAAGCGCTCGGTGTATCTGAGTGCTGTTCTTGACGTTGCACAAATGGGTGCAAACTGGAGACGTATCCATTCGTCACAAGGGATAGGAGTGCCATCTGGACACCTCGCTGAAACTTGTTCACGCAAGTCTCTTACTGATATAGCCTTCGCTACGTGTAATACGGTTGAATGTCTTCGGTCATCCACAGCAGTACCAATGTCCTCTTCTAGGTACTCTTTGGCTTTCTGCCAGAAGACATCAAACTTTGATTCTTTGCCGTTGAAATGGTCTCGCAGGTCATACACTAAAGATGGTTCTTCTAGTTCAAGCAGTGTTGCAACTCTTTCATCTATTTCCGATTCATCGAGGTTGGCTGAAGCTGAATAGTCCCCAACCAAATCTTTGTACAAGGCTCGCAGCACTGACTTTTTTGTTGTTGGCATCACCAGTCCAAACTTCTCAAACATATCCCTTCTCATATCTCGCTTGTGGTATTGGGGAATTTTCTTTAGGCTGGGTTGTCTGCAATACATTGTCAATATCTGTTGCTGTAGAATGCCACAACCAATTTAAATTTCCAACATTCCCGCCGGGTGCATATGAAACATGTATAAGGGGTATCTGCAGACCCTTTTTCAGCTCCATCAGCCAGTCATACCTCCTCCTGCGGTCACTAGGTAATAGGTCACCAAGCTCCACAGGTTGGTTAGGACCAGCTGTCACGATGGCCTTTTAGATTGGTTCCAAATATGGTGGGGGGAAAGACGAACACCAGTAAATCGAAGATTTAAATTTTGACCAATATCTCGAATTCGTTTAGCCAGTAGCTGGTCAGCATAGCTAGCCAATGAACGAGCCAACTGTTCAACTGATGCTTTCAGTTCGATCCATCCTGAACGGCTCCAGAATGAGTGCTGAAGAACTGAAAATAGCTTTTGGGAGTGTCCAAAAATAACATGACGCTTTCGATGTTTGTGATCTTGTGCTTTGTTGTAGCCATTAAACTTCTGAAACATGACTGGGATTTCACAGTTTCGTTCAGAGAGTGTGGCATGGGAACCATCTATGTACCACGAAACATCAGACAGTGCTTGAATTGTGATCACCAATTCGGTCAAGATCAAGAGATTCCTTTGATTTTCCTATCTAAACCTCCTCAATTTCAACATGTTCTTTATCGTTCATTATTGGTTGCACAATCTGAAAAACACCATATATAAATGGTATAGGCAATCAATATGTAATAACTGAAAAGGTTTATTGGCTATTTATACTCGTAGCACAGAGTCAAAACGTTTTTCAAATATAAATATTCCCAATAGTTACATGATACTGGCACACAATATCTTTTGTGATTATGTACACGTACATGCCAATGCAGTTTGCGTAATATAGATTCTACTAGCTGAGCAGTAGCACATTTTTAATAACATTTGTGGAGACCCTTGATAGGAGAGCCACTATATCACATATTAAACAGAGTGCCTTCAAAATACGCTTGATTGCGCGAGTACATTGAAGTTATATATAGGTCTATATAACACAAAACAAAGAGCAGAATTTACAGTCTTTCCCGCTCCATTGTTAAAATTAATACATAATAAATAGGGCCAATATAGAATGATAATGCTATTTATAGAAAATGCATATTTATAATGATTCATTATAATTATAATAGAATGTGTCAACAGCTTAACTGACTGATTTGTAGAAAACATCCACGCTCATTCTTTCGTCTTCGACATTTAGAATGGTCCATTTTAAAACTGTCGTTAAACAGCCTTCACACGAAGCATACACGTTAACGTTTACCAACATACTTGAAATAATTCAAATGAGCCAAGGAAATATGCCTGCCTAAAGAAAACATGCGAAGGCATTGCTTGCTGAATTCCAGCGAGAACGATGTGTGCCGTCGCACATTTCTTGAATCCCAGCGGTTAATACAAATCTCGTACCCAGTCCCTTGATTGATACCAAAAAATACCCGCTTTTTCGCTTTCTTTAGTTGTTTACTTGTTTTTCGTCGTTTACTCGTTTTTACGTCGTTGTGTATATGGAAATATTGGTAGATTAATCTAATTGACAGTTCAAATGGCGAATAATGAAAACAAAATGTCAATAATGGAAACAAAATGTCAATAATGGACAAATCACGCGGCCCATTCTAGGAGACGCGGGCGGTGGACGGGAAACTAAAGTCTAATTTGGAGTGGCCTAATTCTGCGACGGCACAAGTGGGGAATCTGAAAACAACTGCAAACCGCTCCAGCCAACACATATTGATTTCAATGAGCATTGTTGGCCATCTGAAAACAGAAAAAGCTGCTTCAAGTGTAAAATCCCCAACAAACATGGAGAACAGTTCAAGTATAACAATCTCCAACAAACATGGAGAACAGTTCAAGTATAACAATCTCCAACAAACATGGAGAACATTTCAAATATAACAATCTCCAACAAACATGGAGAACATTTCAAATATAACAATCTCCAACAAACATGGAGAACAGTTCAAATATAACAATCTCCAACAAACATGGAGAACAGTTCAAATATAACAATCTCCAACAAACATGGAGAACAGTTCAAATATAACAATCTCCAACAAACATGGAGAACAGTCCAAGTATAACAATCTCCAACAAACATGAAGAACAGTTCAAGTATATCAATCTCCAACAAACATGGAGAACAGTTCAAGTATAACAATCTCCAACAAACATGGAGAACAGTTCAAGTATAACAATCTCCAACAAACATGGAGAACAGTTCAAGTATAACAATCTCCAACAAACATGGAGAACAGTTCAAGTATAACAATCTCCAACAAACATGGAGAACAGTTCAAGTATAACAATCTCCAACAAACATGGAGAACAGTTCAAGTATAACAATCTCCAACAAACATGGAGAACAGTTCAAGTATAACAATCTCCAACAAACATGGAGAACAGTTCAAGTATAACAATCCCCAACAAACATGGAGAACAGTTCAAGTATAACAATCTCCAACAAACATGGAGAACAGTTCAAATATAACAATCCCCAACAAACATGGAGAACAGTTCAAGTATAACAATCCCCAACAAACATGGAGAACAGATCAAGTATAACAATCCCCAACAAACATGGAGAACAGTTCAAATATAACAATCTCCAACAAACATGGAGAACAGTTCAAGTATAACAATCTCCAACAAACATGGAGAACAGTTCAAGTATAACAATCTCCAACAAACATGGAGCACAGTTCAAGTATAACAATCTCCATCAAACATGGAGAACAGTTTAAGTATAACAATCTCCAACAAACATGGAGAACAGTTCAAGTATAACAATCCCCAACAAACATGGAGAACAGTTCAAGTATAACAATCCCCAACAAACAAGGAGAACAGTTCAAGTATAACAATCTCCAACAAACATGGAGAACAGTTCAAATATAACAATCCCCAACAAACATGGAGAACAGTTCAAGTATAACAATCTCCAACAAACATGGAGAACAGTTCAAGTATAACAATCTCCAACAAACATGGAGAACAGTTCAAGTATAACAATCCCCAACAAACATGGAGAACAGTTCAAGTATAACAATCCCCAACAAACATGGAGAACAGATCAAGTATAACAATCCCCAACAAACATGGAGAACAGTTCAAATATAACAATCTCCAACAAACATGGAGAACAGTTCAAGTATAACAATCTCCAACAAACATGGAGAACAGTTCAAGTATAACAATCTCCAACAAACATGGAGCACAGTTCAAGTATAACAATCTCCATCAAACATGGAGAACAGTTTAAGTATAACAATCTCCAACAAACATGGAGAACAGTTCAAGTATAACAATCTCCAACAAACATGGAGCACAGTTCAAGTATAACAATCCCCAACAAACAAGGAGAACAGTTCAAGTATAACAATCTCCAACAAACATGGAGAACAGTTCAAATATAACAATCCCCAACAAACATGGAGAACAGTTCAAGTATAACAATCTCCAACAAACATGGAGAACAGTTCAAATATAACAATCCCCAACAAACATGGAGAACAGTTCAAGTATAACAATCTCCAACAAACATGGAGAACAGTTCAAATATAACAATCCCCAACAAACATGGAGAACAGTTCAAGTATAACAATCTCCAACAAACATGGAGAACAGTTCAAGTATAACAATCTCCAACAAACATGGAGAACAGGCCAAATATAACAATCCCCAACAAACATGGAGAACAGTTCAAGTATAACAATCTCCAACAAATATGGAGATCAACTAAAATAAAACAATCTCCACAAACATGGAGAACAGTTCAAGTATAACAATCTCCAACAAACATGGAGAACAGTTCAAGTATAACAATCTCCAACAAACATGGAGAACAGTTCAAGTATAACAATCTCCAACAAACATGGAGAACAGTTCAAGTATAACAATCTCCAACAAACATGGAGAACAGTTCAAATATAACAATCTCCAACAAACATGGAGAACAGTTCAAATATAACAATCTCCAACAAACATGGAGAACAGTTCAAATATAACAATCTCCAACAAACATGGAGAACAGTTCAAGTATAACAATCTCCAACAAACATGGAGAACAGTTCAAGTATAACAATCTCCAACAAACATGGAGAACAGTTCAAGTATAACAATCTCCAACAAACATGGAGAACAGTTCAAGTATAACAATCTCCAACAAACATGGAGAACAGTTCAAGTATAACAATCTCCAACAAACATGGAGAACAGTTCAAGTATAACAATCTCCAACAAACATGGAGAACAGTTCAAGTATAACAATCTCCAACAAACATGGAGAACAGTTCAAGTATAACAATCTCCAACAAACATGGAGAACAGTTCAAGTATAACAATCTCCAACAAACATGGAGAACAGTTCAAGTATAACAATCCCCAACAAACATGGAGAACAGTTCAAGTATAACAATCTCCAACAAACATGGAGAACAGTTCAAATATAACAATCCCCAACAAACATGGAGAACAGTTCAAGTATAACAATCCCCAACAAACATGGAGAACAGTTCAAGTATAACAATCCCCAACAAACATGGAGAACAGTTCAAGTATAACAATCTCCAACAAACATGGAGAACAGTTCAAGTATAACAATCTCCAACAAACATGGAGAACAGTTCAAGTATAACAATCTCCAACAAACATGGAGAACAGTTCAAGTATAACAATCTCCAACAAACATGGAGAACAGTTCAAGTATAACAATCTCCAACAAACATGGAGAACAGTTCAAGTATAACAATCTCCAACAAACATGGAGAACAGTTCAAGTATAACAATCTCCAACAAACATGGAGAACAGTTCAAGTATAACAATCTCCAACAAACATGGAGAACAGTTCAAATATAACAATCTCCAACAAACATGGAGAACAGTTCAAGTATAACAATCTCCAACAAACATGGAGAACAGTTCAAATATAACAATCTCCAACAAACATGGAGAACAGTTCAAATATAACAATCTCCAACAAACAAGGAGAACAGTTCAAGTATAACAATCCCCAACAAACATGGAGAACAGTTCAAGTATAACAATCTCCAACAAACATGGAGAACAGTTCAAATATAACAATCTCCAACAAACATGGAGAACAGTTCAAGTATAACAATCTCCAACAAACATGGAGAACAGTTCAAATATAACAATCTCCAACAAACATGGAGAACAGTTCAAGTATAACAATCTCCAACAAACATGGAGAACAGTTCAAATATAACAATCTCCAACAAACATGGAGAACAGTTCAAGTATAACAATCTCCAACAAACATGGAGAACAGTTCAAATATAACAATCTCCAACAAACATGGAGAACAGTTCAAGTATAACAATCTCCAACAAACATGGAGAACAGTTCAAATATAACAATCTCCAACAAACATGGAGAACAGTTCAAATATAACAATCTCCAACAAACATGGAGAACAGTTCAAATATAACAATCCCCAACAAACATGGAGAACAGTTCAAGTATAACAATCTCCAACAAACATGGAGAACAGTTCAAATATAACAATCTCCAACAAACATGGAGAACAGTTCAAATATAACAATCTCCAACAAACATGGAGAACAGTTCAAATATAACAATCTCTAACAAACATGGAGAACAGTTCAAATATAACAATCCCCAACAAACATGGAGAACAGTTCAAATATAACAATCTCCAACAAACATGGAGAACAGTTCAAATATAACAATCCCCAACAAACATGGAGAACAGTTCAAGTATAACAATCTCCAACAAACATGGAGAACAGTTCAAATATAACAATACCCAACAAACATGGAGAACAGTTCAAGTATAACAATCTCCAACAAACATGGAGAACAGTTCAAAGTATAACAATACATCTCCAACAAACATGGAGAACAGTTCAAATATAACAATCTCAACAAACATGGAGAACAGTTCAAATATAACAATCTCCAACAAACATGGAGAACAGTTCAAGTATAACAATCTCCAACAAACATGGAGAACAGTTCAAGTATAACAATCTCCAACAAACATGGAGAACAGTTCAAATATAACAATCTCCAACAAACATGGAGAACAGTTCAAGTATAACAATCTCCAACAATCATGGAGAACAGTTCAAATATAAAAATCTCCAACAAACATGGAGAACAGTTCATAACAATCTCCAGCAAACATGGAGAACAGTTCAAATATAACAATCCCCAACAAACATGGAGAACAGTTCTATAACAATCTCCAACAAACATGGAGAACAGTTCAAATATAACAATCCCCAACAAACATGGAGAACAGTTCAAATATAACAATCTCCAACAAACATGGAGAACAGTTCAAATATAACAATCTCCAACAAACAAGGAGAACAGTTCAAGTATAACAATCCCCAACAAACATGGAGAACAGTTCAAGTATAACAATCTCCAACAAACATGGAGAACAGTTCAAATATAACAATCTCCAACAAACATGGAGAACAGTTCAAATATAACAATCTCCAACAAACATGGAGAACAGTTCAATAAGAGAACAGTTCAAGTATAACAATCTCCAACAAACATGGAGAGAACAGTTCAAATATAACAATCTCCAACAAACATGGAGAACAGTTCAAGTATAACAATCTCCAAACAAACATGGAGAACAGTTCAAATATAACAATCTCCAACACACATGGAGAACAGTTCAAGTATAACAATCTCCAACAAACATGGAGAACAGTTCAAATATAACAATCTCCAACAAACATGGAGAACAGTTCAAGTATAACAATCTCCAACAAACATGGAGAACAGTTCAATATAACAATCTCCAACAAACATGGAGAACAGTTCAATTATAACAATCTCCAACAAACATGGAGAACAGTTCAAATATAACAACAAACATGGAGAACAATTCAAATATAACAATCTCAACAAACATGGAGAACAGTTCAAATATAACAATCTCCAACAAACAAGGAGAACAGTTCAAGTATAACAATCTCTATAACAATCCCCAACAAACATGGAGAACAGTTCAAATATAACAATCTCCAACAAACATGGAGAACAGTTCATATAACAATCTCCAACAAACATGGAGAACAGTTCAAGTATGACAATCTCCAACAAACATGGAGAACAGTTCAAATATAACAATCTCAACAAACATGGAGAACAGATCAAGTATAACAATCTCCAACAAACATGGAGAACAGTTCAAGTATAACAATCTCCAACAAACATGGAGAACAGTTCAAATATAACAATCAACAAACATGGAGAACAGTTCAAATAACAATCTCCAACAAACATGGAGAACAGTTCAGTATAACAATCTCCAACAAACATGGAGAACAGTTCAAATATAACAATCTCCAACAAACATGGAGAACAGTTCAAATATAACAATCTCCAACAAACATGGAGAACAGTTCAAAGTATAACAATCTCCACAAACATGGAGAACAGTTCAAATATAAAAATCTCAACAAACATGGAGAACAGTTCCAATATAACAATCCCAACAAACATGGAGAACAGTTCAAATATAACAATCTCCAACAAACATGGAGAACAGTTCAAGTATAACAATCTCCAACAAACATGGAGAACAGTTCAGGAGAACAGTTCAAATATAACAATCTCCAACAAACATGGAGAACAGTTCAAATATAACAATCTCCAACAAACAAGGAGAACAGTTCAAGTATAACAATCCCCAACAAACATGGAGAACAGTTCAAGTATAACAATCTCCAACAAACATGGAGAACAGTTCAAATATAACAATCTCCAACAAACATGGAGAACAGTTCAACAATCTCCAACAAACATGGAGAACAGTTCAAATAACATGGAGAACAGTTCAAGTATAACAATCAACTAACATGAGTATAACAATCTCCAACAAACATGGTATAACAATCTCCAACAAACATGGAGAACAGTTCAAGTATAACAATCTCCAACAAACATGGAGAACAGTTCAAATATAACAATCTCCAACAAACATGGAGAACAGTTCAAATATAACAATCTCTAACAAACATGGAGAACAGTTCAAGTATAACAATCTCCAACAAACATGGAGAACATTTCAAATATGACAATCTCCAACAAACATGGAGAACAGTTCAAGTATAACAATCTCCAACAAACATGGAGAACAGCCAAATATAACAATCCCCAACAAACATGGAGAACAGTTCAAGTATAACAATCTCCAACAAATATGGAGAACAATTAAAATAAAAAATCTCCACAAACATGGAGAACAAATTGAAGAGCGCATACACACAAGGCGTGAGGGATATATTAGTCATTGCAAATAAGCCCAGCCGAGGAGCCCAGCTACGCTGGAACCTTATAAACATTAAATGCAATGAGACTGATAAGTCGCATCAGTAATGTGTAACATAGAACATATAATTCTTACCTCGACTGAACGTGCGGTGCCAATGTGGGTAGAGTGTAGGAAAGATTCGGCGGTTGACTGTTGTGTATTATAAATACTACCGTGAAACCCTAGTCAAAAGCTCTCTACCACAGGACTCGTCGTCACCTAATGGCACGTTTCCTTGTGATGTGAAGCTGTGTAAAACCTGTAAGTATATAGATTCTTCCACCACAATATCGGCACCAAAATCTAAGTACACTATTAAGCATCATTTCACGTGCACCTCCTCTCATTTCATCTACTGTATTTCATGCAGTAAATGGGGCATGTTAGATATTGGTGAAACTGGTAGATATTTAAGGATAAGGTTTGGTGATATAGTGTCTCAGATATGAAAATTCGAGCTCTGTGTCCCATTTCTGGTAGTAATGTTAGCCGCAAAAGGCAAGAAATGCGTCTCATTTCCCAACTTGACACCATTCATCCTCTCGGAATTAATGAGCGCTTCTCTTACATTTAACTCTTATCTCACCTCCTCTCATATACTGTATAGTTCCTTAATATCTGTCTTTCTTGCATTGTTCGCTGCTCCTTATTCGAGACCTAAACTTTAATTAATGTGGGGGCAAAATCACGCATTGCGTTCGGGTCGGCGGGCTATTCTTCAGTTCTTTGCTACCCATAAAGCAGGTTTTATTATTCACTTTTTGTAATATATAGGTTTTATGCAATATATCGGACTGACGGACTTCAATATATTGGAGACAGTTTACTGATAAATCTTATAAAGTTTTCAAATTCAAAGCTTTTAATAGTGTTTTGTTATTCCACGTGCGTGGTTATTCATGTTGATACTATATGTATTATGATTGAGAAGTAACAACCAGAGTATAAATCTTTGTATATGTATAAACAGGCGGCAGGGTTGGCTAAATCGTGTATATCGTGTATAATATATTTATCACTGATAATGCGTACCTTTTGACACTTTCAAACAATAGCTCGCTGTCTGCTCACGTCTGACAAAATATTATTTAAATCAAAATGTTTAAAGACGTTTGGCAAACTAAGAAAATATAGCAAATATGTACGAGACATGGCATTGAAATATGAAAGTAATGAAACGCTTCGCGCAGCGAAATATTATAAACAGGGGCGCACCCCCCATCATTTGTGAATTTTTCAAAAAAGTCGGTCCCAAATTGTTAAATTACACTACTTAATTCGGTCCGAGTTGGTCCGAAACATCTTCTCTAAAAAACGTATAATAAACGATACAAAAATTGTCAATAAAAGAAATCAACATTGCAAAACCCAGAGATATATTTTCCTCTTAAAGCAATATACTCAAATGTAAGATGACATAGCCATACACGACTGACGCAAAACCTACCAACTTTTGCTCTGCATTGTGCGTTCTATTTCCACGTCAGTATTCTCGAGTAAAATTAAGTCAACTCTGTTGTAAAAATGCAGTTTCTAATTGGGTCTTTATGATGTTGAAGGTTACGTTTTGGGGGGCGTTTTCTTTAAATAACTGCATTTAAAGAAAATTGCAACCTCGTACCCAGTGTTTTATCTCCGCTCCCGTTACTCTCCCGGAGACTAGAGTGTTTGAAATCTTATATATATTAATGGAAGGGCCTATAACGAAAGAGGTAGAGAAAACTCTGAAAATGCCATTTCCGACGATCTACAGACTCAAGTTTTTCAAAGTTTTCCCCGTCGGCGCCAACCACGGTGGTGCCTCGTGGGAGTCGGCACCCTGTTTTTTAACAATCCTTCTACACGGGCACCACACATATTGAACACCCCCCAAACTTTTTTGGAATGTGCGCCCCTGATTATAAACAAACGAAACGAACACTTGTCACTTCCTGGCTACTGTTGGCAAGGGGAGCCAAGCGTAAGTGACGTAATTGTGCATATTGAAGACAAGTTTTGAAGATTATCACCGAGCAAGCAAGCAAGCACTCGACGGCTAGGCTATATGGCTACAAAGATGTTTAGTTAGTTGCTTTAGCAAGTGGCAATGCTTGTGCAACACCAAACGCTATTAACTATGGACCAAACTCTTCAATATATCGAAGAAAAACAAAAACAAATTCGTGAGAAAAATACTTTGGAATGGCTCATATACAAAATAGAATGGCTTTAAAAATATATCTAAGCTATATTTTTTTCTGCACATAACAATATAAATGAGGATAAAATGAATAATTTACAAACTATAGTTAACAATTAGTCGCCGAAGGCGAAGTGACTATAGGCTTGTAATCACCGAGCCTGAGGCGACTAATTGTTTTAGTAGAAATTTCAAAGAGAAAAACAAACACAGAAAGTTATGAGGTCAGTTGAAAAGGCTATAGGACAAAATTCAGCGCTTTTCTCAGCGGCCGGTTATTAAAAACATGCCGGCAAAAGACGAGTGTCAAAAACATATCGAAGCGAAACAAAAACAAACAATTTCGTGAGAAAAATACTTTGAAAGGGCTCAAATACAAAGTAGAATGGTTTTAAAAATATATCACAGCTAGGTTTTTGCTGAATATAACGATATAAATGAGGATAAAACGAATAATTTTCAAAATAAACACTTGAGTGGTTGAGCCGTACGGAAAAAGTTTTATACATTTCAACAGCGAGAAAACGCTTATCGCTTACCTTTAAAAATGTCAAAAATATATCCTCCTTTAATTTAGCGGCAGTTTTTTTCATTTAAAACTTTGAATCAGGCTCAAAAAACGATTTTTGTTTTAAATTCGGCAGCTTGCGAAGAAGCCATTTTGAAAAAAAAAGTGATAGTCACTGACCAGTGACTATCACTTTTTAGTAGAAATTTCCAGGTGACTATCGATTTTCCTGCATGCTGATTGGTCCAAATTGAGCCTCTAAAAAGTGATAGTCACTGGTCAGTGACTATCACTTTTTTTTTCAAAATGGCTTCTTCGCTATTTAGCTGCCGAATTTAAAACAAAAATCGTTTTTTGAGCCTGATTCAAAGTTTTAAATGAAAAAAACTGCCGTTAAATTAAAGGAGGATATATTTTGACATTTTTAAAGGTAAGCGATAACAAATACACTATTTTTCTTCCATGAAAGGCAGCGTTTTCTCGCTGTTGAAATGAACATGTATAAAACTTTTTCCGTACGGCTCAACCACAAGTGTTTATTTTGAAAATTATTCGTTTTATCCTCATTTATATCGTTATATTCAGCAAAAACCTAGCTGTGATATATTTTTAAAACCATTCTACTTTGTATTTGAGCCTTTCCAAAGTATTTTTCTCATGAAATTGTTTGTTTTTGTTTCGCTTCGATATATTTTGACACTCGTCTTTTGCCGGCATGTTTTTAATAACCGGCCTCTGAGAAAAGCGCTGAATTTTGTCCTATAGCCTTTTCAACTGACCTCATAACTTTCTGTGTTTGTTTTTCTCTTTGAAATTTCTACTAAAACAATTAGTCGCCTCAGGCTCGGTGATTACAAGCCTATAGTCACTTCGCCTTCGGCTCAGTGACTATAGGCTTGTAATCACCTCGCCTTCGGCGACTAATTGTTAATTAGTAGAAATTTCCAGGTGACTATCGATTTTCCTGCATGCTGATTGGTCCAAATTGAGCCTCTAAAAAGTGATAGTCACTGGTCAGTGACTATCACTTTTTTTTTCAAAATGGCTTCTTCGCAAGCTGCCGAATTTAAAACAAAAATCGTTTTTTTGAGCCTGATTCAAAGTTTTAAATGAAAAAAACTGCCGCTAAATTAAAGGAGGATATATTTTTGACATTTTTAAAGGTAAGCGATAACAAATACACTATTTTTCTTCCATGAAAGGCAGCGTTTTCTCGCTGTTGAAATGAATATGTATAAAACTTTTTCCGTACGGCTCAACCACAAGTGTTTATTTTGAAAATTATTCGTTTTATCCTCATTTATATCGTTATATTCAGCAAAAACCTAGCTGTGATATATTTTTAAAACCATTCTACTTTGTATTTGAGCCTTTCCAAAGTATTTTTCTCATGACATTGTTTGTTTTTGTTTCGCTTCGATATGTTTTTGACACTCGTCTTTTGCCGGCATGTTTTTAATAACCGGCCTCTGAGAAAAGCGCTGAATTTGTCCTATAGCCTTTTCAAACTGACCTCATAACTTTCTGTGTTTGTTTTTCTCTTTGAAATTTCTACTAAAACAATTAGTCGCCTCAGGCTCGGTGATTACAAGCCTATAGTCACTTCGCCTTCGGCTCAGTGACTATAGGCTTGTAATCACCTCGCCTTCGGCGACTAATTGTTAATTAGTAGAAATTTCCAGGTGACTATCGATTTTCCTGCATGCTGATTGGTCCAAATTGAGCCTCTAAAAAGTGATAGTCACTGGTCAGTGACTATCACTTTTTTTTTCAAAATGGCTTCTTCGCAAGCTGCCGAATTTAAAACAAAAATCGTTTTTTTGAGCCTGATTCAAAGTTTTAAATGAAAAAAACTGCCGCTAAATTAAAGGAGGATATATTTTTGACATTTTTAAAGGTAAGCGATAACAAATACACTATTTTTCTTCCATGAAAGGCAGCGTTTTCTCGCTGTTGAAATGAATATGTATAAAACTTTTTCCGTACGGCTCAACCACAAGTGTTTATTTTGAAAATTATTCGTTTTATCCTCATTTATATCGTTATATTCAGCAAAAACCTAGCTGTGATATATTTTTAAAACCATTCTACTTTGTATTTGAGCCTTTCCAAAGTATTTTTCTCATGAAATTGTTTGTTTTTGTTTCGCTTCGATATGTTTTTGACACTCGTCTTTTGCCGGCATGTTTTTAATAACCGGCCTCTGAGAAAAGCGCTGAATTTTGTCCTATAGCCTTTTCAACTGACCTCATAACTTTCTGTGTTTGTTTTTCTCTTTGAAATTTCTACTAAAACAATTAGTCGCCTCAGGCTCGGTGATTACAAGCCTATAGTCACTTCGCCTTCGGCTCAGTGACTATAGGCTTGTAATCACCTCGCCTTCGGCGACTAATTGTTAATTAGAGGCTCAATTTGGACCAATCAGAATGCAGGAAAAGCAATAGACACCTCACAATTTCTACTAAAAGTATTTAGTATACACCCAACCATTGTCCATTACAAATCCTACATTCTGATTGGCTACTCAACCGTTGACCATTCGTGATGGACAACGTTTGGGAAAAATGAAAACAAACCTGAAAAAATATGGCAGTAAACTCTCGTTTTGCAGACGTTTCGGAGGAATTTTTGGAGAGTTTGATAGAAAATTCTACCCCTGAGAAAACTAAAAAGGCCACAAAATATGGCATGAAGATTTTTAATGGCAAGAAACGAAAGAGAAACCGTATTTTATTAATAAATCTGCTTTTACTTGCCGCTCACGAGTGGTTAAATAACACAACTGAATTAAATTATTTTAAAAATTACACGGTGTATGGATTATTTTCTCGAAATTAATATATCTATACAAGGTGTATACTAAAACAATTAGACAACTCGTCCTCGTTGTCTATGAGCGAATAGTCGACTCAGGCTTCGCCTTCGTTGACTATTCGCTCATAGACAACTCGGACTCGTTGTCTAATTGTTAAATAATCACTTGAGCCGTACGGAAAAAATTTACATGTATATTTCAACAGCGAAAAAAACGCTGCTTCGGGGAGAAAAAAGTGTGTTTGTTATCGCTTACCTTGAAAAATGTCAATAAGATATCCTTCTTGAAATTTACTGTTATTTATTTTTTTCATTAAATATTTTGAAATCAGGCTCAAAAAAACGATTTTTGTTTCAAACTCAGCAGCTCTCGAGGAGCCATTTTGAATTTTCTTCTGTCGGTACTCGCGCATGCGCATAACTTAAAAAACCGTCCAACGCATAGAGATTACTATG
Organism: Trachythela sp. YZ-2020; assembly: GCA_016169945.1. Classification (NCBI taxonomy): domain Eukaryota; kingdom Metazoa; phylum Cnidaria; class Anthozoa; order Malacalcyonacea; family Clavulariidae; genus Trachythela; species Trachythela sp. YZ-2020. The sequence goes on along the minus strand of JADLSH010000236.1, from coordinate 654,812 downwards.
GTCCAACGTCCCAGTGAACTCAATTTGTTAACCTGGAACGATAACTGGCGGGTGAAAAGTGAAGCCAAAATAACAGTGCCTACGCCATCAAACGTGATTGATTTCACAACGGCCAAAGTTCAAAATAAGTTCACGAAAATAGAAAAAAAACTTGAATATCTGTTAAAACCTGCACGATAGCTTATCTTATCCCATATTTTTATGGCTTTCATAAACTTTTTGCACAAACTAGCTTATACGCCTTGCATGTACGACAGACAAAAAACAAAATATTTTCGCTGTTTGAACAAAAACACTGAGAAAACTTGCTTTAATTAACTTACTTCAGTGACAAAGATATGTTTTCCTCCTAGTTTTCCTTCTGTAATCTTTTTTAGCCAGTTACAAAGGGGAAACTACTTCGATTTGCAAAAAAACTGGGTTTTTTTTCAAAAAGATAATACAAAAATGGAGTTTACGTACGGACCGCGCAGTAAATAAGTTGTGGGAGACTGAAACTGACGTCCAGAACCGCGCAACAAAAATAGGGGACTGAAACTGACGTCCAGAACCGCGCATCAATGATGGCGTATAGGGGACTGAAACTGACGTACGATAACGAATTGATGGCGACGACGATGGCGTTGTGGCCTGACGCCAGAGGTCAAGGCTTCACTTTTTTCCGTACGAAATGACTGAAGTTATCGTTCCAGATAGATATATATATATTGAGTTCACTGCCAACGTCCATGACAAAAAAAATATGGCGGACGACTTTGCATTCCACTATGCTCGTAAATCTCCGGGGGGAATTAGTACCCTCGCACGGCGCTTCGCGCCGTAGCTCGGGGATTAAATTAAATAGCTGTAAAAAATGTAATAATTAGAGTTTGTTTGCCTTAATTTACCAGCTATGAAGATCATACAAATTTGACGTAATGAGCAAGAATAAATTTGAATAAATTTATGTCAGTCAATTGATCAACGAATTCTAGTGTCTATACGTAATATATATATAGAGAATATTACATGGTTGCGCGGAAATATGGGATTTATTTCGAGTGTTGAAGAGAATATTGCTCACGAGTGAGCGTATCTGTTTATTTTATAAATAAATTTTAACAAACGACAATTCATATAGAAACTCAAAACAAGAGTACACAAATAGTAATAGGTATAGGTAATAGCATGGTTTCGAGTGCAATTTGGAAAAAAACATGCACGAGTGAGTTTTTCAAAGACTATCAAAATTGCACGAGTCCGAAGGACGAGTGCTATTTGAGGTCTTTGAAAAACTCACGAGTGCATGTTTTTTCAAATTGCACGAGAAATCATGCTATTACTTATTAATAATATACATGAAAAGATTTAACACAAAGAGAATCTTTCCAATCGGAATACTTTATGCAAATAACATGAAAAAAAAATGTAACAGGAAGAGGTTTTTTCTAGTCAAAAATGATTTTTGTGCAAATTAAAAAAATTTTTAAAATTTGCACTATATTTCCTTTTTTCTGCACTGTATTTCCTCAAAACTGCACTGCTCTCAGCCAATCAGAATTGAGAAATATTTTCATGTATATTATTAGTTCAGTAATACTCACAACATAGTACACAAATAGTAATAGGTTTTTGATTGGCTTGCAAAAATGATATTTTCACACGTAAAAATATCGTATTTTTTACGTTTGTTTAAATACGATTTTTCTCAGTGGCATAAAACTCTATAACTCTTATGTTAATATAATAAATATATATAATTGCATAGATCTGTGAGGTATATATAGATAATTAACAGTTCCACAGAATGCGCACTCAAATGAAGAATTTTGGGGGTAGTTTACCTATATAGAGCCTATATAGATTTCGTCCTGAACAGCTTCCAAATGTTAAAATTGCAGCTCAATATTTAATGATATTATATTAAGTTGGAGAAGAGGCAGAAGGGTTGCATTGTTTAACACATGTATTCTCTATATATTTCCATGGAGCGGTCAATGTACTTCCGGAAATAACTGATAACTTAGTAATTTTCACAAATTTAGAACAGAAAAGACGTTAAAGCCCAATAAATATTACATTACCATTAAAGTCAGGAACAATGTTGGTTTCTTCATATCGTTCTCAAATTGCGCCACTGGGTGGATGTTTAGATTCTGCCACAGCAAATTTGGAGCACATTGCCTGCAATTGGTAACTCTCTCCAATCATGTATATTTTGTTTAATTTCTGATAATGCATGAGTAATTACCCCCAAGAGGTGGGGGAATTTTCTTTCTTCTCGTTTAAAAACCGCATGTTAATTTCCCCCATAAGAAGCCCAGCAAATACTAATATGCTGTTATCCTCGCAATAAAAATATATCTTTAACAATTGTATCCCATTCTCTATGTCGCATGGTTACGTCATTGTATCATATGCTACAATGACGTAACCATGTATCATATGCTACAATGACGTATCATATTGCCACTGGGCAATCTCACTGATATGTACAATCTGCATAGATAAGGGTCATTGAAGTTTCATGCAGTCACCCTGTTTTCCATCTTACTTCTTATATGGTACTCATCTTATTGGTTATTAGCCATCATTTGAAAAAATGTTCCACGGCTTCCCTTAATGAGACCTCGGATCTATAGCGTGAAGGGATATGAAGCGTATGAGGTCAATAATGATGATAATAGCTCACCGATTGGTTTTAAAACGCAACTTTCAAATGTTTTAATTTCTTTCCTAACAATTAAAGAACATTACGATTTCATTACCGTACACATTAATGAAGCAACTTCAAGTTGAAGGGGCACTTCTTCTTAAGGTCTGGAATGTACTGTAATAAAATACCAACATACAATATTCCCCCTTCTTTGATGAATTTTGAAGCTATTAGCAACAACAGTAACCAATCACTATACACTTTAAATGTACATCAGGCACGTCAGAGCACGTTACTAATTATCAGCATATATTCATCATGGAATGACAGTCAGAAATCAGAATCTATGGCATCGGCATGATCTAATTTCTGCTTCTCTGGAAGCGAGATTTATAAAACCTGAGGAAGATAACCCTTCAAAACCAACTAAAGCAATTTATTTCCAAAGTTGCTTGTACCCAGGCACTATACTGATAAACCACTCTAACTCCGCTTCGCGTATCGCCTGGCATGTAGTACTTTGTGTTTGTCTAAAATATAGCATCTGGTGGGAGGAGAATAGCTAAAACAACAATTTTCAATTTAAGAATAAATTTATCAATCACGTTACGTTTAAAAGCCATCAAACGTTCCGATCATCCTATTGTTAATTTTGGCCCAGTTATATACAATCCGTGGATTCTCTATCAGTTATTCCCTTGTTTGTGTAGTCGCCAGTGAAATAAAATTTGAAAAAATATGTAAACTATATTTTCCCGTTTGGTTTTGATATCATTTGTGCTTCAGGTGCACCTGATAGTTAAATATATATAAAGATATGAACAGAAAATGATTAAGTTTATGTAAGGCATCAGTGAATAGAGACTTCAGCCAACAGTATAAAAGGTACATGGACAAAAATATCAGTGCAACATATCGGGCATAACTAATAGTATGTGATTGTTGATTAAATGTTTTAAAGCAAAAATTACCGATGAAATTATGACTGTGCTCTTTTATATTTTTCTTATTGCGATTATTGCTAAGCAAAAATGAAAAAAAAAGTTGTGGCAGTTTTTAAACTCTTCAAATTCGTTGCATCTTCACTTTGTGTATGTTGGTATTTAACGTATTTTTCATATGAAATCTTGGAAGTATTGCATTTTGAGTATATGTTTACATTGATTTAACCTGAATATATCACAGCTGTGAAATTTCTAGCGATGAAAATTCGCCATTTAATCCCTATATTACATAACTCATAAGGCGAAAGGCAAAGCGTTTGTGCTATACTTGCATGTTGCAGACTACATATGTCGCGTCTTCTGTTTTAAGAAGTTACTGTATGGTAATGCTATGCCATGTCGTTTTAATAGGAAATAGCTACATGATACTTCTCGACTTCCCAAGTCAAATTCGGGAAGTGTCTATTGGGTTTTGTTTGTAATAAGAAAATTATAATTGCACATATACAACTAATTCGAAAAAGGTTGTCCTTCGAGTTCACCTTAAAGTTAAACTCTGACTAAGCACGAAAAGCACAATGGACTTGCATATGCCGAATGGGGGCATGAAGGTTCTGTTTTGCCAAATGCTATAATACGAACAAACAGAAGCATTAAGAAAGAAACACCAACACGTCCATTGTGTTTTTCGCGCTTAGAGTTTAAGGTTCAGTTATAATTATGGAGTCTCGAGCCACAACCTTTTTTGAATTAGCTGTATAAATATTTTTGTGATAAATGTGCTATTATTGCCTACTTGTGTAAATAATTAAAAGTAAGAGATTTGCTAATCAATGAGTTTCCTTTCATATGTTCATGCTGTTTAACATCTGCTCTCAAATTACAAACAGAACTGATATGATCGTTATCAATAAATTACCATATTAACTTTAAATCTTTTTGTCGAGAAATTGATTGAGAAATCGAAGTGTTGTTTATGACTTTCTATATATCCATGCCAGCATGTATGCATGTATTGAAATATTTTTGTCTCATTTCAAACTATAAATTTGTCTAAAGAAACAGTTTTAAAACCCACAGTCTGTAGACATAATGAAAAGTGCTTCATCCACTGCACTATATATAAGTAACTGAAATGATTTCTAGTGTTACAGACTTAAGAGAATGTTGTAAGGGAAAATGAATCAACTAGCTGAATTAATACATGCATGTAATTTTTTCATATTAAACAATTAAAATTGTTTACTGGATAAATTGTTAGAGTTACTGACGATTGTCTCTGAGAACATGTTTGTACAATGTACCCATGCAGAAAAACAAATACAAATGAAAAAAGAGAACTAACAACTTAAAAGCTATAATCAAAAGTTGAAGTGTAGAATATGATAACAAGTAATAACTGTTATTTTATTCTCTTTTATAAATTAATACTCAGCCTTCTATGACAATGATTCCATAATAGGAATGCGTTGAAGCATTATTAATATAGATTAATATATAGGACGATATTTTTGCTCATTCTAAAATCAATTGCCATTCTAGACTCCTGCAGTGTATAATATTAAGGATTCATCTTAAAATAGTCGAGTTTCAACTAAATTCTTCAATTTTATTCACCATGATGTCTATGTAAACGTTTACTGCTAAGAATTAATTTCCAGATAATTAGAAAGTATCTTCTAGTTATATATCTCGAACGTGTGGTGCCAGTGTAGGTAGCGTCTATACAATAAGCTTCGTGTCTTTAGGATCAATCTACCTGAAAAATACGACAAGAACTTCGACATTCGACAGCGAACGAACTTCCAGACGAAGGGCCTTCGCCCGAAACGTCGACGTTCTTGTTGTATTTTTCAGGTAAATTGATTCTAAAAACCCGAAACTTTTCTTCTATAGTTATAAAAGTTAAATGTAGTTTTAACCTGTTTAATGCCTTCAATTCAGGGATTGAGTGAATCCTGATTATTGTTAAACCAGAATTGAATGGAGAGTATGATCATAAATAAATCATAATATGATATTTCGTATATTTAGAGTTACGTACTGATGTTTAGTATACAATATAGGAATGCAATCAAACATTGGAAATATCGGATGATATTTTTTGCCTGCCCCCCCCTATTGTCATTCTACACCCTTTATTGTCAGAAAAATTGAAGATTTCATTCTAAAATAGTCTTGCTTCAGTTTGTATGTACTATGAAGTCTATATAAATTTGCCGCAGTATTAATTTTTAGATAATTGGAAGTATATCGTCTAGTAATAAAAGTTAAATGCAGACTCGGACTTGTTGTTTTCATTAATTATTTCAATGCAGAAAATAAGTGATCCTGATGATAGTTTAATCAAAGTAGAATATGATATCTATTAGAGTGTTCGTATATTTAGAGTTGGCGTTGTTTTGTTTTTTATATAAATACTCAAACTCATGCAGTTATTCCTTAATCTTAATTGGAATGCAATCAAACAACATTAATATATAAAGAACGATATTTGTGCTCATTGGAAAGAAAACCCCTCCTTCATTGCCATATTACACTAGTGTATACGATTCAGTATATCATCCTAAAATGTTAAGTTTCAGTTTGTTAAACTTTGTAACCGTTATATGTCACCGTATTAATTTCCTCATAATTGAGAAGTATCTTTTAGTAATAGAAGTTAAATATAGTCTTAATTTGCTGTTTTCATTAATTATCCTGACAATTTCAAATCCTTCAGCTTGATAGCTATTTTGTCAGCATGTTCATAAATTTACAGCATTTACTTATTAAGGACCTATAAGTATATGAAGTAAAGTTACAACAAAAACCCTTTTAGACAGATTAAATTTCACCAAAGTTTTATGTCGGTCAGTAACGGATCAAATTTATTTTATAAAATTAGGGGGAAATGTTTAAACAAATTTCAGTGGTACTAATTTCAGGTTAATAGCATGTGGTTTTTATGTCCACTACGCTTTTCTAATTAGAAATTGTTTTGAAAACACTTCCTACGCCAGACGTCAAAGATATTCCAAAAAGCAGCATGTTTTATCAGGAAAATGATTCAAATATTCCATTTTTACAAAGAAAAGGCGTTTAAATCAACAGGAAGATTTTATAAAAAAAGTAACATAACGGTGAAAACGGGTGATCTGTATTTGTGTCTCCCCGGGAAAACAGTTGCACATTAATGAGGTAACTCTTACTGCTCTATGCTATAAAAGGCGTGACTTATACTCAGGGGGTTGTATTATTGTGGCATAAACAAGGAACTGACAACTACCAACTATTTAGGAGGTATGTTAAACAAAGATTTTTTTAATAACTAAACATTTTTCTTTTTTATGTTGGCTATTACTGGGAGTATATAAATAAATACATGATATATCTATATTTTATTGACACATGCATGCATGTGACAAAACAAGAATCTGTGTCTTATGGGGGCATTCAATAGATTTGACGAGTATAATTTTTGTAGTTCTCTAAAATATTCTGGAAAATATTGTTGCAATGAAAATTAATAAAGATAATAATAGGAATGTTAAGAAAAAATAATAGAATAAAAGTACAACAAACCGTGAAACCATATACCTTTGGTAAAACTTAATGAATGGAAAAGAAATAATGTTGAAACATGCTTTTCCAAATATATAAATTTAGGCTGTTTCTTGTTTTACAATTAAGGTCTAAGGAGCACTTTTGTTGTTAGCCATTCACAATATAGTAAGATCATTCTTAGAAAACTGAATAATTTGCCGTTCATAATTGGTTACTTAATTATACAAGAAAATTTCTCTATCGTTTCCAGATTGGCTGGACGTTATATTCTATGTAACGCGTTGTTCTACTATATACTACTAGCACTTATCTTACACCAGAATTTTAATTCATGCATATAATTCTCGAGGAAGTCTATATGGTTGAACAAAGAACAAGTTAATCTGATCTTAAAATATATTTCACGGCAAACTTGATTCTCTATACTTCATTAACTGAAATATTCCTTTTTCTTGTATTTTCTTAGAATTCACCTGGAAAATGTCTAAACAATTCATATTAATAGTTGGAATTTTCGCATTACTTTCGTTTTCTGTTGTTTCTGGCAAAAACGATAAGTTAAGCAAAGATGTAACAAATATATTATACGAAGTATCACATGAATATGTCCCTCAAATGCGTGACAACCATGACATTACCAGACAACAATTTTATGAATTTGGGAAACAATTACCGAACTTTGAACCTGGTGAGGACCATAGCTACGCGAAAGTTCGCCTGGGTAAAGATCTTGAGAAATCAACCAATCACAACGAAGACATGCAAGAGAAAAGACAAGCAATCAAGTGGGATCGGTCATTTCGCAATGACCTTGGGCCATCAGGAAATGACGAAATTTCTGAACCATGCTGCGGAATGTGGGGACGATCACTTCGTAACAGAAAAAACGGTTCATTGAGGAAATATTCTGTGAACAGTTTTGAATCATCCATAAATGACAAGGCAGGGTTAAAAAGTGAAGACAAACTGCCAAAAATGAAGAAGCCAGTTCGAATGTTGAGAAAATCTCTGCAGCCAAATGATCCAAGTCAATACAGGAAATTCAGTTCAAAAAACTAAACTAGTTAACGAAATACTGAGAACAACTGAAATAGTAAAGGACAATTTAGATCATGAATATAGATATATTAGAATACAAACTCTAAATGAGAAATATGGATATGAACAAGGAAATAGTTTCGTAAAAACTATGTAAGTTTGAAAAATCCAAATAAAAACCACCAGCATCAAATAATGTCAATTCCTTGAAAAAGATTTTGAAATAAACAGTCTCACTTTATCCACCTTTACTATCATAAATAGTTAGTGATATTAGAATTAAATATTCATTTTTAGGTTCTGATCGGTACAGAATCGGTTAATAATATTATTCGGCGTAGATTTCCTTTCTTTTACCTTTTAGGTCATAGTTAGACATTTACCCCAATAGCCCATAAACAACATTCTACAGACAAAAACCGGTTGGTTGTGGTTGGTTGCCACAGTGCAGGGTCCTCAGTATAGACATTAGAGTTTTTAAATCCTGAATCCTTTGCTTTTTCCTCCTATCCCGCAAGACAACTACATGTTGATTTCTGTAAAGATTTCAGTTTCATTTCCTTTGTATCCAGTTATACCTGTTACCAAAACCCGTTATCTTGTCTCCCACAAAACCTATCGTGGACCCTCCCAATACCTTGCATTTTGTCTTTTTGAGCAGAAGTACTCAATAATTTATAATCTCGTGAAAGCCTATAAAACAAGCATTTATTCTCCATTTAAAATAGAAGCTTTTGGGGGAAGCTGCTGTTTATCTGTCCTACAAGTTTTTCCTGGCATGTCTTTATCTTTAGTGTGAGTGATATTAATGATCAAACAGACCGTCTTACTGTCATCAGGGAAAGATGTCTTCTATATACTTCTATATGATGACAGCTGTTGTGGAGAATACACATTCTCAGTATAGGTATTTGTGGGATGAAGTGTTTCCAATAGGTCAACTATAGGAAGACTTTAGTCCCTTGGTTCTGGTCAATAGAGGGTTGCAATTTCTTGTGCCATTTCTATGCCGGCTTATTGCCGGGGGTTATTACTCCAAAGGTATTAGCAAAGTCTTGGGGACTATAACCCCAGGGGCCGGTTGTACGAAGGCCGTTTAGCTTAAACGGTGGATAAGCCAAAATTAAAAAATACTTTCACACATTTGGTGAATGACTGAACTTAAATCTTATGCCCTTAATATGTAGTTGCATATATAATTGTTCTATTCAAGTTGAAATATTTTAGCTTGGTTGTTCGATGAATGTATAGACTTGATCTATATTTTCGAGTTATCCACCGTTTAAGCTAAACGGGCTTCGTACAACCGGCCCCAGGACGGCAACTATAGGGCTGTAATGATTCTGTGGGTTGACCAGGATTTAACAATTAACAGTATAAACACTATACAATAATGCATGAACCCTTTTCCCACTTAATCTTTCCGGGATTGGATAATTAATTTCGAATTTTGGGTATTAAAAACATTTAAGAAGACATCAATTTAAAATCTATTCTGAATTATATATAATTAATATTAATATACAAATTGGAACCATTTTTGTTCGCCATAAAGTACTGTACCAAGAAATGAAAATTTCACTCCGCCTTAAATGCTTTCACATTGAATGCTTATATATCAACATTTTCTACCATTAAATTTGTATATACTGTTTTCTTAGTGTACTATTATTGTACCAAAGTAACTAGAGTGAAATATATCACCTTCCGTAATAAATTCCGTTTTAATCTCATACGATCTACCAGAAAACATTTATGCAGCAACCCCTCGCCCTGGCCAACCAACTATATTTCCCAAACATTGTTTCAACATGAAGTATAGTTGTAATCAGCAAATTGCTCTGCTGACTGAACGCTGGTTCGATACAATTGGCAGTCATGGTAACACGGTATATATCTATTCTTTCTAATTTTGTACAGCACATGCAAAACTGCAAAAATAATTCAAAGATTGGTACTTTAACTATAGAATTTCCAATTTCCGAATAATCCGAAATATGTGATGTAGGTATGTTATTATGCAGGATATAAGCTTCGAATTAATGCCAAATTCAACCTAGCTTAGGCGTTTCATAAAACGTTTCCAAATGTTCCGATAATACTGTTTTTTGCCGATAAACCATAGCAGCCGAAAAATACGTTTAGAATGCATCAAATATCGATCCCAGAGCATTCATTGCATGGCACCGTGGGCTCAGTCAATTTATTGTAAGTTTGAAAGTGTTACTTTTTAATTATGCTTGAGTGGCGTAATATTGTATTTTAGGAATTTAGCCTTTTCTTTACCTCAAATTTCTATCAATATTAAAATCACCACTGATCGCCGTATATATCTTGAAATAATTCAGTATTTCGCTTCATTAATATTCAGTACACGTCGTCAGCATGTACAATCTAAGCATGCTCAGTTATATGATGAGTTGACTCACCTTAAGCGGCCGTTTTCCATTACGGTCGCCTGCCCGCGCGGGCGGTGCGAACATGTTTCAACTTTCTCTGTAGGTGTTTAATCTAAGCGTTTTCTGTCCGCTTTACTGCTCGCGGAAACGCACGAAAGTTGAACTACATTCTTGGCGTGCCCGCGTGACTGATTATTCACGTGATTAAAATCGGCCACTTCGCCCGCGCGGGCAAAACGACCGTAATGGCAAACGGCCTTTAGGTGTCAATTTGTGTGGCTGCAATCAGTTCTGATCATGATTTAGGGAGCTTACACCTACACCGGAATTAAATGAAAAACCGTGTATACTATATGAGCAACAGTTTTTAAAGTAACAAATACATCAACAATTAAAACAAACTTGTCTCATATTTTATGATTTTTCATCATAAAGTAAAAGCGAAAAAATCCGTTTCGTCACAGCTCGTCCCGTGAAACGACCTTCAGAGTTTCTCACACGCTTTTAAAATTTCGCTCATTCCTGTCCTGACAATGAGTTTGGGTTTGGGTCGAGGGTCGAGGGTGGAAGGTCGAGGTCGAGGGTGGAAGGTCCAGGTCGAGGGTCGAAAGTCGAGGTCGAGGGTCGAAAGTCGAGGTCGAGGGTCGAATGTCGAGGTCGAGGGTTGAAAGTCGAGGTCGAAAAATTGATTTCATTGGTACTGTTGAATTTGAGTAGAATACTGAATGGTGTAAAAACTTTTAAAAACTATACTTTTGTCAATTTACAGAACTTCTTTTCGTAAATATTAACACGAAATATTGATTAGTAAGTTAAATTAATGATACTAAATTTAGATTTTATAATTGTTGTTAAATTGACAAGGCCACGGTCATAACTAAAAATAGTTATGAAAATAGTTCAAAAATAGTTATGACCGCGACCTTGTCAATTTAACAACAATTATAAAATCTAAACCATTCAGCATTCAGCATTCAGCATTCTACTCAAATTCAACAGTACCAATGAAATCAATTTTTCGACCTCGACTTTCGACTTTCGACCTCGACTTTCGACCCTCGACCTCGACATTCGACCCTCGACTTTCGACCCTCGACTTTCGACCCTCGACCTCGACCTTCCACCCTCGACCTCGACCTTCCACCCTCGACCCTCGACCCTCGACCAAAACCCAAACTCCCTGACAATCCGTCATATTTTTATATCGGAGAAAAAGTATCGCGCCCGCGATCATTGACTGACTTTAATCCTCTAGACGAGCTTTAGTCATTGAACTATAATAGACTGGAACGCTAACGCAGGGGGGGAGATTGAAGCCAGCTTAATTCAGTTTTTCTGAGTTTTGAGTTGAAATACTTAACGCCGAACATTGGGCTGTATATGAAATTGAAGCTATTAAAAAGTTATATTTGATATAAAAACTTCAAGACTTTAGGTAAAAGGGAAAAACTTTGAGGGAAAATTTGCCGTATTTTACAAAATTGCGGTTGTTTTTGTATTTTTTAAGTATTTCCATTTTACCTAAAGTCTTGAAGTTTTTATATCAAATATAACTTTTTAATAGCTTCAATTTCATATACAGGCCAATGTTCGGCGTTAAGTATTTCAACTCAAAACTCAGAAAAACTAGCTTGGCTTCAACGAATCATAGGACTTGATCATAGGAGTTAGCGTTCCAGTTTACTTAGAGTTCACTGGCTTTAGTCGAGCGGAATATGGTACCCTTGTCCGGGCTATCGTACCCTTGTCCGGGCTTCCTGTTTCAAATAAGCAATAATCTATAAGACCTGTAACATTTTTGTGATAATCATAGAAATAGCTATGATCCAATGTTAGATCGCATAACATTCTACCAAACTATAGAATTATGGATTGTTAATATGTCAAAAAGGTGGAATCTGGGACTGGGGATAAATAAATCGATTCCAAGATGTCTGTCATGGCAATAAAGTTGCTCAATCAATTATAAATACAACCTTTTTGCTCGTTGCCGACAAGTTTAATTTTAATGTCAGAGGCACTGACTGCATGCATGTTATAATGACTATTCAACACGACTGTGTCTGTGAAACAGAACACAAATTTATACAGCGTAATTTATTACCTATTTTGCAAGGTGAAACTTTTACTAAAGACGATTTTTCCCGAAATCATCTATATAATCCAGCATTTCGTGATGCAAGTTTAAAATACGTATATATATAAAGTATTTTGATGGACACGGTCACGGTATTATACATTTTACCTGAAGAAGATTGCAGAATTTCAGTTGCCATGCCGGCAATGTTTTTTGAAACTATCAGTTTTGATTATTACTGTATTTTCTTTTGATTTTACGTAAAAGACCCTATATCCAATAACACCTTTTTAATCTAAAATTCAACTAATGCAAATGAAGGCTACTTGGCAAAAAACAGTATATTGTTTTTCCTACCAATTAAATTTCTGTCACTATAAGATATTATAATGGACATATATTCTTTTAATCGTCAATGTAGGCAATTTATCATGGATAATCATGAGTGGGCCAAGTGTATAGAAATAGCAAATAGCAACTCCTATAAGAATTGCTTTTATGACTTTTTATCGCCAAGCAAATACAAACATTAAGTCTAATCGACTGTGCAGCCTGTAATAAAAAAACATGGCGGCATATTGGCACATTAAATCTTTAAATTTTCACTTATAATGACATGGCTTTGGTGTGACATTCAAACATGTGAAATTGGAGCCATGAGTCTTCGTATCTGAATTTTGATATTTAAGTTTATAATTAAGATTGACTGGCGAACGCAAACGAGTTGTAATTAAAATAAAACACAGTATATGAAAGACAAGATGAACTGAATGTGAAAGTTTGAGTATATTTTACAGGTCAATTAAAGCATGTGATTAAGGCAGGAACTATGTTGACTTACATGTTTTATAACCGTTTATGAATATGACCTCAAATCAATCATAAGTATTCCATTATCCAGCATGCAATGCTTCATTATATATACTACATATAATGAATACTATACCCAAATCGATACTCTTTTTTTCTGGTATCTCACTTACATTGATCAGTCAAGTGGGATAATGTGCTTCACTTAGTATGAAGCTATAATTCTTATCTGTGTAACATTCAATCGGCAGCCATTAGGCGTTGATCTTATCGACAATTTCTTGTAATAAAAAGGGCTAGTTGGAATGGACAGTTCTGTCGACAAGAGCAAGCCACTCTCGCAGCTTAACAATTCAAAAACGAATAAAATATTAATACAAAGGTAAGTTAAAACTATATTGTGAGATTTTTTACATACTATTAACAAGAATGACTGACCTGTATTTAAAATGTTCAAACATGGCATTCCAAAATAGTTCTAAAATGATGAAATATCCATTACGTTTGCTTTCTATCTTAAATTGATAAAATCTTAGTGCAGAATTTTGTAAACTAGTGACTATTCACTAACTTAAACATTCAGTGTTTGTTGTTCCAAGTTTGTATTCAACAAAAATTATGTGGTTGCATGTAACTTAATTGTGGTTGGCCATCTTCACAGTCTAAACTGTAGATCGTTTATGTCGAAATAGGAATGAACCGGTCAGGTTTTCAGTTACAAGATAGAGATTGGAGTTCATAAAAGCGTCTCAGTCATCATCTACTGCTACGCCTAATATTGCACATACACATAGCCTTGGCGTATTCAATACTATTGGAAAAAATATTTGTGCTATTAATTAAGGTAGAGAGTATTATCACGAGTCGATGAGAAACTAATTTTAAACTCGTCTACACTAAGCGCAAAACAGTTCACATTAGTACCGACTTTTGTATTTAATACTGACTCTTATACCCGTATTTTTTTAGCGCAGCCATGAATTGGAAAATTCAAAATGCATTCGTGTCCTTCGTTGTTATGTTAGCTTTATTTCACAATGCCAGCGGAAAAAGTATTGGGAAATTAAATACAATAAATACGAATACCAAGAAACAAGTTCCATACTACTTATCGCCAAACGCGTATCCGGACTTTTATGGACCTCTTAGTACTTTTGGTATTGATGGAGGAATGCAGGGGATACCATACCCTGGAGAGCTAAATAAAAGACAAGTTGGTGGATGGTGGGGACGTCGAGATACAATTGGTAGTAACGAGGATCTTCATGAACATGGTCAGAATAAAAGACAAAAAGTTGGTGGATGGTGGGGACGTCGAGATACAATTGGTATTAACGAGGATCTTCATGAACATGGTCAGAATAAAAGACAAAAAGTTGGTGGATGGTGGGGACGTCGAGATATAATTGGTATTAACGAGGATCTTCATGAACATGGTCAGAATAAAAGACAAAAAGTTGGTGGATGGTGGGGACGTCGAGATACAATTGGTAGTAACAATGACTTTAATGGATATGGCCAGGATAAAATACCAAAAGTTGGCGGATGGTGGGGACGCCGAGATACAATTGGCAGCAACGATGGATATGCTAAGGATAAAAGACAAAAGGTCGGAGGGTGGAGGGGACGTCGTGATATAAATCACTAATGATAATAAAGATACATTAAATACACTTTAAGTTAGTTAAAGTTACTTTAAATGCACTTTTGTGATGCTGATATTTTGAACGGAACAAGGACAAAGGATTACGAATAATTGAACTGCCCATTACATATTGTAATGTGTACCATATAAATATATTGTAGTTGTAAGAAAATAGATGTAACAAGTAGAATAAATTCAGTAATTCTACTGTTTTGCCAGTTATCTATATAGGTGTCAATATTTGAATAATTATATCTATAAACAACTTAACCAGATTAACATTCCACAAGAATTATGAAGCGTTATAAATGCTACACAATACTATAGTGCTTTACTGACTGAAGGAAACAACCCCACTTTCGTGAGCATGTTTTCTGTATAGCACCAATTAATTATACGCATCTGTATAGCTGTATATCGAAATCTGCAGCGCATGGGGAGAATAATATCATTTGCAAATAGCAATAAATTGCGATATTTAATTGCGAGAAAAAAGAAAAGCCTTGTTCTGTCAATCAGCAGTGCCAGGAAGAGTAAGGCAAAGAAAAAGGGCGTCTTGCTTTGCTATGCAGGCCTATATACTCTGTGAATCGCCGCGAGATCATGCGAGTTAAGCGAATTAAGGCGCGAATTAAGGCGCGAATTAAGGGGTTTAAGATGAGTTAGCGCCGGATTTAAGAGAAATTCAGCTAATTCGTAGCTGCGATTTAAGACGATTTAAAATCCCAAGTATAATACAGGTTTGTTCGCTTTGTATACATGTAATTTACCAACAAGTATTTGCGCATATCTGGGTAAATACTCAGATGTTACACATTGCTCAATTTTAACTAGACGATTATCCAAGCATAGAGTTGGGTGTATGCGCGTAAAAACGACTAGACGATAAGCGAAATTTGAAAATTGGGCGACCATATAAATAGTTTTCTCGTGGGATATTTTAATTCTGGGAATTTCGATCGTATAATAACGCCCGCGCCGAAGACAAGGTATGTGCGTCTGATATATGTATATGACACTTCACGCATGTCTGGATGCGCATGTGTCTGAGTATTGTACCACATGCGCTTGGTGAGGGCAAGAGTATGGTGTATAAATACGAAGTCACTCGCATCTAGACTGCGTTACAAGCTGCACTGACGAGCCGTTGAACGGCGAAACATGCATGTCTGCAGATTTGACTATATATATATATATATATATATATATATATATATACGTGTAGGTTTAGGTCTACGAAACGCAAAGAGTGCTCGACAACATATAGTTAGAGCAAATTATAGATTTTCGCTTACCTCAAAACTTGTCTGCAACAGGCTGTTTCATCTGTAAAAGAATCATCAGGCAGTTTACAAGTATCGAAAGAAATGACCGCTTATATACTTCCTGCCGGGGCGTGGGGGTGTGTGTGGGAGACAATGTGTGCATACATGGCTTTGTTTGCGTTGTTTACGCGAAATTTGTTGTGATGACGACATCGTGAAATTATTTCAGCTCTTTTGTTGAGTAAACAATCCTTGTTTTTTTCTTTCAAAATACAAAATTTTTCTTCTAAACATAAACTGCATCGTTTTGATCCTCCCGTATACGAAATAGAATGTTTTAAAATTTGCCAATTAATACTGAAATCCTTATTGTTTTCTTTCAATGTCCAAATATATTTCGAAAGTTCCGTGTCATTTGCATGCTTTTTATGCTGAAAAGATTTAGTGTGGTTGGCCTGTTGCAGACAAGTTTTGAGGTAAGCGAAAATATATATATATATATATATATATATATATATATATGTAATATATACAAACCGCGCGAGAGGTCTTTATCAGATTTAAAACATCGAGGCGCAGCCGAGTGTTTTAGATCTGATAAAGGCCGAACTGCAAGGTTTGTATATGACTTCTAAAATGACTCGTTTTGTACGCTCACTGGCGTTGGAATTTTGAAGATTGATGTTATCTACGCTGTAAAAATTGAAGGAGAAAATTTGAGCAAGTCTATATCAAATATATAGATCCGCTACGGGTCATGAGTTTCCTTTGTATTTTGCCTATGAATAATTAATGAATTTTAGAAATATATATATAATTGCTTCAGTATGTTACACTCTGAATATAATTATATAAAACTAGAGGGCACTCAGAAACTGCACACCTCCGCCTGCATGCAAATTAGGCCAAGTATTCATGTATAAATTATACATCCACTAATTACCCACAGTGGCGTAGCCAGCCCGCCGATTTGGTCCCGCTATGCAAATTTCAAACATTATCATTCTTCATTTCTTTAGAAATTGATTGTTTTCACCGTCAATGAACACGAACAAATTTGCATAGCGGGACTAAATCGGCGGACTGGCTACGCTACTGAATTTACCCATTCAGTTCTCTTAGCCCTGGACTTAATTTAGGACTTTATTTGTCTTATTTCAGGACTTAATTTACGACTTTATTTGTCCTGTTGTCTGTGCCTTCAATCGCTGATTGTAAAATTAATAAAAAAACTGAACACATTTTGTTAATATCTCATCCAATTTTCATCCACATTGAACCGAAATTTTATCGATTTGTCCTTGACCTACGATGGTTAACTCCACCAATTTTCGTATAAAACTGAGTGATAGTGTTTGAGTTATCCTGCTAACAGACAAACACACAAAAACACACGCACACAAACCCAAGTGAAAACATAGCCTCCTGGGCCGGACCTGCAGTTGTATAAAACTCATAACTACTTTTTAACTACCCGTTTTGTAGTTAACTAGTAGTTAAGTCTAAAATAAGCGATTCTGATTGGTTAACTTTAGCACTAATGTAGTTAACTTTAACTACTTTTTTATACAACCGGCCCCAGGGCCTTTTTTAAGAAATCATCAGTGGGGGGGCATCATCGAAAGGGGACGTAACAAGTAGGTGGTGTATTGTATGTGTATGAAGGCGAAGGGGGGTCTGGGGGTCCTCCCCCAGAAAATTTTTGTATTCTTGAGTCTCTGTGGCTTCATTTCCTGCGTTTTCAGAGACAATTTTTGATATATCCCATCTAAACGGGCCAGGTTTTGTTGTGAGAATACAATAACTTTCCTCTAAACTCAGTTTTTTTCCATTTTTGGCTTATACTTTGGACAAAAGGAACCTTCACTGGGGGGGCAAAAATAGCTTACTGGGGGGGCGAACATGGGGGCTGGGGGGGCTTTTGCCCCTCCAGTACATTAGTTAAAAAAGGCCCTGACCGGCCCCTGACGGATTAGACTTGCTCCAAGTCACTCTTTCATTGACTTTATGTATATCGATCCACTATATAGTGTAAATAACATGACGTAGTGCGGTGTGGCGGAGCGAGAAAGAGAGACTTGTCAACTTCGGAAAATCTCGGTTCAAAACTGAACCGAAACGGCGAAACCGCTAGACTTGCTTCAACTTTCTCTTTCATTGTCAGTTCTGTATCGATCTAGTATAGTATAAATAACATGAGTTACACTATAGAGAATCAATACAGAAAGACAATGAAAGAGGAAGTTGAAACAAGTCTAGCGGTTTCGGTTCAGTTTGAACCGAGATTTTCCGAAGTTGACAAGTTCCGAAGTTGACAAGATTTTCCGAAGTGTTCTCGCTCCACCACCCCGCACTACGTCATGTTATTTACACTATAGTGGATCGATACAGAATGTCAATGAAAGAGAGACTTGCAGCAAGTCTACTGCCGGATGTATTACCAGAGTATTTCAACTTGTCAAAGGGCGCATGATTATAATTATAAATATCAGCGAGCTGTACACATTCATTCATGTTCCTTTTATGTTCTTTTATGTTGACTGTTTTATTTATGTCTTCTATATATGCATATAAATTGGTCCATATCACGTTTAGTGTGAACTAAATTTTATTACATGAAACGAATTCATAACTGACGACATAAGGATTAAGGCCCAATTTACATATTATGCCAAAGAATATAGTTCGGCTACAATTTATGAATATGGTCAATCTGTGACATGAATTTTTTTAATGGAAGAGTTAAAATTATAGTAGTATATCAGATATTTTAGGTTTCATATATATTGCATAATATTATTAACTGACGCTCACAAAATAGTATATTAATGTCTAATGATCTCACGCACGTAATTGTAAAAACTCATGCTGAAAGTGTGCCGCCCAAACAAAATTATAGACAAAACTTAACAACAGGCAATTTATCCCACGAAACGCAAAAAATAGCGATTAAAGGCATGTGTTCGCGTCCCGGAAATAGACACAGGAGATTGACATACATATAGTATATACTCCGCACTGCAGTTTAATACTTCAGTTACAACATAAGTAAACAACTTAAGATCATTAGTCATTCTAATATACACCACATGACGCTTGTTATTGTGATAATTGCTTATGTGTTTGTAAATTGCTCTTAATTACAAACCGAGGGCGTTATTTTATCTTTGTCTATTCTGTAATATCCCAGAAAGCCGAATGAAAGTTGTAATTACCTCCTTTCTGCGAGTGCGTAAATGTTAATTTTACCACGTATTTTTTTAAAGTGTACATATATAAGAACGTGTTAAATCCTCATTAATTATCACCCTTTTACATGAAATATACGCACTCCACAAATTAAGTACTCAAAGCAAATCGAGCCAGAAGCCTATACATAGTTCATCTAGTACAATGCGTTTGCTGATGAAGTTATCCTTGACAAATACTTTATTATTCCTCGTTCTTAGTGAAGTTACAAGATCGCATTTCCTACAATTAAAAAATGGAAGAATACTTTCCCTGGAAAGCAGAGAGGCAACAAGATGGAGTAGAAAATTTGATTATATTCCTGACTCATCAATTCCAAAAGGAAAATCAAAGCAGAATGGGGGCAATGGTAAAAATATAAAGCCAACTAAAAAAACGACGAAATCCTCAGGAAAAACTGGTATGTGGGGACGATGAAAGAATATGATGAATTAGGGAGACACAGAACAATAGCAAGGACCTTGCCAAGGATTATCAAATTGGACTAAATTTTGCACCTTTATGGATAAATATTAACAACTACCTATAACAATATATTTCTATTAGAAATGACATGAATATAGTTATTCTTTATATCCAACACATAAAAACTTAGTTTAAATAGCATAACAGCCATTAATATTGAATTATAATTTCGCTCACTTGAATGTAAACCACTGGCACTGCCTGCATAAGCTAGTGAGATTCCAGAAAAAGATCTTATAAATTTTAGTTACAAGATTATAATATTATGCAAAACGTATTACCTAGTCACTCTGCAGTGTAAAAACATATTTGTCAAGTTGTTAATTGTTTTCTGGACTCTAGTAAATTATAGGTTTATATCCATTGAGTTATCTGCCAAATGTTAAAATTACTTCTTTCGGCTTGTAAAAGCTTTCTAGGTAAACGATTAACTGGTTTAAAACTAATCATCTCTATACGCACACTCAAGGAGTCAAACCGGTGATTTTTTTCGGAAT
Source organism: Trachythela sp. YZ-2020 (assembly GCA_016169945.1). Classification (NCBI taxonomy): domain Eukaryota; kingdom Metazoa; phylum Cnidaria; class Anthozoa; order Malacalcyonacea; family Clavulariidae; genus Trachythela; species Trachythela sp. YZ-2020. The sequence continues at coordinate 634,242 of JADLSH010000236.1, read as the reverse complement.
GCCTTTCCGGTGGATTTATTAGCCCCTATTATGGAGAAACATTTATACAAGTCATCAGAGCTTCTTTAACAAAAAGTGATGCAAATATCTATTTGGTATGCAAATTTTCTTGACCCATGGACACAGCTTTATTGGGCATTCCCTATTATCAGTGTAATCACATAAATTCTATGCATTTCATTAACGTGACGTATTTCGTTATTTGTGACTTTTTGAAGATACATTAATGTGACGTGATAAAAGATAATTAATCAATTAGAAATCTAGTTTGTTGTCACCGTGTTTGGTGTTGTGCGTGTAGGCAATAATATACTGATGCCTGTTCTTATAACAAAGAGATTCCCAACAAATTACCCTATATCGGCTTTGCGCGAAACTGAATCGAAAATATAATATGGGATTAAAGAATTCATATCCAGCGTGGTTTATGTTGGCGTTAAACTAAAAATCATATCCATTCCGTGTGTGTTGACATGTTTCTCTGATATAGTTGCAAGTGATGAACGCATGCAGGGCGCACATTAGGGTGTGTGTGCGAACACCCCCTCCCCCTAACATTTGCAAGATTGTCGACAAGTCGGTGCAAAATTGTAACATTTCACTACCAATTCGGTCCGAGTTTGTCCGAACCTTTGAGGCTAAAAAATACGTATACCAAGTGCTATAAATATAAAGCCGAATAGCGCATGAAAGAAATAAGCTAAAACAACTCTGAAAGACTTTGAAAACTTTACGATTTCAACCGGAAGCAATATATTCAAATATAAGAGGACCTAGCCTGCGGACCAAGCCATTCACCTTCAAACAACGTCATCAGTATTCTCAAGTATAATTTTTCAACTCTATTGTAAAGATGCTTTTCTTAAAGATGCGGCGTCTTATGAAGTTGAAGCTACATCATTTGACATCCCCCATAAAACTAACTAGTTTTATGGGCATATATAGTAACAATCGCAGAAGCAGCACATTTTGCGAAAATGTATACAGTAAATATTATTGACAGCGCTTATAACATCGCCTCATGTAAAAGGAACTATCACAATATTGAAATTATTCATAGATTTGCATTCTGCATGTAACTAGCTGAAACAGGCTATCCTTTATATTTTATGACACTTAGAAGAAAAAATACAAAACATGAGAAAAATTAGGACAATTTGTTCATGACCTTAATTCTTGCATTTTATGTACATTTTTCAATATTTTAAGGACGTGTCATAATGCAGTATTTTCAAGGTCTTTCTTTGTATTTTAATACTCCGTATATACAGGAAATTACATTTCCGAACTTTTGAAATTCAAAATCTTCTTCTGGGGGAGAATGCAGCAGACCCCCCCACATTGGCTTTATATATTGCACAACCTGAATTGGCAAGTGAATGTGTCGTTACATCTGTAATGACAGTCACACGCATTTTCACATGCATTTCCACATAAACTTGTAGCTCATGTGTTTATGTGGTCAAATACATATCAATAGTCGGTCCCTGAACTATAGAAACCCCCAAACGATTTTTGGAACGTGCGCCCAGGATCGAACCATCCTTCAAAAACAAAATAGGTTCTGCGACATTAAGAAGGAGGCACTCAAATGCAAAGAGGAAAATAATTTCCATGGTTCTACATTGGATTATGCGTTACTGACCTGCCCATAAGGAAAATTTCGAAAAAGGGAACATCTTGACGGTATCGAAAGAAATTTTACTTTTGGAACCAGAAAGCAGCGAAACACAAAAAATCACGGAAGGATGGAGTATATCACGTTTTATTATATACACAAGCTCTGGATATGAGGTATTCTGCAATCTGATTGGTTCTCTACTAGCAGGATATTAGCTCATATCCTGCTAGTAGAGAAAAGTAGAAAAATGGCTGGCAGATTTGGACAATTAAATGAAGAGGAAATTCAAGTTTTACTTGAAAAAAGTAAATATCCAGATCCAGAGCTTGTGTATATAATAAAACAGTTATTCTACTCACTCTCGTCGTATATGACTGATAGCCGACTCGGCGCTATCGCGCCTCGTCGGCTATCAGCTCATATACGACTCGAGTTCGTAGAATAACTGTTAAATATACCAACATTTGTTGATATAAGAGTATAAGACATTTTATTGACGAACTCGTATACAAACACATCAGGTTAATCTAAATACACTTTAATCATTATAATTGTACATGTATTAAACAGTACGTGAGCTCAAAATCAATGCGTAGGCATTGTTACAAATTTGGCCTTGACAAATAATTGCTATATACTGATATCTAATTTCTATATTAATATACATATATGATTTTTGCTATATATTTTAAGCATGTTCACGGTAAACTAACAATTTCTCCAATTTCTCTGATTTCAATCATGTCCGAATAGTCCGATCAGTTAGAAATGTTTCCAAATGCTGTCTGTACTTTTCGCGTAAACACTCTTAATTAATACGCATTGACATCAGTTTTTATTTGTCGCGCAGGAATTTTGTCATGTGTATCATTTCACCTAAATGTTTTCAAGAAAAAAAGTGCCAAAATCAAATTTGTCTTTATTACAAAACACAATCAGAGTATGTTGTTTATCACTACACTGATGACGTCACAACCTGACGACCATTTTCTTACATACATCTTACATAGTGACTCACGTGGTTTGAATTTGCGTAAATCTACCGCAACATTTAGACTGCAAACATTCCATTCAGGATTTGCGAATGCCATTTACTTGAAACGTTGAACGGAAGCCATAGAAATATGTGAAAATTTGCTTTTATAAATTCCAAACGCGAAAAGTAAACATGCGAAATAACTGAAGAAGTGTAAATGAAAGATTAGTTGAAACATTCCAAACAAAAGATGAATACCTTGCTGGGCAAACCTTTCATTCCGGTCATTTTATGGTTGGCTGGGGATAATAATGTGTCACTTTATCTCCGCTCCCGTTAAAAACCCTAAGACCTCAGGTCGAGGCGACCATTTGATTTTTGATGCGGGTGGCGGGTAGATTTTCATTGAGCCCGATATTTTTTCTTCACCTCCTGAGGATGTTCGATATTTTTTTGTTGTTCAAGGCTCTCGCACGATATTTTTTTGTGTGCACATATAAAGTATGTATATTTTATATGAAATCCATGTGATGAGATGTAACCATGGTTGATTGAATGGAAACTAGAGGGAAACCTAAGCACATGCTCTTGAGGCATGTCATGCGCACACATAATTTAGCAGGGTAGTAACATTTTACATCAGTCCAGGATCTCTTGTCGGCCGTGGGAACAATTTTACAATAATTTTTCCATCATCTGTAACACCCGTTAAAATTTTGCCCGTGGCATAAAATGTTTAGGGGGGTCCGGCTGCCCCGGAAAATTTTGAAAATCTGAGGCTTCTCAAACGGTATTTCGTGCATTCTGTGACCACTCTGATCGACTGATCCCAGATAGTATACATTCAAAATTGTGTACACTGGTTCAGAGTATTAGTTACTAAATAATGCTTGTCCCTTGCGCGATATTATTTTTTAAGTTGAAGTGCTTGCTCGATATTTATTTTGGAATTCTACCCGCCCCCGCATCAAATGGTCCGCCCCTTAGTATCAGTTAGGGCACTACTAGGACTGGTCTCATACGAACATACAACGATCCTTATATGCATTTCACGCGGTTAACGGCGGTAATATGAACAGGTTCTTAGTATATCTCAATCACGAGGTCCCGTATAAGTAGTATTCTTCAGTAATCTGTCTTCAACATTGTAAAACAATAGAAATCCTCCATTACCAGGGATTAAAAGTCTTCAAAGTTTTAAATACCAGATACTTATATTATTTTAACATAACAAAGTTAACATAACAAATTTCTTGTTGATTGGTTCCTTGGTAATGGCGGACTTCCGGCTTTATTTAACACAATCATTCCAGTTTATTTTCAGATCAGCGGAAGAAATGAGATATTAACTCCCCAATGATAATACGATAATACAGCTGTGTATAACTATGGGCTAAAATTATTTGATTGCAACTTGGTTTTCATAACTAGGCTGGCCATTTCTTGATCGTCTTTAGATTTAGCAGCAAGGACTTCACGTGTTGTTGTTTCCTTTGTTTCAGGGATCAATACATAACATGTGACTCCACATAATAAACACAGGAAACCCAGGATAGTATAAGGAACGTAACGATTGACACGTTGCTAGAATAAGAACACTATTGGGATAGATTTATTTTCACTTGCAAAAATTGATTTTGAGCCACTGATACCCCATCGTGACCTCAAAATATGTCAATATATCTTCAATCTATATCATATACCCTTTACACTCTCCTCCGCAGGGGCATGCGAGCTTTAAAGAATGTTTAGTCGTCTTATACCACAGAGTTTCGTGAAGCGTTGGGAGGAGCGAGCAGAAAAAGTGAAATTGTTACAGTGCAGCAGAGTGTTGACTCTTATTGGAAGAAGAAATCAAAATCACTCTCTCTTATTTATTTATTTGTCACCAAATTCTCATATCTTCTGGGTGACTAACGTAATTGCTACATGATAGTGCTTAGTGAAACATACCACCTTAGGGTAGTCTTACTTACCAGCCAAATTATGTATAAAGCAATGAAGGATCCTATACGACCACACGCAGAAGACGTTCCCATGGCGATATTTCTACATAAAGCATGCAACAAATGATAACACTGATGAAGACATAAAGGAAGAAGATATGGGAAAGGGAAGATGGAGACATTGATATGGACAATGGGTGGGGCATATTTCTCAATCTTCTCAGGACGTGTCTGCAAATCTCAACACTAGCTGCCAAAAATTATCTTAGACATGGACGGATAGGGTGAAAATTATATAAAATAATCAAGACTTTCTAAATACTTCTAATTATTAACAAGACTCCACCGGTGATTTTAATGGCCCGAATCTACTGTTGTTTTGTTTTATGAACACTCCGCGCATGGAACTAATTTGAGACTAATCGATTTTATCCAATTTTAATATTAATTTTTGTTTCGCGCGAAGAAATTCTCCTTTTTAAAACCAGTTTTGAACTGAAAGTATTTCTCAATGGTAGAGTCATATACCTCACAGTTGTTGGAAATATTTCAGCTCCTTGAACATAGATAGCGCAAAACGAAACAACAATTGATCCTTTTGCAAACAGAGCAGTTATTATCCTACCAGCTGAGAAACCTAAAAGGAAAGATGAATGAGTCTGCATGAACGAGTACATTTAAATAAACAGTGGATGATATATCTATCCTATATATAAACAATTTATCTTTTGAACTATTCAGTTATAATTACTGACCACGAGTTTATGAAAAAATTCCACGTTTTCTTACTTGCCAAAGCGTTTAATCCGTAAGCCCGGATCTTCGTTTGTGTAATTAATTTCTCAAAAAGGATGCGTGAATTGAAATCTTGTCTTCTACTGATTATTATCGCCATGTAAACATATAAAGGACTCGTTACGAGGTTCTAAAGCAGTAAAGTAGGTCCCTTACATGCAGTGCTTAGAGAGCTTTCGTCTTTACAAAAACGCCTTGCTACTTATTCATGACGTCACGTTACCTGTGTTTGTTCTGTCAGCAGGAATTGAGACAGTAATCAAAGTGGAAACGGCAGCAATAAGCAAACCAAGAATTATGGTCTTCTTACGCCCAATTCTATAAAGCGAAAAAAACACATTTTAAACGTAGAACAGCCGTGACTGCATCGTAGAGAAGAGGAGGCTTAAGCAAACTACGTCAATGCTGCAACATCGATTCTTTAACAGTTATTGAATGAGATTGAGTACAGAATAATCAAGGCCAAAGTTTGTGTTATCTGCCGAAGTTTGTGTGAAGACGGATAACACAAACAACTCTAATCCTAACTCTAATTGCTAACGAGCGCCAACGAGGCAGCACTTTGGAATGTCTTTCGCTAATTCATATTAGCAAACGTAATAAACGGGAAAATAGACGTACGGCGCGTGTAATGTTTTCACTCGGTCGTGTTATCTGACTTTCGGATCTTTCTGGACTAAATTGTATTCTTTCAAGAGTAATATATGTATAAACTGTTTGTCTTTTTAACGTTTTATCAAGGCCACGAGCGGTCATTTCATCGTGACTATGAATAGACCAATGTGTTCACAGTCTTTCCCAATCTAAACGTTGGGATCGTCGAGTTTGAGGCAGCACATTCCTTGCGATAGTAACTCCACCACTTATCCTAACCTCAACCCTTTAGAGCAAGTTTTGTCCCCTAGAGGTAGAGGATGCCTTAGTACTTAATTAAATCAATAGAATAGTTAGTGGCAGGGGCCGATACCTACAATAATTACGTGTTTGATTGACTAATAATTACGTAATAAAGCCAATAATTGTGAAATAAGGCTTTGCGGGGGAGAGTGAACTTGTATAGTTACTTTTTTATTGCCACAATTGTCAATGCATTTGCAGGAATTGTAATGATATTGATGAGAAAGAAGCTGAGATAGATATTGCCACCCAAATATACAACATTATACGAAACTGCATAATAGATCAAGGCCACTGTAAACCTACAAAAAAGAGACAATTCATGTTCAACAAATATCAAATAGATTCGATTCCATTAATTTTCTTGCGTTCAGCCTGTAATAGGTCGTGAAATACGTTACAACCTAAAGTGCCTGCAAGGTAGGAAATGTGGTGGTATAAACAATGTCAATGGGACAAGATAAGAACTGAATTGTTCAGTAGCGTCGCCAGGGAGGGGACTGGGGGGGACACGTCCCCCCCAGTTCTCCTCAAAATCACTTTTGAGATTCTCTCAAATCCGGTGAAAAAAAGGATGGGGGGGGGGTACGTTTTCTGACCATCAGAATTCTGTCAAATCGTCCCCCAAAGTCCAGGAAATGGTATTTCAGAGACTCTAAATTAAAAAATTTCCCGGGGGAGCATGCCCCCGGACCCCTTAAAAAAGTTCGCGCTAGACTCGCGCCTTCGGCCCTCCTTTTCAGCCCCCTCAATATCATTTTGTCCCCCCCACCTCTCCAGGTCTGGCGACGCTACTGGAATTGTTGAGTAGTTCGTGAAGAGTCAGAAACAGAAAGATAATTGTCTTTACAGACCTTACTGTAACATTCTCTATGTATAAAGCTTTATTGATACTGCTTCTACAAGAATCTAAGATATATCTAACTAAAGTTAACTTAACACGGCCGTTCATAAACTTGTCTTTCATATTTACATATGTGCATGCATGCATAATTAATATCGTCGTCACACTTACCATGAAAACCAGGTTGCTAAAGTGATTAAAGTAGTTGATTTGTTATAAAATAGATCTCTAAAATCAGCTTTTTCATCGTCAGCTTGCTTCGGCACATCAATGTCATCCTGGGGCATCTGTTTTCTATTCCAGCTTGCTATTCTCTCCAGAACTGCTCGAGCTTCGTCATGTTTCCCATGAACCAACAGGAACCGCGGTGTTTCAGGAATAAACCTATATTGTAAAGGAAATTATATTATATGATCCAATATTCATAGATATGTCAGGTAACATTAGAAACACAGGATTTATACAACATAAATGACCTATTTGGATAAAGAGGTATAGTTAGTTTTTTTTATTATTATTATTAAACACTGTATGTTCCCCAAAGGGCTTTTCAACATACACTTACAAATAAATTAATTAAACTATACTATCAAAATCTATATAAAACTATTATAAATCTGATGATTTAAAATTTAAAAGATGTTCTTTTAGTTTTTTCTTAAAACCTTTAAGTTCTGAAATGTTTTTTAGATCATCGTCTATTTCGTTCCATATTTTAACTGCACGGTAATAAAAAGTTCTCTGTCCAGCAGCTGTTTTATAACTTGGAATGTCTAAATTGTGATTATTTCTAGTTTGACAGTTATGGATGTCAGATCGCTTTATGAATTTCTTTGTGAGATAGCTTGGCGCAAGGTTGTTAAGGCATTTGTAAGCCATCACCGCGTCTTTATAAATGAGTAAATTATCGATAGTTAACCATTTGAGTTGTTGAAAACCTGGTGTCACATGATCAAATTTTTTAATATTCGTAATAATTCGGCATGCAAAGTTTTGGACTGTTTGCAATTTCTTCAAATTTCTGGATGAAGTATTGGCCCATACATTAGAACAATATAACAGCTTGTTTATTACCAGTGCTTCAATAAGTAATGATAACGTTTCTTTATCAAAGCTCTCCTTTACTCTGTTGATTTGGCATAATCTATTAATGCACGTAGATGATAGTTTAGAGATATGTTCATCATAAGAAAGATGTAAGTCTAGATGCATACCCAGATCTTTAGCAACTTGTACTGGCCTAAGAGTTTCACCGAGAAATTTCAGACTAATTGTTGTTGGTAAATTCTGTAACATTGATCGTGTTCCTACCAAGAGGAATTTAGTCTTGTTGGGATTTATTAACAATTGATGTTCCAGGCACCATTTTGCGGTGTTATGCAAATCATTTTCTAATTTAAGGATTGCCTGTTGTATATGTCTTCGACTAGAAATGCAAGGTGGAGTTTTGAATCATCAACGTAAGAGTCTAGATCACTTGAGATCGTTATAGCAGGTAGATCGTTGACATAAATTCCAAACAAAAATGGTGACAGAATGGAGCCTTGAGGCACTCCATGAGTTAGTGCTATGACTGGAGAAATGGTTGACCTTATCCGTACATATTGAGTTCTGCCCGATAAATAACTTTCAAACCATTTGATTGCTGGTGGTGACGCTCCTACGCATTTTAACTTATGCAGGAGGATTTTGTGATTGATGCTGTCATAAGCTTTAGACAAGTCTAATAAAACAAGAGCTGTTACATGTTTGTTGTCCATTGCTTCCAACATCTTATCCGTAATAAAAATGTTTAAAGTTTCTGTTGAGTGGTGTTTCCTATTTCCATTTTGATGTGGTGATAAGCGTTGGTTTCCTGTTATATATGACCCAAATTGATCAAGTGCAACTCTTTCACAGACCTTTGATAAAACCTCTAAAAGGGAGAGGGGTCGATTGTTGGACGGAGTCTCATGATCGCCCTCTTTAAGCAAAGGTATCACCTCCGATAATTTCCATAAGTCAGGAAACACACCTGACTGAAAGGAACAGTTAATTATGTTCGTGAGAGGTCCCAAGATGACGGGTAAACAATCTTTGACGACACCCATGCTTAACTTGTCAGGCCCCGGTGATTTGTTTCTAGGCATATCTGTAATAATTCGTCGAATTTTTGAACAAGTAACAGGTTCAAAATTAAACTGTTCTTCCATAGGATAGGATACGTCGTTCAACAGGGGGTCAGATAGCACAATATTATTTTTGTTTGCTAGGTCTAAAGCTGCGGTGGCAGTGATTTTACCGACTGAAGTAAAATATTTGTTAAAGTCTTCAACAACCGTCTTGAGTTCTTTCGTATAAAAGTGTTTTTCCTTCTCTTTCACAGGTATCGAATTGTTTATTATTTTCCAAAGTGAACCTGGATTGTTCTTGTTAGCTTTAACTTCATCGGATAAATGATTTATTGATGACTCCTTCAGTATAACTTTAACTTTATTACGAGATTCTCTGTACTTTTCCCAATCCCTCTTACAACGTGATTTTAAAAATCTCTGATGTAATTTGTCTCGAGTTGTCATAAGTTCTTTCGTGTCTGGCGTAACGAATGTGTTAGTACGGCTCCTAATTTTGATTGTTTTAATTGGTGCGTGGAGGTTTAATGTTGATTGAATCGTTTCCTTAAGTGCTTTAGTTTTTGCGTTTACATCTGCTTCGGTAAATATCGGTAACAAACAATCAGATTTCGTAGCCAGATCAGTGGAAAATACTGTAGGATCATAATTTCTGTAACTTCTCACCGTGATATACGTAGGGGGTATCTTTGGGACCTTCAGTTTCGTTATTACATAAATTGGAAAATGATCGCTGATTGAGGAATGTAAAACTCCACTTTCGAGGATTGCGGCTTCTGTAGAAACTAATATAATATCAATAAGCGATTGCGACGTGTCTGTAATCCTTGTTGGATCCTTTATTATTTGCTTGAGATTTACATCATCACAAAGTTCTGTAATAACTCTTTTTTCAGGGCCCTCTTCCAATAAGTTACAGTTCAAATCACCAAGAATAAAAATTGGTTTGTTCATAGTGAGTGCCTGTATATAATTTGGTCTGAGATCGTCCTGAATACAATTTAGCGGGCTATCAGGTGGTCTATAGGTCACGCATATTATTATTGTCTTCATCTTCTTATTTTGAAGCTTAATCCAGAGTTGTTGGAAGTTTGACTCTGATGTTTGTGTCAAGTCGTTTAATATAGTTGCTTTCATAGCATATGCACAGACTCCACCGCCTTTTTTATGTAGTCTATCAAGTCTGTAACATTTATAATCATCAATTGCGATTTCTCCATTTGTAACTGTACTATTTAACCATGTTTCGGACATTGTAAGGACATCTATTTCGTGTAATTTTATCAGCTCCTTAGTTTCCATAAAATGCGACGTGTTTCTCAAAGATCTTATATTCAGGTGGGCAATCTTGAGTTTATGGGAAACTTTATCTGCATGGGGTCTAGTTTGAGCAGGCTGGGGGTTTAAATTAATACTAGTTTGTATAGGAATTTGAATAAGGTTATAATTATGAGCTCGCCTTCCGTTAAAATTTTGCACTGCTACATCTAATAATGAAACCGGTAGTTAAGTTAAACTTTCCTTGTTAAAACCTTAACTGTAATTAGTTAACAAGATGATTTAACTATGTGACGAACTAACTATTTGTCTACAAAACGTAATGTATAGTTAAAAAGTGCTTAAGAGTTTTACAAAACACTCACCAAATGAAAATCATGACAGGAATTCCCAATGTTGCACCAAAAACCAACAGATATTTCCATTCACGAATCAAATACGCAAACAGCGCCATTATGGAATAAATAACCGGTCCAGAAAAGAACATAGCAGGTCCAGCTATCCCACGTCGTCTACTGGGGCTGAATTCCACAATAATTATAAAAGCACACATACATGCTCCACCTAAATACAAAGAGGTCAGGTAGACTAAATATAAGTGTATCTGTAATGCAATATCCACTAAGTAAAACGTCTCCGGCAAACCTCGTAATTTCTCCCTTGTATAGAGGGTTCGTGAAGCGGTAAAATGGAAGGTGAGATTTGCCTGTTTTTTCACTGGAAAAATGGGATTTGGATCACTGGGAATGGAATTTGCGCCAGTAATCTCGCCACGTGACTGTGATTTAAACAAAATATGTCTGGGAATAGAGAGGGTACCTCCTCCCCCCTCTCCCCCCCCATCCCCCCGTTCACGATCTTATAACGTTAACGCAGTAAGGCAAATACAGACTTACCACTTCCAATTCCAGTGATAAAACGACATAAAATGAATATCCAGAGTTCTTTTGGCCAAATTATAATCCAAGAAGAGAAAAATACTAGAGAAACTGACAATTGATTAGCTTTCTTACGTCCCAGTTTATCTGACATATACCCCATGATGATATTACCAACAAACCATCCAACCCAGAACAATGAAGACGCGACACTTTGAAGGATGGAATCTTCACACACAAGGTCGTACTAAGAAATCAAAAGTAAAAATCACGCATTTTTCATGTTTCATGTTTTCAGCATATACAATCACGTTATCACGAGCAGAACAACTTGTCGGAAATAAATCAACTCATATGCAAACTAGTCATAGGCACTCGAGTTGAAACAGAAGAGTTACAACCACTAATTAGTTCACACATGAATTAGTTCATTTGTGTGAGGTGTAAAAGGGCATACATGAGATGTGACCTTTGATTAGGTCGTAATTAATTATTCATGATTTTACGAAAATACCCACATCTTACCTCAGTGACTGTTGATGTATAAGTATCAGTGAATTTCCATTCAGATCTTGGCATATCACATCTTTCTTTGTAATGCTTACTTACTGTACTCACTGCTTCAGTAAGGTTACATATTGTACTATTTTTAACACACTCCCAGTACGGCTCCCCAGCTATAAACGTAATGACCATCAAGTGAAAACCAACCATGGACATGTAAATATATGTCATGCACAACAACACTATCGTTTGGAAGCGACCGTGGCCACCAATTCTCTCCAACATTTCATCTATAGTCAGTGACATTATTCTAAGAATAAAACGGGAGTAGAATTACTGTTCCAATACCATAAGTCCAATAATTTATATTCTAATGGAGATATATGAAATATATATAAGACACGATAGTACAGACAGTCCTTCTAGGGCTAATTAGCACGAAGAAACATAGTTAATAACGTTTGCGTAACGTCCCTGATGGGCCGGGAGCGGCTGCAACGCAGGCTATTGAGTATAGGAACGGGACACGCTGGACCAGTTGTAGGTACAGTACGCCAACCTCAAAATGTTGCAATTGAGGTCAACCATGGCCGTAACTCTTCAAAGAGAAACCAATAGCAATAGCAAACCAATAGCGTGACAGCTGATACAGTGAAGCAGGATACAAGGCCCAGCCATGGGTTATCCTAAGGCCTCCCATTTTCCAAAATGGGCAGTTCTAATTGTAAAATGGGCAATTCTAATTGTAAAATGGGTAGTTCTAATTGTAAAATGGGCAGTTCTAATTGTAAAAAGGGTAGTTCTAAAACCTAAAATGGGCAGTTCTAAAAATTGAGTTTTGGAGAGAACATGTTGAATTCACAAACCCGAGAAGTGTCTAAACATTCAATATTTAATATATTGTTTGAATTGGTCATTATGATCATATATAATTTCAAATACATTTTACATTTTAACAAATTCCTGAAAATTTCTATCTTTGGAATAACCCTGTGACAGTGCTTGAAGCCAGGCTAGCCAGGCTAGCCAGCTTCCCCCTCCCACGCGAGGGAATTCGTGGTCCATTGCCTGTTCCGCCGCCAAAATGGACAGTTCTACATTTTTATTAGGATGACCCCAGCCCACCGATTAGTCCAATAAATCAGAATATATGGCATCATTTATACGACATATATATGTAATATTGAAATAGAATGAGGGGGAGGACGTTGTCTCTGTGAACTTGAATCAGAAGAGCGATGTGGAATTGGGTATCATGGGGACGTTTCCCAAGTGCTAGTGTAGATGGTCGTAAACGATCCCAGAATGCTAGACGGAAATGTTTGTATCCGTTTTCGAAATATCAAAACGGAGAGATACAAAAACGGTTAGTGTGCACGTAGCCTCGTAACTTTAAATCTAAGATTCAACAGTAAAACGGCTAAGGTGTCAACAAATATCTGTTTGTTATGCTTAGACTATTAAATGCAACTGCACAATACAAACAAGTGGATTGAACAAACTAAAATGTTTTCAACGGATCCACAGCAAGATATGAGACCATAACAGGTGGCCCGCAGTCTAATCTATAATCTGAACAAAATTTACAAATGAAGACATATACATTCTGCATAGCAATTACTCACCAAGTAAAATATTCTAAACAGTGGTCAAAACAATAACGTTGTGGTGTTTGAAGTTGAAGCCAGCGAGTATGTATAGAATGAAGAATATGAGCAATTGTTTGCTTCAATGTGTAGGAAATAAGTAATACGATCACACTTACCCTTTAGGGTATTAATGACAACACATGGTTGAATCTCCGAGAATTGTTCTTGCCATAGCAACAGCAGTTGCAATTATTTGTTGAAAGATTTCAAACTGTATAGATGTTGTTTTATACAAGATATTATTTTCTAAGAAGAATTCTCGAAAACTTTGGATCACATTTATCCACGTTTGCAGATGAAAAACACGCAGAGCGGAAAACCCATGCCAAATATGTTACTGATGGTACGAGGGGTCCGCTACAACCGTCCAAAGCGTACAAGATTTCCGGAGGATATCAGTTACAGCAGTGTTGGTATACATGCATTTTAATGTTTGTATAGCATTTATTCAAACTCTGGAGCAATTTGAAATCGGAATATTGTGAAAATTATGAAATATCGTTAAAAAAAGCAAAAAGGTCACAATTTCATTCCCACAGTCCCACTATTCAAGCCTTTCACTAGTATTTTTGTGATTTCTGATTTCGAAATCATCATATTTCTAGTTGATTTCAGTGATTTCGTGATTTCTGAACCTGATTTCTGAGTTGAGTGTACGAGATTTCTTCCGTGCACGTGACGGACCCCTCGATGTTGTATTTATATTATGAGAAGGTGGAATAACCTCTGGCATCGATAGGATCATTAAAAACGTATAATATTATAACACAAATAACAAGATCGTGTGTGTAACAATCAGTTTTAGGTATTTCTATTCACTTCTTATATATATTCTTTATATTTCATTAATATATAAAGGAACTAAGGAGACGATATATTAAAGTGGAATAGGCGAACCATTATCTTATTAAGAAATATAATGCACTCATGTTGCTCAGGATTAAGTTTCATATCAAGAGTGTTACATGATAGCTATTATCATGTATATTTTACTACATTTTATATTTACTTTAAGTTAGTTAAGTTAGTGTAGTTATGGTAAGACCAGAAGGTGTCTACTGTATTTGATACACTTGATTAAGTTAAAGTTACATTTATTTAACAATTAGATTATGAGCTCAAGATTTCTATGAGGTGATAGTTGATGAGGGGAAGCCCGAATGAACTATCATCTCATAGAAATCGAGAGCGAATAATCTAATTGTTTTAGTAGAAACCAGCTAGAAAACAGTATTTCAAAACGTTTTTCATAATTTATTGAAATAAATTCGTTAAAAATCGCGCCGAGGAGATGGCTGTTTCGCTACTCGCTATCTATCGACAATTAGATAGCGAGTAGCGTAGCCAATCAAATTACAGCATTTGCAATAGTATACTAGTAATAATGATTCTACTAATATTTGATAGATTTATATAGTAGTAGTAATAATAGATTTATATAATAGTAGTAATTAGTAGTGATTTGAGGTCACAGCATGTTTTTAGTAAATATTTTAATTTGTACATATGTTATTGATTGTAAAGCCAATAAAAAAAATGCAACATATGCAGTAGAGAGAGTTGGAGTATAGAGAGTAAGACGTGTGAGAAGTACTGAGAAGGATCCATAGCTGACAAGACGATGCTGCTATAACGCGCTGATATATAAAGAAGACAACATGGAACTTCGAAGGAACGGACAGCAGACGAACGAACTTGATATCTTATATAAATGAACTTGAACTATTGAACTATTGCATCACTCAGACAGCGGATAAGTATAGTATTAATTCATATATAGCTTAATCTAACTAATACTTTTCTTAATAAAATATATATAAAATTAAAATGCTTGGATTTACTTTCTTTTGTTGCGAGTATAAAGCGAACCAAAAGCGGCGAAATCATTTTCATTCGGGACGCTCGTAACAAGAGCCTATATATATATATATATATATGCAGGGATGCCGAAACGACAAGAGGGCAAGGGAGGGGGCAGATTTTAATCGAAGAGCATTATTATATATAATAGCTAATCGAAGAGCACAATTGATATATTCTAAGGGGCATTTGCGCAACATCAGGAGTTGGACGTTGCCATATGTAATCACGTTCCTGATTTGTAGAAAAATAGGGGGGTCTGAGGGTCCTCCCCCAGAAGATTTTAATATTTCGGAAGCTGGATGTCTGCATTTCTAGCATTTTCTGAAGCGAATTCACAAAAGAATTGCACCAATTGGCAATTGGCGCAATTGCAAAATTACTGTTGTTGAACGTGCAATTTGATGTATCGGCAATTTAGACTCGTGTCAATGAAGTTATTTCGGTAATTATACTCTTTACATAGTTATCGCTAATACAAAATATGAGATGACACGCACGTTTACAGCAAATTGAAACAAGACTTAATCATAAAGTTAATTCATACATTATTCAAGTTACAGTTTTTCCAGCAAAAATTCGTTGTACATGCTTTATATCATCAAAGTAAATGGATTTTTTCTTTATTTATATAGATCTATAGTTTTAAAGGGACGAGCGGACGAGAACTAATAACAAATATTTACCCTAAACCAAAAGGATACCCTTGCCCCCCCCCCCTATTGTAAAATAAAGAGGTATGTTAGTGCATGCAGTGTATGTATGTAAACTGTGCATCGGTTTTCTACACCATTCTGTATAATATAAACCTAAAATATAAATATATGAAACAATCAATATTCTCTCCGTAAGAGGTGATCAACTAAAATATAATTCATTCAGATATGTTAAAAATCTAACAATGTCAATGACAACAGGGGCGCAGGAATCTTGTTAAACTTAGGGGGCCCACCATGGTTGGCGCCAAGTGAAAAATGTTTTTTGAAATTGTTTTTTTAATTTTTGAAGTCTCTAGAATTTAGAGTCTCTAGATCGTCGGAAATGGCATTTTCAGAGTCTTCTCTACCTCTTTCGTTAAGCCCTTTCATTAATTCTTTCATTATGATTTGTGAGTCTATGCTATTTGCAGCAACTTTTTTAAAATTCAATTATTTTTGGGGGGGCCGAAAGCTATTCCGATCGAAAGCTATTCCGGGGGCCGCGCTCCACCTCCCCCGCCGCGCCTCAATCTACAAGAAGAGATTAGAGATTACTTCCGTAAGAGATTAGAAGTTCCGGATCACGCGTGGGGAAGAATGATACAAAGATGGAAGCTAAACGTCATTCGCAATCTTAACAATGAGAAATGAAGTCCACAGTTCACGTTTTAGTCTTTTCACTCAGTTGTAGTGGAAAACTGGAATGCCAATTGTTCACACGGTTAACTGTCCGAATCCGTCCGGTTTAATGCGGCCGTGTGAATTAAAAGGGCGAAATTAAACTGCACAAATTTGAATACGGTTTAGACTTTAGACTCATCCGTTATCGTGTGAATGTAGTCTGTTGGTCTGTCTGTGACGTAGTCTTACAAAATCCTCACTGAAAAGTCAAAAACCCGTCTTCCTTTAAAGGCCATGTCACACTGGGCAATTATTGCTGCAACTTGCAACGCAATTTCTGCACAAAGTAATGTTATGTAGAAATGTACGTACGCGCAGAAAAACAGTGAACATATTATCATATTATCATTCTCATTCATGTCTTTCTTGCCTTCTGGGCATGTTTAGCATGAAAAATATCGACAAAGTAAAACGAGATCCATGCTCACATTCTCTCGGCGAATATACTTGTGTCCGAAATAGCGTTGCAAATTGCAGCAAAAATTCCCCCGTGTAACATGCCATTGGCCTTTACTTCATAATTTGAATTTACGGATTTTATAATATTTGTCCTTCTCCGATATATAACATTTTGTAAAATCAATGTACGAGCTTACTCAGAAAACAATTCCTGAGTAGGGTGATTTATTCGTTAATTCCAGCATTCCAGCTCAATCACCCTGCTTGAACAGTTGTATTGGCTGTGATATGTATATTTTAATTCTTCCAGTCTCAGCTATGTACATGTTATGAAAAATTTTCGCTTTCCAGCCTTCCACGAACTTGGTGTAGTTTCAGTACTGCCTTGATCTTGATGAACTGCCGAAATCTAATGTCTAACGTCTTTATTAGTTTATTGAGCAACCCAAGGCCAATCCCTACTGTGTCAAATATATTCCCACTGACAGTGCGTAATCCCTAACCATAATAACCAATATTCGTGCGCGTGATATCTCACAATCGTACACCAGTACATGATATAAAATATTGATAAATAAGATTTTAAAATGTTTTCCCTTAATTTACAGGTGTGATAATTATCTCAGACTTTGCCGCTATCCGATTTCCCTGCGAGCAGAGGTCTGGTCTCTTCTCCTCTTCGCTTCCCTGCATACAAAATAGAGACCTCTCTGTCAGCAGGGAACTATCCGATAGTATCCGATAGCGAAGATCTCAGAACCTGTGTTGACGGCAGTGGTATCAACTTCAACTTTATTACTCACAATTTTTCAATTTTTTATTGACATTATTTATATTATAGTACTTACAATAAAGATAAGGATACGGAGATGTAATATATATTTCAGAAGGATATATTAAAGACAATAAAGTGTAAGATGGTCAAAGTAGCAATATATAGCTTTTGTCGGGAAGTGCTGTTCCGCAACACTATAAATCACTCACACTTTACGTTTTTAAGGTTTTTATTCACGGTTCTCCTCGCGCTTCGGCGTTCGTCGCTTTTCACCTACACTATCTCTCTATGCTACATTCTTTACTTATCTTATGCTGTCAATCATCTTTAGTTCCATCAACGATCACGACATTACTTGCTTAATCTTGTTTTCCTGCTTAAATGTTCTATAATTAAAAGTTCAATTTAGGTTACTATATCAACGTTAATTAACTATGGCTATCACTTTCCAACACCCTCCCCCTATTTGCTACCTAATGGTTGCAAATATACAATTAACGTTACTAGATTGTATGGCTTTAATAACGAGTTATAATTTAAATTTAGATAAAAATTGCTTGTTCTCAAAGTTCAGACAAGTCAATATATACTTCTTCATGCTTCCTTACTGTTCTACTCGTCCCCTTGGTCTTCTGCGATGTCTTGCATTCGAATCGTTGCAGCTGCAGCCGCGTCTCGCTTCGGTCTGTACACCTGTGCATTCGGGTCCAGTCTGCTCGCGTCTTGTGTCGCTGGCTTTGTCCCAATCTCGTACCCAGAGCCCGCGATCCTTCCCAAAGGATCGCAGGCTTGGGGAACGAGATTGGCTTTGTCCGATCATACGAAAGCTCCAACGGATAGAGGTGTTGCACAGCTCGTTCGAGGTGACTTTTACCGGCTCGTAGTCTTGCCACTCACACAACTCCGTCACGGCCTTCGATTAGATTTTCAACGATCCCCAATTTCCACTTGTTGCGATCTCGTTCATCCGACTTAATTATAACTACGTCGCCGTCTTTCAACGAAAACTTCTTGTTGTTGTGCTTGAGGTTGTGCCTTTCTCGCAATCCTTTCAAATACTCCGTCCATCTTTTCCACATCATCTCCTTGCACTTTTCAAACCTCTTGGCAGTTTTTCTGAGGTCTGGTTCGTCGATGTCGTTGCAATCCGGCGTCGGGATCTGATTTGGTCGGTTGAACATCAGTGCGTTGGGTGTTAATACGGGTAGTTGCACGTCGTCTTCTACATAGCTGAGCGGTCTGTTGTTCAGCGATACTTCGATGTCTAGCGATAGGTCTTGTAAAGCGTTCCAGGTGAGTAAGGTGCTTCCACCAGCTTTGTACAACGCTTGTTTTACTAGCCCAACGATTCTCTCGAACTGACCTCCCCACCACGGTGCTCTGCTGGTGTTGAACTGCCACTTAATCTCGTGCTTCGCGAGCCAGTCGTGCAATCGCTCATCTCTCATTATTTTCTTGAGCCATTTCGCTGCAGCCACGAAGGTCTTGGCATTATCGGAATATATCTTTTCGGGTCTTCTCGCTATTAGGCGTTTTAGACTCCCTAAGAACTCGGTTGTTTCTTGATTTGGCAACAACTCTAGGTATACTGCTCGGGTCAGACTGCAAGCATACAGTATGATGTAAGCTTTAGCTTCACGTCTTCCTCTCGTCAGGTATCTTATGGGTCCAGCGTAGTCCACTCCAACTACTTGGAACGCTGTGGTGTCTTCGGTTCTATCTCTAGGAAGGTTTCCGGTTGCTGGGGTTGCTACAGCAATCGCTCGAAACCGTTTGCATGTGCAGCATTTCTTCGTAACCCGCTTGGCAATACTCCTTAGACAGTTAGACGTGAGGCCCAGTATTTCTCTCTGAACTTTGCCATCGTCATTCCGACTTCCCCATGGCAGCTGAGCTTGTGGGCGTGCATCACGATCTTTTCGGTTAACAACTCGTTATCTGGCAGGTACACAGGATAATGACCTTGTATTCTACCGTGGCATTCGTAGATATCGTCTTCGTTCTTTTGAAGATTCAACCGTTGCTGGTCTTCTTTGAAGTTTCTCGTTTCTTCGTTGCGTGATTGAACCTTCTTTACCCAGAATTTCGCTGCTTCATCTGTCTCTTCAGCTGTCAAGGGTCCAACGTTCTTTCCTCTTTGACCGTTTCTTGCGTTGTTTGCAAACCGATACATTGTCGCTGTAACTTGTACTGCTTTCCAGTAGTCGTATCTTTGCAAGAGCTGATCTAACTCATCTTGTACTGGTAGTGCAACGGCGAATAACTCTTTTACTGCCTTTGCCTCGACTTGTGAATCACTCGTATCTTGCGTGATGAGATTTGGTGGCCATTTCTCTTGGTCGAGAAGCCAGTCTGGTCCTCTCCACCAAAGGTTGGCTGATTTGCTTACGTCACCGCCTCGGCTGCCAAAGTGTGCTGGGTTATCTTGTGACGTCACGTGCCTCCATTCGATGTAACTTTTATCCTGAATTCGCTTCACACGGTTTCCAACGAACTGTTTGTAGTCGCCGTTTCCGCTAATCCAGTGTAGGGCAACGGTGCTGTCCAACCATCCCACGACGCGTTGTACAGGAAAACCTTGTAGAGATTCTTTGACGTTGTGTACCAAGTTGGTGGCCATGTGACCAGATACCAATTCAAGCCTCGGTATGGTGAGCCCTTTCTTTGCCAGTCGTGATTTCGCTGTAACCAAACCACGACTAACACCAGACGGTTGTTTCACTATTGCATACACGGCGGCTGAAACTCCGATCCCACTTGCGTCACCAAAGGCATGTAATTCGATGGACTGGAT
Source organism: Trachythela sp. YZ-2020 (assembly GCA_016169945.1). Lineage (NCBI taxonomy): Eukaryota > Metazoa > Cnidaria > Anthozoa > Malacalcyonacea > Clavulariidae > Trachythela > Trachythela sp. YZ-2020. The sequence goes on along the minus strand of JADLSH010000236.1, from coordinate 613,536 downwards.
TGGTTCTTCGGGCTTCGCAAGACTTCTCGATGCGGTAACGTCGCATGGAAGGTTTTGCTCATATTTCAGCCATTTGTTTCGTAGACCACTTGGTAAGGGTGCATCCCAAGCAATTTTAAGGTCACAAGCATCTCGGTATAAGGTCTTTCCAGTTAGGGGATACCATTGGTTTCGTCTGCTGAGTCGCTAGGAATGTTCACTTGAATTTTGTCTTGCTGTTTGTTCCAAGTTAGTCCGAGTAACTTTGTTTCTCCCACTTTGACTCCAAGTTGCTGTTTGGCGTACGTCAGGTTCTCCCCCATTCCTGTCGCGTTGTCCGATTCTATTTCCTTCACGTTGGAATGCCATTTATGCTTTTGCAGTTTGCTTCAACTCGAGAGCCTTGCTTGTGGTATTTGCTCCGCTAATGAGGTCGTCTACGTACAAGCTTCTCTCTATCTCCTCAACTAGCTCGGGATATTTGGGTTTAAGGCTTTTCAAATGTTCCTTGATTACACCAGCGAGTAGAAATGGAGATGGTGCCAAACCGAAAAGTGCTCGGGTGAATCGTAGGACCTCTACTTCCTTGGTTTGCAGGTCTTTCAGCCAGTGAAAACGCAGTACGTCTCGTTCATTCTCCCGAATTCGTATCTGCAGAAATTCTTGTTACTACTCATTTAACTTTGGTAATTGGTAACTCACGATTCCCACAAAGATGGAAAAATACAATTGCAAAACATTTGAAGTTTTAAAAACACTTCTTATCTGGTTTTTTACTTTTATCGTCGTTATTTGGTTATTTAACTGGGGCCGGTTGTATAAAAGTCTTAACTACATTTTAACTACCCGTTTTGTAGTTAAATAGTAGTTAACTGTAAAATTCGCGATTCTGATTGGTTAACTTTCGCACTAACTAAAGTTAACTTTAACTACTCTTTTATACAACCGGCCCCAGATCAAAACCGCGGCTTACGGTTTTACACGATGAGACAATTCAGTTTAAAAGCGTCTTCATATCTTCAGAACTAACAAACTTACCTGACAAACTTTGTTTTATTTGGTTGTCAACGCGAGACATATTTTTGCGAAAATCCAGCTATCCCTGCAAACATCGATATGGTTTAGAGTTCGATATAAAACATAAAAGCCTGCATTTAGTATTGTGTATCCTCCTTGCTGGTGATATCGCTACCAATCCAGGTCCGACTCTACCAAATGCGCAGTTTGGCAACCTATCTGGGTCTCATCTACAAGTTCCTGTAGTCGAACGCCGTAATAAAGAATTTGGACCATCCATCGCTCTTGCCAACATGATGTCTCTAGCACCAAAGATTGACGAGCTGAGATGCTTTGTTGACGATAAAAAGCCTGATCTAATTTCACTAACTGAAACCTGGCTCAATGACTCCATTAGTGAGAACGATCTTAACATTCCTGGCTTTAATTTGGTATTGAAGAACCGCACTTCTGGCGTGCATGGGGGTGTCGCGCTGTACATCAACAACTCCATCAAGTTTAAGCCTCTCACTGACATCTACCATCCGGAACTTGAGGTGCTTTGGACACACATTAAACCCACGCGACTTCCCAGAGGTATACCATGTGTAATAGTTGGAACTGTGTACCATACCCACTATCCTGTAGGTGCCACTGACTACGCGATGTTGGACTATCTTGCATCATCGCTAACCACTATCGAAGGACGTTATCCTGGTTGTGGAATATTACTTACTGGTGACTTCAACCGTTTAAATCTAAGTCGTCTCCTTATGCAGTTCAAACTGAAGCAACTCGTTCAGGGCCCAACTAGAGGCGAGCGGACTCTCGATCTCGTCATTACGAACATGCCTCAATTGTATGACAAGAACATGGTACAGAGCTTTCCTCCTTTCGGGTTATCTGATCACTCAGTGTTACTGTTGCAGCCCATATCGAGAACTGTACGGAGCTGTAGCCGTCGCTCCATAACTCGAAGGGATACTCGTTTAAGCCGCAGGCAAGAACTTGGAAGGTATCTGAGCTCGTTTGACTGGTCGATTCTTGATTCCGTTACTGGCTGTGAAAGCAAACTACAACTCTTCCTCGATCTCGTTAAGACTGGCGTAGATACCATCATGCCACGCAAGTCAGTGAAACTACACGTGAACGATGCTCCCTGGGTCACTCCTGAATTTAAGAATCTCATCAAACTACGCCAGAGAGAATACGCGCAAGGTGATCATGATCGTTTCCGACATCTACCTAATGTGGTAAACCGTGAACGAAAGGTGCTTCGTAGCAGATACTATACCTCTAGAGTTGCGAACCTCAAGAATACGAAACCGAGCCAGTGGTGGAATGAGGTAAAAAAGATCTCTGGAATGATCCCTGCGACACCAAATGTGACCATTCTCTCTGATCACAACTCCACATTAATGACATCGATGGGAAGTCAAATAAAGATATTGTAGACCTGATCAACACAGCACTTCTCGAGCCCATGCAGTTATACCAACCACTCGACTGTCTTCCTCCCATCGACAAAAATTCTGAAGTACTAAAACTCGACGAGTATTCCGTGTATTCTGCTTTATTAACTTTGAACCCTCGCAAAGCGTCAGGTCCGGACGAGGTGCCAAATTGGCTGCTTAAAGAATATGCTGAGTTCCTTGCAAAACCCGTCTGTGATATCCTTAACAGTTCATTTGACGAACAAGCGCTTCCCACTTCATGGAAATACGCCAATGTTACACCACTAATGAAAAAGAAACCGGTCACCATAATCGCCAAGCATATCAGACCCATCTCACTAACTCCGGCTCTATCAAAATTAGCTGAGGACTTTGTCGTGAGAAATTATGTTGGTCCTGCCGTTCTCGAGATCATCGATCCCAATCAATTTGGTGCCATCCCGAAGTCATCAACTACGCAGGCTCTTATTTCCATGATACATGAGTGGTCTTCTGCCACTGACGGAACAGGTGAAGCAGTAAGGATCGTGTTACTAGATTATAGAAAAGCATTTGATCTGATCGACCATCGGATTCTAGTTGACAAGATTATTTCTCTTCGAATGCCGCGTGGTGTAGCTCGCTGGGTATGTGACTTTCTCTCGAACAGGTTCCAACGTGTCAAACTGTCCAACGATTGCTTCTCTGAATGGGGAGCAGTCCCATCTGGTGTTCCCCAGGGTACGAAACTCGGGCCCTGGCTGTTCCTCTTGATGATAAATGATCTGAACCCACCTGATGCACACTCTTGGAAATATGTGGATGACACCACTTTGGTTGAAGTTGTTCCAAAGAATGGTCAAAGTCACATGCAGAACACCGTAATCGAGGTTGAGAAATGGAGTAACAACAACAAGCTCCAGCTAAATGCTGACAAATGCAAAGAAATGGTCATCGACTTTACGAAAGTAAAGCATCAGTTTGATGCCATCACCGTGAACTCCCAAGAACTCGAGCTAGTCAGCAGTGCCAAATTACTAGGTATTACGATATCCAACTCCCTGCAATGGATAAACCATGTGAACGATGTCATAAAGAAAGCGAATAAACGTTTGTATTTCTTGATTTTACTAAAGCGTGCAAACGTTCCTACTCGTGATATCATCAGCTTCTACTTCACTTGCATCAGACCTGTACTTGAGTATTGTGGTCCTGTATTCCATCATGCTCTCCCAGGATATTTATGTAAAGATCTTGAACGCACTCAAAAGCGGGCGTTGTCTATTATATCTCCGGGACTATCCTACACGGACAATCTTAATACACACAATATAAGTACTTTGAAAGACAGGCGCCAGAAACTTTGTCAGAAACTTTTCCAAACAGTTATATCTGATGCTTATCACAAGCTTTACCATCTTCTACCACCAAAAAACACTTCTGTATATAACCTAAGAAGACAGCGTCATTTTGACTGTCCAACCACACGGACAAATCGGTTCAGAGACACTTATATTTTGTCAATGTCAAAGATCGAGTAGTTTAAATTATTGATACTAGCTAGTGAGGTTCTGATTTCACTTTCACTACCATTGCCGCTGCCTTACGCGCTGACTTAATTTTTATTATATGTCTCTGTTTAGTTTGTGGTCACCTTATATTGTGGCAATGGTGGTAGTGAGGGTCTAACATGAATCCGTTTTGTAACTTTTTATGTACTATGCATAATAGATGTGGGTGTATGTGTTTGTGTGCGTATGTAAATGTGTGTGTTTGTCTATAAATTTAACAATGTATTTTACGCAATTCAGCCTTTGTAGGCTGCCATGTAAAATGTTATTAAACCAACTATCTATCTATCTATCTATCTCTATCTTTAGGTCTCCCACCACTGCGACTGCATTAGTCTAGGACCTGTATATGAGTTTGTATGCATTTCATTTAGGACAGATTATCTCAACTGTTTTAGGGTAAAATGACCATGGCGGTCAACATGGCATATGTGCCAAAACCCGAATCCGGTGCGAAAGTCCTGAAAATGACCACGCCCAGAAACGACACTGCCGACATAGCTCCATCTCCTGAACCATCAAAGCTACAGACTTTCTGAATTGCTTATAGTGTTTAGAATGGTTGCTTTAAGGGGTGATCACTGGAGGGTGAAATTTGTCTAGGTATCATATTTTACAAGAAAATGACTGTGCACCATCCCAGGTCAACTGCTAATTATGCATCAAATTACTCATTCACCTGGCAAAGTCTATGTTTTCTTATTTCCTAAAAATTTTTGTCATAGGATCAAAAACTATACTTATTCCAATATAATAATAGATTTCATCAGAGTTGATATTGTTAAGTTGAGATACAATACAGTTTATTTCACTTACCCCACGCCAAAACACGATTTCAGCCATATTTTGCCGTTTTATTCGCTTTTTATCACCGAGTCTCACATATATTATCCACAAATTATACTTGAACATAATGATAGTTGACTAAAGAATAATTCAACCAAGTTTCGTCAGGTTTTGAAGCAGTGCAGTGCATTTTATCTTCGAAATCATAGAAGCGATGTTTTGCCCAATTATCGCGCCAGTGCAATGTCTCGCCGCTTCTCTGCCCGATTTATCACACTTTTTCGTCGTCAAATGTAGTTAGATAACAGTATCCAGAAATACTTGATTGTAGAAAAGTTCCAATCGAAAAATTGATAACCTAACCGCCAATCCGTGGCAATAAATGGCCCTATGTGTTTCATAAACATGAATAAAAAATATAATGCCCAAAGTAATTTGAAAGTCACGCGCAATCTTCACGAAAACACCGCGTGGGCTTGATGACAGGGGGTGGAATTTTTTCACGAATACGTTTGTGACGAATACGTTCACGAATACGTTTTGCTTTAATCAAAGAGCTTAAATTCGCTCTAAAATCCGTGAGGGAATGACAAAATTTGGCAAAAATATATCCGCGTGCCAGGTTTGCTGGTCAAAAACCGGAAGTCGTTGAACAACTCAAAATACACTCAAACATGATTGGACAAATTTGAAATTTTTGTTGATATTCGTTGTCCAATCAGGTTTGAGTGTATTTTGAGTTGTTGTTTTGTTTTATTTGTTTTAACAGCTTTATTGAACGATGTTCAAACGGCAAGAGTGCGAACGGGACTCAGAGACCCATGCGAGGCACTCTCCCGCTTCAATTTTGTTTACAACTAATTTCGGTAATTACAAGAATATTATAAATAGGTAAACATATACCAGCTGATTTATATCAAAAGACGCTATTGCACCACATTTAATTTATGATGCATAATGTAATCATGTGAAAAATTCAGTACGCTGAATCAGGATATCAGTACTCTCAATCACGAGTTCCCGTATATTAAAGTCGCATTCATCTGTCTTCAACATTGTAAAACAATAGAAACCCGCCATTACCAGGAATCCAATGAAGGAGAAAAATGTCTTTTAAAACGTCTTCAAAGTTTTAAATACCAGATACTTATATTATTTTAACATAACAAACTGCCAGTTTATTTTCAGATCAGCGGAAGAAATGAGATATTAACTCCCCAATGATAATACGATAATACAGCTGTGTATAACTATGGGCTAAAATTATTTGATTGCAACTTGGTTTTCATAACTAGGCTGGCTATTTCTTGATCGTCTTTAGATTTAGCAGCAAGGACTTCACGTGTTGTTGTTTCCTTTGTTTCAGGGATCAATACATAACATGTGACCCCACATAATAAACACAGGAAACCCAGGATAGCATAAGGAACGTAACGATTGACACGTTGCTAGAATAAGAAGAATATTGGGATAGATTTATTTTCACTTGCAAAAATTGATTTTGAGCCACTGATACCCCCATCGTGACCTCAAAATATCTTCAATCTATATCATATACCCTTTACAGTCTCCTCCGCAGGGGCATGCGAGCTTTAAAGAATATTTAGTCGTCTTATACCACAGAGTGTCGGGGGGAGCTCGTCGTACACATGGGGAAAATAGGGGCAAAACTTCGTGTGAGACCAATAAAAATGCTCGAGACCGCACGCTACCCCACCCTGCCTCCACGCTTCACGAAACTCCGTGTAAGACGACTAAATGTGCTCGCAAGCCTCTGCGGAGGAGAGTGTACCCTTTATACTAAACAGATGCCCCGGATGACATTCATGTACCAAAGCTGGAAATACGATGTTTGAATGTTTTAAGCTTTGTTGGTGAGCCGATTAAAACACTGGAATTGAAAGTGTGTGTAAACTAATCTAATAGTTCTATTATAGACGAACTTCACTAAGCGTTACAGTGCGGCAGATGGGGTCCGGATGTTTGGAAGTGTTGCCGGACTCTTATTGGAAGAATATAATCAAGACAATAATAGCGTGATTGCTACATGATAGTGCTTAGTGAAACATACCGCCCTAAGGTAGTCTTACTTACCAGCCAAATTATGTATAAAGCAATGAAAGATCCTATACGACCACACGCAGAAGACGTTCCCATGGCGATATTTCTACATAAAGCATGCAACAAATGATAACACTGATTAAGAGATAAAGGAAGAAGATATAGGAAAGGGAAGATGGAGGCATTGATATGGACAATGGGTGGGGCATATTTCTCACTCTTCTCAGGACGTGTCTGCAAATCTCAACACCTGCCAAAAATTATCTTACACATGGACGGAATATCTTAGACGGATAGGGTGAAAATTATATAAAATAATCAAGACTTTCTAAATACTTCTAATTATTAACAAGACTCCACCGGTGAATTTAATGGCCCGAATCTACTGTTGTTTTGTTTTATGAACACTCCGCGCATGGAACTAATTTGAGACCAATCGATTTTTTCCAATTTTAACATTAATTTTTTTCTCGCGCGAAGAAATTCTCATTTTGCAAACCAGTTTTGAACTGAAAGTATTTCTCAATGCTACGTAGAGTCACATACCTCACAGTTGTTGGAAATATTTCAGCTCCTTGAACATAGATAGCGCAAAACGAAACAAAAATTGATCCTTTTGCAAACAGAGCAGTTATTATCCTACCAGCTGAGAAACCTAAAAGAAAAGATGAATGAGTCTGCATGAACGAGTACATTTAAATAAACAATGGATGATATATCTATCCTATATATAAACAATAATTGAAATCTTGTTTTCTACTGATTATTATCGCCATGCATTTTCTACTGATTATTATCGCCATGCAAACATATAAAGGACTCGTTACGAGATTCTAAAGCAGTAAAGTAGGTCCCTTACATGCAGTGCCTAGAGAGCTTTCGTCTATACAAAAACGCCTTGCTACTTATTCATGACGTCACGTTACCTGTGTTTGTTCTGTCAGCAGGAATTGAGACAGTAATCAAAGTGGAAACGGCAGCAATAAGCAAACCAAGAATTATGGTCTTCTTACGACCAATTCTATAAAGCGGGAAAAAAACCCATTTTAAACGTAGAACAGCCGTGACTGCATCGTAGAGAAGAGGAGGCTTAAGCAAACTACGTCAATGCTGCAACATCGATTATTGTGAATAAGTAGCACAGAATGAGATTGAGCACAGAATAATCAAGGCCAAAGTTTGTGTTATCTGCTGAAGTTTGTGTGAAGACGGATAACACAAACACGAAGATGATAGAATTATATCATAATTCTTCATATCATCCGAATCATGAATATTTTAATAATTTTATTAATATAATATAAAGACATCATTTTCAAAGAGTTAAATTATTCAAATAATATTGTTTTTTTTATGCCATTTGCAGAAGAATTTTTTTTTTTTTTCTTAAAAATATACTTTAAATATTCAGAGCATCGTCGTCGCTGTTTTTTTTTTCAATTTTTTTTATTAATAACCACCTGAATTAATACAAACTTAATCCTAATCCTAACTCTAAGCCTAACTCTAATTGCTACCGAGCGCCAACGAGGCAGCACTTTGGAATGTCTTTCGCTAATTCATATTAGCAAACGTAATAAACGGGAAAATAGACGTACGGCGAGTTATCTGACTTTCGGATCTTTCCGGACTAAATTGTATTCTTTCAAGAGTAATATATGTATAAACTATTTGTCTTTTTAACGTTTTATCAAGGCCACGAGCGGTCATTTCACCGCCAATAGATCCATTGACTATGAATAGACCAATGTGTTCACAGTCTTTCCCAATCTAAACGTTGGGATCGTCGAGTTTGAGGCAGCACATTCCTTGCGATGGTAACCCCACCACTTATCCTAACTTCAACCCTTTAGAGCAAGTTTTGTAGTAGAGGTAGAGGATGCCTTACTACTTTGAGGTAGAGGATGCCTTACTACTTCTTAAAATCAATAGAATAGTTAGTGGCAGGGGACGATACCTACGATAATTACGTGATTTGATTGACTAATAATTACGTAATAAAGCCAATAATTGTGAAATAAGGCTTTGCGGAAGAGAGTGAACTTGTATAGTTACTTTTTTATTGCCACAATTGTCAATGCATTTGCAGGAATTGTAATGATGCTGATGAGAAAGAAGCTGAGATAGATATTGCCACCCAAATATACAACATTATACGAAACTGCATAATAGATCAAGGCTACGGTAAACCTACAAAAAAGAGACAATTCATGTTCAACAAATATCAAATAGATTCGATTCCATTAATTTTCAGGCGTTCATCCTGTAATAGGTCGTGAAATGCGTTACAAGCTAAAGTGCCTGCAAGGTAGGGAATGTAGTGGTATAAATAATGTCAATGGGAAAAGGCAGAGGAAAAGGTAAGAACTGAATTGTTGAGTAGTTCGTGAAGAGTCAGAAACAGAAAGATAATTGTCTTTACAGACCTTACTGTAACATTCTCTATGTATAAAGCTTTATTGATACTGCTTCTACAAAATCTAAGATATATCTAACTAAAGTTAACTTAACACGGCCTTTCATAAACTTGTCTTTCATATTTACATATGTGCATGCATGCATAATTAATATCGTCGTCACACTTACCATGAAAACCAGGTTGCTAAAGTGATTAAAGTAATTGATTTGTTATAAAATAGATCTCTAAAATCAGCTTTTTCATCGTCAGCTTGCTTCGGCACATCAATGTCATCCTGGGGCATCTGTTTTTTATTCCAGCTTGCTATTCTCTCCAAGACTGCTCGAGCTTCGTCATGTTTCCCATGAACCAACAGGTACCGCGGTGTTTCAGGAATAAACCTATATTGTGAAAGAAATTATATTACATGATCCAATATTCATAGAGAGGACAGGTAACATTAGAAACACAGGATTTATATAACTGACCTATTTGGATAAAGAGGTAGTTAGTTAAACTTTCTTTGTTAAAACCTTAACTGTAATTAGTTAACAAGATGATTTAACTATGTGATGAACTAACTATTTGTCTACAAAACGTAATGAATAGTTAAAAAGTGCTTAACACTCACCAAATGAAAATCATGACAGGAATTCCCAACGTTGCACCAAGAACCATCAGATATCTCCATTCACGAATCAAATACGCAAACAGCGCCATTATGGAATAAATAACCGGTCCAGAAAAGAACATAGCAGGTCCAGCTATCCCACGTCGTCTACTGGGGCTGAATTCCACAATAATTATAAAAGCACACATACATGCTCCACCTAAATACAAAGAGATCAGGTAGACTAAATATAAGCCAATCTGTAATGCAAAATCCACAAAGTAAAACGTCTCCGGCAAACCTCGTAATTTCTCCCTTGTATAGAGGGGTCGTGAAGCGGTAAAATGGAAGGTGAGATTTGCCTGTTTCTTCACTGAAAAAATGGGATTTGGATCGTTGGGAATGGAATTTGCACCAGTAATCTCGCCACGTGACTGTGATTTAGACAAAATTTGGCTGGGAATAGAGAGGGTTCCTCCTCCGTCCCTCTCCCCCACCCTCCCCCGTTCACGATCTTATAACGTTAACGCAGTAAGGCAAATTCAGACTTACCACTTCCAATTCCAGTGATAAAACGACATAACATGAATATCCAGAGTTCTTTTGGCCAAATTATAATCCAAGAAGAGAAAAATACTAGAGAAACTGACAATTGATTAGCTTTCTTACGTCCCAGTTTATCTGACACATACCCCATGATGATATTACCAACAAACCATCCAACCCAGAACAATGAAGAGGCGACACTTTGAAGGATGGAATCTTCACACACAAGGTCGTACTAAGAAATCAAAAATAAAAATCACGCATTTTTCATGTTTCATGTTTTCAACATATACAATCACGTTATCACGAGCAGAACAACTTGTGAAATGAATCAACTCATATGCAAACTAGTCATAGGCACCGTCGAGTTGAAATAGAAGAGTTACAACCACTAATTAGTTTGCACATGAATTAGTTCATTTGTGTGGGGTGTAAAAGGGCATACATGAGATGTGACCTTTGATTAGGTCGTAATTAATTATTCATGATTTTACGAAAATACCCACATCTTACCTCAGTGACTGTTGATGTATAAGTATCAGTGAATTTCCATTCAGATCTTGGCATATCACATCTTTCTTTGTAATGCTTACTTACTGTACTCACTGCTTCAGTAAGGTTACATATTGTACTATTTTTAACACACTCCCAGTACGGCTCCCCAGCTATAAACGTAATGACCATCAAGTGAAAACCAACCATGGACATGTAAATATATGTCATGCACAACAACACTATCGTTTGGAAGCGACCGTGGCCACCAATTCTCTCCAACATTTCATCTATAGTCAGTGACATTATTCTAAGAATAGAACGGGAGTAGAATTAATGTTCCAATGACATAAGTCCAATCATTTATATTCTAATGGATATATATTAAATATATATAAGACACGATAGTACAGACAGTCCTTCGAGAGCTAATTAGCGCGAAGAAACATAGTTAATAACGTTTGCTTTATTGATTAGCTAAGTTACATTGATGGGCCGGGAACGGCTGCAACGCAGGCTATAGGAACGGGATACGCTGGACCCGTTGTAGGTACAGTACGCCAACCTCAAAATGTTGCAATTGAGATCAACCATTGCCGTAACTGTTCAAAGAAAAACCAATAGCAAACCAATAACATGACGGCTGATACAGTGAAGCAGGATACAAGGCCCAGCCAGGGGCCATCCTAAGGCCTCCCATTTTCCAAAATGGGCAGTTCTAATTGTAAAATGGGTAGTTCTAAAACCTAAAATGGGCAGTTCTAAAAATTGAGTTTTGGAGAGAACATGTTGAATTCACAAACCCGAAAAGTGTCTAAACATTCAATATTTAATATATTGTTTGAATTGGTCATTATGATCATATATAATTTCAAATACTTTTTACATTTTAACAAATTCCTAAAAATTTCTATCTTTGGGATAACCCTGTGACAGTGCTTGAAGACAGGCTAGCCAGCTTCCCCCTCCCACGCGAGGGAATTCGTGGCCCATTGTCTGTTCCGCCGGATGACCCCTGGGCCCAGCCCACCGATTAGCCCAATAAATCAGAATATATGGCATCATTTATACGACATATAGATGTAATATTGAAATAGAATGGGAGGGATGACGTTGTCTCTGTGAACTTGAATCAGAAGAGCGATATGGAATTGGTACCTCTTTTGCCACATTTAGATTCTGAGCAAGATTCTGACGCAAACGTTTTGTCTAAAAGGGCATTCCCTTGTTTCTCATATTGAGCAGTATAGATGTCATCGGAACGCTCACGAGTTTGGACATTATCCCACCCATAACTCTCCTGCAGTGCTACGCTTCTGTCGTTAGTTCGACAGGAAATACTGTACCCACACTTTATTCTTTAATGTCAATAAAACAACAGGAGGGACACTGTACTACACTGTCCACACTAATTTCGCTAATACAAACGCATACTTTTTTATGCGTTTTCGCCGATCGTCCACACTAATACGAACGTGTTTGTATTTGTGTTGCTATCGAACTGGATATATTGCTCATTAATCTGCAAGCAACAGCTTACGCAGACAACAAGGATGCTCCACACTGTCTTGGGTTATTTTTAATCGATCTCTGACATTGTAAAACCCATACAATCGGTAATAATCAATTGTAGGTCAGACCTAAAATTATAGGTCAGACCTCGACGAATATACGAAATGTTGCGTCTTTCTCGGTAGATCTTTTCCTGTTTTCCAGTTCTTACTACGAGATTCTTCCATAATTAACGCGAGAAAATGAGATAATAAACTTCGAGCCTGAGTCGTTACAAAAACTGAATTTCAACTAATCGTGTACTAAACAGATGATGAGAAAAGCTTCTGAATTAATATTCTAAACAAACCGTGACTGTTTATAGTGAAATAATGAAAACTTGCGTCGGAAAAGTATTACCGACAGTGTTTGTAAGAAAATATCATCAGGAATATGTTCTCAAACGCATAAAAGAATTTGTTGATAAAAACACTCATATCGGTGTACAATACTATAATTCAATCAATGGTGAAACCCAATCAATGCGTCTACAAAAGCTTCACAACAGAGCTGCTCGCATTATAGCAAGCGTGCCTAACGATATATAGCCTGCGAAGCAGTCGCTTTATTTTTGAGTGGTTATTATATTAGATAAAATAATCGGGCGGATAAAATAAGCGGGCGGAAAAATAAGCGGGCGGAGGTTTATCCGCCCCCTAATTTTTTCCGCCCGACTATTTTATCGCCCATTTATATAATAACCACTCAAAAATAAAGCGACTACTTCGCAGGCTAAACGATAAATAGATATCATGTCATGAATTTATTAGGATGCATGGAAACCACTCAAAACGCAAAGAGTGAAAGCCAAAAGCAAAGCGAAAATTATGTTTAAAATACTTATTAATAACATGGGCCAATGGTTTGATGGGTATCATGGGGTCGTTTCCCAAGTGCTAGTGTAGATGGTCGTAAACGATCCGAGAATGCTAGCTAGTGTGGACGGAAATATTTGTATCCGTTTTCGAAATATCAAAACGGAGAGATACAAAAACGGTTAGTGTGCACGTAGCCTCGTAACTTTAAATCTAAAATTCAACAGCAAACGGCTAAGGTGTCAACAAATATCTGTTTATTATGCTTAGACTATTAAATGCAACTGCACAATACAAACAAGTGGATTGAACAAACTAAAATGTTTTCAACGGATCCACAGCAAGATATTAGACCATAACAGGTGGCCTGCAGTCTAATCTATAATCTGAACAAAATTTACAAAGGAAGACATATTATACATTCTGTATAGCAATTACTCACCAAGTAAAATATTCTAAACAGTGATCACATCAATAACGTTGTGGTGTTTGAAGTTGAAGCCAGCGAGTATCGACTGAAGAATATGAGCAATTGTTTGCTTCAATGTGTAGGAAGCAGTGACCTTAAGTAATACGACCCCACTTACCCTTAGGGTATTAAAATATACCAACACTGCTGTAACTGATATCTTCCGGAAATCTTGAAATCAGGGTTGAAATCAGTAGAAATCAAGAAATCAGCTCAGAAATCACGCTTTGGACGGTTGTGGTGGACCGCTCGTACCACATATAACATATTTGGCATGGGTTTTCCGCTCTGTGTGTTTTTCATCTGCAAACGTGGGTAAATGTGATCCAAAGTTTTCGAGAATAACCATGTGTTCTCATTAAATGGATTAAAACGTAATCGCCAAGCATCACTCCACTCCTGTAGGCAATCAAGATCTTCTTGCAGATCATCTTGACAATCACCAATGTGGCTGATGGCTTTGCAACATTTTGAATCGTCAGCAAAAGTAACATAGTGCTGTCGACAAGCCTAGGAATTTCGTTCACGTGTACCAAGAATAATATTGGCCCCAAGATGCTTCCTTGGGGTACCACGGATGTAACAGGCACGCTGGTAGAGGTATAGCTCTGAACAATACATTGTTGACTTCTATTGGACAGATAATTTCCGAACCACTTTCGTAGACCGTCGCCTATACCGTATCTCGCTAGCTTGAGTAGAAGTCGACGATGACATACACTGTCGTTGAAGGCTTTAGCTATATCTAAATAGACAATGTCAGACTGCATACCGTTGTCCAAATTTTGGGCAACTTCATGGTAAAAGGACAAAAGTTGAGTCACAGTAGACCGGCCGTTGAGAAACCCATGTTGACTGTTATCAAATAACAAGCTGAGATACTCCTTCATATAATTGTAAATACAACATTCAAGAGCTTTTGATATTTATACACATAGCAGGGATATCAGACGATAATTCTCAACAACATTCTTGCCTCCCTTCTTGTACACAGGTAGTATAAAAGACGTTTTCCAGTCCTGTGGTAGTCTTCCGGTGGTCAAAGACAAATTAAAGAGATGGCAGATGGATGGGCTCTCTACAACATTTATGTAGCACTAGTGTAGGAATGCCGCCAGGACCAGGCGCTTTATGTTGGTCAAGATTAGATATAAGACTTCACAAACTTCCTGTCGAATAAGGTTGGTAAGGTCAAAGGTGATACACCACACTCAGTGGCGTTGGACTCGAGAGACACATCATCGTCGTGGGTAAACATGGAGTAAAATAATTTATTAAAAACTTCAGCCTTGTCTTTAGCAGATGTGTAGGTTGTACCGTTGTACGTAACACTCGTGGGAATCGAATTACTTAGTAGTCTTATAACGAAAATAACTCCAAAATTTCTTTGGATTTTCTTTAATAACTTCCCCAAGAGACTCAGTGTTTTCTTTAAACTTTTGGTCTATTAATAGTTTTGACGAAGGTTTCTGTACTTGTTAAGGATAACGACACTGTTGCATTTCTTTGCTCCAGGTTTGATTGCTTGAATAAATGCCATACAAACACTAAATGTGAAGTTTCAGTAACAGTCTCTTGCAAACGATCCCCTGTCACCTATGATTACCAGCTTGGTAATCATTTGTTATCTAATGTTGAATTTCAAAAAAGATCTAGGAGTTACTGTAACAACGGATCTTAAATGGAATGTCCACACAAATAATGTTGTTTCCAAGGGCTACAAAATGCTTGGTTTTCTCCGTAGACATACTTGCAAGAGCTTTGATACGAGAAAACTACTCTACTTGACATTTGTAAGATCCCATGTTGGTTATGCAAGTGAAGCCCCGCATAACTGGTCTGATAAAGATCGAGAGTCTCCAGCGCTCAGCAACCAAATACATCCTTAGCTATTCTGAACGCTTAATAACATTGAATTTGTTACCCATATCGTATTGGCACGAGTGTAGGGATCTGGTATTCTACTTTAAATGTTGTGGAGGCTTATACTCATTCCCCATAAACGACTATGTAATACCTAGGAACGTTACAAAATCCACTCGAAACAGCTCACCAATGGACGTTGTGGTTCCTAAATGTCGCACGAAACAGTTCCAATCAAGCTACTTCAGTCGAATTACGAAGCTATGGAACAATCTTGCTGACACCACACATTCTGTTATAGTATGCCCAACAAATTTAGAACTTTACTTGTTGATGAATATTTTTCTGCGTTAAATAACATCTTTACTGCAGACAATGTAATTACGTGGAGATCAATGACAATATGCCCTAAATGCTGCGTATATACTGGCATTTCTACATTCCACGTCTGTTACTATTAACAGTCAAATTTAATTTTTAGTTTTTTTAAATGTACTTAATTAATGTTTTTTCAATATGTATTCGCTTATATTATGATTTAAGGGCGCACTTAAGTTGGAGCCAGGCTCTGTTGTGCTAACCCGCACCATTCTGTTTGTGTAATCTTTCTTTTTGGTGGAAGCAATGAAAATAAATAAATAAATAAATAAATTTGAAATCGGAATGTTGTGAAAATTATGAATATCGTCAAAAAAAAGCAAAAAGGTCACAATTTCGTTCCCACAGTCCCACTATTCAAGCCTTCACTAGTATTTTCATTATGATTTCTGATTACGAAATCATCTTATTTCTAGTTGATTTCAGTGATTTCGTGATTTCTGAACCTGATTTCTGAGTTGAGTGTACGAGATTTCTTCCGTGCACGTGACGGACTCCTCGATGTGGTATTTATATATGCGAAGGTGGAATAACCTCTGGCATCGTAGGATCATTAATTAAAAATAGGTACGCTATAGCGTACATGCGTCTACTGGGATTGTAAGTTTGAGGACACAGATGCTGAATGCGGATAAAAAGGATGAAAAATGAAATGCAACAATTTTATTTGGAATATTACAAAACAACATATGTTTCTTAATTAGACTGAATACATCAGTATATAACCCATTTTCATAGACATTAACATTGCACGTTTAGACGGCATCATATTACATACTTCACGTATTTCGACAATAAGCAATATCTCGACAATTTCGCATATTTTTGGTTCGTTATTTGGAAGACAGATATTCACTTTGCTATTTATTATTATTATAGTGAAAATAGCTAATTAAATATATACCCAAACGACAAAGGTCGACCACTTTGACCTTGACATGACATGATACACGCTATCGAATTATTGTTTATCATGATGTTCATAGTATTTTTCTTATAAAATTTGTACAAAGTAAAGCTGTAATTTTGTACTAGTCTGACGCTCGTACCATTTGAGTTGAATATGAGTTATATTTGAACTTGTGCTTGACATAAATATAATGCATTTATCGTTGGAGCAATTTCAATTATATCCATTTCATATTGGTATTAAAGTACATAAGGCTAAGACGTTAAACAGCCGGTAAAGAGCTAAGCCGAAGGCACAACAGCACTCATCGCTATATTTCGTAAGAAAACAAATGAAAATGTAGTCTTAATCAAGTTTAATTGAAACAGAAGGACTTGCTCGATTTAATATAATATTTACAAGTGCTCGTATACATATTATTCAGTTTTATCGGCGACGAAAACAATCAATGTGCAGCAGCTTTTAAATATAAGCAACTATGCTAATATTCGTCAACTAAATTCAAATTGAAGTGTCTTTACTATTGCCGGTTTGGGCAGCCTGATGCACATACTGTTTAATACACGCTTGATTATACTTCTATACAAATCTGAGTGCCTTCTCTATATATTCTTTTATTATGAAAAAAATAATGAAAAATCGTATTTAAACACACGTAAATATTGAAAATATCATGAAAAAAAACATTTCCCAACCAATCAAAATTTCTATACTATTTATTATTACTATTTACAGTTTTTTTTGTTCTATTATTATAATTGTTTTTGTTTATTAAAAAATAAACAGCTTGGAAATTGGGAAATATGAAATATTTTTTTCTCGTGTTGAAGATTATCGCTCACTCGTTGTTCGCGCTCTACGCGTTCTGCTGTTTTATATCAACTTAAATACTCCATTTCTCCCCATTTCCAACCATATTCTCTCTATATATTCAATTGACGAGCTCCACAGTTTTAGAGACAGAGTATACAAAATAAGCCAGCCCACTTACCGCTACGTTTATACACGACAATTATCCATATTTGGAATTTCGATCCATATTTGGTGTGTTCGCATTTCGCAACGCCTGTTCGTCGCTTTCTTTGCTCGATTCCTTGAACCCTTGATCGACCTAGTTATGTTTTGAATTTTTAAATTCCACACATCAAGTTTTGAAGTAAACTGGACTTGCTTTGAATTTAGGTTATGTTACTTTATATTTTATGTCGTATTTGCAGTGTCTTTATTATTTACGATTGCTAACACGTCGATGACATAGCGGCTACTGGTTCCCAGTAGACGCAAAAAGGTATAAGCTACACTCACAAATAACAAGATCGTGTGTGTAACAATCAGTTTTAGGTATTTCTATTCACTTCTTATATATATTCTTTATATTTCATTAATATATAAAGGAACTAAGGAGACGATATATTAAAGTGGAATAGGCGAACCATTATCTTATTAAGAAATATAATTGAAAATAATACTAATGCACTCATGTTGCTCAGGATTAAGTCTCATATCAAGAGCCTATATATATATGCAGGGACGCCGGAACGACAAGAGGGCAAGGGAGGAGGACAGAGTTTCATCGAAGGGCATTTTTTAATTGATATATTCTAAGGGGCATTTGCGAAACATCAGGAGTTGGACGTTGCCATAATCACGTTCCTGATTTTGTAGAAAAATAGGGGGTCTGAGGGTCCTCCCCCAGAAGATTTTAGTATTTCGGAAGCTGGATGTCTGCATTTCTAGCATTTTCTGAAGCGAATTCACAAAAGAATTGCGCCAATTGGCAATTGGCGCGATTGCAAAATTACTGTTGTTGAACGTGCAATTTGATGTATCGGCAATTTAGGCTCGTGTCAATTAAGTTATTTAAAGTAATTATACTCTTTACATAGCCTCTCCTGCCCCCCTCCCCCCCCCCCGTTCCAGCGCCCTGCATATAATAAGCAACATGCTCCAACTATTTCAGTGAAAAATCATAAAATAAAGAGAGATGTTGGTGCAGTGTATGTATGTAAACTGTGCATCGGTTTTCTACACCATTCTGTATAATATAAACCTAAAATATCAATATATGAATCAATCAATATTCTCTCCGTAAGACTATAGGATTTGAATTTTGAAGATCGTGAATGAGATAAAGATCAACTAAAATATATTTCATTCAGATATGTTAAAAATAACAATGTCAATGACATTATGACAACTATGCCCGCAGTCAATCTCTTGACTCATAGAGTGCCCACCGCGCCTCACCACTTCTCTAATAACTCACTTCTCTAAGGTGGACTTTACCGATTATCATGAAAATCAGTACGGTTTAGAGCGATCTATAGTATAGTTGTATATAGGAGACAAAGAGGATGTTTTCATGCACACATGTTATCTTACCATTATAAATGTGGTAACCGTTTAGACGTTTAGTTAAAAATGTTGGTTTTGAAACGAATGCTATTGAATATGATATTGATAAAATCTTATATTTACAATAATAAAACAACGTTTTAAACGATCATATTGTCATTTTTCAATTTCAAAATATATTTTATTCAATTACGTTTAAAATCGAAATGCTGTTGTTCACTATAAAATTTTATCCCTGTCATTTGTGTCAAAAATCGATTGCAAAATGTTCAAGTGCCAAAGTAGTATCGTTTCCTACTTGTTCAAGTGTAGACATTCGTAAAAGAATTGAAAAATTTGAATTTTGAAATGCCCGGGATGTGACTGCAGTACAATATTGGAGCCGTAAGCCATTAGACTGACAAAATGCGGTGACTATAAAAGGCGGAATGACTCTGCGGAATGGCATGCGGAATGAGTTGCGGAATGAAAAATTACATCAAGTACAGTGTAAATAAACCGCTTTTTCTAATAACGCGGGCTCAATATTGTATCACAGAATAGAGGATTGTATGTTCAAATACTAGAAATACATGCTTGCAGTAACCCCTCGCCCCAGCTGAACATTGTCAGACACTACATTCCAAAACACTACTATTACTAAGCTTTTTCATCACAAAATCTGCTATGGAAAGGTTGTAGGCGAGTCGGATATCTGCGTTCAAAACAAAATTTTGGCTTAGAAAACAGAATTGGATACCTGACGCACTCAAAGCCTATCGCCATATGAAATGGTTTCTTGACGTAATCACTGTGTTTTCCTTCATTTTAAATGTGCCATTAAATTTTTGATCATTACTGTAATAGTTTGGAAAGAAGAGTGGAAGGAACAATGATATTTTGGGAAATTTATTTTGGGTTAAGAATTTTTGAAAGAATAAAAAATGGAAATTTTGTTTCATGAAGAGGAAGCACAGTAGCCATGGCAACACGATTAATATAAATTTCTTTTCTGGAGGGTTTGGTGGAAAACGCGGACTGCGGACTTTCCATGTCTTCTAGTGATAGATTTGCAAACAACGACAACGATTCGTTCACTTCATTTCTAATTCGTTTTCTCTCTCGGATGTTTTGGAAAGAGGATTTACTTGACATTGTTTAATTAAAGCTATAATTTGTCTGCTGCTTATACAATGTAGATGTGTTATACTAAATTTCAAGCTGTGTTCATTTATTATATCTGTTGGCGTGTTGCAATGTATAATCACAGGAAATACCATGTCCGTTGTTAAAAATTGAAAACAAGCAATAATCTGAAAACTTTTATTCAAGATATTAGGTCGGTTTAGACTCATCCGTTATCGTGTGAATGTAGTCCGTTGGTCTGTCTGTGACGTAGTCTTCAACGTTTGCAGTCTCACTGAAAAGTCAAAAACTCGTCTTCCTTTAAGGCCATGTTCTTCTGGGCAATTTTTGCTGCAACTTGCAACGCAATTTCTGCACAAAGCAATGTTATGTAGAAATGTACGTACGCGCAGAAAAACAGTGAACATATTATCATATTATCATTCTTATTCATGTGCTTCTTGCTTTCTGGGCATGTTTTATGTTTAGCATGAAAAATATCGGCAAAGTAAAACGAGATCCATGCTCACATTCTCTCGGTGAATATACTTTTTCACCTAACATCGTTTTGTGTCCGAAATAGCGTTGCAAATTGCAGCAAAAATTTACCCGTGTAACATGGCCTTTACTTCATAATTTGAATTTCCGCTTTTATCGTGAAACGGATTTTATAATATTTATCCTACTCCGATATATAACATTTTGTAAAATCAATGTACGAGCTTACTCAGAAAACAATTCACAAAATGCGGGCGGGAGGAATTTAAAGGCGAGCGGGTGGGAGGCGAGAAAATTGGGAGAGGATATATTCCAGACAGACTTGGAGCAAGTCTGATAAGAGCCTTGGTCTAGATCGGACCTCTACTCATGGTCTTAAAATAATTGAGGAGAAAGTGCTACCTTTACATTGACATCAGTAAATGGTTAGACTTTCGCGTCTTCTCGGATAAGGACGTTAAAATCGTAGGTACCTCGGATCCCCTATCAATTGGGCAATAGCCTGTTGGGAAATCCGCTCACCAATGAGTGAGAAACTCAATAAACTCAAACTCAACTCAGCCCCTCTGTCCGCCACTGTCTGGTGGGAAGTCAAGCCACCTGAGTAGGGTGATTTATTCGTTAATTATGACCCTTTTTTATTCCGCCCTTGAACTATTTTCTCCTTGTAACTACAGTGATTGATTGAGTCCAATATTACGAGTGTAGCGGACTAATATATAGTCTCTGTCAAGGTTATAGATTTTGAATTATACAACACAAAACTAAGTCAAATCGGCAAAAATGTTAAACGTCCATCCCAATCATGTGGGATGAAGGACGTTTCATAGACAATCACACTAGATCCCTCCGGGGTCATTACCTCCGGTCCCGTTAAAGACCCAAAGACCTTAGTATACCACTATAGGGCTGGTCTCATATATAATGCTTGTTTGATTTAGGTTTCAGGTATTTCGTAAGGTGCTTGATGCAGAATTGAAGAACATTCACAGGAGCAATGGCGCTGGCTATGGACAGAAACAAAGCAATGTTGAAAGAGAAGCAATAACTGCGGAAGAGGAGAAACAAATGTGGTCGGCCGGAGTTCTGGGTGAGAGCAGTCCAGAAATATTAAAGTAATTTAAGTAATGCAACTGTTCACGTCAATTTTAATTTGACTAAGTAATGCTTGTAAAGGTTTTGCGAATAAATGTTGAGTGTTTGTTGTTGTTGTTGTGGCTGTATTTCAGTAGAACTGATTTTCAAGTTATTGTATTATTATTTACATTTCTAGATACTGTATTTAGAACTGTTGTTCTAATTACAGCAAAAGATGAAATCGTAATGCACTGCGGACTTCCTCTTATATCCAAATACACCACATGACCGATTTGACGTAATTTGACTGGTCCGAGACGTCATGAATATTTAATGAGTTTGAGAAGTAATATTTCTTATCCGAGGGGCTGTGTTAGAAGTGGGGTTCTCAATACGAGTCATTAGTTCCAAACCGAGGCGCATCCGAGGTGAGGAACTAATACTAATTCTCTTCAACTTGGTGCTTAATTCTAATCTTCAACTCAGTACATTTATATATATATGAATCGTTAACTTTTATAACTTTTTAACTTGTAAATAGTATAGCTACTTTTACCAATTTGTAATTTCAAGTTTTTCAGGTTGCTGGTTATGCCATGTACCTGCCATTTGGAAATTTTAATAAATCAATCAATCAATCAATCAACTAATGACTCGTATTGAGAACCCCACTTCTAACACAGCCCCTCGGATAAAAAATATTACATCTCAACAATGTGATCCCGTGTTAGTAGCATCATCTTCAGTAGTTCAGTTAATCCTAATTTTAATTTCACCTTCGTTTTGAATATTTGAGATTTTCTTATACGAACCAACAATCATGTACTCAGTTTTTTTCAATATTGAGTGTTAATTTATTCGCTGTTAACCTGCAGTCGTGAACATTTTCAAGTTCAATATTTAATTTCACTTCAATATCACTTGCAGTTTCTCCAGTAATCGATAAATTGGTATCATCAGCATACATAGCTGGTTTTGATGTTTTTAAACAATTAGGCAAATCATTTATGTAAATTTAAAATAGGAGGGGACCCATGTTAGACCCTTGTAGAACACCACACGAAATATGTTTTAAAGATGATGTAGTATTATTAACTCTACACACTTGAGTTCTTCCATGTAAGTAGGAAGAAAACCATGCTAACGCACTATTTTTGATTTCGTATAATTCAAGTTTCTTGATAAGGATCTGGTGATCAACCGTATCAAATGCTTTTTGAGATCGAGGAAAAGAACCCCGTTAAAAAGGCCAGCATCCATGTTTACTAACCAAGAATTGGTTGTAGAGAGTAAAGAGATGTAGTTGAATGGCCTTCTCTATAATCAGACTGAAATTGTGTAAGAATCTGGTTTTCTTTGAAATAGCAATTGAGTTGACCACAGACTAATTTCTCAAATATTTTCGCAACGACTGATAATACAGATATTGCATGGGCGATAATTACCACACTCTTGTTTATCCCCCGATTTATAAATTTAAAATTTTTACTTGTATTTTATCTTGTCCACTCGATTTAGAGACTTTAAGCTTACTCAAAACATTTTCAACTTCACCAGTGGAAACCGATTTGAACTCAAAAACAGCACTAACCGGCCGCTCAAGATATTCTTCAAATCCTTTATTACTTGGTGGAATCCTGCTGGATAATTCTGTACCAATTTTTGAAAAGTAATCGTTAAAAGTTTCAGTAATATCTTCCTTATTCGTACATATCAGTTTGGTCATTTGATTTGACCGCAGCTACATTTGTTGTTTTAGAGGTTTTACCAATGAGTTGATTTATATTTCTCCACGTTTCTTTAGAGTTATTTTTCGAATTACTAATTGCCTCTTGAAAATAGCTTGCTTTCGTATTTTTAATCAATCTATTGACATCGTTCCTAGCTGTTTTGTAGGCCTCATGAAAACGAGAATATTTAGTTTTAACTGCTTTCTTCTTTAACGTATCTCGATAGTTCATTAACTTTATTATCTCTCCGTTCATCCAGGGGGTATATTTACTTTTAACTTTTTTTAGCCTAATAGGAGCATGTAAATCGGAAACCTCATTGAACCTGTCCTTAAACTGTTTCCAAAGCGCATTTGGATCATCAGTGCTCCAATTACAATTCAGTCGAGAGTGCGATAGAAAGATCCTTTTTGAATTTTAATGTTTTGTAATGTTTGAAATTCCTTGATTCTACAATTTTTGGTGACGTTTTGCAAAATGATATCTTTCTGCAGCCATAAATGAGGCTATGGTCACTGACACCAGGCCCAAATGCACCACCCCAGAATTAATAATATTTTCTGGCTTATTAGTAAAGAACAGGGTGAGGAGGAAAATATTTTTTAAAACGTCTTCAAAGTTAAAATACTTATATTATTTTAATATATAAATCATCTCAAGCAACCAATTTCTACTACAATACTTTACGGCCACTTTGCCCGCGCGGCGAAGCGAACTCCAATTACTTGTCTTGTGTAAGAGTCCGCTCCTTGTGCTCATTCGCGCGTTTACGAGAGTCCACAGAAGCAAGGTCGCATCGCCCGCGCGGACAAAAATGGCCTATTTTTAACACAATTGATACCTAATCAGTGAAACAAAATATATAAACCTTATTAACACCCCAATGATATAATACGGAAATGCAGCTATGTATAACTACGACGTAAAATTATTTGATTGCAACTTGGTTTTCATAAGCCTGAGGATGGCTGGCCATTTCTTGATCGTCTTTAGATTTAGCAGCAAGGACTTCACGTGTTGTTGTTTCCTTTGTTTCAGGGATCAATACATAACATGTGACTCCACATAATAAACACAGGAAACCCAGGATAGCATAAGGAACGTAACGATTGACACGTTGCTAGAATAAGAAGAAAATTGGGATATATTTATTTTCACTTGCAAAAATTGATTTTGAGCCAATTATACCCCATGGTGACCTCAAAATATGTTAGTATATATTCAATCTATATCATATACACCTTTTATAATGAACAGATGCCCCAGAATGACATTTATGTGCCAAAGCAAGCTGACGATAAGAAAGCTAGTGGAAATACGACGTTGGTGGGCCGGCGGATTAAACACTGGAATTGAAAGTGTATGGAAACTAATCTAATAGTTCTATTATGGATTAACTTCACTAAGCGTTACAGTGCAGCAGTGTTGACTCTTATTGGAAGAAGAATTCAAAATCACTCTCTTATTTATTTATTTATTTATTTATTTATTTATTTATTTATTTATTTATTTATTTATTTATTTATTTATTTATTTATTTATTTATTTATTTATTTATTTATTTATTTATTTATTTATTTATTTATTTATTTATTTATTTATTTATTTATTTATTTATTTGTTTATTTATTTATTTATTTATTTATTTTATTTATTTATTTATTTATTTATTTATTTATTTATTTATTTATTTATTTATTTATTTATTTATTTAT
Source organism: Trachythela sp. YZ-2020 (assembly GCA_016169945.1). Taxonomy (NCBI): domain Eukaryota; kingdom Metazoa; phylum Cnidaria; class Anthozoa; order Malacalcyonacea; family Clavulariidae; genus Trachythela; species Trachythela sp. YZ-2020. The sequence goes on along the minus strand of JADLSH010000236.1, from coordinate 588,199 downwards.
TTATTTATTTATTTATTTATTTATTTATTTATTTATTTATTTATTTATTTATTTATTTATTTATTTATTTATTTATTTATTTATTTATTTATTTATTTATTTATTTATTTATTTATTTATTTGTTTATTGTTTATTTATTGTTTATTTATTTATTTATTTATTTATTTATTTATTTGTTTATTTATTTATTTATTTATTTATTTATTTATTTATTTATTTATTTATTTATTTATTTATTTATTTATTTTATTTATTTATTTATTTATTTATTTATTTATTTATTTATTTATTTATTTATTTATTTATTTATTTATTTATTTATTTATTTATTTGTTTATTTATTTATTTATTTATTTATTTATTTATTTATTTATTTATTTATTTATTTGTTTATTTATTTATTTATTTATTTTGTTATTTATTTATTATTGTTATTTATTTATTTATTTATTTATTTATTTGTTTATTTGTTTATTTATTTATTTATCATTATTTATTTATTTATTTATTTATTTATTTATTTATTTATTTATTTATTTATTTGATGACTATTTATTTATTTATTTTTGTTATTTATTTATTTATTTATTTATTTATTTATTTATTTATTTATTTATTTATTTATTTTATTTATTTATTTATTTATTTATTTATTTATTTGGTTTATTTATTTATTTATTTATTTATTTATTTATTTATTTCTACCAATTGCTACAATTAGTGCTTACATGGCTGATACCACTTTAGGGTAGTCTACCTTATTAGCCAATTTAGCTTTATAAGCAATGAAGGATCCTATCACGACGACACGCAGAGACGTTTCCTTGTCTTGATATTCTACATCTACATAAAGCATGTGCATAAACACTGATGAAGAGATAAAGACAGAAGAGATAAGATATGGGAAAGGGAAGATGGAAGATATGGATTAGATTGGGACATATGGTCTCCAGTTTTCTCAGGACGTGTCTGCAAATCTCAACACCTGGCTAAAATTATCTTAGACGTGGACACGTGGCCGGATAGGGTGAAAATTATATAAAATAATCAAGACTTTCTAAATACTTCTAATTATTAACAAGACTCCACTGGTAAATTTAATTTAGTTAGTTTGTTAAAGCATCTATTTATTCACGATAAAATTACAGCATTGCTGATGTGGTCGTGACTTAATATATACTATTTACTATTTACTAATATCTAATAATTAATAAATCTAAAAATTATGTTACAAATAAAATTAAATCGATCCTTAAAATTATTACCAATTAACAGTTTTTATGAGTTTCTTAAAAACTCTGAATGTTTGTTACTGCCCTCGTGTCATTATTCAAAGAGTTCCAAAGAGCTGACTTCTTTAAATAGTCGGAACGCAGTTTAGGCAGCAAAACAGAATCAATGGTTGTTGTGTCAAATCAATGGTTGTTGCGTTTTATGAACACTCGCACGGAGCTAATTTAAGACTATTAAACGATTTTCCAATTTTAACATTTTGTCTCGCGCGAAGAAATTCACATTTTGAAAAAACACAGTGGTAGAGTCATATACCTCACAGTTGTTGGAAATACTTCAGCTCCTTGGACATAGATAGCGCAAAACGAAACAACAATTGATCCTTTTGCAAACATAGCAGTTATTATCCTACCAGCTGAGAAACCTAAAAGAAAAGATGAATGAGTCTGCAGTGATGCAATGAAATTTCTCGACCAGAAAAGAGGGAGAATAATAGCGAAGGGTGCATGAACGAGTACATTTAAATAAACAATGGATGATATATCTATCCTATATATAAACAATTTATCTTTTGAACTATTTATAATTACTGACCACGAGTTTATGAAAAAATTCCACGTTTTCTTACTTGCCAAAGCGTTTAATCCGTAAGCCCGGATCTTCGTTTGTGTAATTAATTTCTCAAAAAGGATGCGTGAATTGAAATCTTGTCTTCTACTGATTATTATCGCCATGCAAACATATAAAGGACTCGTTACGAGGTTCTAAAGCAGTAAAGTAGGTTCCTTACATGCAGTGCTTACAGAGCTTTCGTCTTTACAAAAACGCCTTGCTACTTACTCATGACGTCACGTTACCTGTGTTTGTTCTGTCAGCAGGAATTGAGACAGTAATCAAAGTGGAAACGGCAGCAATAAGCAAACCAAGAATTATGGTCTTCTTACGACCAATTCTATAAAGCGAAAAAAACACATTTTAAACGTAGAACAGCCGTGACTGCATCGTAGAGAAGAGGAGGCTTAAGCAAACTAGGTCAATGCTGCAACATCAATTAGTATGAATTAATGAATTTGTAGCACAGAATGAATTTGTGTGAAGACGGATAACACAAACACGGGCCTAAGTCTAAGATGATAATTCTTCATATCATGAACACCGAGTTCAATAATTGTTTTATTGTTTTTTTGTTATATATTCTTGCTGTTGTTGTTGTGTTTTGTTTTGTTTTGTTTTGTGTTTTTTCTGCATGGGGGGTTTCTTGTTTTTCTTTCTTTGTTCAGTTAGATAATATTTACGTTATTTTTATATATAGCAGTAAATCTATTCTACATTTTAATATATACATAATTATATATGTTAATTAGTTAAATCCTCCTAGTATAGTTTAATACTGTTTTAGGAGTAATTCATTAAAGCACTAAAGCATTAAAGCATTTATTATTAATTTAAAAGATATAAAAGACATCCGCATCTTTGGGTTAAATTTTTCAAAATAATGACGAGGGTCAGGAAATGTGTGCTCTTTTCTTTCAAATATACTTATGAAATACGAAATTTTTCAGAGCCTTTCGTCGCTGTTTTCGTTTTTTGGTCCAATTTCCATATTAACCACCTGAATTAATACAAACTTAATTCTAACTCTAATTGCTACCGAGCGCCAACGAGGCAGCACATATTCTTGACGCTTTAGCTTTTCACCGAGCTATGTAAATGCGAATTAGAACGAATTTGAAACATGTGCATGTCCTGCCATGCTGTCGAGTTGTCGTACATGCTGTCTGTTGACCAGATTATGACGTACATAATGTAGTTTTTGTTGGTTGGAATGTCTTTCGCTAATTCCAATTAGCAAACGTATTTATAATAAATGGATATCCACTCCAATTAGCAAATTCATATTAGCAAACCGGGAAAATAGACGAACGGCGCGTGTAATGTTTTCACCCGGCCTGGACCAAATTGTATTCTTTAAAAAGTAATATGTGCATAAAATATCTGTCTTTTAAACGTTCATCAAGGTCACGAACGGTCATTTCACGAAATAGACCCATTGACTATGAATAGGTCAGTGACAATGTGTGCCCAGTTTTTCTCGATCTATACGTTGGATCGTCGAGTTGATATCACAATTTCACCTAAGGCTGTTAGCCAATCATAAACCAAGAATTCTTTAAATAAATAATATAATAACATATTAACACAATTAAATCCATTTTAGAGCAATTTTGTGAAAATGTTTCGTCCCCTAAATTCAACACGAACTTTTATCGATTTTCTAGAGGTAGAGGATATTTACTATTTCTTAAAATAAATATAAATATAAAATGAATTACTAGATTCACTCTCCTCCGCAGACGCTTAAATTGATAAATTCTTCATTATGATGGGCAATAGTGGTGACATAGAGATAAAAGTGGTGACATAGAGATAGTAGTGGTAATGTTAGAATAGTGCATGGAGGACATTTAATGGTGTGTGACGGGAAGGGGGCAGGCAAGGATAACTACGATAATTACGTCATTTGATTGACTAATAATTACGTAATAAAGCCAATAATTGTGAAATAAGGCTTTGCGGGGGAGAGTGAACTTGTCTAGTTACTTTTTTATTGCCACAATTGTCAATGCATTTGCAGGAATTCCAATGATACTGACGAGAAAGAAGCTGAGATAGATATTGCCACCCAAATATACAACATTATACGAAACTGCATAAAAGATCAAGGCTACTGTAAACCTACAAAAAAGAGACAATTCATGTTCAACAAATATCAAATAGATTCGATTCCATTAATTTCCATGCGTTTGTGCTGTAATAGGTTGCAAAATGCGTTACAACCTAAAGTGCCTGCAAGGTAGGGAATGTAGTGGTATAAACAATGTCAATGGGGAAAGGTAAGAACTGAATTGTTGAGTAGTTCGTGAAGAGTCAGAAACAGAAAGATAATTGTCTTTACCATGAAAACCAGGTTGCTAAAGTGATTAAAGTAATTGATTTGTTATAAAATAGATCTCTAAAATCAGCTTTTTCATCGTCAGCTTGCTTCGGCACATCAATGTCATCCTGGGGCATCTGTTTTTTATTCCTGCTTGCTATTCTCTCCAGGACTGCTCGAGCTTCGTCATGTTTCCCATGAACCAACAGGTACCGCGGTGTTTCAGGAATAAACCTATATTGTAAAGGAAATATTATATGATCGAATATTTATAACGATGCCAGGTAACATAAGAAACACAAGATTTATAAAACATAACTGACCTATTTGGATAAAGAGGTAGTTAAAACCTTAACTGTAATTAGTTAACAAGATGATTTAACTATGTGTTGAACTAACAATTTGTCTACAAAACGTAGTGTATAAAAGGCTCACCAAATGAAAATCATGACAGGAATTCCCAACGTTGCGCCAAGAACCAACAGATATCTCCATTCACGAATCAAATACGCAAACAGCGCCATTATGGAATAAATAACCGGTCCAGAAAAGAACATAGCAGGTCCAGCTATCCCACGTTGTCTACTGGGGCTGAATTCCACAATAATTATAAAAGCACACATACATGCTCCACCTAAATACAAAGAGATCAGGTAGACTAAATATAAGCCAATCTGTAATGCAAAATCCACTAAGTAAAACTCCTCCGGCAATCCTCGTAATTTCTCCCTTGTATAGAGGGGTCGTGAAGCGGTAAAATGGAAGGTGGGATTTGCCTGTTTTTTCACTGGGAAAATGGAATTTGGATCTCTGGGAATGGAATCTCGCCACGTGACTGTGATTCAGACAATTTTGGCTGGGAATGGAGAGGGTTCCTCCTCCGTCCCTCTCCCCCCTCCCCTCCTCCCGTTCACGATCTTATAACGTTAACGCAGTAAGGCAAATGCGGACTTACCACTTCCAATTCCAGTGATAAAACGACATAACATGAATATCCAGAGTTCTTTTGGCCAAATTATAATCCAAGAAGAGAAAAATACTAGAGAAACTGACAATTGATTAGCTTTCTTACGTCCCAGTTTATCTGACACATACCCCATGATGATATTACCAACAAACCATCCAACCCAGAACAATGAAGACGCGACACTTTGAAGGATGGAATCTTCACACACAAGGTCGTACTAAGAAATCAAAAATAAAAATCACGCATTTTTCATGTTTCATGTTTTCAGCATGTACAATCACGTTATCACGAGCAGAACAACTTGTGAAATAAATCAACTCATATGCAAACTAGTCATAGGCACTCGAGTTGAAATAGAAGAGTCACAACTACTAATTAGTTTGCACATGAATTAGTTCATTTGTGTGGGGTGTAAAAGGGCATACATGAGATGTGACCTTTGATTAGGTCGTAAAGTTCATTAATTATTCATGGCTACATCTTACCTCAGTGACTGTTGATGTATAAGTATCAGTGAATTTCCATTCAGATCTTGGCATATCACATCTTTCTTTGTAATGCTTACTTACTGTACTCACTGCTTCAGTAAGGTTACATATTGTACTATTTTTAACACACTCCCAGTACGGCTCACCAGCTATAAACGTAATGACCATCACGTGAAAAGCAACCATGGACATGTAAATATATGTCATGCACAACAACACTATCGTTTGAAAGCGACCGTGGCCACCAATTCTCTCCAACATTTCATCTATAGTCAGTGACATTCTAAGAATAGAAAGTCGATATGTTAAAGCAACTATAAAGCAACGTTGTTAACCTCACCCTGTTTCAAAGGTGCTCATTAGCTACTTTGGTGTTTGGGCTATCCAGACAAAATTTGAGACCATGTTCTACGACCCAATTCGTAAATCCCACTATACATCCAAATAACGCGTTCGGCGTTGGGCTACAATTGCAGTTGAATCATACATGTAGCTGAGACTGGGAGAATTAAAATATGCATATCCAAGCCAATTCAGCTGTTCAATCACCATTTCTGTGTCCAGATATAGTCACAAAAGCACTGTCATTAAACAATATTAATAGTAGTATATTTTTCTACTGTGTAAAGTAAAATAGAAAAGAAGGTTTAGGTGGATGGATATTTCGAGTGAAATATTATATACAATATTTTAGACCTGAACGGGAACGGCTGCGAAAAATGCAAGTCTAAGTCCTCCGACAGGAATTGAATCTGCGGCCGTGCGATTCCGGTGCAGCGCTCTGACCACTGAGCTACAGAGTCCAGTTGCCAAGCGTTAACCACAAGTTCATGTATATATAGATGCGGGTACTGCGGATTGTGATAAGGTAAATTACAAGATGTTAACATCTTGTAAAATAGAAAAGGCCGCACTTAGGAGAATATTTTTGTAATTTGAAGCGATTAAACCATGCGGCGAAAACTCATTGTTCTTCGATCAACTTTTTGCATATTCAAATCACATTCCAGCTGATTATAATTTGAATATTGCTGAGTGATATGATATTTTTTAATAAGAGAGAGAAAAGGAGAGGTAATGGAGAGAGTCATAATTAGACCCTAATGACAAAAATAATTCAAAATAAATTATATCTTTCAAAACACATATACAACATAACATATACATTATATATAATATACAAGTTAATAACTATCTAATATCTCATCATGGAAAAAATTCTTGTAATTTACATCTAACAAAAAAAAAAAGAAACGCGCATAGGAGAATTTTTTTTATTTTTGAAGCGATTAAACCATGCGGAAAAACGATGTTCTTCGATCAACTTTTTTTGCATATTCACATTCCACATGAGATTGAACGGTTAGTTTGCTTTGATATGTATATTTTAATTCTTCCAGTCTCAGCTATGTACATGTTATGATTCAACTGCAATTTTGGCCCAACGCAGAACGCGTCATTTGGATGCGCAGTCGAAACTACGAATTCGTCTATCGCCGATCCGCGAGAAAATTTTTCGCTTTCCAGCCTTCGACGAACTTGGTGCAGTTTTAATTTGACAAACTGCCTTGATCTTGATGAACTGCCGAAATCTAATGCCTAACGTCTTTATTAGTTTATTGAGCAACCCAAGGCCAATCCCTACTGTGTCAAATATATTCCCACTGACAATGCGTAATAAGTAATTAATGTACGTAAATCTCACGCAATCAAAAAGTGATACAAAAACCTTACCTTATATAGCTTTTCTTTTCCAGTTACTTAAGCACAATCTATACAACTCATGATCATGGCAAAAAAAATACACAGTGAGTATGTAAATTTTATGGCTTTTCAACGCAAGATTTAGAAATGATATTTGATAGTTTAATTGTCTCACTTTATCTCTGAAGTGTGGGGAGGAGCATATGAATTGTCTCCATGATTTTCTCCATTACGTTTACGTGATCGAGTCCATGATTACATAGATGTCTTTTTCACTTTATTTAATTATTGTTGTACATATATATACACTCAAACATAGCCTTGTAAACTAGCACGTTTTGCTGCTTAGTATGGCTTTTTAATATTCTAATAAAGATTTCTATCTATTTCTATCCAGGGGAGGATTAGTCCACCGGGCTACTGGCGATGCCCCGGTGGGACCCCGCTTTTCTACAATTGAGGGCCCTTGATTTCATACTGTACTAAGACAGACAAAATCTCAAGACAGCCATCACACCTTTGTAACAAAATACCAAAATACAGCATCGTAGTTAACTAGCATATTTCTTTTGTTATATAGTTATTCTTCACTACCATGCAAAATGAACACTAAAATGACCAGGTGTATGCATGTCAGATCGCAATTTCCAAGAGAGAGGATTTCAAGGATTTTCCGGACCCCCCTAGAGTTTCTCTAGCCCCCCTAACCAATGTAATCGTCCGCCGTCACTGCTACATTGTAAAAGTCTTAACAAAATATTACAGTTGTAATGAATAGATATAGGAGAAGCAGACTACCGGGTTTATATCACAGTCAATTTTTTAATTCATAGTAATCGCGTTTCTGTGGACTTGTTTCAATGACGTCACAAAGGGGGCCCTTACGCGTTAACGCCTGATCCCACTGATGGTGCTAATCCGCCCCTGTTTCTATCTATCACCAAAATATTAGGCCACCATGTTGCGTTTATTAAAACTAAATTCTTTAAATTTTCCGATACACCTTTTTCAGCCTTTTCACTGTCAGTGTAACCCTCGACTTGCATTTTTATAAAATTTAATTATTTTTAAAACTCTAATTTTTCTAAAATGTGCGTGGGAGTAAAATGAGTGGTAAGTGAGCTTGAGCTCCTGAGCGCAGTGAATGTAAGAAAATTGAGCTTTACCGTGCGCATCCAAATAATGCGAGTCGACTTGTAGCAAATGTAATGTAACCACTACTGCTTGAAGGGGTGGGCAATTAGATTTTTGATGGAGGGGATGCGTGAATTTTTGGTGCTCGATATTTTTTGTAGTCTTCAGCTGTGTAGGATTTTTGTTTTGAATTTAATCTCTGTATATCCTTGTAGGGTATCGTTTTCCTGAAAACTTTTAGAGTCAAATTGGATATTAATGCAAACTATGCGAGTTCATTATACTGTATACAGTGAATTTGCACTTGCACTGTCAAAAAATATGAGATGTATTTGGTTTGTGCAAAGGGACACAATTTTCGAAGTCAATAAAGCAGGGACGGACTGAACAGAATTTTGAAAGATGTACTATGCCACGCATTTGTAGAGGGGTCCAACGGCATCCCCACGAAAAATTTTCAAATCTACTTCCAAGGAAATGCGATTTCCTGCGTTTTCAGCAACTTTTTATCCCAACTCATACATTCTAATCTGATCTCTGTCATATTCCCACAGATGAATCAGATGGGGAACATGGATGCTAGCTCGATATTTTTGTTAAACAGTTGTTTTGCTCGATATATATGCTTGCTCGATATCTTTTGGGGGGATTTGCGCATCCCCCCCAATCAAAAATCTAATGGTCCATCCCTAACTAGTAACGTTTATAAACAAACAAGACGGCAAAACAATCCCTGCGTTTTCTGTGATAACTGATGCGCAATAATTAAGATTTTGGCAATAAACGGAATGCAGGCATAGCAAACAAAAAAGAAACTGACAACGATTTTAAAGCCAATTTCAGGAGAATACTCTCAGACTTTTATGGAAAAAGGGAACATAATTAATCCATCATATTAGTTTAGATTACGGCATTCTTTAAACTTTAATAAACATAGTTTATTTCTTTTTCAATAATATTCAACATGAAGACTATGATAGCTTTTTAAATCAAAGTTTACAATAAGAGATCAATTGATTGCCACTTGGTTTTCATAAGCCTGAGGATGACTGTCAACTTCTTGATCTTTTTCTGACTTAGAAGCGAGGACTTCACGTGTTGTTGTTTCCTTCGTTTCAGGGATCAATATATGACATGTGATTCCAGATAATAAACACAGGATACCCAGGATAACATAAGGAACATAACGATGGATACGTTGCTAAAAGTACCGGTAGAAGAAAACTTGGATAGACTGAGGTATTTTGAATTCTGATGATCGATTTTAGTGACTGTGAAATGGTCAGAGGTCTCAAATTCGAAATGTTGTCTTAAACATACCCATGCACGGAACTACATGCTCAAATTTCTAAACCCGACAAGCTTTAGGGAAGCATGGGTGGCAGATGCGGTTAGCGCGCTGTCCCTTACCTCTGTGTTAAGCCGGCTATACAGCAGGTCGAGGGCACGGATTTACTCAGGTTGGGCAGGGCGCTGTAAAACACAGCGCCTTTGTGTTTTACAGCGCCCTGGGTTGGGTAACGTCAGTGCGCTTGATAGGCCACATAGCTTGATAAACTCATGTAAGTTGAGATTGGTTGGTTCTCCCTGTGCTTCGAGGGTTTTTCTCCGGGTACTCCTGTTTTCCTCGCTAAAAACTAACCCTTAGGCATTAACCTCTAAATAACCTTCGGAACCTTTGTCAATTGGTGTGCAAAACATGTTAAGGCTTTCCGTCCACCTCAGAGTGGTAAAACACAATAAGCTTTACGCATTACTAGCTGGTAAAAGAATATCTAGTTACCCTTGAACGTTCCGAACATTAAAGTATTAGATATAGAATGCGTACTCCCATCTTTTCTCGGTCAAAAATTACTTTCCATAAAATGGTGTATTTATAAGGGCATTTTTCTATTGTGTTGGTGGTTACAAAAACTGTTGTTGGTTGAATTAACTGGACAGATTAAAATTATGAGTTTCGAATACTTTATATTTTTCTGGTGGGAATGCATTGGCTTCAAAAATTGGAAGTTTAATGTGAGGAAATAACGGAAATTTGTCTAGAGGAACAGAAGTCCCCCAACTGGAGTCCCCATATAAATCACACTTACCAGCCAAATAATGTATAAAGCTATAAAAGATCCTATACGACCACACGCAGAAGACGTTCCCATGGCGATATTTCTACATAAAACATGGAACAAATGATAGCATCGATGAAGAGATAAAAAGTCGAAGATGGGGAAATGGAAGATGAGGTATTGATGTGGACACGTGATCAATGGGAGGGACATATTCCTCAATCTTCCCAGGACATGCTAGCAAATGTTAACTTAACAAAAATCATCTTAGACATGGCTTGAATATCTTAGACGGACTGAGAAATGTTATTTGAAAAGTCAGAGAAGTTCTACATAGTAAGACAACAAGCTTATGATATGAAGTAACTTTGAAAATCTTTGGAAGTCACTCGTCAGCTTCAATTCCAGCCAATTGTTAGCTGTCTGTCAGATACTATGTAAGCTACCGGCTCCAATTTTCTGTTAAATTTCTCAATGTTTCAATATTTGTCGCATATCTGCAGTTAAAATATTTCGTCAGTCAATAATAACGGTAAATGTCAGTTGTCATGTAATGCCATATACCTCACAGTGGTTGGAAATACTTCAGCTCCTTGAACATAGATACCTATGAAAGAAATATAGATTGATCCTTTTGCAACCATGGCAGTGATTATCCTACCAGCTGAGAAACCTAAAAGAAAACATAAATGTTTGTCAAATGAAATTTTCCGACTAAAAATATAGAATAAGAACGAAGGTAAACACCAGACGGCTGACTAGTGTACACTCTAGGCACCTGGTTCAAAGTTCCATCTTGTATAGTCCTGGTTATAAATCAACCATAATCCTGGTTAAAACTTGTTCAGAGATAAATAATATTACCAGGGCATTTAACAAGAAAAATTAACCCAAATAATGATTCTTAATTGAACCCGGAAATTTTAACCAGTGAGAGTGTTTTTAAAGTGCAGAGTCCTTAAATATATTGATATATAGCTTTCCCCACACAAAAGTGTGTACGATGCAACTAATTGCCACTACATATATATTATCATAAATTATCTTGGATACCTGTATTAGTTCTGTCAGCAGGAATTGAAACAGTGATCACAGTGGAAATTGCAGCAATAAGTAAACCAATGATAATCATCTTCTTACGACCAAGTCTATTTGGGGAAAAAGAAGAATCACTTTCTATTTCTAAACGTTATTAATTGTATAGTCAAGAGAGGATTAAGCAAAATAGGACTGGAGAAACCGAACGGTAAAGTAACATAGACGATTACATATTAAGATAATGCAATCCAGATGAAGCCAATAAACTATGTAAGGTAAATTTTGTTCGATGTTTGTTTGTTTGTTTGTTTGTTTGTTTGTTTATTTGTTTGTTTGTTTGTTTGTTTGTTTGGTTGGTTGGTTGGTTGGTTGTTTGTTTGTTTGTTTGTTTGTTTGTTTGTTTGGTTGGTTGGTTGGTTGTTTGTTTGTTTGTTTGTTTGTTTGTTTGTTTGTTTGTTTGTTTGTTTGTTTGTTTGTTTGTTTGTTTGTTTGTTTGTTTGTTTGTTTGTTTGTTTGTTTGTTTGTTTGTTTGTTTGTTTGTTTGTTTGTTTGTTTGTTTGTTTGTTAAATGCATGAAGAAAAGGATTTTGAATTCTTGGATGTTCTATTATTGTATAAAATTGTCCGTCCTTCTAAATTCCCACACGATTTTTTATAAGGGAAAGTCTTTACACTGTATTTCTTAGAAATAACAGAAATATAAAACAGGTCAAATAACGTTTAGTTACTTTTTAATTGCCACAATTGTCAATGCATTTGCAGGAGTTAGAATGATATTGGTGAGAAAAAAGCTGAGATATATGTTGCCACCCAGATATACAGCATTGTACGAAACTGCATAAAACATCAAAGCGATTGTGAACCTACAAAAAAGAAACATTCATATTCAACCAATGGCAAAATAGATAACATTTTCCCGTTGTCTGCACAATACTGTTGTAGACACACAAATTATGTCATAACGGTGGTGGCCAGAACAACGTGTTGCGCGATTTATAAAGAGCCAAAATAGAAAATTAATTGTCCTAACCATGAAAACCAGGTTGCTAAAGTGATTAAAGTAATTGATTTGTTATAGAATAGATCTCTAAAATCAGCTTTTTCATCGTCAGCTTGCTTCGGGACATAAATGTCATCCTGGGGCATCTGTTTTTTATTCCAGTTTGCTATTCTCTCCAGGACTGCTCGAGCTTCGTCATGTTTCCCATGAACCAAAAGGTGCCGCGGTGTTTCAGGAATGAACCTATATTGTGAAGGAAATGTTATTACATGGTCCAATAACCGCCAGCGAGACATTAGACTCCGCGAGTCTAAAATCGATGTATATCTTCAAAGGACAAAGAAACATTCGTTAGTCATTTGGTGGAATAATAATTTCATATTACTCTGAAGATATTGCAAGAAGCAATGAAACTTCAGTTCAATATATAGATTTATCCTAGATCATCGTTTATTTGGTAATGGCGTAAATTACATAACTTACAATAGACATGCCTGAGTTAATTTATGTTCGGTGTTAATACAAGTCCCAGTGCTGGAAAATGTCCGGCAGCGCCAGCAGCACCGCTGCCAGGAAATATTTGACAAAAAGTCTTCACAGGAAAAATTTAGGTCTCACAGGAAATATTTGTCATTTTATAAATAAAAACAACAGATAATTAGCTTGTTTGTGATATAAAATAAAATTAATTTTTAGTATGCGCTTGTACTGTATGACATATATTTACTTACTGCAAGTGGCAGCTGGGTTGTAAAATTCTTTCATCCAGAAAATTTTAAGTCAGACGTACACAGGAAATTTTTGTTTTGGGATTTTGCTGCCAGGAAGGAGAACAGATTATCTAGACCTGACAAGTCCTATTCTCAGGCTCTTAAGGCTCTTTTCCACTCGTCGCAAAAACCAACTCGCAAGCTCGCTGCGAGTACTTTCATCCAATCACAATGCTCGACAGTTTATTTTAATTACATGCAAGAACTCGCAGCGAGTTTGCGAGTTGGTTTTGCGATGAGTGGAAAAGAGCCTTAAGGCTTAAGTATCAAAAACATAATAGTAAAATGTGCCGGAGGGAAACCTCACCAAATGAAAATCATGACAGGAATTCCCAACGTTGCACCAAGAAGCATCAGATATCTCCACTCACGGATTAAATATGCAAACAGCGCCATTATTGAATAAACAACTGGACCAGATAGCCATATAGCGGATCCCACTATCCCACGTCGTCTACTGGGGCTGAATTCCACGACAATGATAAAAGCACACATACATGCTCCCCCTAAATAAGAAGAGATCTGGTAGCCTAAACAAGTGCTTATATTACAAAATCCACTTGTCAGTAAAATGTCATATTGCTATTCTTTACAGTGTGTGACATTTCATATGTTTGGTGCAGCATGGTTTCAAGACCCTCATTCTGTTCCATTCAGGTGATTCAGGTACACTAATCAGTGATATGATGAGACTTACGCATGTTTCTAACGAAGTGCTAAACATGTAGGGAAAACAACGTCCTTTTTCAACCGAACTTAACCCGTTTTTGCGGCCAACTTTAGTTATAAAGTTATATATTAACATTTTTGTGCAAAAAAACTTGTTGCTCTAGTGAGATACATTAAATCCAATCATTAAGTTCGGAACTAAGCGAATGGAACTGTGAGGGAGCTACCGGCAGACTTCGTTTCCTCCGCAGGTATAGGCTTTTGCAAGCCTGCATGCGGCGTATTGGCAAAATTTACTTACCACTTCCAAATCCTGTGATAAAACGACATAACATGAATATCCAGAGTTCTTTTGGCCAAATTAATATCCAAGAAGAGAAAAATACTAGAGAAACTGACAATTGATTAGCTTTCTTACGTCCCAGTTTATCTGACACATACCCCATGATGATATTACCAACAAACCATCCAACCCAGAACAATGAAGACGCGACACTTTGAAGGATGGAATCTTCACACACAAGGTCGTACTAAGAATTAAGGAAATAATGTAAAAATAGCATGTTTCTACCGTAAAATTACAAAAGTAACGGCCTCCGAAATAGCGTGAACTTTGTCCCTACCGAAATCAATACCCCGAAAGTGTTAGTATTTCGTGTTTAATTCGGAAAGATAGTATATCTCCACTATGCTGTTGATTCTTGTTCTTAACGCACCACGAACGTAATTGAAAACTTCAATTAGAGAACATTGATATCGAAGTTTAGAAAGAAGCATGCATGAAGTTGGTGTATTAATTCATCTAGAAAAGTTAGTGTAAACTCGTTTTTAGCCTTTTCTCGCATGTCATTTTATTTTAGTCTCACATGTACTGTATTTTTCGCGTTTGGAGAACAAAAATGCACCTGGAAGCGAAACGAATCATAACCACACAACCAATTTTAAACAAACTACCAATCCCAATACAGTTGCACGACGTGGTAATTTTTTGTGTTAGCCAATCAGATAATAATCATTCATCTCATCATCTAATAAATGGTAGTCACTGGCACTTTCGAACAGAGGTTCATTTTTACTTCTCGAGCTCCCAAAATCAGAGCCAAAGCGAGCAAGAAACAACACGAGGGAAATGAGAAACCTGCAGGATTATACGTCATAGAAGCTTTCGTCTTTAGTTGAATTATTCAAATTTGTGTGGAAACAACGGATTCACCACCCTCAATTGTGCCTCCTGTTCCAAGTACTGACATATAGAAACACGTACACTGCGAGAAGAAACACGAAAAGTGTGTCTTGCTTATCACTGAACACAATAAATAGCCATATACTATATATGCTCACATATACTCAGTCACGTTAGATGCATAATTTATTTCCATTTTTATTTTGTCAAAACAGTAAAATTTGAAGAAATACCCACATCTTACCTCAGTGACTGTTGATGTATAAGTATCAGTGAATTTCCATTCAGATCTTGGCATATCACATCTTTCTTTGTAATGCTTACTTACTGTACTCACTGCTTCAGTAAGGTTACATATTGTACTATTTTTAACACACTCCCAGTACGGCTCACCAGCTATAAACGTAATGACCATCACGTGAAAAGCAACCATGGACATGTAAATATATGTCATGCACAACAACACTATCTTTTGAAAGCGACCGTGGCCACCAATTCTCTCCAAAATTTCATCTATAGTCAGTGCCATTCTGAGAATAAAACGGGAGTAGAATTAGTGTTTTAATTAATGTGATAATTAATGCTTAAATGAAATATGTATGAACATATGTACAAGTTACATATAATATGAAGTTACGTATACAATTGATCAATTTTATTTTATTTCATATTATACTACGACCATTTAATCGTGTTACGGTTCTTCAGGCATATAGCAAAGTGCTTATCTATGACGTTACTCTGATTATAATGTGGTGGATGTTGCCGAGCGCCAACGAGGCAGCATGCTATTCTAGACGAACGGGCGGAACGTAGCCTGCGTCGCAGACGGTTGGGAAACTTGAGACGGGTTTCCCCGTCTGCGACGCAGGCTAGCGGAACGGCGTTATGTTTTCATTCGGTCTGAGTGTCTGACTATCTAATTTCCCTAAATTGTATTCTTTCCAGAGCAATGTACATAAAATATTTCTTTCCACGAAAAAGCCCAATGTGTGCCCAGTCTTTCTCGATCTATACGTTGGGTGCGTCGAGTTTGAGATAGCACTTTCCTTGCGATAGTAACTCCTAGTTTCTAATTAATTAATGTAACAGCATTATATATAATAGATAAAACATGAGCAGTCGATCTTTATCTGATATAGAAACTCGAGCCGAAGGCGAGTGTTTGTATATCAGATAAAGATCGGATGCGAATGGAAATCTCTCTGTTCCAAAGTTGCCAATTTGCTACTTTGACTGAGTTAGGCCTTAGGGTTAACTCTTTTCAAGTGTGCCTGGGTTGCACGAGTAAATCTTAGCTAATCTACAAATAATTATTATGCTAAACACTATTCGGCAAAACACGTGAAATTAATTAATAGGTAACTGTCATGAACACATTCACATGTAGACTTGCTCCAAGTCTGTCTCTTATAGGGGTTTTTATTGGGGAGTGCGAAAATGCGGGCGGGAGGAAATGTTGCATTTGGTCGACAGGTCTAATCTAATTACGTAATCTTCAGTTTCGGGCGATTCCTTTCCCAGGCCTCGCATTTGCACGAAATTATCATGCTTAAAATATGTAAAATTAGAATTTGCCATTTAATTAAATACAAATGTGTATAATCAACAACGATTCTGCGTCAGTACGATTTCTTGAGACGATAACGTTTCTGATTCAAAAGTTTCGAACATACAAATACAAAGTTTTGATGGCTTTTGCGACAAATCTATTTAACAAAATGACAAGTGCATCAAATCTTTATTTGAATAATTCAGTCCTATTGTGTTTATTAGGGACCTTTAGCATTGCGTTTCCCGCGAACCGCAAACCTCAAGAAATCACGTGACCAGTCCTTGGCGTCGCGTTTGACGTATTTTTTTGGCGTTTTCGACGGCAGGAAGGTTCTCAGGTAAGTCATGTACCTCAGCTTTTGTTTGCCTGAAGATTGTTTTATCTCACGTATACCTATCATTGGTGTACAGAAGAAAGTGTGTTCTTTCACTTATATGTAATTTGATCTTGTAAACATTGCTCTTTGGTTTAAAATTATCGCAAACATTGACCAACACTCAGCATGAATGAAATTCAATATTCAAGCGTTGTAAATAAAAACAAAATGAGACAAATATGAACAATACCTTCTTGCAGTCGCCATGTTTATTGCCTAGAATTCCGCTCTTTACGTATACATACGGTTTGAAAAAAATCGCAATGCTAAATGTCGAAAGCTTGACGGAAAACGTCTGACGTCTGACTAATGAACAACCTCACCCCTTCTATGTCGTTAAGCTTCCCACTGATAAAGAGTAATGTTGAGTAATGTACAAAATACTCAGCCCGAAACAAGAAGTGGTTACGATACCTTACCTTGTTATTCCAATTTTTAAACACAATCTTTGGAACTGTTTTTATGCAACCTTGCTCTGACTCATACACAAGAAAAACGAACTTAAGCCAGGGTTAATTACTGCCGCATGTTATTTGATAAGATTATGTTTATTTAGCAGCATGCTTTTTGACAATATACTTTGGATCGTATACAATCTGTATAATGAACACTGATGGTGAAATATTTAAACATTAACCGTGCAATGTAAAGAATATCTTACAAAATCCTCTTCAGTTTAAATATAAAATTAGCGGGAAAAGTAAAAGCAGACGACGATAAACACAGAACCGTACTGATAAATAGTTAATTGCTCTCAGCAGTTACTGGGAACAATAGAAATAGCCGAAATAGCAAGGAAATTCAGGGTCACAGGTGGTAAGAAATTAGTTGGTGCTTGGGAAAAATTGGCCCTAATATAAAACGAGTCTTTCGCGATTATTTAGTCTGAGCCATATTAGCCGGTAAAAGATCACTTTCGAAAATTCTTACTGTAAGCATGTGCCAACAAAGCCCTTGGCCTTGCCCAGCTCACACCAGTGGCGTAACTTTGTGCTGAATGGCCCCCGGCTTAATTTGAAGAGGGCACCCTTATCCTGCCCATTCAAACGGGGGCTACGCCAAGAACATGTAAAATTTCCTGAAATACTTCAACTTTGCCACTTTGTCATCCTTGCTCAGGGGCCCCTGATTTACCTGGGCCCCTGGCTGGAGCCAGGCGTCGCCCAAAGGAGTTACGCCACTGGCTCACACGCCATTGAGTAAATGCTTCCAGTATATTTCTTTACTACGTTTTAGTCTTTAGAACTGAGAAATACTGGTATAACAAGTGTATCCATATACAATTTGCGCAGGCGCAGGCGCGGGAATAAACGGCGCGGTAATTGAATTGCGCGGCAACGACAAATAACGTGCAACTCGTGCAGGGTTTTTTTAATTTGATAGTGGATAAGTAGTACTCGCATGGATGACTGGAAAACTACTATAGTTAACTCTAACTACCCTTTTTTAAACAACCGGTCCTAGGCGGAGGTAATAATTAATGTAATAATTAACATAATCACCATATCTTCTTTTACAACCTCACGAAATAAAGATGAAAGCAGCATTGACCCGTGATTGACTGTATGCCTCATGTATACATGAAGTGTGTTTATTATTTTTATTTTCGTCTTGTTTATATACACACGTAATTAATATATAAATCTCAATGAAACAACAAAGAATTGACTTTGCACACGTGTTGTGTCCTAGTAATGCACCCTCCACTAGTACTAAATATCTCAAAAATAATATTTTGCAATGCCAATGGCTGAACCGCCATATCCACTTAAACAGCACTCGCAGTTTGTTAACCTATAAACTTATATTCCTCTTTGCGATTTATGCTAAAATTCGCCTAAACTTTACTCCCCTTCTATGCTTGACTCCAATACTCCTCTTTGCGATTTATGCTAAAATTCGCCTAAACTTTACTCCCCTTCTATGCTTGACTCCAATACTCCTCTTTGCGATTTATGCTAAAATTCGCCTAAACTTTACTCCCCTTCTATGCTTGACTCCAATACTCCTCTTTGTCGGTGCACATAAATTCGACGTTTCGTGCATGCAGTTGGAATTAAATGAGAGTTTCGTCAACTGAAAATTAACGAGCCCAATCAGAATTGTGTTGCAAACATGTAGTCAAACAATTACATGGCGAACACTAGATTTACCAAATATCCTTAGACCTTACAACAGTTACAAGTCTTCAACATCAGGCATGCAGGAACAAACAGAGAGTTACATACCCTATAAATTTTGAGAAAAAGCAGGATTTTATAATTATATAATGTCTCATACAATATTTCTATGCTGAAATTCTACAACGGTCATTTGAATTTTCTTATCTCATGAATTTTTGGAATCTTTGTCCGTACTTGAAATATCATCGTCTGTGACGTCACTTCCATTCATACGACCATGACCAAATTCCTTCAAATTCTGAGTCCTGCATTCTACCTTTTTTTAAGCGCAGTTTTCACGAGCAACAAGTGTACAAGTGTATTTGTTGAAAAACTGGCATATCAGATTTTCATCAAACAAACTTGTCAAAGAAAATTTGCCCGTGTAAATGATATGTGAAGGAAAGTAAAACCTGTCAAAAAATGTTTACCATTTACACAAGCAATTTCAATCGCCAAAATAGGATTTCTCAAAATACGCTTTATCGTTGTCAATGTTCATTGGACCTGAACTTGGTTACTCTGCTTCGTCAGTTTCATGACTTTCTGCTTCTTTTTCGGATTGATTTTCAGCTTCATCACTGTCACCTTCTGCCTCATTATTTTCCTCTTTGATTTCACTACCCTGGTCTTTTTCTTCACTTTCATAAGAATCCTCGTTTTTGTCTGTCATATGATCATTTGTCTCGCCACTTTCCTGCTTGCTTTCACTACCCTGGTCTTTTTCTTCACTTTCATAAGAATCCTCGTTTTTGTCTATCGTATGATCATTTGTCTCGTCATTTTCCGAGTTGTCTTCGTCATTTACCTCGCTTTTATCTGTCTTATCACCATCTTCGTCGCTTGGTGAAAAATGAGAACATTCAATATTTTCAACAAAAACATTTGTTTCTGTATAAGTATACTAGATCTGTAGATATTTATTTCCACAATTTAACAGCTTCTCAATTTACAACTTTGGATAACTCCCACGCCTCATGGTAAATGCTATTGCTCCAGTTTATGACATGCATAGAGTAGAAAGGGGTGACTAAGCCAGAAAATTATGAATACAGATTATTCACTCATGTATATAGATGATTCCAACTACTTGGAAATTCCAACCTTAGTTAACTCAATTTCGTACCCAGGCTCTCTTTGTTTCTATACTAGGCATCCGTGAAAACTGGAGAAAATAGTTAATAGGCATATGAGTTATTCAAACTTGTGAATTGAGTATAAACAAACGCTAGCTAATTTCGTTTATTAGGAAATTAACGGGAGTTTTAGAGCCGCGTATTCTCCTCTGCAATTGTGCTAAAAACATATTTTTCGATTGACAAAGATGTGTGGAATTTGACCTAAAGACTTTCTGTTCCTCTAACTGCAAACTTTTAATAACTCTCCTCTCCCATCTTACCTGTTGGATACTTCATCAAATGCATGTGGGATTTCAGATCTTTTACTTGAAGTGTATTCTTCTTCTCCTTTGCTGGAAAATATATTA
Organism: Trachythela sp. YZ-2020; assembly: GCA_016169945.1. Lineage (NCBI taxonomy): Eukaryota > Metazoa > Cnidaria > Anthozoa > Malacalcyonacea > Clavulariidae > Trachythela > Trachythela sp. YZ-2020. Next base: position 567,438 of record JADLSH010000236.1, on the reverse strand, counting down.
ACAAATATATCTAAACATTCGTTTCATTCATGAATGAATGAATGAATGCACTTTATTTAAATACGCTAGTCTCACACAACTATTCGAAGAGTTGAATGAAAACTAACTATATATATAAAAATGAAGATAGAAATTAAAATTGTTTACAATAGAGACCAAAAAGATTACTTAATATTAAGTGGCGATTGTTCTTTTAAATTGGCAGAGCGAAGTTGCCTTTTTGCCTCTTGGGGGAGACGATTCCATAGCATTGCACCACTATACTTAAAGCTTCGTTTCAAAAAATTTGTATTAGGCATTGAAAGTGCTAGATCAGTATCAATGTTACGCAGATTATAATTCCTACTAAGGTCCCTAAGTCTAACAAAGCTTTCCCTTAGATTTGATGAATGTGATGCACACTGATGAATGTGTCCAATATACTCTTCTCATCCTCCTGAAAATCTTACCCGTTGGAAACTTCATCAAAAGCATGTGGAATCTCAGATTTTTTTCTTGAAGTGTATTCTCCTTCTCCCTTCGTGGAAATAACTTCTTCAGCCCAACTGTCTTTCGATGTTGAGTCTTTATCATCCATACCATCATCCTCTTTATCCTTTATTTCTTTGTCATTTTCTTTTTGTTTGTTTCCATTGTCTTTCTCTTTTTCCTTCTTGTTTTCTTTTGTCGCTTTCTTTTCTTCTTTCTTTTCATGATCATCCTCCTTATCCTCTTTATCATCCTCTTTATCATCCTCTTTATCATCCTCTTTATCATCCTCCTTATCCTCTTTATCATCCTCCTTATCCTCTTTATCATCCTCTTTCTCCTCAGTGTCCTCATGTGACCCGCTTTCTTCTTCTTTATCATTCTTAATCAGTTTATCCACAAGGTTAGTCACTTTCTTGCCTTCATTTTCAACCTTGAGTTTCTTTGCCTTCACTTTCTTATCATGATGTTTCTTATGTTTTGGTTTGGATTTCTTTTTGTGAACTTTCGACTGATCATTAAATCGGGGAATTGGGTATATCACAAGTGACGCAAGTTCCATGTTATTCATATCTAAAAAGAAATTTGGTTTGAGTATTTGCTGTATTGTTCCTAGCTGAATGACAATAGATAATTGAACCGTAGTTTTCTATAGTTGGTATTTACAGCTAAGTTCGCCATTTTAGGAAAGATAAAGAGATTGGGGACAGCGTTGTATCTTGGGAGTGTTACAAGCATTATAAATAAATTTTATGAAGAATATTCATGCATGCATGGTTACGAAAAATACATGAAAAGGGAAGATCCAAATTTTAACCCTATATCAAGGATCTTCATTAGTCATACATGCGTAAAAGTGCATGTGACATGGCATTTCTTGCCGTGCATAATCTAAAAGATAACACTTTAAGATCATAATTGCACATAATATCATTCTGAGCTAGTACTTTACCTGCGGAAGCCAGTTTAAATTGTTTTGCCGCTTCTTCAATTGAGGTCCGAGCCTGGTCGTTCTGATGAGCTTCGCCGTGATAGGGTGGAATTATTTTATTGCCAATCCGCATTGGCTTTGATACTACTTGTAAAATATCTACGGAAAATGATATTTTGAAATTTAGCCCAATCATTATTATATTTCCAAATGTATCCTTACCATTAGACTGTATGCTAGTGCCATCGGCCACTCTGCCGTTATGTAAAGTTTATAAAGTTTATACATGTATTGTTTGTGTAAACTGTGAATGATGTGTTATTAGATGTATTGGCAAAGTTAAATAAATACCTAAAAAGGGAAACGCTTTACATCTTAGAGGAAGAAAATTCAGAAAAGATGAACCAATTACTTTATATGAAATGTGGAAATACAACATACCATCATAAGTTGAGTCATGAACTCCGCCACCATTTTGTACACCATACTGAGTCTGTGGAGACGAAGAACCATATCCACCGGGATATCCTATGACGCAACAAACGTGTTATTTGAGAGCATCGTTGTATGAGGTAAAATATGTTGAGAAAATATTCAGATACAGAGTACCAGACCGCATATGACTTTCATACAACGGTCTATGAAAACTCATATGGCGTACCGAATTGTTGCCGCGCTATAATGTTTGAACTTAGTAGCTTGTCAACTAAATATATTTCAATCAGAATATATTACTTGATGGTAGCGTTGTGGAGGATTGACAAGCTTTCGTACGGAATTTCACTATATATAGGTATATATAGGTATATATATGTATATATAGGTATATATAGGTATATATAGGTATATATAGGTATATATAGGTATATATAGGTATATATAGGTATATATAGGTATATATAGGTATATATAGCTATATATAGGTATATATAGGTATATATAGGTATATATAGGTATATATAGGTATATATAGCTATATATATCGTTTATCGCTAACGATACTGAAACCACACATTCAAGATTTTGTTATAAAGACAATCTATCACCATGCACCTGACCAGCTGAGTGTGTATAATAATAAAGAATAAAGAGGTTAGATTTACTACTCGTTGTCCGAGAGAGTGTGTATTATAGAGGCAATTTTAAAAGAAAATATATTAGAATGCTGCCAGGACATAGGAAACTGTTTGTATTAGAGAAGTCCATGTCCGTATTAGAGAGGTAACGGAAAGATAGGTTCGACTGTGAAGGTTTTATGCTGCGCCTGCTCAGTCTGGATACGGATGGTCACGGATTAAACCACCAAACGCAATAATATAGACTGCAATATATATATTAATATGTATTGCATATGTTTTACCTGGATATGGATAGTTCGATGCAGGTTGTTGATAGTAAGATTGTCCTGGATAAGATTGATATTGACCTCCACCATTGCTATTATAGAGATAACTTCGTCGAGGATTACTTTCAACTTTATGTCGACCTTTAAAAGGGAAGAGATTATTTTGACGTTTAAGTTAAAAGAACATTTTTACACGAGCAACATGTCATAGTTCTTCACTTACCACTTGCCGTTCTTGCTGCAGCATGTGGCTTTTCAATAACATGATAGGAAACTAAAAATATAACATATTTCAAAGGTAGCATAAGTAATGCAAAGTACTTGCTCTGATTAATGCCAAAAAATACATCAACCGTGAAATGATGATCCGCGTGATTAAATATGAAGGTACAGTTCTTACGACAACATATAGATAGATAATGAATAATTGGACAAATGTATAAGCTAACAACATTCTAACAGTCAAACAACGATTTATACCGAACAAGACATATCTATAAGGCCAATTTACCGACTGATGTTCAGTCAATGTGGTCAGGGCCGCACAGAGACATTTGGGGGCCCGGGGCAAAAATAAGTTTGGGGCCCTAGCTATTTTCATTTCTCAAATATCTTCAAGCACATGTGCTTAGTTTAGAAAACTGATTTCCATACCCTTGAAGTTCTCGATTACGTCCTTAGTCTAACGTTTTAAATATAACATTCTCAATCTGCATTCAGTACTAAGATACTGTAGGGGGGTCCATTCTGCCACAGGAATGGCAAATTCCTGCATTCTGAGAGATTATTTTACAGTAATATATATGCATATTTCATTTCTATTTGGGGGCCCCCTTTAGCTGGGGACCGGGACGAATTGCCCCCTTCCCCCCTCTCCTCTGGGCGGCCCTGAGTGTGGTGAGAGAACTGACTGTGGGGCAGTGACGAGGCATGAGGTAATGCCGTATTGGACATCTGAATAGCAAGGGGACACGGGGCATGCTCCTCGGGAAAATTCTGAATCATTGAAGTCCACGATGGCAATGTCCGACATTTTCAGAGTGAGATTTGGTTTAGCTTTTGCTTTAAATCTCTGTATGAATGCTTTAACTATATATGATATTTATAGAGTTACGTCACATTTCGGATTTGTCAATTCGAAATATGAATGCTCTGTATGAATGCTTAATTAACTATAGTTATATATAGTTACGTCACGTTTCCGGTTATCAATTCGACATTTTCCCTTCCAATTTTAGAGCTGTCCATTTTAAGTTTTATAACTACCAATTTTACATTTAGAACTGACAATTTTGGAAAATGGGAGGCCTTAGGATGACCTCCGGGGGGAATTGGACCCCACGATCCTCCGCTCAGTAAGACACTGAGAACGAGTTTAACTTTACATAATAAAAGAATACTTTATCCTCTATAACAGAAATACATACCGGCGTTTGGATGTTTAGAAGTAAGATGAAATAAATGAAAATGTCTTCTAGATGCTTGTCTGGGACGTGAGGGGATCAAACTTCGAGTATACCAGTGATATTCTATATAAGATACACAATTATAATTATAATGTGATTAGTATTGGCTATTGCATTATACCGCGTTTTCAGGCATTATATTATTAAATATTGTTTACAGAACTTTATGAATTTAAATTTCTACAAAAATTATTCACAACAGTCAACACGCATTGAATCAATTTTCAACTATAGTTAAATTGTTTCAGAGAATCATTCATTAGACATCAAATCCAGACAGGAACAGGAACTCTCAATCAAGCGAAAAGAGGAGCGCATTCGGATTCGTAGTTCGATCCCGTCTTCTGATAAGCACAGCATTGTTCGCTGTAACGAATGATGGAACAGTGTCAATTTCACGCTTATATTATCAGCTTTGGTAAATACTGTCCTTCTTACCTGACTATACAGTAGCCTTCTGACGCGCAGAAACTGCAAACTGTTTGTTGTTTTCAATCTTGGGAATATGTCTATATAAGTTTTGTGTGAAGTGAAACTGAAAGCCTGTGAAAGTGTGGATTGAAACAATCAGATTTAAAACATTTTAGTTAATTTTCGTATTCTTTGTCTTTCGTTTTTCGTCATGTTTTCGATCGTAGTGACTAGTATATACTTGTTCATGTAAATTGTAAAGATTAAAGTAGTATTTTTCACGTTTCCTGTCTCAGTTAGTCAATAAGTGAAGTTATCCCGAATGCGATCTCACTTGTTTTAAGATAAAACTTACGGTGCCAGAAATCTGGGCTTGGTAGGATATTGCGCGGGAAACGTTCGTATGAGTCGGCTTCCGTGATATCATCGCTTGCTTGATAACCTAAAATAGATTTCAAACTTTAACAACATGCACTTTTGATAAACATAAATTCCACCAAATTTATTTGTTTATGATCTATTAAACCTTCAATATAAAGGTATCAATATTTTTAGTAAAATAGTCAATAGATGAACCAGTTTTCCATACCTTGATTTTGCGTATTGTCATAATAATTGGGGAAGACTGGAAGTGGAACTAAAAATAAAGATAAGTTATTTTCATGTGAATATACTGATTGAAGCTAGTAAATCAAGCATGATAGCCAGCACAATACAGAATATTGTGAGATTCCTTACCAGAAATTCCATGGCTGAATAGATCTAGTATTAAGAACAATCCGAATGCGACATGAACGTCCATGGTTCATAAGCTAGTCACAAAGCGAACAAGATATATGGATCCCACCTGCTCAGGTGCGCTAACCGTGAAGTCTTGGCAAGACATGCACATCATAAATAATTAATTACGTTTTCAACAAGCCACCATTGGCCGAAAAACGTAGTTATTTCTGTTGATTTTCTCGATGTTTTCTTTGCAAACGGAATGTTGCATGGTGGCACAATCGTCGGTGCATTTTACTTCTGCGACTGAGGTTCGACTGTCATGCTGATTATAATTACGCATCAGTCACATGTGAGAAGAGCTATCCAGTATAAATGAGTTAAGTTATTTTAATTTAGCTTAAACACCAAGAAATATTTCTCTGCTGAATGGCTCAGCTCTTCTCGATAGATATTTGCATGTATTTCCTCTTCTCAATTTAATCTAAGACTAAGTTCATATTCAATTTTACGGCTACTTGTTTCTGTCACGCCTCGTGAATATACTTGTCGGTGTTACTAGATCTTCTTCAATTCTATAATTCACTGATGTTCCGATAATGGGAAACATATGTGAAGGGAAAATATATATGAGGTCATGTAAATAAGTCATGTAAATAAGTCATTCTCTGATTTGTACCTACACCATTGATGTAATACTGACATTTGGACGGAGAGTGTTATGAAACTTTATCAAAACCTTTACTTTATTTACATCGAAAGACGAAATAGATTTTGTTCAATTCTTTGCCCTACCAGCAACCTTGTCTGTGACTGTGTTCATACATTCTAGCTTGCTGACCAAAATGTCAAAGAGTAAGTAAAGGATAAAAGCCGAAACCCAATCCAAGGGTTGGGTTTCGGCTTTTAGACTGCTTAAAACCCAGCTTGCATAAATTATTTTTAAAACGAGTTCGTGCATGCGTATCAAAGAATGGACGTCATGCACGACTAAGCATTGGAACTATATCGATGTGCAAAATTATTGCTTGAGCTTGTAAGAAAATGGCGGAATACAGTGAAAGCGATGGTGAGTTGTATATAACAGTCGAAATGCAGTACTAGAGACGTAGGAAGTGATACGGACGTGTTGAATGGTATTTTAGAGTTAGAAGAACGCAATCATGCAGACAATGAGGACTAATCAAGCGTGTTTGCAAGGATTTCACTGATCCGAGAGTTAGGAGAATACTTTACTGCGCCATCGTGAGGCCCATACTGGAGTAGGCCAGCAACCAATGGTCACCTTACACCACGAAACACCGGAACTCATGCACTAGTTGAAAATGTCCAGCGGAGGGCAACAAAATATATTCTCAACTATCCACAAGATTCATCGTATGCGGACAGACTTTCTATTATTCTCATTATGATTAACATTCTCCCCCTTGAGTTTAGAAGAGATATTTCAGACTTATGCCTACTTTTTAAATCTAGAATTGGTGCAGTTACTACGGATGTGAACAATTATATACATACTTTTGAACCTGGATATCAATCAAGAAATTACGATACAAATAACTATAACATTCTATTTCTAATTAAACACAAGCAGGACTATTTTAGAAATTCATTTTTCATTAGATCAGTTGAACCATAGACAATCCAGAAGACAAATACGTATGTCTTCTGGATTGTCTATGCATGGTTGAACCTTGGAACACTCTACCTTCGCATGTCAAATCTTCCAACTCATTAGCTAGTTTTAAATCTTCTCTTCATGGTCTGTATTTTAGTAGGTTGTCCGCATAAACACATTGCGATTTGTCAGACCATTCTCCGGCCACTTTCATTATATTTATAAATATTTTCATTTATATAATTTATCTGATGATCTCAAAATTAATCATGGGTATATGTAAAACTGATATCCGAATAGTTGATATCTGCATAGTTGGTGAGTCGCGATGTGTAAACGTATCTTAAGATTAATTACTAACACAATTAACAGAAGAACAGAGTAACGAGGCGAGCGAACAGTCACGAGGCGAAGCGCAGTTGACTATTCCGCCTAAGCCAACGAGGGCGAGATTGTCTAATTGTTTTAGTATAAACTATAGCATTTACTGAGAACTAACACAATAATACAAAACAAAAAAGTAGTAATATTAATTAATTTTAAAATTTTTTTTCCATTGTTTTTTTTTTTTTGCTACTAGTAGACTATCACTAATAGTCTACGAGTAGCGTAGCCAATCAGAACGCAGGAAAAGTGATAGTCTATTACTAAGTTTATACTAATATTTTTTTATTGTTCGTTGTATATATTAACATCTTTAGGGGTTAGGTGTCAATTGGGATGAAAATTCTGTTCCTTTCTCCTGTCACAATTTGTCCATGATGTCTTTGTAAATGTATTGTATTGTCAGTATATAGTTTTCTGTAAATAACATGTAAATGGTGACAATTTTATCATATTATATTATATATATTATGACCATTCAGTTATTCAGTTAACAAATAACATGAAAATAGTTTTATGTACGACGGAGCACACCTTTAGAATTCTATTCCAAAAGAAATTAGGGAAAGCAAATCACTTCCTTCCTTTCGTAATAAAATCGCTGCTCACATTAGTGCGTAAAAAACTATTGTATTAAATAATTTACCTGTAAATAGTCTAAAACCTTCATTCATTTGTTAATTACTCCATATCTCTTAAAACTTATATATTTTGTAAATAGCTTATCATTTTCTACATGTAAAATTATTTTTTGGCACACGCCCCCCGTGGAAATCAGCTACGGTTGACGGGGTTAGCGTGTATAAATAAAGTTATACTACTACTATTCATGGAGCACTGGTTTTCGCTTTATCATGACACACAGGCAGAGGCTAATATACATGCAGTGTTTAAACGGTTAATGCCTTTAAAATTCGCATTCAAAGAAAAGTATTCCAAAAAAGAAAATCAATTGACATCTATATGCACTAAAGTCTAAATCATCACAAGATGTAGGAATGCAGCTAAAAATGATGTAAATCCCTAAGGCTCATGGTACTGTAATGGTAATGCATCATCGCCACTAAGTACCGAACAAAGTAGAATTGCACACGGACTGGTCTGCAGTAAAAGTGAATTATTGCCACTATCGATGCCAAGCAAAGTAGACTTGTTCACGGGCGGGTCGGAGGAACGAATCACCGTCTGTGTTACGGAGGCTAATCATAACGTATAGTCAGTCAGTCTTTGCAGTTACAATTTTATTAAAAAACAATGTACATTATTCTTCACGATCAAGCGATATTTATACATTGCATCTTGCCTGACCAGTTAACTGTACATATCTACTGACACAAATTAGCAAACAATGAATTTCTATATGACATGGGTAGTAAAAGTGCAAAAGTATCCAGTCTTTGGACAGTTCTCTTAGTCTGTTTAGACTGCTGTTCTAGGGCCGGTTAACAAATCTACGTCTTGTTCAACAAGGATACCCCCATCCGGGATATGCATTACGCATCTTGCTATAGAGCTTTGTTTTCATGATTGAGACCTTTAATTCTTTTATACCGTTATAGTTAGGTAATTTAGACACACAATGACATCAGCATATACAAGATAAACAAGCTCTAAAGTCAAGGTCTCTATCACGAAAACGAGGCTATATAGCCGAAGTGACTTACTTTTCGGAAGGATGTATTGTGGGGTCAATTCGACATTTACCTTTCATAGTCGTTCCTAAACGTCGAAATTCATTAATTTAATTGACCCCGGCCCTGGACAACTTGGGTCACACAAGATGCAATGCAACATGTTATTGTTATATTCTACATTCTTATATACAAAAGTTCCCTTGTCAATCTTGCTAAGTCATACAGAACCATTTAGTGTTTCTTTCCAGCTTCGATTACTTATATGGACAGAACACGACGGATCTTACAAACGTACTCCGTCAATGTATACAGAAATTAATTCACGTCTTCTCACTTCAGCTGGAAACAAAATCAACTGCTCTTTTTGACTACGTTCTACACATCATTGTGTGAATCAGATTGTTAGTCATGTTGATTCATTGCATGTATACAGTTCGCGTTTATATAAGCTCCTGGTAATTATCTCCACATGTCTATTTACCCGCTGATTATTTTACTGAAAACTGTAAAACTTTTTTACCAAAACATAGTAGCATCATAATAATTCGGGCTTTCAACAGCTCTGTCTTCATTTTGGCTGATAAGATTTTCATTCTCATCATACCAACGCTTGCTAAGACGTCTTCTTGATTTCCTTCTCTTGGAATGATGCGCATTTTTGTGGCGATGAATTTTACTTCTCTTTGGTTTAGACTTCTTTAATAAATTTTGGTAAACTTTTAAATCATAGCCATCTTCATCATCATCATCGTCGTATATTTCTTTGACTTTGTGTTTTCGGTGATATATCTTATTTTTCTTCTCGCTTTTCTTCGCTTTATTCTTAGATTGCTTGTCTTTTTCAGAATGTACACTATATAATTAAGAAATAGTACTATTTTAGAAGCCTCTAACCGTCTTATTCCATTGATATGAGTGACCACATATCACACACTGCAAATTTAGAATTTGCCTATAGAGCGTGCATATTATTCAATATTTCTAATTCAGAATGAAGAATACATCGTGGAGGAATGAAAATTTGTATTTTAAGAACTTTCTACCCAATTACTAAGTTTATATAAACCAATTAGGAAATTGCAGCGGTTATTAGAGTCGAGAACTGAACTGCGTTTGGATCTAATATGGAAGAATTTATAGTCGAGAACAAAAGGGAAACCTTTTAGAATTGCAGGCAAGATAGTTATCCACAAACGTATTAGTGTAGGTGAGGGTAGGTGCATGGGTGAGAGGACTTGAATGTCAATCCTGATCTGGAAAACAAGAACAAAGCAGCAAGATGAAAAAATCAACAAGAACCTACCTGGACTTAGATGATGACACGGATGTTTTCTTTTGAGATAAACTACTTTCATCATTACTTTCATCTTTGGAGAAAGTAAATTCATTTTCATCACTGTCATCATCGCTATCGTCATCATCATCGTCATTCTCTTCTTCAAGAGGTTTTGGTGGAGGAGGAAGTGGCGAGGAATAAGCGATCTCTGGTACCTTGGGAGCTGGTGAGATTACTACTGCGGACATTTCCATCGGCGTCATTCCTAAATGATAAAAAATCGCCAATCATTAAGAATAGAATATATCATTGTCGAAACAACCAACCGTCAAATGTAGCTACGTTTGAACCTTGACAAATTTATAAGAGAACTTGCAAAGAGTTTTTTAATTACATTCTTTGTGGTTTTCTAATAACGAATCATTACACAAGAAATGTTCTGTATCGTCAAAAACCCTTTTCAAAAAAAATTGTATCTTCATCACACACATTGTTCAAAGCAAATTTTGATCAAAGAAACTGCGATATATGTAGTGCAAACTTCGTCGATAAACTATCTTGAATGTACGCATAAATATTAAAACAAACAAGTATTAAACGAGAAATGTAATACTGAGAACAAAAAATCAAATACATTTCACGAGATATTGAGTAATTTTAAATTGAAAACGTATATATTACCGTGTTACCCGATTACCTAGCAATCATACCTTTAGTTTTCTTTCCAAATTCTTCAACCAAGCTATCAATTGGATCCATATACCTCTCTTCTTTTGGCGGCTTCTTACCACATGGCAGGTCCTTGCATTTGGGACAACCTTGGCAATATGCTTGTTCTGAACACTGCTGGCAGTTTTGACAAGCATAACATGAGCCGAGGTACGAATTTCGTGGGTATTGGGGACCACGGTAGGCCTGCCTGTATGGTGAATATGGCTGGTCATAATACCTTGTGTCATAGTTATTGTTTCTTGTGTTATAATAACTGTCTCTTGTATTATAGTAATTATTCCTGTTGTTGTAATAGTCATTGTAGTTACGTTGAGGGTATCTGTTACTGTCTCGGTATTGTGAGTTCACCAGACTGCCGTAGTTATTTCTTGGCCGATGTGGACGTGCGGCTGGTCGAGGGCGTTCGCTACGCAGTGGTAGCCTTGGCTTATATCCATAATTGGTTTGAGAAGGATGACCTCGACTTCCCATGGTTTGAGAAGGACGTCTTTGACTTCCCATGGTTTGAGACGGACGTCTTTGACTTCCCATGGTTTGAGACGGACGTCTTCGACTCGGTTGATTGTAATAGTTGTAATAACCTTGGTTTCCATAGTTACCGTAATATGGATAGTGTGATTTTCCAGGATTATTGTCGTTCATGTAGCCGGTATTGTAGCCATTTGTCTTGGGCTGGTTGTAAGCATAATTATTGTAGCTGATTGCATTGGGTTGATTGTAAGCATAATTATTATAGTATGTTGTTGGTTGCGTTGACAAAGGATGTGGGATATATGGTGAGGTTTGGTAGGCATATGAACCTATATGAAAAATGTGGACATATCATTCGTTAGAACATATCATCCGTTAGGACATATCATCCGTTAGGACATATCATCCGTTAGGACACATCATCCGTTAGGACATATCATCCGTTAGGACATATCATCCGTTAGGACATATCATCCGTTAGGACACATCATCCGTTAGGACATCATCCGTTAGGACATATCATCCGTTAGGACATATCATCCGTTAGGACATATCATCCGTTAGGACACATCATCCGTTAGGACATATCATCCGTTAGGACATATCATCCGTTAGGACATATCATCCGTTAGGACACATCATCCGTTAGGACATATCATCCGTTAGGACATATCATCCGTTAGGACATATCTTCCGTTAGGACATATCATCCGTTAGGACATATCATCTGTTAGGACATATCATCCGTCTGATGAATCATACGTTTTAGTGTAAACATAGGACAAACTATCCAGATGAACACGCTAGAATAGCGCAATCCACACTGGCAATGGTTCTGAACAAATCATGTTTGATATTCCCGATATGAAAGGATAATTCCGAAATGAAAAGATAATATCAACCTTCATCTTTCTTTCTCGTACTAAATAAGAGGATGAAGAACAATAACTTACTTGCAGGAGGTTGAGGAGATGCTGCTGCTGGTGGTGGTGCTGCTGCTGCTGGTGGTGGTGCTGGTGGAGGTACTGAATAAGACGATGGTGCTTCATTCTGACAAGAATACCCAACTTTTAAAAAATTATTCTGTCCAGGACACATACCACCAAATTCCTGTCCATCCGATTGTAGCAAACACGAGGCTTGCCCTTGACAGGCAGACTTTACCACTGGATAAACACCATTAGCTTGACATGATGGTGATCCTGAACTACTGTCAACAGGGCAACCACTGTTACTGTCATAACCATAGTCAGCACTGGCGATTTTCAGAGTGGCATCAGCTGGACATGTGATGGTTTGTTTCTCACCAGCACATACAACCACATGGTCTAAAGAAATCAACAAAATTACTTCGCAACTACATCCGGTGCCTCCTAACGAACGGCCTTCGCTCAAAATGTCGAAGTGTTAGTGAAGACACAAACCCACAGTTTTACATTATAACCTCTCCAACAACTACCCATATAAAATTAAAATCCAGTTCTAAGACTGGATGGAAATTGTAATCCTGCCCTGTAACGTGGTAAAAAAACTATTTGTGACTAATTCTTACCTGTCGCAGCATCTTTTACACCTTTATCAACATTCTGTGATTGCTGTTCAGATTTCACTGCATCATCATGAACTTTTGCTGATGAACTTTCTTCCAGGAAAGCTTGTCCATTGTTTACTTCACCATTATCCTTACTCTCTTGTTGTTTAGATTCATCAAACGTAGCGGCAGTTGGATCAGTACCGAATGATCCAGTAAAAGCTGATTCCGTATTCTCGCTACTCTCATCTACAGGTGTGCTCTCGGTCCTCTCGCTTATCAATGGTGAGAGTTCTTGTTGTTTATTCACTGCATCATTTGACTTCTCTTCTTCTAGAGCGTTTTCATTGGATGTTATCAATTTTGAAAATGGATTTTCTTCATCTTTACTCTTACTTAACACAATATGAGTTGGTTCTGATAATCTCACAAGGCTCATGTCATTGTTTGCCGTTGTACCTGCACTTTCAGTCACCTCACTAGTAGGACTAGGAGAGGTAAAGTAACTTGGCGCCTCTGTTTCAGTAGGTGCGCTAGTAACCATCGTACGAGTGTTAGAATCTGGATCCTCAGAACTCTCATTAGAGTCCGTACTCTCGTTCGAATTCTTAACAGTGGCAGCACTAACTTCGGTACCGACAATTGTCTGTCTATTGCCAACATTTGTCTCTTCATCTTTAGATATTCTCGCAAGATCACTTAATAAGTTATTATGACCAGTGTTTTTAGATGTATTTGCATTACTAAATTCAACATTTTCTGTACTTTGTTTCAGTGTGGAATTGCTTTGAGTTTCTAAAGAAAAACAAAATGACATGAAGGGTAATAAATTTCAAATCCCTAGAATAGAGATCGTGTCGTGTACGAAAACGGCCAAAATAAGTGCAGTCTGTGTATAATACCTGTTGACAGACTACCGTAATCTTCCTCTCAAATATGCCTCCCGGCCTCTTCAATAGTAATAAGCTCCTCTCTCTTATAAGCGCCCTTTTAGGTGCTCAATTATTATTAGTCTGCCTATTAAGCATAACAGAAATGTGTGCTGGCTACATTTATTGATTGCCCTGGAAGTTTACGTTTTTACTCACGGACGTTTTATTATGTTACTTACTCATAGCGCCAGGACCTTTTATAAGAAATTGTTAGTGGAGGGCTATCGACGAAAAGGGACCTAACAAGGTGGTAAATTGAAGGAGTGTGAACTCGGAGGGGAATCTGGGGTTCTCCCCTCTCGTTTTGTTAAGTCTCTGTGGCTTTATTTTCCGCATTTTCAGTAATATTTTTTGGTATATACCATCTAAATGGACTGAGCTTTTGATATAAAAGCAAGGTTTTGTTATGGGAATATCATAACACTCTTCTGAACTAAGTCATTTCCCCCCTTTTTGGTTTAAAAAGGACAAAAGGGACCTTCACTGGGGGGGGGGCAAAATAGTTTACTGGGAGGGCCAACATGGGGGCTGGGGGACCTGCCGACGTAATCCTATTTCATATATTAATTGCTATATAATTTATGAAGAGCGGCAAGAATCAAGCAATAAATCAAGGTCATAAATTAAAGTCAGTTATTAAATATAGTTATTAGAGTATCTGCCACGGTTACTGTGGTAGAAGACCGATACAAAAATATCAGATCGTTCCGCAAAGTTAGCGTCATAATACTTACTTATGTGACGTTTCACAGAATTCTTACCATTACTTTGCCTTAAGTAACAAGCTCCGTTCTTATTTTACTGTATCATGTATGTCTTTTTCCAATAACAAAACATTTTAGTCGCGTAGCTCAATTTGTAAGAAAAATGTCATGCCGGCATGTGCTGCAGACGTTCACTGCTCAATATACCAGTCATGTATGTACGTTTGCTTTCAGTACGTAACAAGTAATCTGTAATGTCAGTAGTAACAATGTATTCTAAAATAGATTTTGTACAGTAATCTTTGCAATTATACCTGGTCAGCGTTATTATAATATAAGTACAATACACACTGTCGATAATTACGTCACGAATACTTCCTTGGCCTGGGAGCCTCGCTCTCATAAATAAGACGAAAGGCAATTCGCTCACGATTCATGAGAATGAGGCTCCCGGGCCAAAGGGAGATTTGTGACGTAATTTCCGAAAAGGTGTCTTAATTGTCACAAATCGTAGTTCTTATCGTTTGCAACCCCCCTGCATACCGATGAAAGCAGGCAAACAAGATGCATGTTAAAGGCCAGCAGCAAACCTGCAACAATTAAAGTTCGTTCCAACACGCCGATATCCGGTTGTGTTCGCACTACTTGTTCCAACTTGTTAAGAATTTGTTGCAAGCTTCCAGCAGACTTAACGTGTTAGAAGGTTGACACTGACTCAACAGATCTGTTACAACAAATGACATACAACCTTGTAGCAACAGATCAAGTTGACAAAATAACATTGTTACAACTTGTTCACAGGCTTGCTACAAGCCTGTTGACAATTTGTTGACAATACATTTTGTTCACAAGATGTGAGATTTCTACATGTGTACTCGTCCTCAACTAAACTCTAAACAGGTCGCATGCATTGCTACATGTTCACTAGACTTGATCGAAGTCTGTCTCTGAAAGAGGGTTATATTTGGGAGTTATAGCCCCTTTATAACTTCAAAATACAAACCCCTTTGAGAGACAAATTTGGAGCAAGTTTAGATGTTCGCTTGAGCAGTCAATAATGTCGTTTGCTTGAAAGTTGTCAACGGTTCAGTTGGTTGGTTAATCGGTTCAGTGGTTATCCAGTCATATTGAACTTGTTCACTGGTCGTTCTTGGTGATATGAAGTCATCAGTCGTAAGGTCATGGTTCGTTCTTGTCCGTCTCAAAGTCTACAGTACAAAATACAAATGTTAACTATAATCTTATATTAAAACCAAATTCTATCACATCTTAAATAGTAACCTAAACCATGTTCCCTAATTTCACTGCAGCAACTGTGCGCTCACATTTAACTCTCTTTTAACTCTGTTTCCTCCTAAAACTTTCGAAATAACGAAATGTAACAAAAAGTTGTTCAATACATAAATCTGCAAGTTGAAATAAATCCACTAAAGACTAAATTATATATTCTAGAAAGTGTCCACAGGAAACTGGAGTTTTTAATTCGCAGTCTGATTTGCGAATGATAGTCATGGACATTGTAAGAAAATAAGCTCAGAGAAAATGTACATTTGTACTTATGACAAATGTCTTTGTTACAAATACAAGCTTAGATTAAGCTACCGATTGCAGTATATTTTGTATATATATTCGTTATTGTTAGGGGAGAAAAGCAATTTAGAAATAACATTCACAATAGAACTGTCCAATGAAGTGAAGAGAGTAGGCACTACAAATAAATAAAACCTATTGTTTCAAACGTAAAGATTAAAAGCAAGTCTGTTTCACAGACATATATCTGCTACAAATTATATTTTTCTGCAATATGCAACAGAAGAATCATGAAACTTACGTGAATTTATTGGTTTCCCTTGAGTAACGGGTGCGATGACCAAAAATAAAGCCACTAAAATATGTTGTAATTTCTTCATATCTACGGTTATCCTCATTATCTGAAAACTATAAAACATACAGTAAAGCATATAGGGAAGTTTTGGTATCATCTGTCCATATTGATTGTTAAATCTTACGAGTACTTTAATTGTTCTTGCTAACAGCACAAACTGTTCATGGTTAAATAGATCATGATTAAGTCGTTCCAAACGTTATAAAGAACAGTCAAAAACATGCCAAATTTTTGTTATGAGAAATGATTGAAGTAAATTTCGCCATTTTATCAGCACTTTATTAAAACAGTAAAGTCCAGGGGCCGGTTGTATAAAAGTCTTAACTACATTTTAACTACCCGTTTTGTAGTTAAATAGTAGTTAACTGTAAAATTCGCGATTCTGATTGGTTAACTTTCGCACTAACTATAGTTAACTTTAACTACTTTTTTATACAACCGGCCCCAGAGATAATGGGTTTTATCCGTTGAAAGTTATACAAACCTATATGAAAGAATATAATTTTACTTACCCGAATTATTTGGGTTTAGGGCGAAATTTTTCTTGATTTTCTCAGCTTGTCAACCTTGGTCGGTGAACGCCAGCTGGTACACAAACTCCATTACAGCCAATCTTTCACATTTGCCACTATATCTAAACGCGTCTTTAAATTCCCTTTATACTAGATTACACAAGTAACGGTTATTTTCTCAGGAATTATTCAATATTGAGCAGGAATATTGCAAAGAAACGACGATAGTTTGAAGTTGTTTGAAATGGATCAATGATCAGTACGGAGTTAAACACAACAGGTGGCGTTTTAAACATTTCATTTCTTCAAGATAAGATTTACTCAAGCTTACAAACAAACTATAACGCACCAATGAATTTTGTCACATACGAGTAATCGCCGGCGAATCATGGCTAAAATTAATCGTTTCAACAATTAGGGAATAGCTCACTACATCAATTCAACAAGAGCAAATGCATTTTTCCGGCAAAAATTATTAGTATAATGTATTGTAGGTACGAGTTTCATGGTTTATGTATAACTTTAGTAGTGCTCTATATAGTTGTAACGTTTATAACCCTAAACCTTTTATCATAGATATAGTAGCAAAATATATAATTTCAATAATCTAGACAGCCATTACAGCTGGCCGGTTGTTCAAAAGCCGGTTAACGCTAACCCCGGGTTAAATTTTAATCTGCTGTTCTGGTTTGTATACTTCTACATGTTTGTTTATTTCAAAACTTTATAAACAAAAACTTCTACCGCCAGTACAAGGTTGATAGAAAAAAGTATTCATATTAATATAACCGATGTCGGGAAACATGTATGAATGTTACCACTAACCATAGCACTAACCCAGGGTTAGTTTTTTGAACAACCGGCCCAGAACAACAAATCATTTCATTTCATATTAGAAGAATGCATGCAATGGACATTTTTATCACGAAGTGCGCCATCTTTAAATCGCAATGCATTGTCGTCTCTTTGCATAAACTGCTATTAAAACATCGTGAAAGCATCTTTACTTATAGACCTGGTTTCTATTTAATAACGGGATCAGTGTGAAATAGCTTATAAGTGGGTATATCGTGTCATATGTGTGGTAGTTGTCAACAAGGTTCTGCTGATTGCAAAGAGGTATCGCGTATTCATTATTCATCGGCCACCATCAGGGCGCTTATAGTCGCCTATATAAGCGCCCTGGCCACCATTAAATAACCGCGCTGCATGTCGGCCACCATCACATGATCCCACAACCAAATGCAAACCAGGCTTAACAGAATGAGCTTAGCTGAACGAGTGAATACTGGACCACAGACACTAACATGCACAGATGCCATTGTTTTATATAGCGGAGTTCTCTAAACTTTAGTGAAAAGAGTATACAAGAAATGCTACTATAGACCGTCAGTAAGTAAACTGCCATGCATGTGCTGTACGTAGTGTAAACGTGGTATTATTTCAACAGTATTATTAATACAAAAATCAATCACTGGTTAAAATGAGTTATGAACGTCTCGTGTTATGTCCATAAATGTCCATAATTTAACAATTATTATATACATATCAATACATAAAGTTCTATTTACACGATTGCACCATTCCGGGAGCTTCGGTTTCACTATATCGTGCTGGTCAGAATAATCCTAAACATCATTATCATTGTTTCTTCTAATTTTAAAGTTAGTCACAATTTTCTTTATTAAAATATAAGGTTTTGGGCTATAGTGCAAATCATTTCATATTAGTGGAGACATGGTTGTGAAGGTGAGGTGGTGAAATGGTAAAAAGGATACCGACGGTTGACTTGATTAATGACATATCGCATCAAGTTTCTTGCCAAACTGAAAGAAAACAACAGATATATTAGAAAAAAGTTTATCATCAAGATAGTTTGGAAGAGATATTGAAGAAGTGTACTATACATTTTTTTCCTAACGAAGATGGAGTTTTTAGTTAAATCTCTATATGCCCAAGGCTATGTCGAGGGCTGAAAAACCAGAAATGTAATACACAGTATTTAAATTTTACATTATTTGTCATGAAAATCTATAATCATTATTATATGGCTTTTCAAAATTCTCTATTCTGATTGGTTGACAAGCGGTCGGTAAAAACCCATATCCGGACCGTGGTCCGTATTTTCCGTATCTGGACCGGTGTCCCGGATGTCGTTTATCATAAGTTGTGCATAATGGTTTTCTTAGATATTTCACCCTTGCAAACTTGTGCCATTAAAATTTACAGATAAAAAGTTTCAAACAACCAAATTGTCTTTGATTGAGCATGCATGCCTACCGTATATTGTTACCCAGTGAAACTGACGATAGCCGATTTAATTCGCGCGAAAAGCATATGCTCACAGACTCAGTTCAGCCATATAATAAACCGATTATTGACCTCGCTTGTTCGGTCTGTACTGTGAAATATCAGACCTCTGTTTTTTGCATGGACCTCGCTCCTTCGTCGCTCGGTCCATACTAAAAAACCTCGGTCTAATATTTCACAGTACAGACCTCACGCTCGGTCAATAAGCCTTTAATATATTTTAAAATTCATATTGCAGCACTGGCAATTAAATTTTATCTCACAATGTTGCCAACTTTTTGTGTTTGATACTACTGTATCAATGTATCAAATTAAGGTGCGAGATACCTCTCTTAACTGGCATAGTGGGCGAGAATACCATGAGATCATCTGCAGCTGAGAACTGAGATACGGGCGTCGTATGCAGACGAGGAAGAAACATGCTGTCATCAAGGTTTGATAAATATTCATTCCTTTGAACCCTGTAACAAAATTATCATCTTTTATAGCTTGTATTGTACATGAAATGAAGTAAAATCGCTTTCTGAATGTCCCAATGGGGGAATCGAACCCAACGATTTAACGTATACCAGCGCTCTGACCAATGAGCTATTGGGATGCCTCATAATTGAGACACTTAGAAATATTATGTAATAATTATGCACAGTTAACGCGCGCGGGATATAAAATCTACATAATTATATGACGTGTTGATGGATATAAGATATACGATCGACAATATATGCAGCCATGAATAATGCTCGAAGGTCCGATTTCCGGTTGGACATTGAGAAATTAATTTTCCAGCAAGTGATTTGAGTACATTTGAACATACTGTAATGGCCTACAATGCTGAGGACAACACAAAAATAATATATTTTTAATTATCATAAAAAAACAAACTGTCCTGGATAAATCTGTACTGTACGCACGGTAAAGCCAGACATTGTTAGTAGTTGGTTTATAGATTTGATTTTAAAACTTAGTAGTCGGTATAGGTTGGAAAAATCAACGAGTAAAGTTTATAACAGAACCAAATTTAATATAATAGGGGCCCTTAGCTCTTTGAAATCGATCTTTTTATCCTCCAGGCATTCAATATGTTTTTAAATTTCTATACTTTGCGAAGCCTTGTAAATACGAGATTATTTGAGCCAGCAGTACTACATAATTTTTAGTTCATTGTGTTTTCATCATGCCATAAAAATCACTTTCTGATTTTTTACGGTCGACGGGTCCGTAAACCAACTAACAAAAAAGTCTGGCCTAAAGAGAACTGTATAGAAAGAAAACTTACGCTTCAGGAGTTTTGCAGGCTCCAAATAAATCAGCAGAAACGTTTGCGGGTAAATTAACCAGCGGAACTTGAATAAAAACAACAATTATATATTGTAAGTAAAATAGTCACTGCAACATGATCTGGATAGTGATGTAATAATATTTCGTATCATTCTGAAATTGTGTTCTGGATCAGATTTCAAGTCCGAAATTGAAATTCTATTCAGGCCCGATTTAAGGGTTTGAAATGTCAACGGTATTTCATGTAAATGGATTAAATTTCAGTATCTTGGTTAATTTTCTCATGTATTATTCATGAGAATGAGATAAATATATCAAGCATTCATTTGAGATCAGCTCTATTGAAATCACACATTCCCCAATTAGATAGCTATTAGTAACTACTTGGTAAATCACTATTCACACTTGTTGCGGAATACATTAGGCAATGTTATTTTAATGATACTTTAATGATACACTTACTTGCAATGCTTGCACATCCTCGAGATTTTCTGGTTGATCGTCTGACCGGGGTTAAAATAATTTCAGGCTCACTTGGATCTGATGGAAATTATAATAATTATAATAAGACTGAAGAAATAACAAAAAGTCTTTAGAAAAACTGTAACGGTACAAATAAAGTGAACCACATTTTATAAAACCTTATTTTAGACACATTCACTATACAAACCTGCGTCAGCTTTTTTATTTTTCATAGGCGTAAGAATAATTTTGAAAGTGGCCTGAAATATATATTAAAATGGATTAATGTTTACAATGTAAGTACAACATGGGACATCATAGTACTGTGTAGCAACCACATTGCGTTGAATCAACAATGACTACAAACTATAGTCTACAATACTACAATACTACAATACTACAATACTACAGTACTACAGTACTACAATACTACAATACTAGTAACTCATTCGACAAAATTAATATTGATTATTTTCTGTTGGAATTTTTTAATTAAATAGAGAATAATACATGGTGCGCGGAAATACCAGATTTATTTCGAGTGTTGAACATGATATCTCACGAGTGAGCGCAGCGAACGAGTGAGATATCATGTTCAACATGATAAAGGACAGTCTTTTCAAACAAAATAAAATAAAATACCATTTTCATAAACTTCAAAAGCGATAATTTTCACATGTGAGATTATCATAAATAATCTCACATGTGAGATTATAAATAATCTCACATGCGAGATTATCAGTTTTATCAGTTCTCGAAATCTCTATAAAGCACTATACTTCATATAATAAAGAACAGTTATATATGACTATAAAATACTGTAGATGGGGTTTCACTACACTATCGAGCAGCAAATAATGCTCAACCGGCCTGACTCGTTCCCAGTCGCTCATCCCGCGTTGAATGATGGGAATGCGGTCAACGTTCCATACGATCTCCCCATTCAAAAGCATAGCGAGGGACTGTGGAAGAGTAAGATGCTCAACCGGCATTTATCGGAGTGACAAAATGATGTTAATTATTTTCATCATAAACGTGCATTGTATTTGGTGTGAAATAAGTAGAATTGAGAAATGTAGATTAATTTGCTTGCTTGATTAGTGTCAACCAGTGAGCTCCATATATATCTGGAGTAAGAACTTCTAATGTTCGGCCAATACGGGCCAAGTGAAGGCGGCAATTGACGTCCAAACTCATGAAGGTCATAAACAGTTTTCATACCATTTTTTATGAAATGAGCTGAAATTTTAGGATGATAATTAATTTAAAGAACTGAAATCTGTGAAGATGAAACGTAAAATGTCAGCTACTGTAACTTTTCAAGGAATTGCTCACCATCTCCCTCTTCATCATCTGGTTCTTCATTTGATTTTCAAGAAGATTTACAATTCATGGAATATGGTTGCTGTCTGCAGTTGTTAATTTCACAAACTATTTCATAATACAATATGTTTTGCTTCTGTTTCTGAATATAAATCTATGCTGAATGTTTCTTTTAAACACTGAAGATGATTTGTAAATAAAGCCGTAAAAGATAAATTTGTTTTATGGCCTATCCATTTGTAGAAAAAACAAACCATCCAAATTCCCTCCACCCCCCCCCTGTAGCAGTTACTTTATGACCAGTCCCTTGCAGACATCATCATCAATGCCTAGTTCAATACTTATATTACACAGTACTTCTCAGCCACTAAACACAGTGTATATAATTCTATATGTATTATGCCATGTGCTCACTTGTTCCTCATTTTTCTCTGCTTGCAATTTTTCTTTCATCTGGGCTCTCATCTCACGAAATTTATTTCTGCTTTCGGAAACCATAGGATTTGCTGTTTTTGAACCAGTCTTCTTTGCCTTACTGATTTTCTAAAAATGAAAAAATATACGGCTGTGAAATAACCATCGACTAAAAAACCTGGAACGCTACCTGCAAACTGAAATACGAGCTACAATCCTGGCAAAAACTAATGAAACACCTTGCATTGTTGACTATTTCAGATATTTTAAACCCCCTTCCCCCTTACAATGTTGGTTAGCTAAGTTGAATAAACGACAGATTGTTTCCTCAGCAATCGACAAGCTATTGTGTGCAATATTTTATAATGTACTACCAACATTGTTCAGGGGGGAAAGGGGATTTTGTATATTTTTACTAATTTTCACGTGTTTCATTAACTTTTCTCCAGGATTGAATCCTGGCAAAAACTAATGAAACACCTTGCATTATCGACTATTTTATATATTTTAACCCACTTCCCCCTTTTTGCCAGGATTGTAAGTAAAAGATTGGAGGTGAAATTTTGGAGAGCACGCACTTTTATATTCTTCTTCTTTACTTCGACCTTTTTCTCCTGCCAGTTGTTTTCTTTCATCTCTTCAAGTTCCGCAAACTTCTTATACATGCCCTCCACCTACATCGAGAGAAATTGTCCAGTGATTGGTTAAGATTGGGGATTTCAAAACGTCAGAAAACGAAATATTGATCAATCCGGAGAAGGTAGGTAGGACGTTTCCTATATAATATTCTATATTAATCTATAGGTTTTAAGCTAACTAGCAAGCTTTTAACAAGCTTTTGCTTCTTTCTTTATCCCATATTAACTACCAACCTGAATATACATCATCTCCCAGAATCCCTGCAAGTCTGAGACTAACGTCTTCTGTTCCGCCGTGGGATCCTAAACAGAAAACATTCCGTTTGTGCTCACTAGTGAGGCTAATAGTTCTATCATATAAATATGTACATCTGATAATATTAGCGAGGTTCAGATGCAGCGCGAGTCAAACTGAAAACATTTTCCTCGTATGCGACTGAGGTGAAATTCCAGTCATTAAGATGAAGGCAAATGTACTAACCACTGTGGCAGCAACATCCGTACATTTTCTATACAATCAGATAATTTAAATAGACAAACAACAGTTCAAATAGATTTCACAGGTAGGTTATATGTTGGTCTCAAATACTGCTGTTACTGCTTATCGGAGATGTGCTAATTAAGGACTGTTGTCCGTTTTGTCCGAATTAGTCGCGAGTGTGAAGCATATATTGTTGTCAGAAATACTCTAAAATTGAAAAAATGAACCTACCTCACTGAGGTCCAAAAGTCCGCTGAATTGTTTAAATTTCTTCGTAACAAGAAGTTGAACTTGGCCAAGTAGAGTTCTTATCTTCCCTTTTACTGTAATATATACGTAAAGAATCCTGTAGCTAATATTTAGTAACTACAGTATAATATTAACTACATATTGTAGTTATTATAAATATTATACATTTAGTTAATATGTATAATATTAACTACATATTGTAGTTAATATTTAGTTGATTTATGTAAACTGTGAAAGTAGTTAGTACTCACCTTCTTCAGGCATCATTTCCTCGTGTTCACTTTCCCAATCTGCAGATCGGGATTTCAATCTATCTATTTCGCTGTTCGCTATATTTCTGAAATATTTCGCATCTAATACATCTTTATTGCTTTCTTCTTCGCCGAAATTTTCCATTTCTGCCGTCGTGGCGTCTTCGCTAACGACATCACCTACTTCTTGTTGTCCTGAAGCGCTCTTTGTCTCCTTACTACTTTCTGATGGCCAGGTTTTGTTCGTCGATTCTTTGACAGGTGTACGGGTAGGGAAAAACTTTTGAGCGCTGTTTGGTGAAAGTGGTGTGAACTTAAACTTATCTCCGCAAAACGCAAAACTCTCAACACCAGCTGGTACATTAAATGAGAAATCGTTTGGTATGGGCGCGGGGGCTGCCAAGACTGGGTGAACTGGCTGGGCCTTGGGTGCTGGCTGGCTTGCCTCGTTTTCATTCACACGAGATCTTGTCACCCGGCCTGGCAGATCTCTTGTACAAGATAGCGGCTGCGATGTAGGAATGTCGTCAGTTTCCATGGGAACCGGAGCAGATGAACTGCTGGTGGTAGTCCAAGTCGGAGCCTTTCTAGCCATTGATCTTGTTTTCATTGTGCGACTGGATGATCTTGTCGATGGTTTATTCGCATTATTCGTACCTACAAGGATATTTCCTCATTAGAATAGTATATTAAAACAATGTAATTCAGTTGATTCTCTCCAACTCAATTTTCTTATATGCATGCATGCATCTCATTTTTATGTATGCTAAAAAGAAATAGAGAAAAGTTCTTCTTTAGACTATATTTATAGCTTACTTTACCCATGTCCACGCACGATTGCCATATTCGGTAATTTAATACTTGGCAATAAAAGTTATGCTAAAATGGAAAATCAGTAAAATAGGACATTGCAAAACGGCATAACTATATACTGTACAGTACCTGTTCTCTTTTCTCCTGCTGGACTTGATGGCTTTACCTTTCTTGTAGCTGTAGTCTGAAAATAAAATATATGTCTTAACAATAAAGTTGAATAAAGCCCTGGCTGTTGAAGCACTGTGGTCACATATACATGATTAGCGTATTAGCCCTGGAACGAGCACGATTATATCATATGAACATCA
The DNA here is from genome assembly GCA_016169945.1 of Trachythela sp. YZ-2020. Classification (NCBI taxonomy): domain Eukaryota; kingdom Metazoa; phylum Cnidaria; class Anthozoa; order Malacalcyonacea; family Clavulariidae; genus Trachythela; species Trachythela sp. YZ-2020. The sequence continues at coordinate 541,885 of JADLSH010000236.1, read as the reverse complement.
TATATGTATATACTACACCGCACACGTCGCTGAACCCTACGATTGACGTTTACATCAACATACTGCGAGGTACCAGTGAGTTCAATAAAGTACTGGAGTAGTACCTTACGAACTGAAATTAAGCGACGTAAAAAATGTTTACTTCAATCAGTGACAAAAAGGTTTCGGACAGTAGTAAGCTATACAGATAACTACACAATTCATAATGTTGTTGGGTATATAAACGCTATCCCTCTCTCGTCCCACCCTGAACAATGTTGCTCGCTAGTAAGCAACATTTTGGGTTAATTAATTTTCCACACAATGTTGAACGGGGGGTCAATTATGTTGTAACCAGACGTGATTTTGCTATTTTGTCAAAAGTGTTTTGTCACTGATTGTTGGTCATTCCACGTAATTGCGTAAGTGATTGAAACTTACGTTCAATATACGCGCAATTGATTGCAGATTGATTTATTATTCCACTAAAATGATTTTTCAACATATTTGGCAAACTTACATTCTTCTGTGCAGCCTGTGGAGGTGGCGCCACCTTAGTAACATCTTTTGACTTGATTTTAGTTGTGTTTATTTGCTTTGAACTATCATCATGAAAGCTATGGGAATACTCTGATAGTTGATGAGAGACGTAAGAAATACGGAACGGTTCTTTCTTCGTCTTTTTCTCCTGTACCTGGCGACGACGTTTTTCTTTTTTCCATTTCTTTAGGGCTGCTTTGATCGGATCGACATGTTTTGCACTTTTTGTATCTAATAGTGTAAACATTAATCATTATAATTATGCCTGCCTAAAACCCTGACAATACAAGTACAAGATGTAATAAGAGAGGAAATATATATGCGAGTCCCTTCGATTTTCAACAAATGGCAACTTGTAACAACCTGGTAACACGACCTCTCAAGGCTCTAATAATATCTGTATCCGACATGCATTTTGCAGGCTGCGCGCTGGAGAGGGAAAACAATGTACCGTTGTTTCGAAAGAACTGTGACTGCGCGCACCGTGTCGTTATGCATATCCGTGTTTGTTTTGGAAAGTAGGTTTGATTTAAACCTTACTACAGGTAGTTACTATCTTGAGCAAAATTTCATTTCTTCAGTGAGCGTTTCTTTGCTGCTGGTGGCGGCAGGCACACGACATTCAAATTCTACGGAATTGGTTTACGTATCAGAAGCATCAACATTTTTAGCAGTGAGCGAACAAGAAAATATCTTCACGCGTCAACGGTATTTTCATCGATTTCACTCGGTTTCTCGATTTGATGCTGCCCGGGAATATAGTTCCAATCGGAGTCATCGCTTTGGTAGCTATTGTTTTCTGTACCTGAACTCGTTTACGACATTTTTTATCGGGCTTGATCGCGATTCTCCCTTTACATTTATATACTTTTCACTTATCCAAGTAGGCAATGGGTTCCTATTACTCCGTTTTAAATCTGCTTTGTATTTTCATGATCTACGTTTCAAGGAGATTCTAATAATCTAAACTCCGATTTTATGACACATGGCACTTTAAGGCCCATGGAAATTGCATCTTACTTTACATTCATGAAGTCTTAAGAATGGAATTAGCAAAGTGCAGTTAACAGCTGGGAAAGGAAAGTTGAACACGAAAACTTTTCGAAATAAAGACAACAAACAGAAGGGTGTAAACTGGGGATAGCATAGGTCAAGTGAAAAGTACCATGAGTTGGAGCAAATGTCCCATTTTATCCTATTATAGCACAAGCACCGTACAAGTCTGTCTTGATTCACCTTTTCAAGGTTTCCCAGCCTAGACATAGGGCCTTTACAAAGAAGGTGGCGCTTGATTTGCAGGTTAATTGAGGTTAGGTTTCCTAATTCATGCCCCTTACAGACATAGTAATTAAATGTAATTGGTAAAAATTACTATAATTGTAACATACAAGCCAGGAATTCACATTGAATCAATGGTTATTAAAGTTGTAAAGGAATATGCTTATTCTTCATTTACAGTAATCATTGAGTAATGCATACTACAGTTTTACAGTTTTCTTTTACTGTGCCATTACTATAAGCAATATTAACACAGAATGGGGGGTGGCAGGCCTGGCCGTGAGCATTTTTGCAGGCGAGTGGAATATCGCGCGCCATATTCACGTCAGGTGCGCGTTTGAAAAACGGTCAAAAACTACGCCAATAGAGCAGACTAGATTACCACTAAAGTTGCAACCTGGCAACGTTATATTGTGTGTAATGCGTGTGGCTAGTAAATAAGTCTAAAGTTGAGAACTGTTCACGTAAAAACGTCGCAAAGTGACATACATGAGGCGCGCGATTTCATACTCTCAAATTCTCAACAAACAAGGCGCGTGACAAAACTAGCACCTTGACCAGTTAAGGCGCGTGCTAAGGTGCGCGCGCGCGATCGCGCGCCTCAAACGGCAAGGTCTGGGGTGGTTGGAAATGAGGGGCATGCATATATATAGAAAATTAAATTTTAAAAGTCATATTAACAAAAGTCACATACGTTGATTTTAAGGCATAAGTCTGAATCTTTTAATATGTATTTTTATAAAAATTCAGCAGCTTTTTTCCATTATGATTTAGAAATTTAAATAATTGTTTTTCTCAGAAAGCAGGAAATCACATTTCCGAGGTCCTAGATTTCAAAATTTTCCAGAGAGGATGCACCCAGAACCCCTACAGATACCTGCTCCAATGCACCAGTCACCAATTCTCATTGGTTAGCCTCTGTGTCCACAGCTTGGCCTTAGCAGTTTCAACTAATATCCTACAGTGTATTAATACTTATTTTAGATAGGTATGTTAGTTAAACCCAACTACTATTACAGTAAATTAAATTATACAATCTGCCTTATCATTAAATGCATAGTTTTCAGTCTATAGTTCTCAAAGTTATTTGACCATAGACATTTTTAGTTCTTTTCAAAACTGTGTACATTTAAAACCACATACTGAAACCCGATGTGGGAAAGAAGGGGGTTCCAAATTTATAAAACACAGTTAAGGGGGGCTTATTGATCTTCTTTTTGCTTGCATGGGGGAATGCACATTTTATTATAGCTTTTCCCACTTACAACAACCCCCCCCCCCGACGTCCTTTTTTCTCACAAAACCAAATCATTTGGTCCCATTTTGATACCCCTTGCATGCTATGTCACTTATTTGCTGGTAATTAAAATGCTCACCATTAAAAGAAAAACTGTTGAGGGGGAGCACTAACTCCATTGATTAATAGAAAAAAAACTGATTGTGATGTGGAATGACTGTGAGAAGTGATTTGTGCTCAGCCTTGAAATTTTCACAAATCTGCAGGGCATGTTTGGTCCTTGGTGCAAGATGGTAAATGCAAACTTGTGCACCATAGACCATTTGCAGAATTACTAGTAAGTAAGTAACTCAGGTTGCAGCTGAGAGCTGAGATGAATTACGAAGGACGCAGCTCGACTTGATCGAGTAGAAGGTTTATTAAAGGCGCCTCTGGCTGCCACCGTATGACTCATGTCTGATCAGGGAGAACAGCTACGATGGAAGGGTTAGTTTGGGGCTTATCCAAACCCACCCTGTCAACATTTCCTGTGGGAGGAAACCGGAATACCCGGAGAAACCCACGACTTTCGGCAGAGCGTTGACTAACTCTTTTCACATAGCTATCATAAGTCGTCCCCAACGGGACTCGAACCCACGATATCAGAGGTGAAAGGCGCGTGCTCTGACGATTGCGCCAACGAAGCCCGTTCAAGATATCCTGGTACACGTATATTTGCCGGAGTATACTGCAGTATACAAATAACAAGGTTAATGGTACACAGCGAGAATCGAACACACCGAAGCCCATGAGCCCACCGGAGATCTGACGATTGCACCACCAAAGCCCATGAATTACATAGCATTATACATGCTTAACTTCGTCCTTTGATTTCTTTTGAATTTTATTCAGTCTCACATAATGTTTGAAGTTCCTGTCTGTTTTCAAAAGAATGAAGTTGAGGCTATGCGTGTATATCATCGGACCACGCAATTATTCAGTGGAGACCTAAAATCATCGATAAATCTATAAATCAAATAAGGAAAGTGACGGTGAGACCTATCGGAGATTCTGGTTTGGAAGCCTTTGGGCGGTGGATAAGTACATATGATTGGATGTCAGTAATAAGTTCGCCAACGGTCAATGAGAAAATCGAAAAAGGTTTACCCAAATTATTAATAATAAAAAAAACATTTATATTTACACTAGTTACACTAGTTGTTCACGGCGCTACTACTATTACTATTAAGTTAAAAATAGTATAAAACAGCTATTTTATTTACAGTCATAGTTTATACTTATTTAAAATAATCAGAAAAAAAATCATCTAATTAGAGTATGCCTATGTGAAATAAATAATTGACATTAAAAACAGTGACGTTAGACACTTTCCGTATTTGGAGAGGTAACTTGTTCCAGAGCCTAGGGGCAGCAATAGAGAAGGCTCTGATAAAGTAGATATCTATTTCCCTAAACACATCGTAAAGTTCCACCAAGAAGATAAACCGTTTATAACAGGTAGAATCAAAACCTTAATTGCCAATTGCATAATAAAGTCAGTGATGAAATAAAGAAGGAAAAACAAAAATTTTATGGTAAAGTAAAACCCTTACAGTCAAATAACCCAAAAGCCTGGTGGAAAGGTATCAAACATTTATGTGGGCTACGTAAGAAGCAGAAAATTAACCTTGTCAACCCGGATTCTGGAGAACCCTTAGCACCGAAAGAGTCAGTAGAGTGTATTAATGATTACCTGATCAACCTGACTAAAGAGTATACAAAAATATCAGATGAACTCCTCTTGAGTGGAAAAGACCTAGATCTACCCCTTATCTCAAGAGCAACTCTTGCTCAAAAAGTGAAAGAAATTAACATTAGTCCCCAGGTCCATTTGACCCACCAACGAAAATAATCAAATACTTTGCGGAGGAATTATCTGATCCACTAACAAATATTATTAACTCTTCCTTCCAACAAAAATGTTTTGGTGAAATTTGGAAAGCATATGATAGTTGCCCTATCCCAAAGACAATCTCATGCACAACAGTTGAAGAGATTAGGCCAATTGCTCTTACTAGCATTCTCTCAAAAATACAAGAATCATTCGCTTTAGAATGGATGTTAGAGGACTCAAACGGCCATATTCGTTAACGGCAATTTGGAGGAACCCCTGGATCTTCGTCGGTACTCGCACTTCTCGAAATGCTGCATACATGGTTTGCTGCCTTAGAGGAACCAAAGTCGGGAATACGAATCGTGTTCTTAGATTTTTCTAAGGCCTTCGATCTCATTGATCACAACATCTTACTGGCTGATTTTAAAGCTATTGGGGTTCGTCCTGCTCTATTACCGTGGCTAGCCTCATACCTATCTGACCGTTTACAGAGGGTTAAGTTAAATGCGATGATGTCAGGCTTCACAAAAATCAATGCCAGAGTCCCAAAAGGCAGTAAAATTGGTCCGATATCATTTATTACAAAAATCAACAAACTACCAGACCTGGCAATCACAGACAAGAACTCTGGGAAAGAACATGTCTCAATTTTTATGGACGATACTATGCTATCAGAGTTTCTTAATATGAATAACTTGGAATCTCAATAAGAGAGCAACATTCAAGTAAATGTTGGAAGAGTATCAAGATTCTCAAAAGAAGAGAATATGAGACTAAATTTGAAAAAAAACAAGGAAATGGTAATGGATTTCCGTACAAAGATGTCCGAAATACCAAAGATCACTATTGATAACATGCCAATCGAAAGAATAGAATCCCATTATAAGCTCTTGGGTATCTGGATCCAAGCAGCTCTTAAATGGCACAATAATACCGTTTCTATAGTTAAGAAGGGAAGGAGACGTCTCTACTTCTTAAAGGTGTTAAAGAAATATGGTACACCAGCAACAGACTTATTAAAGTTTTATTGCTCAGTGATTCGTTCTGTCCTAGAATATGGAGACATATTGTGGCATGGTGGATTAACACTATATACCTCAAAACCAAGATATAGAAAGGATTCAAAAACGCGCTCTAAGGATTATAGCCCCAGCCCTCAGTTATGAGGAAGCCCTCGCATTATTTAATTTACTTTCTCTAAAAGAGAGACGGGATATGCGTCGATTTAATCAAGCGAATGTCCTCTTCGTCACATAAGCTTCATTATTTATTACCACAGAAAGTGGAGAATATACTAAAATAGGGAAACTAGATACAATTAAGGTTGTCTTCTTCATGTATGTTTATTAAAAACCCAGTATTATTATTATAATGGTATGCTCGGACAGGAAGTACAAGATGGGTATGTGTGGAGAGGTGACAAGTGCTTGCTGTTTCAGGCGACCTGCACTGGTGGTTATTCAAGCCTTTCAAGGTTGTTCTTATTACACCACTGCAGTTGTCAGAAATGGCAGAAACACATTACTGTTAGCAGCAATGTTGGGGAAATACTGGAGATCTCTGATATCTTTTATTTTAAGTTAATAAAGATATACTCTAACAAAATGACATAACAAAATGCAAAAAACAATTTTCAGGGGTATACTATTTCAATTTGATTGGACCATTTTTAATGCTTTGTTCATTGAGTTGATGTTTATACGTTGAAATTGGTAGAAAATAGGCGGTAAATTATTAATTATACATAAAATAAAGCAAAGCTTGTAAAAATGCATACAAGTATATAAAATTGTCAAATACCCTTTTCTGTTTTGCTTTGTTCTTGACAATTTTGAGCTTCGTTTTCATTACTTGATATTTCCATCAATGGAATTCCGCGTTTCTTTTCAATATCATTTCTTCTTGATATTTTTCTGTTTTGTAGAGCTACGAACGCCCTTGTCTCACGATCTGCTTGCCCTTCTTGTTTCTTGCATTTCACCATGAACTGACGCGTAGGTTTTAAAGAAGAGGATGCCATTTTTATCCAACAGTTAAACGACACACGATAAATGTAACTTGTAGGACTAGAATACTAGATCGCCGCAAAAAAATCCGAAATTTATCTCAAATATAGCTATATAACTCAGTATAAATTCAACCAGTCAAACCAGAACGTATTCGTTTCAAAATTTGCAACACAGACGTGATTGGTTAATTTTGAACATGTGAGTTTAATTAGAGTTTCCACTTGAGGAAATTTTTCATTAAGGAAATTTTTAAATATTTCCAGGGAGAACGTTGGGAGAACAAGGGGAGACCTACTTTGTTCAGAAAAGTGTTTTTTTTAATATTCCTGTAACAAAACCTTTTATACATAGAATAATTGCCACTGAAAATGCAGGAAATCAAGCCCCAGAGGCTCAAGAATTCGGAAATTTTCTGAACGAGGACCCCCAGAATCCCCTACATCCTCATACACCTCCAGTTCTCAGCCGAAAGCTCGGTGCATTTATGCGATGGGATATTTTAAATATTATCACTGAAAATGCAGGAAATCAAGCCCCAGAGGCTCAAGAATTCGGAAGTTTCTGGGGGAGGACCCCCTCTATCCGCGCACACCTCCTGGTTAGGTGACTTAGGTCCTTTTTCGTTGATGCCCCCCCCCCTAACTGACGAATTCAAAAGGCCCTGCACCAGTGATGTTTTCCAGGGGGAACGCCGTCCCCCCACCTTTTTTACCAGGGGAACGGCGTCCCCCCTGACAAAGTCAAACATGGGGGAACACCGTCCCCCTGGCAGGGATTAAATATGAGTGAAGTTCAGTGAACGCCGTTCGACACCGTCCAAATAAATTTGGCTATCACTTGTTCTACATACGTATTATTTTTGTCGGCAATAATTGCTCAGCATCCTAAGTGGAAATACTTCAGAACGTAATTTTGTCACTATTTTAATCTCCCTGAAACTTGATATACTTGCAGAAAATTCTAGCAGACTAGCACAATTAAAAATAGGTACGCTAAGCGTACATGTATCTGCTCATGGTGATCCCACTGTTGTCATGAAGGAGTAATATTCAACCATACGCAATTTCGTAATTACGGGCGCCATTTTGCAAAGGGGGCAAACACAATAAAGCAACAACAGCAAGACTCTAGGGACAAGTATTTCGTGGGACGAGGTGTATATAGTTACTACGGCTGGCAGAGTCAAGCCGTAGGTTTCATATGCCCCTGTCTGTTTTCTTCGTCGTCGTCGTCGTCGTCGTCGTGGCTTTTGGGGGTGTCACAAACTTGCACTCCCACGGTCACCCAAGTCACCTGCACAAAACGCATGCAATTTTCTTATGTACATCTTTATAAATTACTTGCGCATTTTAAGTTACGTACAATTTTGTTTTAACCAGATCAATAACGAATCAAGGGAACGATACGATAAATGCAATACGAACGAGAAACGTACAAATCATGCTGATATTCGTCACGCACTATGTAAAATAGTCGACATACAAGTTCAGTCTATATGAGGGTATTATATTTCCAACAACATACATTGCGCCTTCTTTGACTTAACGATCGTAAAGTGCATCGCTCTAAAACATCTATACTCTACAATAGTTTGAGCGAACCATACGTGGGTATTTATTTGTATTTGTGGGAAACTAAAGAGAAACTAGAAATCATTGTTGAATATGATTCAGTCATTCAGACATAAACGCGCAATAATATAACGAGCTCTATTTATTAGGGTTCAAGGATCAGCTGTCACATATTCTTGATAATTATTACACTGTAGACGGGTCATGTTTTTACAAGAAAACCGAAGAGCCTAGTTCTCCAATCTCCCTACGCCTTGCAATATTTTAAGATGATCCTATAGCTCCTCACTATTATACTTCGATTTGACCCAAACGCTTGAACAGACTCGATATAAGTATTCAGCGAGACGCATTCCTGGCGACAAGTAATATGAGGGATTATATTTCCAACAACAAACATTGCGCCTTCAACACTTGAAGATCGTACCGCGCATCGCTCTAAAACATCTATACTCTACAATAGTTTGAGCGAACGTACCATACGTGGGTATTTGTTTGTATTTGTGGGAAACTAAAGAGAAACTAGATATCAGTGTTGAATATAATTGAGACATAAACGCGCAATAATGCGGAGCTCTATTTATTAGAGTTCAAGAGTCAGCTATCACATATTCTTGATAATTATTACACTCATACACTGTAAATAGGTCACGTTTTTATAAGAAAACCGAAGATGTTAGTTCTCTCTATACATCTTGCAATATTTTAAGATGATCCTATAGCTCCTCATTATTATACTCTAAGGAGTAATGACTGTAAACTTTGTTTAGAAAAACCCAACACTGACTTTATGAAGAAGTCCTTTTCATACCGGGGAGCTTCCTCATGGAACAATCTCCCAAATGATGTTGTCAATGGTTACAAGCAACTCTCCGCAAGAAATTTTAAAACTTTAATTAATAATTACGTTAACGAGTTGGAAAGGGATAGTCAGTGACATTGTGACAACATATATGTGGAGGATTGTTCGGAATGAGGTTATATAACTAATGGGTCTGTGAGAGTTAATGAGAGTTAATAAGAGTTAATATAAGTTAATATAAGTTAGTATGCATGCATCCATTGTAATTATAGAAACTGTTTCCGTCATTTTATAGTGTTTTTAATATTTATTTTTAATATATGTATATAGTCTAACGGCCCCTTGAAAAGCAGCACCGACGCTGAAGGGTCACCGTTATTAAATAATTTGAAATAATAATAATAAATTAATAATAATAATTTGAAGACATTTAATCGCGCGCACGGCGCACGTATTGGTCAAACGTTGGAAGACCAATTCAAATAAGTAACAAATATATATAATATACATACATATACAATGTTTTATTTTTAATATGTTGTAGTATTTCTCATATACCTTAAAAATGGCTTAATCTTCGACAGTTTGAGTGTTTAACTGTTTAGTTTGATAGTTTCTCCTTCATAAATAGAACAACTACATTTGACATTGGCCACATATTTTAAAGCATTCGTTCTAGTCGATACTTTCGTATTGAAAACCTTCGTATTTCCACGTTTTTATATGAATTAACGACGTTTTGTCAATTTATCTTGACATTTCAAAATATAAGCGCCATGTTCAATTTAAGATCTAGCCTGCGAACAGGAAAATTGAATGATGCAATGGCCTTGGGGAACATTACGTCATTGCATTGTAAGCACTTGCTGATTGGTTATCAATTTAAATAAGCTCGTCGCTGAATGGCTAACAGCTAACAGCTAACAGCTAACAGCTAACAGCTAACAGCTAACAGCTAACAGCTAACAGCTAACAGCTAACAGCTAACAGCTAACAGCAAACAGCAAACAGCTAACAGCACGATGGCAATATATCTGCATTCGCAGATACAACATTCGCAGATACAAAAATAATAGAGTCTGATAATTGACGTCCGCTTACTACGGGGCGCTTAGATAGATAGATAGATAGATAGATAGATAGATAGATAGATCGTGTAACCTTGTTACAGCTGAAAACTGAATTGTTAAGGTATAAGTTTTAAAAGTATATGTACAAGTACTATAATAAGTATGACTATGAATACAAGAAATATTTAATCTTTTAAACTTTGAAGTTATTAAGAATTTACTAAATTTTATCTAATTTAAATCATTATATCGTTTGGCGCTTGAGTTTATAAAGGATAGTCTAAAACGGTCCGTGTTACACACAGGAACAGTAAAATGTCTTGTTCTCCTCAAGGAATCCATTGTTTGCTTATTGTATGGAAGCAGATTAAAAAGTTGATCCTTTGGATTAGCTAAAATCTTAGCAAGGAATTCGTCACACATTTTTTGTCGGTAGTCAGAGAGTTTGGGAAGTCCTGATTTTTCAAGAGCGGCACAGTATGGTATGTCATAGCCATAAATAATCCTCAGTGCCCGTTTCTGGATTTGTTCTAGAGCGGAACTTAAACAGTCTGGTAGATTGAAATGAAAGACTTGGCAAGCATACGTCAAAATCGATCGAATACATGTGATGTAAAATTGGACTAAGTTATTTGGTTGTATCTTCGCTTTCTTTAATTGGGAAAGGAAATATAGTCTTTTCGATGCTTTCTTTGTAATGTTTTCTATGTGTTGGTTCCATTTCATGTTATCTTGTAAAGTTATTCCTAGGACTTTTACAGATTTTGCAACGTCTATGGTATTTCCATTTATGTGTAGACTCTCGTATAAAGTTGGGTCTCTTTTGAAGGAAATTCTTAGTTCTTTACATTTCCTGGGCTGGAGCTGGAATTTGTTGTTTTCGGACCAAACTGATACTTGGTCGGCCATTGTTTGTGCAAGGCTTGTTTGGTCTTTGTGAACGATTTCGAAAGTTGTGGTATCATCAACAAATATTACGTTTCCATCGGAGGAAGGTATTTCTAGATCGTTTATCATTATTAGAAAAAGCCATGGTCCCAGTTTAGTGCCCTGGGGCACTCCCGCAAGGACTTCTTTCCATTCTGAGAACAGGTCGCTACCCAGTTTAACTCTTTGTCGCCTGTCATTAAGGAAATCACAGATCCAGTTAATTATATGAGGATTTATTCCAAGTTGTTTTAATTTTGCGATAAGCAAATTATGATCTATCATGTCAAAGGCTTTTTTATAGTCCATGATTAGGATTCTCACATCGGCGCTGGTACCATCAGTGGCCTTCAGCCAATGGTGGGTGAGGTTGATGAGGGCATGAGTAGTTGAAGATCCTGGAATACAACCATATTGGTCGGGTCGGATATATTTTATTACTGCTGGTTTTACATGTTTTTGTACTACATAGTCCTCAGCTATTTTTGAAACGGACGGAGTTAGAGAGATGGGTCTGAGATCGTTATTAATATCGTTTGCTTTAGAGGTTTTAGGTACAGGTGTAATATTTGCACATTTCCATATATATGGGAGTTGTTCTTCAAAAAGGGAAGTATTGATTAGGAACTAATGGGTGACGCCAATACATGGGCAAAGTCCTGTAAAATCCAATTAGGTATTTCGTCTGGTCCGTGGGCTTTAGATGGATTTATTGACATCAGTTGTTTAGTTATTTCGTCGATTGATACACTTGGGATTGGGTAACCGTAGGAGACCATTTTACTCATAGGAGATAACTTGGGATAGTGTTCTTGAGGTTGTAAAAAGGCTAAATTTATGTCATTTGCTAGATTGACCTTTGATTCTGTTGTTGGAGCGTCGTCTAGTAATTTAGTAACAAAGTCAGATTTTGGTTTAGACATTCCACATAACCGTTTGCACTCCGACCACCACTTCTTGGGTTCAGTATCTTTGATTTCTTTGATTTTGGTCTCATAGTATCTGCTCTTGGCAAGTTTCCTCTCCCTGTTTACACAGTTACGATAGTATTTAAATTGCAGTGGAGAGTTTTGGTTCAAAGCCTTTTGGCGACACTTTATTAGCCATTTTATATGGCCAGTCATCCATGGAACGTCATTATTGTGTAATTTAATTGATTTAGTTGGTATAATAATGTTCATTCCCGTTAAAATCATACTAGTGAAGGAATCATATTTTGCGTGGATACTTTCAACTTGGTCTAGGTATGACCAATCAATAGCACTTAAATATCTCCCAAAAGCCTGTTTGAAGCTTGGACGCATATCTCGGACGGTAACAGTTTTTACTTTGTTGGCTAACTTTTTACGTTGTTTGGGGGCAGCAAATATGGTAAAGTGATCCGATAAACCAAAGGGGGCGTGTTTCTTAGGAGCATCATAAAAAGGTTTTAAATTGGTAAGAATAAGGTCTAATGTTCTTTCTCCTCTTGTTCGGAATTTTACTAACTGTTTCAAACGGAACTGTTTGGATAGCTGTGTGATGTTGAGGCGATTAAAATCTCCGGCCAATACGATGGCGGCATTGGGTATAGAGGTTTCAATTTTTGAAAGGGCGTCTGTTAAATATGTAAGCATTTGATTGTCGTCTGCGGTAGGAGGGTGGTAAACGGTGCCAACGATTAGATGTGAAAGTACTTAATGAGGTTACATATTAACCAAAGTTAATAGCTAGAGAACCATGCGTGTTCCGGAAGTTGGGTGCCGCGACTGAGGTGTGCCTTGTGTGCGCTCGCGCAACATATGTTCATTAGTTGTTTGGCACGCAAAGTGTAACGATCAGAAAGGAATTTTTTTGTTAGTTTGGCTCGTAAAACGGTTATAAAATGGCTACTAACACGAATGACATGGGCGAATCTCAACCTATTACAAGTTCTGCGCTGAGTCCAAACATCGACTGGACCACAGCGTTCCAATCCCCGGAGTTTCTCTAGCTCGGGTCTCCAGACAGAGTTCGCTGGAATGGCCAATCCTACGCCAAGTTCAGATACTACACATCTGGAGCAGTTGGGTGATACAATTCCCTAGCAGCCAACGACATCGATCGCCGCAGTACCAGGTAACTTGTCTCTGGTTCAAGGTACGTTAAACGCTCCTTCTTTTGTTAATGCCATAAGTGGTAGTGTTCCCGCGGCAAGTTCATCATCTCTCCCACCCCAATCCTCGCTCAGTGCATTTCACTCCGGTATCGCTCCTCTCATTCCCACCTTTACCTCTTCCACTACCATCGCCCCCAACCCCAACCTTGGTCCCGAGAAAGCCTTCAGTCTGGGCCCCGGTCGTGCCCCAATCCCACCTAAGTTGGTCTCGAAAATCCTCGCAAACAAATTCATTGAATTAGCGGAGCTTCTCCCTGAGAATTTGGACGAACCTGCCTCGGCCATGTTACGAGCGTGGTCCTTAAAATTAATATTTCCCGCGTTTTGGTTCAATTTCTCTCGCAACAAAAATCAGTGTTGTGCAACAAAAATCATCCTTCTATATCATTAAAGAGTTGTGCTCTTCCTTATATACTGTTCAGAGAGGAACTTTTTAAATTGCAGTGTCATTTCGATTTCTTGGGAAGATTTTTACAGTCCTGAATCTTCCTTGCGGTAACCGTTCCCGTCCATTACGCACTTGTGGTAACGTAATAAACTAAAATATTTGCTTGCTCATGCATGACTAAACTAAAAGAACTTCCCATGCGTGAAACAATTTCCCGGTAAAGTAAATATAACTAAACTATGATATATAATGTATTATATAAAATGTAGTAAAATATACATGATAATAGCTATCATGTAACAGCCACTACCAGTTTTACTATTGAGGGTTCAACCATGAACCATCATCCCGGTGTCCCAATCTTCCCGCGAAAGGAAATCTAACTTAGACATTCTCTCGTGGGTTGAATGCTTCAATACTACCTTTCGGCCGCATAGGGCACGCGATTTACTCGCTTATATGGCGCTTATTATACGGACAGCCAAGCGTTTCGGTGGCAGAGCTTGGTCTCATTATGACCGCGGTTTTCGTCGTGAAGCTGAAGTGACCAGATTTGTATAATTTTCACACCTGTGCGATAAATCGCGTGCCTAATGCGCAGTGGTACAATCCTCGTCGCGCTATGTTCACTGCTACAAATGATCTGTCTCGCGCTGAAGCTTCTGGGACGCCAAATAGTCCCCAGTTTTGTTTATCATGGAATCAAGGGTCGTGCATTTCCCCCAAGAGCTGCCTGTAGATTTCGCCACGCATGTAACATCCGTGTTTGCGGCAAATCCCATCGCCGAATCGACCATGGCTCCTTCGAAGGTCGGGACAAGCGCCGATACTCGCCTGAACGGGCGCGCAATCGAGCAACCTCTCGATCTACACACTCATACTAATACTACTGGCGCTGTATCTGTAATTCCTGGTTCATTTTTTACGATAAATCCTGTTAAAATTATTGCTACCCCTCGGGATTCTTTGGCCAATTCCCCTATCCACGCTGGTAGAGTTTTTGGCCCATTAAAAACCGCACCGTTTCCTAATCTGCAAATTAGTCGTTTTGGCGTGATTCCCAAGAAAAACAAAGTTAATGCCTTATCTTAGATCTGTCTTATCCTCTTGGGCACAGTGTCAACGACGGTATCGATAAAAACGAATTTCCTGTGCACTATATGACTATAGTAAAGTTGACGATGCCATTAAATTAATTGTCAAAATCGGAAAAGGCGCGTTAATGGGTAAAGTCGACATCAAAAACGCGTATCGCATCGTCCCAATCCACCCTGATGAGTACCATTTGTTGGGCATGAAATGGCGCGACCATTATTTCATTGATCTTGCTTTACCTTTTGGGCTTCGCTCAGCGCCTTATATTTGTAACAGTTTGCCTGACTTATTCGAATGGATCCTTATTAACAATGATTTAGTTCCTGAGCTTTTACATTATCTCGATGATTATTTTACCGTAGGCCTTCCGGCCTCACCTGTTTGTGCTCAATCGCTGCACGCAATCCAACAAGCAGCGGGTGACATTGGTATCCCTCTGGCCCCTGAAAAGATTGAGGGCCCTTCAACATGTCTGACTTTTTTGGGAATCGAACTTGATTCAGTCCAAATGGTTGCACGATTGCCGTTTAGATAAATTGTCGGACTTATTAACTCTCGTTCAACAATGGGCGAACAAAAAATACTGTAAACGCAAAGAACTAGAATCATTGATTGGCAAACTTAGTCATGCATGTTATGTCGTTCCTGCGGGTCGCACATTTCTACGTCGTCTAATCAATCTACTACGCGACTCTAAACGCTATTGGAAGTCTATTCGTATTTCTCGGGCTTGTCAGTTAGATATCCAGTGGTGGTTGGACTTTTTACCATCCTGGAATGGGGTATATTTTTTCGATCTTCCCGACTGGGCCCCTCTAGCAGATTTGAGCTATCTAGCGATGCTTCTGGGAAGAAGGGTTTCGGAGTGTATAATAATGGTGCTTGGTTTTACAAAGCATGGCTACTCAGCAACCACTAGGCATGGCATATAAAGAACTGTACCCAATCGTCCTTGCATGTCACATCTGGGGTCCCTCGTGGTCAAACAAGCGCGTAAAATGTTGGTGTGATAACCAGAGCGTTGTACATATTTTACAATCAGGCACTTCAAAAGATGAAAATATCATGCATTTGGTTCGCGCTCTCTTCTTGGCTACCGCAAAGTTCAATTTTCGCGTGTGTGCTGCGCATGTTCCAGGTAAATCAAACACGATTGCTGACTCCCTTTCCCGTTTCAACTTACAGGAATTTTTCCGTCTCGCTCCGAAAGCTCACCCCACACCAGTGGCCATACCAGAGAGTTTGCTAGCGCAACTGACATGCAATCTCTAAAGAATTATACAAACTCTTTGTTGTTTCACGGTCTCGCGAAGTCCACTCGCAAAACATATTCGGCCTCGCAACGACGATTTTTGGAATTCTGTTACTGGTCTGGCAATGTTCATGCAAACGGTTTACCTTTGCCAGCTAACGAGCAAACTCTAATGTTTTTTGCCGCACACTTATCTCGAACTCTTAAAGCTAGTTCGATTAAAGTCTATTTATCGGGAGTACGGTCTTTGCACATTGAACAGGGTTTCAACAATCCATTAGAAAATTGCCTTCGTTTGGAGCGTGTTTTGCGAGGAATTAAGCGGGTACAAGGGACTGGAATAAAGCAGCGCCTGCCCATTACTATAGATATATTACGCAAACTCCAGCAGATTCTTTGATCTACACAACTACTCGAATGCATTGTTTTGGGCCGCGTGTTTGACAGGATTCTTTGTTTTTTTGCGGTGCGGCGAATTTACGACAAATTCATCTCACTTTGACGTCAACACTAATTTGTCTTTGAACGATATCCAAGTCGATAAGCATATTAGCCCCACGGTTGTGTTGATAAACATTAAAGAGTCGAAAACAGATCAGTTTCGCCGGGGGCATTTTTACGTATCGGGGCTTCTGGTACGAATATCTGTGCTGTTCAAGCCCTCATGAACTATCTTCATCACCGTGGTAACAGTCCGGGGCCTCTGTTTCTTCTCCAAAATGGTCAACCATTATCGCGTGCTAAGTTTTGCACTTGGCTGAAGGATGCTATGACACGTATTGGCGAGCCTGGACTTTACTCAGGGCATAGTTTTAGAATAGGTGCTGCCACCACAGCTGCTGCTGTAGGTATCCCAGATCATTTAATTAAAACACTCGGTCGTTGGATAAGCGACGCTTATCAACTATATATTAAGACTCCGTCCTCTATATTGGAGAACGTCGCCTCCCGCTTGGTAGCTTAACCACGGTTAAATCATGCCTGCCTCAGGCGTTAACAATATATTACCGTAAGCGTGCGCATTTTAGAAACTTACTTTGTAGTTTTTCGTTTTA
This sequence comes from Trachythela sp. YZ-2020, assembly GCA_016169945.1. Lineage (NCBI taxonomy): Eukaryota > Metazoa > Cnidaria > Anthozoa > Malacalcyonacea > Clavulariidae > Trachythela > Trachythela sp. YZ-2020. The sequence continues at coordinate 524,672 of JADLSH010000236.1, read as the reverse complement.
TTGGTTCGTTTGCCTTGGGGGTTTCAAGTTTCATAGTCTTGACGTCTAGTTTGTTGCTAGTAATTCATAGACATATAAGTTAATACATTTATAAACATGTCGTTGTGTCGTTGCTTAATGCATTTATAAACATGGTGATGTATCCTCCCATAGTACGGTTTTATGGCGCTTTGAGTTTTTCAGCTTCCTATGGTGATGTATCCTCCCATAGTACGGTTTTATGGCGCTTTGAGTTTTTCAGCTTCCTATGGTGATGTATCCTCCCATAGTACGGTTTTATGGCGCTTGGAGTTTTTCAGCTTCCTATGGTGATGTATCCTCCCATAGTACGGTTTTATGGCGTTGGAGTTTTTCAGCTTCCTATGGTGAATTGGTGATGTATCCTCCCATAGTACGGTTTATGGCGCTTGGAGTTTTTCAGCTTCCTATGGTGATGTATCCTCCCATAGTACGGTTTTATGGCGCTTGGAGTTTTTCAGCTTCCTATGGTGATGTATCCTCCCATAGTACGGTTTTATAGCGCTTGGAGTTTTTCAGCTTCCTATGGTGATGTATCCTCCCATAGTACGGTTTTATGGCGCTTGGAGTTTTTCAGCTTCCTATGGTGATGTATCCTACCATAGTACGGTTTTATGGCGCTTGGAGTTTTTCAGCTTCCTATGGTGATGTATCCTCCCATAGTACGGTTTTATGGCGCTTGGAGTTTTTCAGCTTCCTATGGTGATGTATCCTCCCATAGTACGGTTTATGGCGCTTGGAGTTTTTCTCAGCTTCCTATGGTTATGTATCCTCCCATAGTACGGTTTTATGGCGCTTGGAGTTTTTCAGCTTCCTATGGTGATGTATCCTTCCATAGTACGGTTTTATGGCGCTTGGAGTTTTTCAGCTTCCTATGGTTATGTATCCTTCCATAGTACGATTTTATGGTGCTTGGAGTTTTTCAGCTTCCTATGGTGATGTATCCTCCCATAGTACGGTTTTATGGCGTTGGAGTTTTTCAGCTTCCTATGGTGATGTATCCTCCCATAGTACGGTTTTATGGCGCTTGGAGTTTTCAGCTTCCTATGGTGATGTATCCTCCCATAGTACGGTTTTATGGCGCTTGGAGTTTTCAGCTTCCTATGGTGATGTATCCTCCCATAGTACGGTTTATGGCGCTTGGAGTTTTTCAGCTACTTATGGCGATGTATCCTCCCATAGTACGGTTTATGGCGGTTAGAGTTTTCTCAGCTAACTATCGTGATGTATCCTCCGATAGCTCTGTTTGTTTAGTCATTTAATATCATAGTGTTCCCGCCGAGCGTCGTACTTGGATGGGTGATGCTTGCAGCATCTCCTTGGTTGGCAGTTCAAGATGCCATTTGCATGGATCTCTCCTTAATCCAAGTACCACCGCTATTTCCCAGGCCACCTCGGTCAACAGCTTGCACCTAACCTTCCAAATTGGTAAGTATGGTTATCGAGGATAATTTGGCCGTAGTTGGCGAACGTGGATATTAAGTAGTCTTTGGTCTCGCAGATATTAATAGTCATAAGCGCGGATAACGTCAGGCAGCAGCCCAGCAGGATATAATTAGTATAGTCTTTCGCGCAATCGCGAAATTAAACATTAAAATGAACATTAAAATGATCAATGGGAACATAAAATGATTCAATAAGAACATTAACATGATTAAATGGGAAAGATTCAAGGATATCTATTATCTAAGCTTATTTAGTTACTCGCGAAAACGACATATTTAACTTTCAACGTTGCCTGCTTGCCGAGTTGCCGCATATTACAGAATGTAATATATAATTATCAAATATATTATTATATTGTTTGTTTAACTAGAATAAATGTGACATATTTTTACAAGCATGTCCATTAGGAGTAAACCCCCGCTTCTTTAATTTCATGGCCATTGCCCATTGGCCACGCCCAATCGAGTGACCACGCCCATTTGGTTTTCAAGAGCGTCCCCCCACTTCTAAATTTAGCAAAACATCGCTGCCGCAGACCCATGTGGTAAACGTGAGATGTACAAAAAGCGTTAGAAGGTTATAAACAAGTTCCGCTTCATTTTACAGTTTTAAAGTTTTGTCAAAATTGAAGGATGTCGATCAAAACGTAAGCTTCGAATTCGGCGTCATTTAGACACACTTAAGCCCAATCTCGTCCCCCGAGCCTGCGATCCTTTGGATCGCGGGCTCGGGGTACGAGATTGACTTAAGCCCCGTTTACTGTGACGTTTACAATACAGCTTTTGTCTGGTCTGGACCTGGGCCTAGGTGTGAACGGGTTTTTCTTGGCCCGGACCTGGCCAAGACTTGGGCTGAGGCACGAATTCCAGGCCAGCGAAGATAGCTGGCCTGGATTTGGCCTCGATTTCTCTTGTGTGAACTGGTTTTACATGAGCCTGGCCCAGGCCAGGGCTCGTTGCCATGGCATTTCGTAGATCCGCCATATTTATCGCCGATTTTCGCCGATTACGTTACTGCTAACGAGATAACCGCTGACATTCATACTCAAAAATGAGCCTGATGGCCTTGGCCGGTGTGAACCAATGAACGGGTTACGTTTTACCTGCAGGGCCTGGACTAGACTAGGTCTGGCCGGGTCAGGCCTGGGTCTCTAGTATAAACGCGGCTTTATTTAGAAACTGCATCTTTACAACAGAGTTGATTGACTTAATTAATCTTACTCGAGAATACTGACGAATCATGGGCGTGCTGGCGTCTTCAAAAGGACAACGAATGAGAACTTATGATGGGGCCCAGGTGCAGTGACGGGGGGAGGGGGGTGTGTGGTGTTACTGACGGTGGTTAAAAATAGACACACTTCACCTGACATTAAAATTCTATATATATTTTCTATTTTTTCCAATTTATAATTTTAGGGGCCCATGTGCGCCCAGGGGCACACAACGAGTTCTCGTCGTCTCGTCCCTAGCCAACGAATACGGTGAAGTGGAAAGAGAACGCACAAAGTGGCAGGGCAAATTAAAGTCAGGTGGTTTATGCGTTGTTCGAAGGTGCATGACTATGTCCTCTTATGTTTGAATACATTACTTCCTGTCGAATTCGTTAAAAGAAAAATATATTGATTTCTTTTATTAACTTATTATACATATGTATTTTTTAAACGGAATGTTTCGGACCATTTCGGACCGAATTGGTAGTGTAATACAATTTGGAACCAACTTTTGTGAAAAATTTACAAATAATAGGGGGTATCACAATCCCCACCCTCTCCCTAAAGTGCGCCCCTGCATGGGTGAGAAAGAGCGAGGTTGTTCTGTAGAGATGAACTCCTGGTTTGGGTTGACAGATTCAATCTTATCGGCCCAGGAATGAGAATCCAGCATCAAGTCAATGTTTCCACAAAATTCATCTGAGAACTATTTTCTTCAGCACTACCCACTTCTCTTATTATTATAACAATTAATTATTCTTGTAGAATTATTCGTGAAATATTTTCCCAATGAGTACGTTGTCAGGTGTGTGATTAGGTACGTAAGAAAACAAGACGTTTTTCAGAAGGCAAAAGTGAAGGATCCACAATGTTTTTCAGAACGCGGATAAAAGAAAAATGGCGGGATTCTGGAAATTTAGGAAGTAACGGGACACAGCGAGTATGAGAAAGAACACCGAATTCACGAATTGTGCATGTGAAACTTCTAAGGGCGGAAGGGCCTGTTTATATGGGTTACCCGGGAAGTAAACACATTTCACGCGTAACTCGCCAACAGAGCATGCATGTTTTCTTTGTTTTCCTACTTTGATAAATAACATAGCCCAATCTAGCCGTCAAAAGTGTATAAAAGAGGCATAATTACAATGCAGAGTTACAATGTATTTGGCGGTCAAATACATGGTAACTCGGTTCCATATAAACAGATCGCTTCTTTGTCCCGGTATGGCGAGTAACTCGCCTTGTCGGGTAACTCGCCTCCATATAAACAGGCCCTCAGTGAAAATAAATCCATAACTGTGTCATATACAAGAATAAATCAGTTATAATCACTATTACAATACATTTTACAATCTGGTGATTACAGCGTATTAATTCGACGTTAAAAAACTAAGAATTCTGCGTTTTCCAGTAAAACTTAATCTTGAGTGCATCACAGCTAAATTATCAAGCACAACTATATCCCCAGTCCTCCACTGAAATCCAACTGCACAGTTCCAGTTAGTTGCCCGGATGTGCTGAATGACTTCCGGTTCTATCTCTGTTCCATCTCCATAGGTTGCATGTGCAGGGTACATGCTGTCATCGCTCAAAACAACTCCATCAAACATTGGTGATTCCTTAAAGTATGAACTGTGATGTGAGTCTGGTTGGGTAAACCATACTTTCTCTCCCGTGCCTTGATGCTTGATAAATGGTGGCAGAGTGTACCAGTACAGCAAGCTGTCATCTTTCTTGTTCCACTTGTAAGAGAACTCGGCTTTCTTAAGAAATTTTTCCACTTCCTAAAAAGCAGAGATAATAAAAAGCATCCCTCTGTAACAGATCTGTTAAAACTCAACATGGTGGATTTTATCGACTTTTTGGCTAGTCATTTACCTCCTTAGGACCAGGCCAGTCAGACTTCCGTGCAAGGAAGTCCTGACAAGAAAAACCAGGCCAGAAAACATGGCCAAAATTAACCTGGTTAACGAAATTTAAGTGTTTATTCGCGGCATCAAAACAGCCAGTGTAATGATGAAATTGGAAGAGCGAAGACGGCAAATGGGACTGACAAGGCATAGCACAAATGAAGAACTGGTTATTAAAGTAAAATTCGGATGATGGCGTTTGGCTGATTTTCAGATAAACTACCCAAGAAGGACACATTTGTTCTAATGTTTTCAATCTTTATCTTGTTGACAAGAACAACCTTTCTAACAAGGTTAACAAGAACAAATTCCCACTGAAAATCGCGGGTATCTTCTGAACATGGTTTTTTTCATAAATAAGCAGTATTTTACCTTGGGGTCTTGAGTATAGAACGATGATTGCCAGGAGACATATTGAGCATGCGCAGCACCTGCGCTAGGGAGATAACGACTGTATCGAACGTTCTTCTCTTTGAGTTCTTGTACAACTTTAGGATCAAGTTTGGCAAACACTTCAGAATTACGTGCAATAGCTGTTAAACCTCCGCAGTCCTCACCAGGCTCGATGTCACAGAAAAACACAACCTAGGAGATATGGTATAACCAGTAGAACCACAATTAGTTCTTTGTACGTTTGCATAGCAATTTATATAGTTATTTTAAAGCTATTACCCAGCATGTATCCCTATATTATCGATCTGAATTTAACTATACAAGGCCGTAAAGGCCACTATATCCGAAAGTAAAGCCTAAAGGGGGCCGTTACTTTCGGAATTCTACTGACGGTAACCAGCCATGTTTTCACTTAGCCAGAATGTTAGAATGAACACAAACCAAGATCATGAAAAGAGTATTTTTACGATTAAGATTACCTTTGACAAGACTACAAAAATAAACAGGGCCATGCTCTTTTGTAGTCGAAGACGTTTTCAAAAATCAAGACCAGGACCTTAAGGACCTCCAATTGGCAAAACATGAAGTTCTTATTCTTGGAATGTGCACTTTAAACCTCTCCTTAAATCCTAACCATAATTTTACCGTTATCCTAATCTTACTGTAGTGTTAATTAAACATTGAAAGACGAGAATTACAAGGATTATGAAGCTAGCGCTATATATTAATTGTCTCATTACGCCAAATCTTGACTGAGTTCAGTACCTTCTTAGGATGAACAGTGGAGCAAGCCATTTCATTGTGTGGTTCAATTGTGAATTCTTTAGGATCAAGCGTAGATATATACACAGTAGCATTTTCATCAAAGTACGGTCGGTTCCCAGTTCCACCACTGTAGTCCATAGCATTGTAACCCAAGTTCTTTGTAAAACTTGAGAAATCCTTGCCTTCCTTTAACGGTAACCCTCGGAACAGTACACCACCCTTGGAGGGCAACTTCTTGTCAAGCAAACTACGACAGTGTGCTGCCCATTCCTGGATAGAGAACATATCTGGGTTGCGTACCTCGAGAGTGTATGGAAGATCAGCTCTAGGTCCTGCAAGGAACTTTGGAAAACCTTTACCACCAGAGCCTGGGAGGTACTTCCTTCCAGATATGGGATGTTTGAATGTTGGCGTCAGTTTAGCTGGGTCCAGGAGACTGAATAGACTTGGTTGTGTACAGTGTGCTAGACACCTTGTTGATGTGAAATGAAATGAATGAAGTTAATCAGTACTACTTGAAATTGTCTGCAATTATTCTACAAAAATTAATCCAAAAAATTCAAAATATTTAAAAACAAAACCTCAGTCTTTCCTTTTCGAAATAGGCTGCTTATTAAAGCAAAGTTCATGAAGATCACACACATGACAGCAACGAGGCGTAATCATAGTTTCAGTTATAATTGGTGGTAAAAAAGCGTTATCATCATGCAGTTATCATGAGTTTTTGAAACTGTCAATTGGATTTTGAAGATGACCTTATTTCTTCTTATATTCTTTAAAATTGTCAGCTGGCCATTATTATGCTTTTGGAAACTTACGAACCAATGGACAGTTAACATGAACTGGCGTTATGAACTTATGTAATTTAGAAGTTTATTAATCTCGTACATCTAATTGTTTCCCTTAGACTGAAAAACTCAAGTTCGGTGAGGTAGACGTTCTTACAATGACTTCATTAATTTTCACTGCGTATCCTCATTTACTTGCCCGTAAAAAGTAAAAGCTGCAGAAAAAATATTTGAGGCTACCGAAGCCTACCGTCTACTGTGGATACAATGCGTCTGGGCCTTACTTAAACTTAATAATTATAAAGGTTTAAAACAGGCTTATTAGGAAAAACACTTATAAAGGTATGTGTTCCTTATTGTATTTTTCAGGTACGTTGATCCAATTTAACTGCAGTATATATCTCCGTAAAGACTCTACCTACACTGGCAGCACACGTTCGAGATGTGTTATGAGCTACTGAGTACTGTCTTCTAACTAAAATCGATAAACTATATGGTTTATATCGCGGTATACTGTACCAAGAATCGCAAATTGGAATAACTTTCTACTCCTTTGTCGCATTGAATAATTGAGATCGATATTCTTGACATTCAATTAAAGAGGGAGCATTCAATTGTGATAGGGTAACTTTTAGTTATAAATTCCCATGGTCTTACCCTATTTGAACGGCATTTTTAACATATAGCAGAGAAAGGAAGAATGTCTTAGTTCACAAGAGTGCTCCCATAATGTTCACATAACAAACCTTGCTTTTTAGCTTTTATACTAAAAGCTCAGTCCATCTAGATGGGATATATAAAAAAGTGTTACTGAAAATGCACCCGAAATCCATTTCTGGAGGAGGCCCTTCACACCCCCCTACAGGTTCACACACCCCCAGTTCACCAATTCCTTGTTAGGTCCCATTTCCTCCACGCCTCCCCCCTAACTGACAAGTTCTTAAAAAGGCCCCTGCAGTACTTCTTATTAACCATGCACAGCTGCACTGACCAGCCTATCTGCCTATTAAAAGTTAAACCTAGCTATAGGCAGGCTAGACCTTCTATAAAGTTAATAATTCTATGCAACATATGATACCTCGCACGCTGCCTAGGGAACCTAGGGCCACTTCAACTTTGATGGCATCCTCTTAAAAACTAAAGCCTTGAAACCCTTCCAGATGGAATCTTTTCAATGGTCCAATAGATTAGGAACTGGTCGAAACTATCAGGGTCTATAAACAGGTAATCCAACTTGGCAAAAGTTATCGTGTGTTAGGTATAAGCCAATTACTGGGATATAAAATTAATGTCTCGATCAATTCCATGTGTGCCCATCCCCGCCCCGGGCATTTGTCGGGCATTGTACAGCTACACCTGTGCCTAGGGTCTAGCCCGCGTGCAGGCCCACTGATGGAGAGGAATAGTGGGCCTGCACAGAAGACCGGTTAAAATCTAAAACACCCCTTTTCTAAACACGCCCCCTTCGCGCGTCAAGTGTCAAAAAATAACCAATGACAGCGAAGCAAAAAATAAACAAACTCGCATGAAAACATTGCGGGATTTTCTCTGAGTATCCAAAATAAAAATAAAGTATGAATGGATATATCAACTCCAAAAAAGCAAGCAAACAAGTCTGATTTAAATAACTTTTGCCGAATTTGCAAGTGCTCATTCTCAACTAAATTCGGAACAGGCAAGTTAGGACGAATTTCGACAGAAAATATATTTAAAACGTCAAATCGTGAGGGAAGCCGTGGACCACATTAGCATTGATTTGCGCTTCCATCGGCATTGTTATAAATAAATCGTCACGTTTATCAGATCGTGTGTGCGGAAAGTACGAAATTTGTATCAATTATTCAATTTGGTAAAGAACACGACAAACGAAGAGAATGTTGAGAGTCCCGCTCGTTTCAAAAGGCAATTTCAAACGGCAATTTCAAACGGCGTTTCAAACAGCCAATCAGAATGCTGCGTTCGTGTACGAACGCGGAAAACATATAAAACCCGGTCTTCCGTGCAGGCCCACTATTCCTCTCCATCAGTGGGCCTGCACGCGGGCTACCTAGGGTCGGGCATTTGCTTCCTTTAGGTCGTTCCGGGGGTGGGGGATTTGTCGAGGCGTGCATTCAGGTTTTATGGTTCGGAAATTGATTTTCCTATATAGTATTAATACAGATATTATAAAAATTTGCTAGCCCGAAATTTGCATCAATTTCAAGTCCCCTAGGTGGGGATTTTATGCCACTTTTTTGACCCCATGGTGGGGCATTTGCAAGGTTTTTTCGCCTAAATGTCAAATGCCCGACAAATGCCGGGGGGGGGATAGGCACTCATGGAATTGATCGAGACATTACGTAGCAATATTAAGAGTAGGATTTTAGGGCTTTTAGCTGTCAAATGTATATACCAGTTATAAAATCAATGCCTAAGTAACGCATAAATGCACCAGTATGGAATAAAAGGAGTGTGCGCCGGACATGTCCGGTGCACAACGGTGTTTGTTGGCGCACAAATCGGCGCACAAACGCCTGTTTTGTTCTATTTTGTTACCTATAGTTGTATCTTTTTGGCGCACAATTCTCAAAGATGAACATGTTGTCCGGAGCAGATAAATTGTACATTCCATATGGGTTAAAATGCATGATTACATTCCAAAGTTGGATTACCTTCTTTTTGATACACGCTGGTCCCTGTATATCATTAAATAATGACTTTAATAATACCTCTTTGTAACAACTGAAAATGGCATCAAACCTCTGTGCTTCTGAGCAATACTAAAGAGAGGAGTTACAGAATGTCCGAAAAAGCTGCTTCTCATTCTTACTTGTATAGTACCGAGCAACTTTCTTACTTGTATAGTACCGTGGATTCCACTGTGAAAATCAATGAACTGAGACATAGACAATAGAAGGGAAGTCATAAAAAGTCCTTTGAAACAGACACAAATACGAAAATCCGTAAATTTAACGATATAATACAAGGGGGGGTCGTTAACTTCAATTGATCCACGGCCATGACAGTATAAACTTATGTCTATAAATTCTGCGACATAGATGCCTCTTCTGGCGAACCAATTGCTTATAAAATTCTTTCGTATAGTATCAAATAAAGAAAGAAGAAATAAATGAACGAATGCAAGGGTTAAAAGTTTGTTGGAATGGAACTTAAACCTTTTACTGCATTTTATAGTCTCCATGCCAGCATGCCTTCATGGACATGTTTTGCATTTCATTTCTACACCTGCTTTAAAGTTACAAATTTTACATCCAAATTTGCCCAAAATTCGGACATTTTCAAGAATAATAACTGGTTAACTGCAACTGGCCAACCCAGAATCTAATGAAATTGGCCCCCATGTATAATTCTCACAGAACCTTTCATAGAAAGATTAGTTGACAGATTGTCATCTTTGTCCATGTACTGTAACTGAAAGATGATCAATACACGGATATCATAAACTGGATATATATATAAATACCATAAACTGGATATATATATACCACGGATATATATATAACACTGGATATATATAAACACGGATACCATAAACTGGATATATATATATATATGGAATTATTGTGACAACACTAAACATTAATTGCCACATAAATAGGCTTAGAATAATATTTCATCTTTTGAGAATGTTTTATTGGGGAAACATATCTAATTTAATAAATAAGCCATAAGGCCAGTATGTGATCTGTAAAACATCATGCTTTCTATTACAGTAGCTTTGCCTGTGTGGGCAGAGCAAACATGCTTCAACTTTCACATTAGATGTCTGGTGTGAGAGTGATGTTTGCTTTACTCCTAGTGTACACACATTCAACTTTCTTGGCATGCCCACATAGCTGTTTTAAGTGACTCGGAAAGGTGCTTCTCTGTGCAGGTAAAACGACTTCCTCCCCATGGAGGAAAATGGATGTTGACCCCCTCCCCTACCAGATGTCCTTGCACATTTTAGAAGTGGAACCTCTCCTTCCAGATGGGTAAAGTTCCTCCATAGTGGGAGTCTGGCTCTTTTCTAGGTAACCCATTACCCAAAAAGCAGCTAAAGTTTAGCCGATCCAATCAAGCGCAGTTAGCTAAGTCAAACTATAGTTCAATGGTACAGCCTCGTCCCCAGGCTCGGACGCGCGTGGATATCGCGCGTGGTCGCAGCGTACCGGGCGGGTTCCAACGCCTGACAACGCCTGACAACGCCTGACAACGCCTGACCCGTTCCAACGCTGCGACCACGCGCGATATCCACGCGTCCGAGTTGGAGCCTGGGGACGAGGCCTTCAGTGGGCTGCTTATAGTTAGCCTGCGTGGCAGGCGTTCTAGCTTATAGTAAGCATCTCTATTCTGTGTAGTAAGTGAACAAATATACAGTATTTGAAATATAAAGAATATACTCATCAAAAATAGAGGAATTTCAGTCTGCTGTGTTCCCTTGGGTGATTATTTGGAAAAAAATAAAAAATGCACATTTCAAAAATATTTTAATTGAATGATTTACGATAAGAGCGGCTTAAAAACGCTTTAGGTGATTATCGCGTATTAATCCGAGGTAGCGCAACCAATCAGCGTTGAGAATTTTCAATAATCACCTATGTAATTTTACTAATGAGTCAGTTATATGCAGTTATCATATCCTAATATTCTATGCTATGATTCTATGCCACTGGATTAGTAGATTATCAGATCGAGGTAGATTATCATATGCACATACTATGGCACATGCATAGAAACAAAACAATGCAGACTTTTAATATTATCATCAACTTGACATCAACAATGTTTTAAACTGTTATTAGTGGTCTCTTATCTTTCTTAACAATTGTGTTTAGAGTTCCAAACATGACAACTACAGTCAGAATTTCCCCACTTGGTATATTCTGTTTTGTTTGTGGTGGATTTATTGTACTGTATAGCCTGAAGAATTTTATGTTTACCAGCAGCTCACTTCTAGAACAGCATATGAGTGAAATGATACCAGTGAAACGACTCTTAGAGACATCAATATATTTCGCTGAAAGAGGAGGCAAAGTTCTCAAAGAAATTCGGGAGAAAAGTGACTTACAGGTCTGTAGTATGACACATAGCAAACATAGATTTAATGGGGTATTGCTGAATGTCAATTTAGAGTATTCTATGTATTTTCAAATATCATTAGTGGCCAAGTCCATAGTCATGTTCCAGTATGGAATGAAAAGGCTCTGCGTGGGCCAAAAGAAAAGCTTATTTTGTTATGTATAATTGTATTTTTGGTGCAGAAAACAGTGCACAATTCCTAAAGTCGAAAACTTTATCCGTCTCAAATAAATTGTACATTCCATATGGGGTCACATTGCATGCAAAACATCAAATTGACGTTTTGGGTGGGTAGGTGGGTAAAAACTATTATGCTGTAACGTTTTTACCGTCATATTACATTTTTACTGTGATATTTTTAAGAAATCTGACCATTGACGTTTTCAAGGCTGGGTGGGTGGGTTGCATGGCAACTTGAATAGGGACATGACCCCTTAATAAACCTGCATCTGAAATGGCCAATATATTGCAATATATACCATAAATCCAAGGTCTATGCATAAATTGGCTACTTAGCCCCTGTCAAATAAGCTCCCCCTCTTTAATTTTATAAGCCTGAGCCTCCCCTCTTCTTAGAGGAAGAAATTTATTAATCCTACCCCCCTTTCTAATCACACCTGAAGCTTTAATAGAGGTTTTATGGCAAACATACCTTAACACCAAATGTTGTTTCTAGACCTACCCCTCCTCCCACAGGCACAGGGTACATTCCATCAATTTCCATGTAAAAAAGTATGCCAGTTAAGCAAAGTTGTGTTGAGAAATAACAGTAAGATACTGGTCATACTCATACTGCTAAACATGCAGAAGGATGTCGATCTCATGCCAAAGACCTGCCATGCCATACACATACATTCCAGCATTTATATTCGGGTAGATTGTGCATACAATAAAAAGCTTTCATGTAATTTTCTTGGCAGCCGAAATTTACCTACAGGCTACAGTGGTCTGAATGCTACACTGAAATCTCATGGCCACAGGTTTGATTCATGCTGGGAAGGCCTATAATTGTAATATGCCACTGTCCCAGTTCTGATATTCAATAAATTTTCATCCATGAAAAAACTATTTACATTGTAATTCTGTCAAGCAATATGCCCAGAAATTGGAATCATATATCCTTATTATTTTAGGCTAGCAGTAAAGGTAAAACTTTAGAAGGTGCAAATGATCCACTCACAGCAGGTGACATGGAGTCCCACAAGGCCATAGTACATGGCTTTCATCATCTGTTTCCATTGGTAACCGTGGTGTCAGAAGAACATGACCATGGTGATATACAAAAGCAACCAGTTGATATTGATATGTCAGATATTATCAATATTAGCGATGATCTACATAGCAAGGAGGATGAACAAGTGTTAACTGATGATGTTTTAATCTGGGTGGATCCATTGGATGCAACACAAGAATACACTGAAAATTTGACACAGTATGTTACAACAATGGTGTGCATTGTTGTCAAAGGTATGCCACACTTCACCATGAATTAATAAACATATCAATCTTAGTTGTTTCTCCTTGATCAGCAAAATAAATAAATGTGGTATTGGGCAGAGTATATTAGTTTGGTATTAGAGTGACAGAATATGATCCAGTGATGTATTTAGTCCCCAGGAAAGATGACAAGAATGCAATTTTGTCAATTATGCTGACCAATGCATTTACAGTCAGTAGACTAGCCAATGCTATATGTACATTGCTTTCTCTCAAATATTTTCATTCTTAGTCACCATATATGTGGTGTTCCAGACAGACTAGTGTCAAATGATGCTCTGCATAATTCTATCTTTATCAAACCATGACATTTTTGGTTGTGAAAATTGTCATTTTTAACCTGTTTCATGAAATTTCCCAAATGGCTGTAAATGGCAGATTTTTTCAGATATACATATAGGAATTTCCCAGGGGACTGAAGTATGCCCCAGTGAGCTCTATACACTATATGTGTGGATATATAAGGGACTCACTGCTTTGCTCCCAGACCCCTTACAGGTAGATCAGACATGTTTTCTATTCCAGTTTATGTAAATGGGAGCAATCACTGGTCAACTTACATTCACTGCCTACCATTTAGATTTTAGACACTCTTAGTAATAACTTTATTTAGCAAGCTAGAGACTCCATGACTGTATACAGTCTATTATTACTCCAGCGGAGGGGGGGGGGGTAGTCTTGTGCATTAATATCTGCCCATGTTTCTTGTTAACCCATTAAACCTGCAATATACAGTACCCTGAGCTCTCCAATGTGCTCTCCTATTAATATAGTGCCATGCAGCAACACCATTTAACTCGTCAAGGCACAATAGTCTTGTGTGCTCATGAATTGATTGTTTCAAGTGAGTCTCATTGTTATCAATCACTAAGACTCTAATTTTTGTAAAATGTAAAAGGATCTTCACTTGGTATATTTATTCATTTTAAAGTTATTGTTTTCAGCATTCTGATCGATTCTTAAAGTGCATGAATCATATGATTCATTCCTTTCTTTCCAACTCTTATCACATGCAGCCACTTGACTGTTCCTGTTGATGACATATTAATTTCTCCCTACTGTAGGTGTTCCGGTGGCTGGTGTTATTCATCAACCTTTCTTAAAGAAAACATTTTGGGCCTGGACAAACCATGGTCACTCTAAAGATCTTTCAAAACCATTAGCAAGAGAGGCTTCATTAAGAAGCCCAAGAATAATTGTGTCAAGATCCCATGCTGGTCCAGTTAACGAAACAGCTAAATCAGCTTTTGGTAAGGATGTCACAATAATTCCGGCTGGTGGAGCTGGGTTTAAAGTTTTGTCCTTATTTAATGACATTGCTGACGCTTATGTACACAAGACATTGATTAAAAGGTGGGATATTTGTGCTGGGGATGCCATACTTCGCTCATTTGGTGGCAAAATGACCAAACTTAATGGTGCTGAGATAACATATGGTAAACAATTTGATGTGAAGAATAGTGGTGGTCTTCTAGCAACTTTGAATAATCATGAACATTTTCTTAACAAGCTGTCAACATTAACAACGTCAAGTCCAGTGAAGAAAACTTAGTCATCAGTTAAAAATCATTGAACACTGTGTGGGCTATCAACATTCTTAGAATTGTAATGATGTTACAGTATCTCCGTTTCATTTGCTAACCTGTCCTACAGCTGTAACAGTAGAAATAGGTAGAAACGAAAACGAAAGAAAGCTTAAGAAAACTTTGTCATTAAAAATTCATTCAATATTGTAGGGATCAACAAACATGCAGCATTTTGTAATTATTTCTATTCCATTTGCTTACCTATCGATAAAAGTAGAAATGGGCAGAAACGTGTTTTTTTTGGTGTGATGTGCAATTGTACGATACAAATAGTGTTAGCACAATTATAGTACTGTAACTGGTATAAATTATACAGGTGAAGCTCTGCAGGTGAAGGTTTATATCCCGATTTATCCTGCAATAATGCAATGTGATGTCATCACGACTATTGAGTATGCTGCATGGTCATGCTAAATACAGGGTGTCTCAAAAAAACTGCAACCCTTTGAAATCAGATATTTTTAGAATTTGCATGATTCAGCACTAATTGATCCCAAGGGTGCGTAAACACAATATACAGGGTGTCCCCCAAAAAAGTCCCCCTATAGAAATCACTCTTTTGTTGTTAAACGTGCGTTGTTATACCTCTGGGAATTTAAAATAGCTTCTAAAACGAACAGCAACACAAAAATGTCAAATTACAAATTCGTCTTACCGTCAGTTCGAGTAAAAATGGTTCAACTGACTACAGAGCAACGAGTATTTGTCGTAAAACCATTTGTTTGTGAAATCGTTTTGCTTGCTTCGATCGTCGCGTTAAATTATTTGGACGAAGGGAAGTTGTAAATACTTCCGCCGTTCATGTACAATTCAATTCCCAAAGGTATAATAACGCACAAGGGGGACTTTTTTGGGACACCCTGTATAGCTACAGTACTGTACAGGGTGTATCAAAAAAACTGCAATTTTGAAATCAGATATTTTTAGAATTTGCATGATTCAGCACTAATTGATCCCAAGGGTGCGTAAACACAATATATAGCTATAGAAAGGAATTTCATGCTTGGGGATGTACAGTATAGCTATATATTGTGTTTACGCACTCTTGGGATCAATTAGTGCTGAATTATGCAAATTTTAAAAATATCTGATTCAAAGGTTGCAGGTTTTTTTATACACCCTGTACTGTATAATAACGTCAGTGGACAATTAGGACGTATTTTCAAATCCCAGGAGCATCCTATAAAGTTGCACAGGCATTGCAATGCTAATTGCAGTGGATGTTATGCAAATTCTAGTGTTTGCAGTTTTTTTGAGACACCCTGTATAAGGTATTAAACCCCGACCGTTCAAAACGAGGACTGCCAACTGCCATGCAACTCTTGCATATATAGCCATAGGAGACAATAGGAGTACGGCCTATGGCTATGGGCAAAGAGAAGTTGGGGGACGGACACTATTTTACCCGACGAAGAAAGAAATTTCCCGACATTAAATGTCTAACAAAAAACATCTTAGAAGGAACAACACGCTCTTTATAGTTGTATTTCATAGGGTAAAAGTACCGGTGCCTTTTTTAAGGAATTTTCACTGGGGGGACAAAGGTGTTAAAAACAAAAACATAGTTTTCTTCTAAACAGGAAAAATGCGGGCCGTTCAGGTTTGCCTAAAGGAGCGAGATGGGAAGGGAAAGTTATAAATTTAACTATTCTTTATAAGTATAACTATAACTTTAACTATGACTTTAAATTTCTAAGAATATCAGACCGACTATGCGCATGTGATTTTATCTTTTGGTGGGGTATATGTAGTCCGGGTGTGAACTCGGGAAAATTATGAACATTTGGGGTCACAGAAACGCCATTTTCTGCATTTCTGGGCAGTTAAGACTGTCTAACAAGTACATAATATGTAAATCAGTCTAAATGATCAACTTAGGTCAATCTTGAAATTGTATAAATTCCTAAAGAAATCTCTAAAACTATGCAAAATCCTGTTTCTAAAAAATCCTATCAGCCCTCTTCGGATATCGTCATTATCGACAAACGGAACTGGTCAAAAAGCGGAAAATAGACGCCAGAACGTTGCGGGAAAATATCAGCTCCTGCCACAAGCTTGTACGGGACGGTGGGGGGGACGCCTGCCGCTTCGTATATTCGCAACGTTTTAATGTAGCCATTAGTATTTCATTTGTTTAACTTTATAACAGTGTAATTTACATTTGTGTGTACAGGAGACCTAAATAGCTGAACGTGTTTAACCCTTATTTAATAATCTCACAATGCTCATTAATCAATCTTACTGAATCACATCATGCAGTCATTAAATCTCGCTACGTATACTTGATAATGTCTTGATGACTTCTACCAAGGATAATATTCACCGTATGCTATAGTGTATATACAATGGTGATATTCACAAAGGGGTATTACCATATGCATATATATACATGCATGATGGTGATTTTAACATATGTGTATATCATGGTGACTTCTACGACGTTGTGTAAATGTCACCATGCATACAGTACCTACCATCGTGGCACATTCACAAGATGTGTTGATATCACCATGTATGTACTCTTGGTATTATTATTATTATCTTGGTGTGCACGTTACGTCACGGACGCCATGTTGCTCTTTGCAATTCAAATTTTATCCAACATGGCGAAAATCTCTGTCCTTTAAATCCGTCATTCCCGTCTGGCACGGGTGAGTGGTGACGCGACGGAGCTTTTCAGGGGCGCACATTCCAAAAAAGTTTGGGGGGGGTGTCCATTGTTCAGGGACCGACTTTTTATATTTGTTTGACCACATCAAAACATGTATTATGAGTTAATGCATAGTAAATATGTGTAGTGCCAGGGGTGTAGAAGGATTGTTAAAAAATAGGGGGCCGACCCTCAACGAGGCGCCACCATGGTTGGCGCCGACGGGGACATTTTAAAAAACTTGAGTCTGTAGATCGTCGGAAATGGCATTTTCAGAGTCTTCTCTACCTCTTTCGTTATATGCCCTTTCATTAATATATATAAGATTTCAAACACTCTAGTTTCGAATTCAAATATTTCGCTGCAATTTTCTTTAAATTGCAGTTATTTAAAGAAAACGCCCCCCAAAACGTAACCTTCAACATCATAAAAACCCAATTAGAAACTGCATTTTTACAACAGAGTTTACTTAATTTTACTCGAGAATACTGACGCACAATGCACAATAGAACGCACAATGTGGCAGAGCAAAAGTTAGAAGGTTTTGCGCAGTCGTGTATGGCTACGTCATCTTACATTTGAGTATATTGCTTTAAGAGGAAAATATATCTCTGGGTTTTGCAATGTTGATTTCTTTTATTGACAATTTTTGTATCGTTTATTATACGTTTTTTAGACAGGATGTTTCGGACCAACTCGGACCGAATTAGTAGTGTAATTTTACAATTTGGGACCGACTTTTTTGAAAAATTCACAAATTATGGGGGGTGTCACATCCCCCCACAACCCCCTTAATGTGCGCCTCTGGAGCTTTTCTCACGTGAATAATGATCAGTCGTGCGGGCACGCCAAGAACAACAACAACATTTATTCGTGTCTTACAATAGTTATTTACATATAATATATTAGTAAATAATTGCTGCCGCAGGCAGCACTCCTAATTTTGACATGCTAAGGTTTCTCCAGAGTTCACTCGACCCAGTCTTTCGGGCCGAGTTATGTATTGTCGAGATTTCGATCTCGCGTCTGTCCATATTTAAGATGTCAGAATTCCGGGGGGGAGTAAGAGAAAATTATTGAATTGCGTGCGCAAATTTGCAAGCTTTTTATTCTGGATCTGACTTGATGCAAAATATACGAACACTTCCCGAAGAAACCAGGTAAGTATGGCTTTATTTCTTCCTGCTATACTGTTTAGCGTTCATTCTAGAGGCAAGCAATGTGCTTTTATGAGTTTATCGGCGCTTCTTACAGCACGAAATATCCCATTGTGACATTGTCTTAATACAAGGAGACAAGATGTACTTAATTATTACGGGAACCACTCAGTATTTTAATGAAATACAAAAGAACAGTAACTCCGAATAACATGTTGTTATTTTATTGAATCGACGTTTCGACTAGATTGTACTTATCATCAGGATTAGTGTAAAAATTACAAGTGCAAGTATTATATAGTGAAGAAAGCGGAGCTTGGATGATAAGTTCTTTAGAAGCTTTAGCGCCATGGTTAAGTTCTGGTTTACGTCTGCGTATGGCCAGAGACTCTTTATATAACAATAAAGATAAATTATTTTACAGTTACTGAATATAAGTAACATGTTCATCATTCAGAGAACACAACCACTGAGAACGTACCTAAAATATGGATAAGATTGCCATTTATTGGCAAATATGGCAATATTCTCACTAATAAATTCATCACGAAAACTCGCCGTTTAGTGAAAGGTCCGTGTAAGTTTATCTTAAACTGGCGAACTACGAATTCCAATTGTTTCCTGTCCTGCAAAGACAAAACACCGGATGAATATAAAAGCTCCGTATAGTTTACCAAAAGAACACAGCACACGTGAAAGCTCAGAAATCCACTCATGCGAGCATTTTCAACACATTAAATCCCTTATGGAACTCTCGCCTGACTCAACTATTCCTATAAACACAAATATTACACAGCTTATATTCAGTAACTGTAAAATAATTGATAGGTCAGACCACTGGTCTTTATTGTTATATAAAGAGTCTCTGACCATACGCAGACGTAAAACAGAACGTAACCATGGCGCTAAAGCTTCTAAAGAACTTATCATCCAAGCTCCGCTTTCTTCACTATATAATACTTGCACTTGTAATTTTTACACTAATCCTGATGATAAGTACAATCTAGTCGAAACGTCGATTCAATTTAATAACAAAATGTTATTCGGAGTTACTGTTCTTTTGTATTTCATTAAGATGTACTTAAGAGCTCTGAATAATGGCCTATTAGTCCTAGACCCTGGTGTAGAATTTTTGTCTATAGATAACTTACCAACAATTGTTACTGTTAATAATTCATGTAGGCCTACGAATACATGTAGTACGATGACAAATAGTGGTATAAATAATTTAATTTGTAAATAATTTAATATTTTGTATTACATATCAATTGTAAAGTTGCACGTTTGTTGCAACTCCACTATTTGTAATAAAGACTTAATTGAATTGAATTGAATAAATCTATCCGTGGAGGTAGCTCAAAATATAAACAATCTACCCGTGGAGGTAGCTCAAAATATAAACAATCTACCCGCGGAGGTAGCTCAAAATATAAACAATCTACCCGTGGAGGTAGCTCAAAATATAAACAATCTACCCGTGGAGGTAGGTCAAAATATAAATAGTGATCTACCCATTGTGGTGGAGCCCATTGAGGCACAAAATAACATTGATCTACCCATTGTGTTAGAAGAACAAATTGGCAAAAATGAAAACTAAATTTGGTTTATGACTTATGGAAAGGAGCTTCAAGGACTTGTTATAACTGATTGGGAAATTGAACTTCCTTACCATGATATTCATACAGCACTTTTGCATATTTTCTTGAATGACATGCAGTCATGCTATTTTAATATTATAGGGCTATATGATGGTCTTAATAAAGCAAATGAATGATTTCTTTCTCTTTGACTCCCTCCAGTGTGTGAAGTACTTCATATAAATTAAAGATTATTTCTACTCTTTCTCGTACAGTATATTTACTCATGCACTAATAGTTAACTATGATCACTGTGCTATGATTTACTGTTCACAGACATAAACCTTTGTTGGGCCCCCGTGTTGTTATATGGCTGTCTTTTCCCTGTGACTTCCATGAGTAATTTGACAACAGCCTAATCTTTTTCCCAAATCTTTTTCCCCGTTAGGAAAAAATTCCAGGAAATTTTTTTCATTAGATTTTTTCACGCCGAAATTTTTGTCTACATTTATACAGTGATAATATATACGTTGCCAAAATTTGTTATTGCGCCACGCGAACATAACATAATTATTTAGTACGTTTAATACTACAAAACATGCTTATTATTTAGTACGTTTCATAGTACAAAACATGCTTAGGCAGCACTTTCCTTGCGATAGTAACTACTAGTATATTAATAATAGGTTAAGACACCGGTTGTCTAAATAACCATTAAGGGTTAACTTAACAGACAACCGTGAAATAGAGAAAATGAATATCTAATTAAAATATTGAAAAATAGTTATTTTAATAAGCTACTAGTACTATAAGTATTAGCTGATTGATACACAAATTTAAATTATTATTCTGATCGCAAATTTATAATTAAATAGTCATGTCAATCATAATGTTATAAACTTTATAAGAAAGAGCATCGTCCATTGAGCTAATAATTACCGTCTGTAGTAATGATTACGTTTTTCTAAATCTTGAAAATGATAACAATTTAATCGATGCATCAAGTGAGTTCCAAATTTTTGTACCATTATATCGTATATTGAATTGTCCATAATTAGTTTTCACTTTTGGAAGAGAATAAGATATTTTAGCCGATGTTATAGTGGTGGTGTGTTTCATTTACTCTAGTAAAAAAATCATGAAATACCGATGGTAGCATGTTATAATATTTATGATAGCATGCTATTTAATAATATAGCTTTGTTGATTTAAACAAAGGGCTTGACGGATTATAAAATTTCGAAAATGTTATTGTGCGTACAGCTTGTAAAATGAACAACGGATTCAAAATAGTTCAATGTAGTTCAACTACATCATGCGTGTCCGCGAGCAATAAAGCGGAGTGAAACTCTCACGCTAGACACCTACGCTGCTCGTCCCGTGCGGGCAAAGCGGCTGTACATATACACCACTTTCATAATTCAGATGAGTTTAAATATTCTTTTATGTGCAACTTAATAAGCCTTATCAGCCTCGTTTCTGTGACTGAAATTGAATAGAATTTATTAACCTGAACGAGGTCAATGAGGCTTATTAAGATGCACATAAAAGAATATTTAAATTATTATGAAAGTGGTCTAGTGTATAGGCAACCCAGCAAATACAATTAGTGGTTGTAAAATATATCTTTAACAATTAAAGCCAAAGGTTTAAAAATTATATTCGGATGTTCTTGTTTGTATTAAAATGCTTCATGTAAATTGTTGAAAAGCATGTAATGTCATTGACTGTATTTGCTGGGCTGCCCATGATCTCAGTATTAAACTCCTATTGTCGTATTGACGTATCTGCGGAGGAGGCTACAACTACGTTAGAACGTGTATCACGGTAAACGTTTGTCAACCAGTTTTGCAAAACAGAGTTGCTCGTTTGTTGAACTTGAAGTATAATCAATGAGTCCTGAAGAAATAATGAGTTGATCCAATATTACATTGTTCGTCATGGGCATGGTTCCATTTGTCCGCCAAGTACCAATAGTAAGAGCACCACTTCCTGAATATTTACGTTGGGTATTTTTACAGTTGTGGTAGTAGTTGCCCTGTATTCTTATACATCTGAAAAGGCAAACAGTATAATCATAGACGGTCCAAAAGTTCGGGTTTTTAATCTTTTCTAAAAGCTTTTCTTTGATATATTCACTTGTTTTCAAGCTTTATCAAGTGAATATATCAAAGAAAAGCTTTTAGAAAAGATTAAAAACCCGAATTTTTGGGCCGCTTATGGTATAATATGCATATCACATGATTGACAAATTATTATTATTTCCGTGGACGAGGGACGATAATACAACTATATAGTCTTCTATTTACAGACCAGAAGCTTCGTTTATATTTGTTGTTCCTCCTAGAGGTCCATGAGTAAGTCTTAGCCTTAGCCTTAGTCTTTGCCTTAGACTTTTACTGCCGGTTACCCAGCTAGAGGTCCAGTAAGTGTCATCCCTTAGTGGCCGAGTGTTACCACACTCCACAGGAAGTTTTCATTTTAATAAAGATCAATCGTTTAGCTGTCAAATGATACCATTTTTGTATCATTGCGATCAAAAAATGGCCAATTACGATACAATAAAAAATTGCCGGTCGAAAACGCGATTTAGCAACGAAATTTTCAGTGTGTGGTTGAAACATTTTAGAGACAGGAAGTTTGCAGACTGAACTGGCAATGCTGAACGTTTCACAAATAGGCAACCATCATTTGGGCTGATGGTAAAAAATTCGAAGGAATTAACTTCGTTTAACTCCCAAAGGTGGGAAAATGTGCAACCTGCATGCAGTGTTTAGTACAGTAAAATTGGAAATACCCACTGGAAATACCCTTCTCACATGAGATTAAAATATTATCCAAATATTAACTCTGTTTCTCACCTTGTCTCAGAGCCATCCAAGTTCTTCTGAGACATCCAGGTGATGTGTGACCATTTATTAGTTTGCACATTAATGCCCCACATATAACTATCGTTATTAAGCTCAAATAAAACTTCCTGAAAACATATATATGTGGATATAAGTAGAAAGGCTTTTGAGAAATATTCTGATAATTGAAAAATGTTCCTTATACCCGGCCTAACCCTATATACATGCATGAGGAACACATATTATAGACATTTGGAAAACCTTAGTTATCTATAATTTTACGAGTTAACTCGTATAAAAAAGAAGTTGTCCCTAATTATACTACTTACTACAGGATGAAAACCAGAGTACCCGGAGAAACATGTTGTATTTGATATAGATCGTCTGACTGTGTTACCAACACCCCGTCACACTGGAACCTCTTAAGATAAAATGCCCCAAGCTAACACAAGTTGTTGGGCACTTCCCTTTACCGCTGAATTAAGTGTGCAACTGAAGGTCGACGGTAGCGTATTTAATTAAGTTGAGTGGTTTCCTTGTGCTTAAAATCTCACGTCAATAGAAGTTGGGTCCTCTGATTTTCCTCCCTCACCAAAAGACTTAGTGATACTCACAAAATGTGATATCGAAGATATTTTCCGCCCTCTAAAGCCCAAATGTAGTTCATCTTGAGCTGATCCATTGTTAGTTCCAATTCCCAACACTGCTATATCATAGCATTGATCACCCTTGGCACTATTGGGTTCCAATATATCACCAAACCTTACAAGCGCTGTGATAGTCCAGTTACTATCTTGCCAAAACGTTTCTGGAATACCAGTGACATTAATGGAGCTCTTGCCAGTAAAATGAATAGCTTGTCGCATCACAGCTTCGACAAAGAACGGCTTTGAATTGAGAGGTAGGATTTCTTAAAAAAAGAAAAGCAAATTATAGTAGAAACCTGACTTAACACACCCTCTTGGAATTGCATCACATTGCCTATTGAGCCTCGTTTTCGTAACTTAATAAGGATTTGCTGTAGGGCCATTTATCTTGTTATTGGTGACGTATTAAAAATCATATGGTTTATGATAGATAATCTAAAGTACTGTTACATAATTACATCATCATTAAGCACACAAATCATTAAGCTCTAAAGCCGAGATCTCTGTCACGAAAGCGAGGCTCCATAGCCAAGATCGTGTACTTTTCAGAAAGGTGTATTTCTTAACTCTTTCCCGAGCGAGGAATTTCCCACTCACAAGTGGAATTTTTCAGCGTTACAATGAGTAGACTTCGCCGAATTTGCTTAATTCGTGCTCGCACGAACTGAACTCTGCTTCTCTACCTACTTATAACGATAAATCGATAGATTAAAGCATTCAACAAACCTGCAGTAATCATGCTAGCACTATGTTCTGCAGGATTCACCATTGGCTTTGTGTCATTGTTAAACTGAAACATAATTCCAGGGTTTCCATTATAAAATGCCTGTAGATTACGTTCAGGTATATTTGTTTCCTTCGTGCAATGTGGCGGGTTGATGTCCAGAGCAATGTTTCGCCATCCAACTTGTGTGCAGAGTTGAAGACCATTCACTGAATAACGTAGGACTCCGACCATTGAGCTGTTACAACTGAGAGGTATAAACTGAACTAAGAAAACTATTCAGATTATTTTTTTCTAACAAACACAGTGTTACGTCTTCTAAAGGGTAAAGATAGAGAGTTCTAATCATTCTTCCTTGCAGCTGATCATGAGTGTTGAATTACAAAGGACGCGGCTCAAACGTGACCAAGTCGTCTGCGCACGACTCGCGATACAACCCATGTCTGTTCAAGGAGCACAGCTAAGGTGGAAAAGTGAGTTTTTGGTGAGGGACGAAAACCGTAAGACTCGGAGATAACCCTAGAGTAAGGTGGTCACCAATCTACGTAATTATTCAAAGTCTTCTT
Source organism: Trachythela sp. YZ-2020 (assembly GCA_016169945.1). Taxonomy (NCBI): domain Eukaryota; kingdom Metazoa; phylum Cnidaria; class Anthozoa; order Malacalcyonacea; family Clavulariidae; genus Trachythela; species Trachythela sp. YZ-2020. Next base: position 499,828 of record JADLSH010000236.1, on the reverse strand, counting down.
TTGAGCAACTATACACTTCCTACAAGGTTGTTGACTTAACAGACTTGTTACTAGTTGTTCCAACAACTTGTTATCGTCTTGCAATTCAGCAACTTGTTAAGGAGTTGTGAGTGACAACTTTGTAGCAACTTGGTATAAATATGGCACCATTGTTACAACTTGTTGACAAGCTTGCTACAAGCTTGCTACAAGCTTGTTGCGAATAGATCTTGTTGACAATATGTGCGATTTTTACGTGTGTACGTGACGCACTTTACAGAAAGGCGTATTATAATATAGATGAATTGAAAACGTACTTTTCACTTTTCTTATCCAGGTCTGTATAATAAATGACAGGTCCAGTATTCGCGGCAGATCCCGGATGTCCAGGGGATCCTGGAGTACCCGGAGATCCCTTAGTTCCTGGTTGTCCAGGTGCACCCTCGGGACCAGGCCATCCTGGGTTACCTCTCTTTAAAATAATAAAAAATACGTTTCAACAAGAACACGAAAAATGGAAAAACAACAAAAACACCATTAAGTAATCGGCCAGATTTATACTAGAGGCGGATGATCTTGTGGAACTTAGGGAATGAAAATATAGTCCGTCTGTGTATGCGGTAAACAGAAAAATCATCCGTCAAGACGAACTATCTGCGTGGTTTGATGCTGCCAGGGGCGTAAATAGTGGAGGGGGTGGGGGGGTGACACCCCCCAATGTGTAGAAATGGCCACTTTTTCGGGCAAATTTACCAAATTCGTCGGGCAAAAATGAGGCCCACAAATGTTGTTGTAATATTTTGAGAAAATTTGTGGGATTTTTAATCGAAAAACCGTGAAAAATTAGGGGAAAATTGAGCAAATTGTGATTCCTCATGTCTCGAAACATAATAGTGTCGCGAAATTTGTACAGTATATTTCCGAAAAATTTGGGCGAGCGGGGGGGGCTTTTATTTTTCTTCGTCGGGCAAAATTGGTTCACCCCCTTAATGCTGCAACCCTAGTTACGCCCCTGGATGCTGCCTCGTCCTCTCTTTTTTATTAGCATCCCATGAAACTTTCCGGAGGAGACAAGTCTTGATGGATAATCCGCACTATATAATATGGCATGTCTGTCTGTGAGTTATGTGACTGTCTGTATAGATGTGTGGCATATATATATAACCGAATATAACCGACTATTACGCGTAGTCTGTGTATGTTTGTAACAATATCAAGATTCTTCAGGCTTCTTCTACTGGACACTTGTTAGTATAAAACCCGCTATTTTCGCTAGTTCGTCTTGTACTCATTAAGACGGATGCATCTTGATAAATAATGCGTCTCTAGTATAAATTGATCCATCGATAATATATTCCATACCTCACCATCGCTACCAGGTGGCCCAGCCAATCCTCGGTCTCCTTTATCCCCTTTAGTCCCAGATGTCCCACTACTTGAGTCACCTTTATCCCCTCCATCACCTTTGATCCCTGGTTTTCCAGGAGAAAGAAAATTGTATGAGAAAGTAAAAAAAATATTTCTTCTCCAGTCTGTGTAAAGGATCTGAATACATAATGCATGTGTAATTTAGGCACGAATACTTGACTTTCGCTGTTGGTGATCAGCGGTCTGAGCTAACTCTAGTTTCCGATGTTTCGAATACACGAGAACTACAAATAGTGGGGCTTCGGTGGCGCAGTCGTCAGAGCAAGCTCCTTTCACCTCTGAGTCTTGAGTTCGATTCTCGCTGAGGACTTTACTCATCACACTCATGTGAAAAGAGTAAGTCAACGCTCTGCCGAAAGTCGTGGGTTTTCTCCGGGCACTCCGGTTTCCTCCCACAGGGAAAGTTGACTGGGTGGGTTAGGATGTACAGATTAGGAAAGTAATATCACAATTGTTGTAAACATAGATAATGTAGGCTAAGTACATAATATAGGTAAGCGAGATACTTGATGTAATCGGTCACTGAAAAGCCCCAACGGGGAGTAACTACTAAGTATTTATATATAAACATACTCAAAGCTTACCAGTTCATGATTTCCAAGGTAAATCTTCCCCTGTTGAGAATGTTCAAACACAATGTTTCCCCCGGTCCCCGAACTGAGGTGAAGGTCTGCGCCTTTTGAAGAAATATTTGGCTTATCTTGAAGATCTGGAGGAAGCGAAAATATCTTGTAGCCAGAGTTACAAAAATGCTGCGGGTATGCGGGTACCACCCGTGACTCCGTGAGGAAGGTTACTAGCGTTGAAGAAGGTTGAAGACTGATCGAGTAAAACATTGCAAAGCAGTAAGTGCTAGACTAGTATTAATAGCAACAGTCAACACTCAGTCACTAGCATTAAGTACTGCAATGGCCAACTGCCAAAACTTACCCAGCGAAAAGCCTGCATATCGGAAAATCTCCGGTTATTTTGAGGAAGTTTGGGAAAACCAAAAATCCTGCCTCGAGGAAGGTTGAAAACGTTTCGCAACTCTGCTTGTAACGCATCATTTTCACTTTCTGTCTTAACCCTTACCAAGTTAGGTATTTTACTGTCTTAACCCTTATCAAGTTAGGTATTTTACTGTCTTAACCCTTACCAAGTTAAGTATTTTACTGTCTTAACCTTTACCAAGTTAGGTATTTTACTGTCTTAACCCTTATCAAGTTAGGTATTTTACTGTCTTAACCCTTACCAAGTTAAGTATTTTACTGTCTTAACCTTTACCAAGTTAGGTATTTTACTGTCTTAACCCTTACCAAGTTAGGTATTTTACTATCTTAACCTTTACCAAGTTAGGTATTTTACTGTCTTAACCCTTACCAAGTTAGGTATTTTACTATCTTAACCCTTACTAAGTTAGGTATTTTACTGTCTTAACCCTTACCAAGTTAGGTATTTTACTGTCTTAACCCTTACCAAGTTAGGTATTTTACTGTCTTAACCCTTACCAAGTTAGGTATTTTACTGTCTTAACCCTTACCAAGTTAGGTATTTTACTATCTTAACCTTTACCAAGTTAGGTATTTTACTGTCTTAACCCTTACCAAGTTAGGTATTTTACTATCTTAACCCTTACCAAGTTAGGTATTTTACTGTCTTAACCCTTACCAAGTTAGGTATTTTACTGTCTTAACCCTTACCAAGTTAGGTATTTTACTGTCTTAACCCTTACCAAGTTAGGTATTTTACTGTCTTAACCCTTACCAAGTTAAGTATTTTACTGTCTTAACCTTTACCAAGTTAGGTATTTTACTGTCTTAACCCTTACCAAGTTAGGTATTTTACTGTCTTAACCCTTACCAAGTTAGGTATTTTACTGTCTTAACCTTTACCAAGTTAGGTATTTTACTGTCTTAACCCTTACCAAGTTAGGTATTTTACTGTCTTAACCCTTACCAAGTTAGGTATTTTACTCTATTGAACGCCAAGTTTTTACTTGTCAATGAGAAGAGGTGCAATTAATCAAGACGTGTAGAGTTTTGTAGTGTTGGACTAGAAAGATGTCGATGACAGTTTAGATGAAATCGGTTAGGCGAGACAACATGTCAAAAGAACCAGACCACAACAACAGAAATGAGTGCCATGTCTTCAGAGAGGACACTTTTCCTAAACTCATACTTAAAGAAAGATATGCCTGTCAACCTGCAAGAGGACGTAAGATAAAGGCTTTCCTAGAACATTTGAAACTTGGACCAATATACAGGAATGGAATAGTTGGCTGTTACGGACCTGCCCAGACGGGAGAGTGCCTCGCATGGGTCTCTGAGTCCCGTTCGCACTCTTGCCGTTTGAACATCGTTCAATAAAGCTGTTAAAACAAAACAAAAACAGACCTACCAGTACAAGGCAGAAAGGGTAGGTATTCACTAGCTCAGTACGAAATTTGACCCAACATCCGCTATCACAGACAAGACACAAATTAAAACCAGCCGGTTATCTGCTTCAACGATCTATATTGCAAATATTGTACATTGACACAGATTCACAGAAAACTGGCTGATATAGATAATTTGTAGAATTTCCGAAGCGTACCTTTATACACGCTTAACCTCGACTTAGTTCTTAATTTCTTTTCAATTCCATTCAGTGTTACGCAATGTTTAAACTTTGTCTGTTTTGAAAGAACGAAGACGAGGCTATGTGCCTGTGTATAATGGTACGTTCCAGTAATTCTGTAAATGTTCTTTTATAGACAAAGTCCAATCACTAAAACCACCAAAACGATCGACTAGCTGGTATAGGTAACTAATAGTACGCAGGGGAGGCTTTCTTGGAATTACATTTCAGCATTTCTGTAAATATACATACATTCAATACATGATAGCATTGGCTATTTAATACCATCAATTTTTATATTTATATCAATTTGATTTGAATTTGAATTTATTAAATGACATTCTCTAAAAAGGGCTTTTCAATGACAATTTACATATGTTATAAAAATAAATTATAAATTATCAACTATATTTACAACAATCTTATCATTAATGATTAATTTATACAAATTATTACATAAACTAAAATTATACTTTATATTATATTTTATGAGTTGAAAGCAATTAAAAATTATCGCTTTTCAATAAGAATTGTCTTAAGTTTCGTCTTAAAATTGTTTAAATCACTAATTGATTTCAGCTCTGTATCTAGACCATTCCATATCTTAGTCCCTCTGTATTTAAACGATCTTTGACCGATCGATGTCCTGAATTTTGGAATATCCAGGTCTCCATTTCTTCTAGTATCTCGGTTATGAATTCTGTTACGTTGTTCAAAAATATCACATAAGTACCGTGGAGCTTTGTCATTCATGCATTTAAATGTTAATAACGCATCTCTGTATAATAAATGTTCTTTGATTGGCAACCATCCTAACGCATTTAATGTCGGTGATATATGATCATACTTATGCACCCCTGTGATCAATCGGGCTGCACAATTTTGGATTAATTGATCTTTTAATATTGCTGTCTGATGTATTAGACCATACTGTTGAACAATAGTTAATTTTGCTCATGACTAATGTGTCAATGATTGTAGCTAGTGTTAACTGATCAAAGTTGTGTTTCACCCGACCAATCTGACCCAATTTTGAAATACACGATGATGACAATGCTTGTATGTGTTTGTCATACGTTAGATGAGAATCCAGGAGCATACCCAAATCCTTTACCTCTGTCACTGGTATAAGATTTTCCCCCATAAAATTAATATGGAGATTCCAATTGATTCATAAGTTGCTGTGTACCAACCACCAACATTTTGGTCTTTTCTGGGTTTACAAGAAGACTGTTGTTACAACACCATTCAAAAACTCTGTGCAAATCCTCTTCTATATGCAGTAACGAGCGTTCCATATTCAATAATGTAAACGATAGAAATGTTTTTGAGTCGTCAACATACGATTCAAGACTACAACTGTTAGGAACTGAAGACAAGCTATCTGTATATATATTAAATAAAAACGGTGATAGCACAGAGCCTTGGGGAATCCCATATGACAATGCAACAGGCGTCGAAGAGGTGGTTCCAATTCTAACATACTGCCATCTGTCGGATAAATAACTTTTAAACCATTTATACACTGCCGGAGATACACCCAAGTTTAGAATTCTTTGAAGAAGCATGTCGTGTTGAACACTGTCAAACGCTTTAGACATATCCAAAAATATAACTATAGATAATTGCTTATTGTCCATTGCTTCCAACAACATGTCTGTCACTGCAATGTTAAGTGTTTCAGTGGAATGTTTCTTTCGATTACCACTTTGATGCTTCGTCAATAATTTATGTTTTGTTAGGTGTTCTGTATACTGATTCAATGCGACTTTGTCGCATATTTTTGACAAACATGACAGTAGTGAAATTGGCCGATTATTTGAGGCGATTTCAAAATCACCTTCCTTGTGTAGCGGAACTACTTCTGCTATCTTCCACGTTGAAGGATATGTTGACGTCATCAAGGAAGAGTTGATAATATCCGTGACAGGGTCTAAAATCACTTCTAGTGAATCTTTAATGAATTGAATATTTATCTTATCAGCACCTGGAGCTTTGTTTGATGGACTATTAAAAATTATTTTTCAAACTTCGTCACGTGTAACCGCACTAAATTCAAACAGATCAAGGGAAGATAGGTGTCTCGAGGGTGGTAAAGCAGTTGTTATCTGAATATTGTTAACTTCCGCTAGTTTCTTTACCTTGTCGGCTGCAGTCTTCCCCACAGAAGCAAAATAGTTGTTAAATTCATTGGCTAGTGTTTTATGGTCTTTTTGGTAAACGGGTTTTTCTGAATCTTTACTCGGCAGACACCCCCTAATCACCTTCCACATAGATCTTGAATTACCTTTATATTCCTCGATTTGATTCCGTACATAGTTAGACTCTGCTGTTCTTAAAGTTGTCTTTATAGAATTCCTGAGTTGCTTATCAACGCTGTTTTGTCAACATAAAGTTGACTCAAACAGGATTTTCAACTGGCCTGTATATTCAGCCATTGAACTATCGAGTAACTGGGGAGAGCACAAATTCAAATGCATGCCTCGATCTAGAATTGACAATTTCAACGATCGGGGGGAATACAGCATTGGGAACGTAACTTACCTGCAAAAGTGATTATGAGAAGAACAGAAAAACTGTACAAGAAGAGTGATAGGTGTATCGTTAAGTCTGCAACAGTCTTAGACAAAACGCGCAAAGGTAAGAAATAAAGCTTCATGAGTAACATACTATAGTATATTATAGACGACGTGCGAGGACCTGTATATTATTTGTTTTTTTGAGTGTGTATCAAATAACAATCAGAGGTTAGTAAGGTCATGGTCGTTAAAAAAGAAAAATTACGGAAGTAGGAAGCCACCTTACATGCGGATACCTAGTGAGAAAAGCTGCAAACTCTTGGGAAAATATTTTCTTTCATGGATTACTGCATGCTTTCGGCCTTTGTCTGCGAATCCAAAGCTCTGCTACACACAACTACCGCTTGCGCGATTTGTTTTACTATCGCTGAGTTTGAAAATTAACTTTAATAATTTATAGTGAAAGAATACTAAAAGCCGCACAAGAACTTTGAAACACAATTCTTCGACTTTATTGCAAAAACTAAAGGGAATTGAAAAGTATGTAAAAAACTTTGTTCAAGTATGTGTGTTACACAATTACCGCCGTATGTGCGAGCTATATTTCTTATTGATCGTTGCCGGAAGCTTTCTAATGTATTAATAGTAGAAATATATTGTTTGATATGTCAAAATCATGTAGTTATCTGGTTGGTTCCTTAGTAATGGCAGATTTGAAATTTCTATTGTCTACTAGTATCTAACTGGGTTCATTTTAAGTGAACAATGCATTGCGCTATTCAGTTTGAGATCAGCTCTCGGTGTTAACAACACAGTTTAGTGGTCCAGTACTAAATCCTGATATGCACAGATGCACGTCGCAACGCTTTCTCGTGTTGTCATGGTTTCTCCTTTCTCCATATAAGGTATTTACATTGGATAATTGAACATCACGTCTTGTCTTGCCAATTCCAACAACATAGGATCATCAAAGAATTTATTGATACTCACATCTTCACTTAGCCCCTACCAAAATACAGAGCATTTGAGATTAAACACAATCTTTGGTGGAGAAAATGTCAGGACATGCAGTAATAAGTTATACAGACTATGTCTTAAGTATCTCTTAGACCATTTCCCTCCGGAATTATCGAATTCTTCCTCTAAGATTGTATCAATAAACAGTAAAACTTTATCCTATAGCGTTCGAAACTGAATAGAAATTCAAGGAAATTATTACTTATTATTATTAAAACCCCCCGCAAAGATTGCATTATCCCATGGTGCACGTGCTGACTGACGGACGGACCGACCCGACTGATCCAAATACCCGTAGATCACCCATACGCTGACCGTGGCAAAAATGTGCACATATTGTATACCTTCCGTCTTCGAGTTTTAATCATAAACTCTCTTGCTAAATGTGTGGCAGGTTGAGGTTCTAGAGGTCGTATCACGATACTTTTATCAAGTGGATCACCCGGAACAATCTAAAGCAAAGAAAGATTTGGTGTTAACAAGGTACGGTATAAGGTTTGTGTGTTAGTATTTATGGGAGATTAGACTAAAATAAGACAAAGTTAATTTTTGGGCTTCCATTGCAAAACATGTTTATGCCCGTAACACCAAACTCACTCACATATATATATATATATAATTTAAATGCTTAATCTTCCATTCTACATATGCTTATATTATCATTGGTAACCAGACACGTGAGTTAGCGGGACGTCAGTGACGCGGTCGTCAGAGCAAGCGCCTTTCTCCTCTGAGATCCTGGGTTCAACTCTCGCTGCGGACTCATGACATTTATGTGAAAAGAATCAGTTAACGCTCTACCGAAAGTCGTGGGTTTTCTCTGGGTACTCCGGTTTTCTCCCACAGGAATGGTGGCAGCCAGAGGCGCCCGTAGGAAGCCTTCAACTCGACCAGGTTGAGCTGCGACCTTCCTAATTCAGCTCAGCTGTCAGTTGCAACTTACTTACTTACTACTTATTCACTCACATGTATAATTTTAATGCTTGTTTACCTTTGTTCCATGCTATGCTTACATTACCTACAGAGTGTAAATTGTGCGGCAACGGACATAAACATGCGTTAGTTGATTACGTCTATTCTAAGTATAGTTCCTCGACATACCTGCCAATGATGGAATACAGAGAGGCAGAAAGCTTGACCTTGAGTATGTGTTCTGAGATCAGTTTCAAAACCAAATGAATCAATTGCTGGAATGAATGCTTTGATTGTGTACAGCGGAGAGCCAGGGACTGGCGCATCTTGCGTCACGTGACCTCTATAATGAAAATAATACATCGCAATAATTTTTAATATATACTGCAGTAGTAAAAGAAGTAAAACAACTTCGAGGAAACAAACAAACATCTCACCTTCGTCGTGCTAACACGGTATATACAGAGGAAACACAATCTGCGGGAGCTTGTACCTCCACAAAATGATACGGTTCCATCAAACGTGGTGTTGCCTGCCAGGAAAATATATATAAAATTACTGCTGTTGTACTTTTCATACGTTGTACATATAAGTTAGCTCAATGGCAGAATAGCTGCCAGAATAGCTGCCTAGATCGCATTGCATTGTTGTCTATACAAGGTAATTGAACGTTCTTAAAGTGACGTAAATCAAATATTTAGCAAAATGATTGCAAATAACAGACAAATGTTTAAACTAGTAACTATTAAAAACAGACAAAAAACTAGGAATAATAAATCCGCTTTATTATATTCATTTTGAAATCAATGGCATTTCTTGCAATATGATTGGTCAAAAATAGTGCGATTAATTCCCAAATCGCATCATCTTGAGTATTAATCGCATCATTTTTAAACCAATCAGATTGAAGCTCTGCACCACAACAACCAATCAGATTGAATGATAGAATTCAATGTGCTCTGGCAAATGACCAAATCTGTTCACCATAAATTGTCAATACTCTAGACTGCATTTACTGCAGTTTTTTTCATAAAAATCAACATAAAGGCGAGTCAAACTTAAAAGAATATCAAATAATTTTTCACAAATAATACAGGCCAAATTATCAACAAAATTTTGAATGAAACATTGTCAAAATGTCAACAAAAACAAGTTTCATTTGAGCAACAGCCAAAACTGAACACAAAGCTGTCAAAGGCACAAGGTATTAAAATATGGAATGATCGATTGTAGTGTCAATGTTTGAATGCACAAAATCACAAGAAACGTTTATCAATTTACATGTAAAGTCTACGATATCTTTACACTTACTTTTTCGGTCTTTATTTCTAGAAATTCACTCACATTTTGCTTGTTTTATATAGTGAGTCAATTTGTCAAATTACAATTCATGTTGTTGCTATGCTACGGCATTTCAGGGAGTATCGCGGGTGTGTCAATTGTAAACAAAGACTAATAAAATACCGCTTCCGGTTTAAAAAATTATTTAGATTTCAAAATTTTGCAAAATTATTGCAAATAACAGACAAATGTTTAAACTAGTAACTATTAAAAACAGACAAAAAACTAGGAATAATAAATCCGCTATATTACAATTTACTATACATTAATTTATATTTTATCATAATTTATATTATCATAATTTATATATTATTATCAGGGCAATGCATGCAAAATAGTAAAACGTGTCGCTCGTAAAATTTATCTATACTTTGTCATTGTTATCAAAAATGTGTTCATGATAATAAATTTACAGCATGGTATCATTACACGACACAAACATCAGCCGTAGGAGTAAAATAATTTCTTACCATAAGAAAAGCTGAATAAGCGACACGTCGTGATGTTGGAATTATCTGTCCTCCTCCACGGTGGATTGGTTCATCAGCTATAACAGCGTCCAGGATCTTGAACTTTACATTACGGATTGCTAATATACAGAGATATCTTGAGTATGACAACTCCTCAAATGGGCCTGGATTGCTAATATACAGAGATATCTTGAGTATGACAACTCCCCAAATGGGGCTTCTAAGTGGCAGTGAACAATAAGGATAAAAATTAAATAACTACAGTATAAATAAATGACAACTAACTTATATTAATGTAAAAACGAAAACTATTTCAAAGTCTTTGCGTTTAATAATATTTCCTTACGTTCATCGCACAAAGGTCCTTCTCTTGTTGCCCACTGGAAACCTTGAACAATGGAGTCTCTTGCGGTATTTAGCAAACTTTTATCTACCTATTCAAGTAAAGAGAAAACAATTGATTTGTTTTAAAAAAACTTAATAAGCACGGGAATTCGGCAGTGATAATATAAACTGCTCAAAAACGTAGAGACGCATGCGCCTTTATGCAGTCAAGTTTGTCGAGTTTATCAATCCGCAGTCCGCATACTCCGCAGTCCGCATACTCCGCAGTCCGCATACTCCGCAGTCCGCATACTCCGCAGTCCGCATACTCCGCAGTCCGCATACTCCGCAGTCCCCATAAATGCGCATGCGCCAAGACCAACGTACGAGAAAAGCCTATATCCTGCCTTTATCACGGAATTAAAGCTTACACAATCTCTCTAGTTATCAACCTACTTCAGAAGGTAATGTATCATCAACTAAAATATTTGGTCCAGTATTGTCTGGTCCAAACGCCCAGATAGATCTGGCTGCCAATAAATCCCAATCATATTTTGTCTGGAAGAACTCGCCTAGTCGTTTTCTGAATGAAATAACAAAGTAAAGTTGGTTAATATAAATTAGGTACAGTATAATATTTTATTTTCTTATTTTTCAAATTATTCAGTATATAATGATCATAAATTTGAAAGCAGGGATTAATCTGTTTATCTTGAAGTTAGGTTAAGTGGTTAAATATAAGACAATTTGGCTGAAAAAAGCGGGACAATTGCCCTTAACAAATATAAATATGTTGTAAAGAATCGATGTTGTGAAATTTCAAAACATACTTATTCCAGGTGATGGAAACCTTCTCATTTTCTATATCCTCAGCTAAACCATTTTCTAAAGGTTCTGCGATCATTGTCACCTTGTTCCTGTCGACGAAAATTAGAAAATCAAGGGGTTGTTCATAAAGCTCTCACCAAACGCATGTAGTACAACTCTACTACACCGTCTATAGACATGCGTGAAGTGCGTCAATGTGTACAAGGGACGTAGGAATTCCATTATAAGTAAGGGACACACATTCAAATGACTTAGTGAAAAACTCAGCAAAAATGCGTAATATAAAACTTTGTTTCTTGAACTGGTCACCTGGAAAATGGTAGTCAGACAGCACTTACTTTTTGTTTGGTGTTTCAGCGAAACATTTCAAAGATGAAGTCTCAACGACAGTTTCACAAAACGCTACCACAGGATCGGACACTTTTATATCTTATATAAGAAGAGATAAACATATAACTTTGACAAAAATATCGCTAAGCTCAAGGTATAAAACCGTCTTATGATCCAAACTTTATATTTTAATTTGTAGTAATGTGCCTTTCACCTCTGTGATCGGGTTCGATTTCTACAGTATACACTTGTCTGATTATAATTTCGAGTCATTTGAGACTTGTGAGAACAGTACTTACATGTGTGATTCTATTGAATACGACAGGTTTGTAACACTGTAGCAATAAGGGATGACCATTAGTCATTACTGTACCTCTAGGAAGAACATTGATAACCGATGGAGCGATGCAGTACATTTATAATATCTGCATGATTACTTACCTATTTCTGAATACATTTTTCTCAAATCATGCATGACACAATCTAGGAATAATTCCCCAGTTCCAAGAATAACATGTTCACCAGATTCTTCCACCTACAATAGACCACAAACATTAATTTAAACAACTCTATTTTAACTATCTTTTTGCACCATCATTTTCCTATAAAGACTATTTCCAGTAATACAGTCCTCGACTCTTTGTACCAGGGCAAACTATTTATTCAGTGTTTGGATTACATCTGAATATCCATCCAGGTTTCCAGTATAAGTCAGCAGGGCTATTTTACCAAGTTTCAAGTATCTTCTGCATCTGATCAAAATGAATCATAAATCATTATAACGATAATGAGATTGGAACTTCGGTGGCTCTGTGGTCAAAGCAAGCGCCTTTTTTCCACGAGATTGTGGGTAAATGCTCTATCGACAGTCGTGTATGGGCTTTTCCCTCCCACAATGTTGACAGGGTGGGTTAGGATACGTAGAAGTAGATTCACGATCTAGATTCAGTATTAGCTGTCATCATCATCATCATCGTATCTTGATTCAATAAATAAACACGAAACTGAAACTAGAAATTGTAATATCACCTTTGTTGTAAGTAGTGGGTAACTTTTGTTAACTTTTCTCAATCCATCCAACATTTTGGGAAGTTCTGAAGGATTGTGAGGTTCCACAGCTATCTTTACCACAGAACATGTATTGAACTTGAGTGGACGAAATATTTGAGCCTTGAGGGAGAATGCCAACAAAAATTCATATACAGAACGGAATGAAATGCTCAAGAAAATCATACACAAACTAGACAGTACTTATGGGGTTGACTGTTGTGTAAAACTACCTGAAAAATACAATAAGAACTTCTGAGTCACTATGGCTACATTTCGTACAGAAAAGGAAGAAAATTATTTTTTTCGCCTCTAGTTTAGACGCAAACCATGGCAGCCTGTACGAAATTTAAGTTCTATTTCTGGGGTATTGTGAATTTTGTGTCTTGTTTTTCAACTGACGTTGTCTGCTACACGAACATTCAAACAAAAAGAGAGAAATGAATAGAGACTTAGTTCAAAAACCCTCGCACTTTTCCCCAAATTTTATAGACAAGAAATATTTTGCAGTCATTTTTAATTGCTTTCTTAACTGCGTGTAGCCTTGCGTGTAGTCCACGTGGAGATATTAATAGAATCAAGTTGAGAGACATCTCACTCCACACTCGGAAATCGAGAACTGGGGCGACCGCGATGCTACAAATGGTGTTTTCTCATTGTAGAATTGGAGGTAGAATATTTATATAATATAATCAGGTTCAATTGAAGCATACGAGCCACAACACGTTAGAGCTGTATAGAACTGCCTCGTTGTAAAAATATTCCTTTTATTTTTTCCTTGGAATAGTCCAATCAATGAATGAAAGTTGTCCTGGATAAAAAGGCAGGATTTATTGAAGAACGAGGCACAGCATTAATATATTGGGGGTCGTATACTTCATTTGATCGAATAATCATACTTCTTCACTATCTTCAACTTGAGTTACAGTTGATGTTTTCACAATTGGTTCATCAATGCCTTCAATTAACACCCAGTTTCCAGCTGGTATTCTATTTACTTCAATGTTGTATCTGGGATGGTGGAGAAACATTAAATTAATTATACTATGTACGAACACCCCCCCCCCCAACCCACTCCCCCCCCCTAAAAGCCTGTGAAAGATTGCTGATGGACTGTGTAACAAAACTTTGACAATGATTTTGCCTTGATAGGTTAATATTTAAGGTAATTTTCATTCAGTTTAATCAAATTTAATGGTAACATGGTAATATGTTGGCAATTTATATTCGCATCCCCAATATTTCGCCAAGTGTCCGAAACTGTTTACAATAGGCCCTTCTCAACAACTGGTCCCACGACCCTTTCTTGTTTATATACATGAATCAGGAATTCCACAAACCGGGGGCTCACCATCCTGCGCTTACTTGCTCGAGTGAGATTTTTGAAAAGCATATTTTGTTTTATAGAAAATCCTGCGAGGGAGAGCAAATACTCTGGATGGTGCGGTAGAATCCTGTGGTTTGCAGGGATGATCCATGTATTCCAAAAAACCCATCTCGATATTGATAAACTTGAAACGTTTAAGTTTATACTGACTATTGAAGAAACAGTTCCATGCAAAATGCAAGGAAGTTAGTGCTGTGGTCTCTTTGCTATACAAAACCAATATGTCTTGCTATAAATACTTTATGACAATATCACAAATAGGGCCACACCACACATCTCGTAGTCATAGTACAAGAGTTAAAATGGGACAAACCTCGCTTCCGGAATCCATAGCCTGCCAATCTATCAATACAAAACATCTATTTTAACCAAACATTGTACACATGTATAAGTATTATAAATTTATAATATCTACATTCCATGATTAAAATTAAGGTCTCAGTAACACTCTAGTTATATCTTTCACTCCTCCAAGAACTTCACTCACGTTTCCTATCCTTGAATCTTCTTCGTCTTCAAGTGTGTAATTTTCTCCAAGAATTTTCACTTGTTGACCAGCATAAACTAAAACATCAGAACGTTTTAACACATAAATGTTGTTCATGCATTGAATAAAAGCTATGAATTGTATGCTTCTACAGTATGTACGTACACGCTCTGTGTATACTAGCCATGGCCGGATTTTGAGGGGAGGTGTGGGTTGGTGCGCACCTCCCATAGGATCGTTTTGCACCTCCTCTGAAAATTTTTGCACCTCTGGAAATTCATGCACCTTCCCTTGAGAAAAATGACATGGTGGATTAAAGTCAAAACTTAAAATTCAATAATAACAAAACCATTACAACCAACTTCCCAAGTTCGATCAAACACAATGTCAATTGGATGAGTTATATGGTCATCATTCATAAATACATTGATACATATATACAGGGGGGACATCTCTCCCAGGGAGACTGGGGTCGGATCACTCCCCTAAAATTGTTTCCACCTCCCCCCAGCATTTACACCTCCCCCAGAATTTACACCTCCGGCCTTGTGCTAAGCTACAACACTTCAACGTTTAGATACCATGACTCCATTTCCATATTGTTTTACTGACGAATTTTTTCCACGTGAAGTGCAAGAACACGAGTTATTTGATTAGCTTTAAAACAACGTAAGTACGGCGGTATATAGGTTACCTGTGCCACTTAATACTCTTCCCAAAACATGGAATGCTGTTGCATCACGGGATGGATATTGTTTTGTTGTATGAATCATCAGTGGACCCTAAAAGCAGGCAAGAGTCTTTCCGTTTATACTACGGTTTTTGCATGTAATGTCTTGGTCAAACGAGGACGAGAGTTTGCACGAGAGTTTCATCAACTCTCATGCCCCGGTCACACGACAAAACGACAACAAAAGTTGCATACCGGTCAAACGAGCAAAACTCTCATAAAATTTGAACCAGCTCAAAGTTGATAAGAGTTGATGAGAGTTGATGAGAGTTGGCGGTAGAGGTGTGCAAATCCGATCCGAGTTGATGAGAGTTGATGAGAGTTGATGAGAGTTGGCGGTAGAGGTGTGCAAATCCGATCCGATTTCGTTGGGATGCGGAGGATAAATAAAAATTTCGGATCGGATTAGAAAACGTGTCCCACCAGTCGGATCGGATCGGACCAGGAAACCTGTATGGCAGTCGGATCCTATCGGATTTCGATTGACGAACATGAATTTTTGTGAAGCGTTTCACTACAACTGGGTTATAATTCCTATTGGCGGTATTGCAATTTTCAAGCATTTTTCAATGCGAGTATGCGACACCTAGTACGCGAACATATTATTATCCTCGCGCGAGAAATAGATTTATAAAAGTTTCGTTAAGGTAACCAAGTTAAGGAAACCGTATATATTATTTCGATTCGGATTTTTTCGGATCGGTATGCTGTTTTAGTGTCGGATCGGATTGGATTCGGATTTTAATCATCAACAATTGTCGGATTCGAACTGTCCAATCCGATCCGATGCACACCTCTAGTTGGCGGTCAAACGCGAGCGAGAATTGCAGCTCTCATTGACTCTCATCCCCGTTTGACCTGCGCTTAAGGATACACAGTTGCAGATAAAAAAACATTGTCTATTCTCACATGAATCTTTAATGTTTGTCAATATAAGCATTTAACAGGTTATAATCTAATCAGCCAATCACGTTTAACTCTATAGGCTCACGCTCATTGGCTGAGTTAATTGACACCTTCAAATGCTCGTTACAAATATTGATAGACAATGTTTTTACAATGTTTTACGGTACAACCACTATATGGTTAGAAATATAATTCAAGATATGTTATTAACAAACTTATATTGACTTACATCAGCGTCACATTCACACATGGCTTGAGCCAATTCTGTATCTAATGCTCCATTGTAGGTATGTTCAACCTAAAATAAATATATCGTCACTCGTATTGCAATCATTTTCATTCTACCCTCGAATACAGTTTAATTTTTAATTTGAGGAATTCACATATTTTAAAGGAATACTCACTTTCGTTTTTGCAAAATCCTTTGGCGATTTAATGTGTTGAACACACATGTCAACAAAACCTTAAAATAAGTCATGTTCGTTATTCATAAAGGAATACGGAATTTCATATTTTAAACATATAAGTTCAGTTTTTGAAGTCAGTTAAAATTAGTTTTTCACTGTAACTGGTTACGTAATTCAGTTTTTGAGAATGCAACTAACAACTTAGGAACCAAGCCCTGACATCACGGTTGTGGGTAGTTCTAACATCACGCGCTTATCATGTGCCGAAGCTAGTGTAAATTGCCTTAACTCCTTGTTTGAGCTCATTTGCATTAGGTTTCGCACATGAAAAGTTCAGCGTTTGAACTAGGTCTAAGCTATAGCAAAATTTTAGGATATAAAATTTTCAACGTTGCATGCATGCATCGATGTATGTCGTTGACAGAAGTTTTCATCGAACATTTGATCCTGTGGTTGGCACAATAGGACATAAGTTCTAATTCTGAGCGATACTGTATGGCCGGTGTAGTATAACGTAGTATAACGTATTGTACAGCACTGCTCTGCATGCAGAATCGCAATATATAACAATGTCATAAACATGATATACCTGTAAATGATCCAAAAAATCTATTAAAGATAATCTTCATTAACGGTCGAATATTCATCGCTTGTTCTTTTTTTGTTAAACGAATTCCCAACTCTTCCAAAACTTTGGGTAATGTAGAGTCTACATCACCAACAATCTAAATGTTTAAAAACAATCAATCTATTGCACAAACAGGTATATATATAATTCAATACTGTATATTAAAGTCTTTAAACTTGAGTTTCGGCATCCCGACCGCGGAGTAGATAAAAGAAGCCGTGGAAATCGATATATCGTTTACTTTGGCGTGAAAAAGAATTAATGACATGTCCACGTTTCGAGCGAAAGATCTTCTTTCCAGGCTGACGAGCATTATACGGTTTCTTGTATGTTACAATACATTAGTCTCGTATACAGTACAGTGGAGCATTATACGGTTTCTTGTACGTTACAACACATTAGTCTCGTATACAGTACAGTGGAGCATTATACGGTTTCTTGTATATTACAATACATTAGTCTCGTGTACAGTGGAGCATTATACGGTTTCTTGTATATTACAACACATTAGTCTCGTATACAGTACAGTGGAGCATTATACGGTTTCTTGTATGTTACAACACATTAGTCTCGTATACAGTACAGTGGAGCATTATACGGTTTCTCGTATGTTACAATATATTAGTCACGTATACAGTACAGTGGAGCATTATACGGTTTCTTGTATGTTACAACACATTAGTCTCGTATACAGTACAGTGGAGCATTATACGGTTTCTTGTATGTTACAACACATTAGTCTCGTATACAGTACAGTGGAGCATTATACGGTTTCTTGTATGTTACAATACATTAGTCTCGTGTACAGTGGAGCATTATACGGTTTCTTGTATGTTACAACACATTAGTCTCATATACAGTACAGTGGAGCATTATACGGTTTCTTGTATGTTACAACACATTAGTCTCGTATGCAGTACAGTGGTTAATGTTGTTTTACGCTGTTTTGTTCGCAGCTCGACAGTACTGAGCTACACTACTTGCATTACAATAGTAGTTTACACCCTACTCAGAAATACCATAGGCCTCATTCATTGGGAAAAAGGATCAGCTGGCAAAAGTTTAACACGAGTATTTACGTACTGGGGTATGAATTTAATCTCAGGATTAGTACTCGTTGGCCACAAATTAAAGTCGCTTTATAACGTCGCTATATCATATCACAGCGTCATAGACGGCCGGCCAGCCTCGAAAAAGTGACTGTCGATGGCATTTTTTGTTACAAGCAGGAAACCACACTAAATGTCATCGGAGTGTGTTCACTTTGACGGCGAAAGTGGTTGCCTTCCGTAATTTTTCTATTTATGTACCGAAATTGGAAGGCTTTTATAACGACATTTCTATATAGATGCAGGGATTCCATTAAAAGCAGTTTTCGATATCATGGATTTATTGTAATTGGTTCACTACCTAATTAACATGTGCAAATTTCTCCTTTTCTTAATTGTCATAACTCAAAGTGACATGCTAATGAGAAACATGGTATTACTATTACACTTGTTAAAATACCTGTATGGAGGCGAGTTTCAAAATAAATATAGATTTATTAGGACGAGTGGTTACACAAAGGCTTAAATTCGTAAATTATTGCGTTTAATTTAGAATATTTACCGATTTTGAAGGTCTATGTGTTGTAGTAAAACTACGTGTTTGCGCCAACATGCTGTTTTTCAACCATTTACATGCCAAAACTCGACTGGCTCAACAGAAATATATTGTGTTACATGCGTGGGGCAACCGGGCGTGTAGTACTGATTCGTATGTAATCTAAACATATGTGATTGTTGCCTGTCTGTAACACAACAAAAACATATTGTTATGGCTTTTTTTTTTGAAAGGTCGTGTTTTGATGTATTTGCGCCATGTTTCTTATTAGCATATCATTTTGAATTATGCAAAAGATTACCCGAGCTTTACAAAATGTTAATTAGATAGTCAGCCAATTAAAATAAAACACTGATATAAAATACGGCATTCGACAAAAATGCCATCCTTCGAAATGTTTTAGAAAAAACCTTCAAATTTTAGCACATAAATAAAATATTACGGTTGGCAACCACGCTCACCCTTCATCTCACCCTCAAAGTAAACACTATCCTATGACATTTTGTGTGGTTTCATGCTTGTAACAAAAAATGCCATCGACAGTGTTTTCTACAGTAGACACTTTTTTCAAGCTTGGCCGGCCGTCTATCATGCAAAATCTACATAGAACAAACCACTACTTCCCAATTCCACGTACCTGAGCAAATAACTTGTAAAGTGGTTCTAAAATAAACTCAACAAATGTCCTTGGTGACGTGTTAAGAGGAGCTTTCTTTGTAAACTTCCGTCTAAAAATTGACGTTATTTAAAATGTATTTTGATTTATCACTTTTAAAGGTCATAAGTAACATGGATAACAGGATAAGCCGTACACGAGCGCTGATCTTGTTTGGACATTCTGGTTTTTGAAAATAGACAGAATATTCAAACAATGCGTAAGGCGTAATATAATTGAGACTACAGTATGCGTATATATAATTGTACGGTCCAATAATTCTGCAAATAATCTGCAAACTAATTTAAGCGTTGTCTATTCACGTGACAGTAGGTTGCGACTAAAACTGAAGTCCATACTCACGTTTTCGAATTGAAATACATGTCTCCCCAAAGTCTCTTGGCAAAATCACGATGATTGACCCCATAGCCTAGACGACAAAAAGTGACTGATAAACATACTAACATTCGAAAAAATATGTAAAAATTACGTGATGATATGTCGGAAGTAGAGCATAGAGAAAAGAGCCTGGGAATGAGGTTGTGTCGGTCCATCTACCTTATACCTCCTGGTGAATATGTCATTCAACCCGCAAAGCTACCAATTGAGCAACACCACTACCAACTACAACAACACCAAGATCCCAAGGATAGTGCAAAGTGCATGTTATAGAAATGTTAAACGCTGTTATAAATAGGAAATATTGCATGCAAATTGATTGAATTTTTGCCCACCACAGCAATAGTGGACTTTGCACTAGAAGCACAGACGACAACAACTGCAACTTGGCGCAGGTATATGTACGCCTAGCGTACCTATTTTTAAACTTCAAGCATTGTGTATTGAAATTTGTAAGTTTTAACGCGCATTTATGCTCAATTCAATGATTGTCATATAGTTATTGTATTCATCAAAGTTTTTAGTTGACAAAAAAACACACAAAAGTTCTAAAAACAGAATCAACGAATGGGTAGAGCGGCGGTCTAGGAACCTGAAGATGCGAGTTCGTATCCGGCTCGATACAACGATTTTTTCATTGTCTTTTTCAATGTCCTCTGCGTTTATATGAAAAAGTTTCTTTTAAACAGAAATAGAGAGAGTTACTTTAGACAATGAGTGTATATATTCAACAACTACTTTTCTCTGGACTCACCGTACGTATCTGTATATAACTTGGCAAAGGACAACAGAGTAAAACAGAAACGATATGTTGAACTTGCAAAACACACATTGCCAAGTAACGGAGAGACCACGACATCATCTAAACCTTCAGAGTAGACGCTAAAAATTGAAAAAGATATTGAACTTGAAGTTTAAGAACTTAGAGTTAAAGAAGTTCAATATTCTGTTATTACTGTATGATACTAATGACTTATTTCTCAAAACCACCAGCAAGTGCATGCAGTTAAAGAACCACTCTGTTATTACTGTAAGTAATACGTAAACAAAAGGTTAAACAAATATCTATTCTATTTATTTAAAAAATTCATGATTTCTGATTGGCTAACAGCCAACTGTGAAATCATCATATCAACTCATGCAATGACTGGCCAAATATGGAGTTGTGACATCATATCACACGATTTGACGTCATACGTGTTGTATGAAAAAATAATATCACACATATGATGCCATGCCCCAATAACAATATGACGTCACCTTCGACTAACTAAAAATCAAAACAGCGACAAAAAGCCCTGAAATATATTTGCGACAATTAATATTGTGTTATTCGTCTCATCTTTCAGCTTCGGCAGATAACACAAACTTCAGCCTTGATAATTATTCATATCATGCATGCTCAACCTCATTCAATAATTCCCAATTATTGTAAAATGACATGAGATACCTCAGTAAACCGTTAACTTCGTCAACAATGTGTTTCAGTTTGAAATAAGCATCAGCTGGTGGTAATTTTAGTTCAAGTATAAGTCTGTCAATCTTCAAAAAATATTTAACTTGGATTAGTGCCAGCGTTATTTGAACAAATTTATAATACAATACAATAAAATACCGGCAAATACGTACTTTATTTATACATATTGTGACAGAAAGACGTTCTTGAACCGCGTGTTTTAATAATCTTTCAGTGTTCAACATAATCTATATATTCAAGAGAAAAAAACACATTAAGATACAAAAACAGCACAATACAGTAGTTTCCAACGAACTGAAACACATCCTTACACAATTAGGATGTAAATCACGGCATTGTTCCATAAGCTTACAAGTGCTGATGTAACAAACGTTTGTCAAAAATTTTTTTAATTCAGAAACGTTATTGGTTAGCAACAAAATTCGCCGCGAAAAACAAAAATTAAATTTACTGTAACTTTTTGCGGTGAATTTTATCGCCAACCAATCACATTGCTGATAACTGGTAAAACGAGAAGTAGAAAAGAGAAGTAGAAAAGAGAAGTAGATAAGAAGTTGTTTGATTAGTTCATTTTTTATCGGTGAAAACTGAAAAGTATCTTCGCAACAGCGTAGAGATTTACAGTACCCCTTCAGATGCATCAATAAATATTACAACACCATCACAAAGACGGAATGCTGCAGTCACTTCATCTGAAAAATTCACATGACCTGCAAGCAAATAAAACATGTTTCATGTAAAATCATTAAGTTCATTTGACTTGACTTAATTTAACCGCGCAACAAAACAACACAAATCTTCACAATTATTTCCTACAAAACAAAAATCTTACCAGGTGTATCAAAAACGTTTAAAAGATAAGATTTGTCTCTTGAATCTGGCAAAACTAACGATACAGGAATACTTTTGATGCTTACACCACGCTGAAATGAACAGTTTTCCGTTAAAAAAATATTTTTAGTAAATCAGTGAATTGATTTACTAAAAATATTTCTATTTATTTTTCTATTAATTTATACTAAAACTACATAATTATGTACCTCTTGTTCAGTAAAAAGGGTATCTGTGTATCGAATCTAAAAAACAAGAACACTCATTTAGCTGTTAAAAAATCTAAAACATGTGTGAAATTCTGATTTGCCGATTTATAGTAGAGATAATACTGATGGGGGCATGCATTGCCAACAGCAAGAACCAATTTAATGAAAATACTTAAAGTAACCACTCAATGAACTAAACTGGTCGCTTACCTCACTTTCTTCTTTAGACTTTAAATCAGGATGGGTTTGTTCAAGAAGACAATCAACAAAAGTTGTCTAAGAATAATTAGAGAAAAAATTTTAATGTTTGCACTTTGTGGACATTGAGAAATAAGCTGCTACAACAGAAAAGGTCAATAATGGTGCCCACTACAATTCCTATTTGATTGCACCATGCTCAAAAAGCAAAATAATGACTTCTAAACCCTAATTTAGATTGAATTATGTGCAATTTGAAGGCAACAATGAAGCCACTATTATCATCATCCAAATATTGGATACTCATAGTTTACATGCCACCATACAATGCAGTAAATCATGATACAATATTTTGCAATCTTACCTTGCCATGGTGCAAATGTCCAGCTAAAGCCACATTTCTTATTAACTCAGTATTATCCATCAAATCTGCTAAATATCTAACATAAAACAGTATACATGTATTATGGCACAGTAGTGGTTATTCTATCAACACCATTTTTGCTACACAAATACACTTTTCTACAGTCTTGACATTGTACTCTTACATTTATCACCCAAAATGGTGAAGCCCCGAGACTATTTATAAGCCCATAGCGGAGTCTATAAATGATATATATTATACAGAAAGTTAAAGGAACCCCCAATTTGAGGATAAACTTGCTAAATAGCCATGTGAATAGAATGTTTTATTTCTTTATTACATGTGTGTTTGGCGCTTTCCTTTTAAATTATTTCAGTGCTGTATCCTAATATTCCTAATATTCAAGCCAAATTCTTCAATGAAAACAAGGATTCTTTGCAGACAAAATGCTCAAAACTCATCACTCTTTATATTGTCAGCCAACTTGTATTGTGTGATCGCCTCTCGTGGTTTTTGCAAATCATACAAACCAGGTCATATGACCAAAATCACCTGCTGCATCAAAGACTCAGGGGGTGATTTGCTAACGAGGTACGATTCTAGCTTTCTGACAGGACAATTTGAATTTGAGCTATAATATATATGCATACTCAATTTCATAAGTAGTTGCAGGCAAATCTTGCTCAGCAAGCAAAAACTTCTTGTTCTTTACAGGAGCTATGATTGGTTCTAGAATGAAAAAGACACAAAGTCTTCATAATGTTTTTGAGGCATGTCCAACATATAGGCACCTGATAGTAGATGCTTACAGGTGATCACAGATGCTTCTAGGCAGTTGCCCGAAGTAGATGGGTCAGATGGAGGTCAAAGAAGGGAGCTTGGTTGGATAGCAGATGCTTACAGATGATTGCAGATTCTCAGGATGGTTTTCAACTTTGCAGATGGTACAGATGGACAGCAGTAAAGTTAGAAGACTAAGATCTATTGGATATATGAATCTTACAGATATTGATGGTAGCTACACATGCTAAGGAATGGGATAGCATGTTAATGAACACTGTCAAAATTGATAGACTGGGTAAGGAATGAGATAATAGGTTTCTTGGAGAACAAGGTACTGTATATTACTAGTATATTCTTAATCTATTAGACTGTATTATTTAATATTTTGAATGAGTTCAATCAAAACTGCTAACTGAACAGGATAAGACACTATATAGAGTTTTTGAAGGCATTTATAACAAGGCAAACAGAGAGAAAGGGCACAATGCAAGCACTCCATTAGCAATAATATATAAACAATATTTAAACCCATTTGCTACACAGTAAAAACTATTTAATAATACCAGTTAATGGTTGAGTATCCTCTTCTTGAACAATAGTCTAAAAATATTATGGAATTTGTGAAAAAATAACTACAGTAGCTCACTGTAATTTTGCAAATTTATGCAAACATCTTAATGATCTACATAGGACATGATTTTGTGTACAGTAACTAAGATAATCACCTCTACATCAGGTCCAAAAACTTCTTGGGCGGTGGGATAATATTTCTTGTCCTGGCAAAATATGAACACTATGTCATCTACACATTTAGGAACAAAGTATCCTGCATGTCAATGATGTTTTGGTAAATATATTTTATTTTGGGAAAAATTTCATTTCGAATAAAAAATACACTAAAATATACCTCATGTAAAACAACTTGCATTTGAGCATCATCATCTTGTTCCATCTGAATCTCCCGTTGATCATCTTCCTAAGCAATAAATCAATCAGTGTGCAAAGGTTTTCCTTGGCCTTTATGAGTAAATTGTTCTGGTGTCAGACAGAGTAAAATAACATAAGGGGATAAGATTCCCGGCCTCTGAATTCAGGGCAGCATTCGGCAATGGGGGAAACAATTGTGGAACAAGTGCATGACTTGTAGAGTGAAGCCCAGCTCTAGGAAAACTATATTCTATTTGTTGATGGCCCTAGTCTTAAGGCCAGTTTTACATTGGAGATTTTTGTAATCAAAATCTTGTTTTGACCCATGATACATTAACTATGATGTATGACTTGAGAATAGAATGCCGGCTATAGATTAATGTCTCGCTGTTTATTGATTGCTAACCCTTATCCTAACCCTGGCCACTGGCCCTAACACATCACGATAAGAAGTTCCAAGCGCGACCGCTGATCATTTTTGCTAGACTGTGGAATGAATCAAATGCCTGAAGGGGTGGGAACAGTTTTGAGTCAAATTCCCACCTGTGTGGAATTAAAGTCTGGTGAAATCCTGGGGGTTCCCCCCAGGTGGGGGGGGGGAGGACTTTATGAAGACTTTATTCTTTTTCATTCTAGAACCAATCATAGCTCCTGAGAGGTGGGTGCGGGCAAACCCAGGGGACTTTGAGTCTCCCAGAGTCGGGAAATTTTGACCAGCGCCATCTTGGAAGTCTGAGAAGTTTTGGCATTTGAGGTTCTGGTAACAAGTATGGCAGAGCACCAAGATTCTGTTTCATCGAAGAAGTTATTTTAATCCATATTATTAGCACCTTAAATTAAACCATCAAAGTCTATTTATTTATGCCATGTTAGTACATCATATTTATCTTTTCAAATACAGTAGAACCTGAGTTTTGCGACCACCATTGGTTCTCGTAAAAACGGTCGTAAATGACAGGTGGTCGTTAACACAGGTTTGTAAATGATGTCATCATTTCTCAAAAATTATCAAACAAGTGTTTTAAATGCTAAAACCGTCGCAATACTTCGAATTGTTCATTGCAAGGTTACGAAATCATTTCGAAAGTTCGTTCCGATGATTTACGATTACTGAACACTTACAATGCTTGTTTATGGTAAATCATCGGAACGAACTTCAAAACGAATTTCGAGAGTAAGAGACAATGCATGAGTCATTTCTTGGGAATGTGTTTTTATGTGAAGTTAGAGCAAAATACCCCACAAGGTTTTAACCGGAAATCGTGGAGGTTTTAAAGCAAGCCAATCAACGCCTGCATTATCTCAGTAGCAAACGTTGATTGGTTTGCTTTGAAACCTTGACAATTTCCGGGTAAAACTCTCGTAAACCTGAATGTTTTAGGACATTAATAAACGTAAACAAACATGAGAATATATCGGAAACCGAACATTTTCAAACGTAAACAAACATGAAAAAATCGCTTTGAGTTAAATTTCTTGCTTTGGGATGCAAAAGAGTGGTCGCTGGTCGCGTTAGGCAGGTGGTCGCTCACTACAGGTAATTCTTAGTTACAAATCATCCATGCCAGGAAATGTGGTCGTATATGACAGGTGGTCGCAAAACATAGGGGTCGCAAAACTCAGGTTCTACTGTATGTATTATTTTTATTGAATAAATAATTTTTGGTAACTTAATCTATAATCCTTCAATGCCCAGGGCAGTCGCTTTATGCGATGAGCTTATTTACATATTGATGTAAACACTGTTGTGCACCGGACATGTCCGGCGCAGAGCCTTTTCATTCCATACTGATTGATAGGTGCATAAAGAACAAGACGTTTTTGCTTGCTGGCAAGTATGCCAAGTACAAACATCACAAGGGAAATCGCCAGTATAAAGCGCCTTATTATCAACCCCCATGGCATAGATGATTATATACTGCAATTGGTGCTTTTGGCATGTTCTATCAACAATTACTATAGCCTGTACTTGGCTAGCATACGTCGAAACAACGTTCTTTTGCTCGCATACTTTATTAGATCGTGAGCGCTCATGTCAAGTTTTCAGGCACATTAAACAATAATATAAAGTCTATACCTCAATTTCATCCTGTTGGTCCTCTTTTTCCCATTCTTCCTCGCTTTCATCTTCATCACTGGCAAGATCTGGTCCAATGTAGTTACCAAATTCATCATATAAATCAGCGTCCATCTTGGAAAACGTGCGAACAAGAACTGTGCTTCCACAACCGCCTAAAGAAAATATAACATTGCAATTTTCTTTGAAAGAAAATTTCCTTGTATTAAGTTTCTAAATTAACCTACTATTTAAATTAAAATAGATTCATTTCATTATAATAATTTAAAAATACCTTACATTCCATTCATAAACACCTTGCATTTTACCTGAATATGTCGTGCACTACTGAATGATGCACTATTTCAAATTTCTATTTCAAAATATTATTACTGTTTGCTGTATTT
Source organism: Trachythela sp. YZ-2020 (assembly GCA_016169945.1). Taxonomy (NCBI): domain Eukaryota; kingdom Metazoa; phylum Cnidaria; class Anthozoa; order Malacalcyonacea; family Clavulariidae; genus Trachythela; species Trachythela sp. YZ-2020. Next base: position 472,579 of record JADLSH010000236.1, on the reverse strand, counting down.
TGCTGCATGTGGAAGTTTTGACACAAGTAATAAGCCCGCGATTTTTGTGTACATTTCAATATGGCCGACGCAGCTGCACGAAGCTGCACGTGTTAAAATGGCTTCATAATTATTAAAGCCTTCATTGCTTTGTTTTAAACATGGGGCGACTTCGTAAACGCCACAACTGGAAAGCACGCTTAGTTGAAGATAATAATAATAAAGGAGAGCAGAAAAAGGAAGCAAACAATTTGGATATTGTAAAAGGTTCTTCAAGCATTGAAAATGATTGTGTTTATGGAAATGCTCTAAACGGCAGTAATGTGCTGGCTTTGCCCTCCAAGAAAGCAGATAAAGAGACCAGGAAACTGCATTTACCTACAGAGAAGAAACGTCTCAGTAAGAAAGCAAGAAAACGACTGGAAAAAATTGTCGAATCAAAAAAGAAAAAATCGAAGCGTTCTGATGTTTTGAAGTTATTGGCACAATCCTCAGTAAGTGAGCATGAGATCTCTCAATATAACTCTGTAAGTAGACTGGGGCAAGTAAATAACAGTGAGTTGAAAAGGAAATTGTCTGGTGTAGTGCAAGAGAATGAAATACAGTCATTAGTGAAAAGAGGAAGAAAGAAAGGAAAGAAAGAAAGACTGAGAATGAAGATGAAAAAGATGGAAGAAAAGGAGGATGTTCAAGTGGATGCTAGCTCAGATGAAAGTGATGATGACGATGATGATGATGATGATGATGATGAAAAACAGGATGAAGTGGAAGCACAGATTGATGAAAAAGGACAGAAAGAACAAGAAGTGGGAATGGGTGGAAATGAAAAGAAATTTGAAAACAAATCACAAATAGGTGAGCAAAATTTTGCAACTAGCATTTCATGTGACTCACAAAAGACTGTACCATGTGAAGTAGAACAAACCATTGAACAGCCAACATCTTCAAACAGAGGAAAATCTGCAGAAAATACAGAAAGCACATCGGAACAAACTGCACAAGCAAATCCTTTGAAAGTAGACACGACTACAGCAACCCCTACAGTTTTTGTTGGAGTTAACCGTGATCCTGATATTCAAACAGCTCGGCTACAGCTACCAATCCTTAGTGAAGAACAAGCAGTTATGGAAGCTATCAAAGAAAATGAAATTGTTCTTTTAGTTGGTGAGACAGGAAGTGGGAAGACAACACAGATCCCTCAGTTCTTGTACGAGGCAGGTTATGCCCTCCAGGGAACTATTGGTATTACTGAACCAAGAAGAGTTGCTGCTGTTAATATGTCACAAAGAGTAGCATTAGAAATGTCATTGCCAAGAAGTAAAGTATCCTATCAAATTCGATATGAAGGAAACACAACATCAGAAACATGTGTAAAATTCATGACTGATGGTGTGCTCTTGAGAGAGGTTGAAAAGGACTTCCTCCTCTCAAGTTATTCAGCCATTGTCATTGATGAAGCTCATGAACGAAGTGTCTACACAGATATTCTCATTGGTTTGTTGTCAAGAATTGTTCTGTTAAGAAAGAAACAAGGAAATATTTTAAAACTTATTATCATGTCAGCAACACTCAGAGTAGAAGACTTTACCAACAACATGACCTTGTTTAGTCCCACTCCACCAGTAGTCAAAGTTGAAGCTCGCCAGTTTCCTGTGACCATTCACTTCAATAAACAAACACCAACTGATTATGTGAATGAAGCTTTCCATAAGGTGGTTAAAATTCATAAGGCACTCCCCAATGGTGGCATCCTTGTATTTCTAACCGGACAAAATGAAATCCATTCCCTCTGTAGAAAGTTACGAAACAGCTTTCCCTACAAGAACTCGTCAATATCTCCAGTTCAAGAGAAAACAAGTGATAAGAAAGCTGGTATCAACCTGGATGATTACTCAATGTCTGCCAAGACCATAGTCATTGACAGAGAGATGGAAGATGAAGATGCTGGAGAATCAATGGTTGGTGGTGATGGTGGTTCCAGTGAGTCAGAGGAAGATTCCCAAAGTTTTGATGATACAAAATCATCACCGATGTATGTTTTGCCTCTGTATTCATTACTCTCCAATGAAAAGCAAAGAAAGGTGTTTGAAACTCCTCCTGAAGGTGCAAGGTTTTGTGTTGTTGCCACAAATGTTGCTGAAACTTCACTTACTATTCCAAACGTCAAATATGTTGTTGATGCAGGAATGGTGAAGAGAAGATATTATGACAAAACAACAGGAGTGTCATCTTTCAAAATCACGTGGACATCTCAAGCGTCAGCCAATCAAAGAGCTGGAAGGGCTGGTCGAGTTGGCCCTGGTCATTGTTATCGCCTGTATTCATCTGCTGTGTTCAACAACGATTTTGAAGAGTTTACACAACCTGATATCTTGAGAAGGCCCGTTGATGATCTCGTTCTACAAATGAAGGCCATCAACATTGATAAAGTTGTCAACTTTCCATTTCCTACTCCACCAGAAAGTAAAGTTCTTCAAACAGCTGAGAAGTTGCTCACCGATCTCGGAGCATTGGCACCAAAGAAGACGAAGAAAGGTGTTGTTACTTCAGTCATCACATCTCTTGGTCGAACCATGACGAAATTTCCTGTGTCCCCACGTTATGCGAAGATGCTTTGCTTGGGACATCAGAATGAGTGCCTGCAGTTTGTCATTGTCATTGTTGCAGCTCTCACTGTCCATGAGATATTTTCATCAGGGAGCAGTAACTACGAAGGTGAAGACAAGAAAGAACAACTGAGTAACATGTCAAAGCTAAGAAGAAGATGGGCTGGTGATGGGTTGTCGCAGTTACTTGGTGATTTCATGGTTATGTTACGCGCCGTTGGTGCCGCAGAGTTTTCTGGTTGTTCTCCAAAGTTTTGTCAGTCTAGTGGTCTACGACACAAAGCCATGGTTGAAGTACGCAAACTAAGAGTCCAGTTAACAAACGCGGTCAATGGCGTCAATCCAGATGCCCAGCTGTGTGTTGATCCAAAGATGAAACCACCAACAGCATCGCAGACGAAGATATTAAGACAGATCATTTTGTCGTGTTTTGGTGAAAATGTTGCCCGTCGTATGTCTCCTGAAGATTGTGCTGAACGACAGATCAAGAAAGGCTATGAATGTCACTTGACTGAAGAGCCTGTGTTCATCCACCCTACTTCTGCCCTTTTCACTATCCTACCAGAGTTCATTGTATTTCAAGAAATAGTGGAAACAACTAAACTTTATGTAAAAGGTAAGAATTTTCAGCACGTCTGTCTGTCGAAACAGTAGGGAAGTAAATCATAAATTTAGACTTTAGTTAACCTACAGCTACAGGGAACACTAAGTAAGTTAGCGTAATATATATTTCAGGTTAATAAGTCTTTTGTCTTTTAAATATAATAATAAAGATAACAAAAATTTAAGATTTTGAATATTTTTCCAGCGTTTATAGCTTTTAAATTTCGTGTTTTCTTTGCGTTATTATTGCCTTTTTTCCTGTTTGACCACTTTTTAGCTGACAAAACAGCAAAGCAGAGATTAAAATTTGTCGACCCAGTGTAAGATTACTTAACTTGGATTTTTACTGTCGCCCTCAGCCGCCGTGTAGGTACAGTAAACCGTTGGGTGTTTACTGTTTATTCTCGTCAGCCTGAAAAAAGAATACGGCGGCGCGAAGATATGAATTTTATCTTCGAGTGCTGAAAACAATATTTTACGAATGAGCGCAGCGAATGAGTAAAAATATTGTTTTCAACACGAGAAGATAAAATTAATATCTTCAAGCCACCATGTAATGTTCTTTTTATTATATAGTCATCGTGAAATTGACAACTTCAAAACACAAAGCCATTGGCGGGAAATGATCACGTGATCGATATCCTCACTAGTGAAGATATGGAAAATATGTCGCGGCATATTTTCCATATCTTACTGTCTACTATATAATAAATATATATATACGTCAGGTTTGCGACACGGAAGCCGTACAGTGCTCAATACAAAACTGTAGAGCGTTCATATAGGAACTAAGACGGTTAAAAATTAAAAACTGCTACCCGAGTTTCACGCTCAGCCTTTGCTGGCGATCTGTCTGCGAGAGAAATATAAACAGAGTTCTCTCCGATCCGCAAATGTTTCCAACTTTCCGTGAATTCTGAGTTTTACTGTTGACAGAGCATTGCACTGTAATCACAGGGCCGATTCCTGTCAGAGGGCCTATAGTTGCATTTTTCGCAACTACTCCTGGTTAGGTCTAAAATATATAATTATATATGTATATAATTTTCGCTCGAAATTTCCATCTACAAACACTTTCCTACACTTTCAAGCTACACTTTCAACATTCCGTATTTTTATGTGAGGAACCGCTGATGAGTGTGTTTGTGGTTCCAGTTCATTGGTGGTTCCTCACATAAAACTCACGGAATTCACGGAAAGTTGGAAACCTCTAAGGAGTTAGTATCTGATGAAGGTCCTCGCTTAAAGAGGATAAATAACCCAGTCGACGAGTAGCTGCACGTGGAAATACACGCAAATATAGTATAATTAACGTGGATGTCAGGACGTGGCTAATCCATTTGCTTTAATATATTTTATATTACATTTTATGCAGGTGTAGCTGCCGTTGAGCCAGACTGGTTTGCTTTATTAGTTCCCCAACATTGTTCCTTTTCCAAACCTTTGAAAGATCCTACTCCGAGATTTGACCAAGATGAAGGAATTGTTAAATGTCACATGAATATCTCGTTTGGAGCTCGAGTTTGGTGTCTGCCTGCACAGGAGTTAGAGTATCCAAAATGTACTGAGAGGTACAAATGGTTTGCTCGTTTTCTCTTGGAAGGTCATGTTGTTTCAAAGTTAGCCTTCTTCAGTCAGAATCTCTTGGCATTACCATCAAGTATGGTTAAGAGTTGGTCAAAGTTACAGCCGCGAACTGAAGCACTGTTGAGAGAAATTGTAGACAGAGATGTTGATAGTAAGGCTAGTTTACTTGCAATGTGGAAGAAAGAGATAAACTATTTGTTGAAGGCGTATGTACAATGGATTCCGGAATCCAAACATGATGATGTCAAGAAGATATGGCCTCCTGTGTAACTGCAATGGAGATTATAGTACTGTTCAGTGCTGCCTTTTAGTATTTGGCTCATTGGATTTAGAAGGCAATTTAAAAACGAACACGATTATGTAATAACTGTCTGTGGTGTAATATTATTTACAGTAAATTCCTAGGCCATGCTTACATACGCATTTTGAATTGTTGGACCGATTTCGTATCCATTTTAATGAATTTTCAAAATACCTAGTCTAGACCTAGTATTGGTGAACATATTCAGATATTTTTTTGCAAAACTCGAAATCGGCCGACATATCAGTGTTAGCATGGGCTGATCTTGGGGCGCAGTCGCACCCTCTGTCAGATGATCCTGGATCTATCCTTGAGTATGTAAATGTATCTTTATAAAAGTCATATAGATTTTTAAGTTCTCGCAAGAAGCAGCTCGCAGCTAAGAGAACTCGCAATTGAAAATTTCATACAGTGCGTTCGCAGCGAGTTGCTTCATGCGAGGACTGGAAAATAGGCATAACTCCTTTAACTTGTATAATTTGAACTATCACTACGAACATTCCACATTGAAGTTACGGATTTTATGACTAATAAATAACCAGCAAACATAAAATAATGAACAAATAACCTTTCATAAAGTAGCCTGTATTCGTAGGCTATTCGTAAAGCCAAAGGCGTTTCTTTATTAATCATTAAATAATAACACCGTTCAACTACAACAATATATTTAAAATTCAGAATCAAAATCCTGTCCAATCAACTGTTGTCGTCGATTATTTTCAATGGCAGTTGTAACCATACTTCGACACTTGATATGACTGAAACTCATCTCGTCATAATGCTGTTATCAAAGATAAAGGAAAATAATGTATAATCCAGGGTCTGAGTCCCTAGGTAGTCGGTTGTATAAAACAAATTTATTATAGAATTGTCTATACATAATTAGAAAATATGGCAGGGGCGGGGCAATGGGACGCAATTTATAAAGGTTGGTTGTCACATATTGACACAATGGAGGTTTCTTTGACTGAAGTAGACAAAAGTTTATGACGCAATTGTGATCACAAAAACATTTATACATTACTGTAAATCAGAATTGGCAAGGGCGGCTAAAGGTACGTTTACACGCTGCGATTAGTCGGGCTGATTTTAGGTTTTGCTGGATGTTAATGACGAATATTTTGTGCTGATGATGTCGTCATGATGACGTTTGCCACGTATTTTTCAAATATCATTAACGTGCATCGGAAATCGGCCCGACAAATCGCAGCGTGTAAACGTGCCTTGAGAGATATATCCCGGAGGAAATTTTTTGGTCCTCAGTGATTGTGACATGGTATAATAGCAACTCGTATAGGCAAGGAAGACATTCACTGATTTCATTGAACTTGTAGTCGAAAACTGAGATGGTAGCGTGCTGTCTCGTGGATAAGGGAGCGCAGAGATATTTAAAGCCATGGATATGCATGACGTTGGAAAGAACTACTTACAGACAGCAATATTTGAACTTTATGCACCAAAAGAACTGCAACAGCCACACCAAGAAAGTGAAGATCCTTGATTGATGAACCTGTAAAATATCTAGAGTCACTCACTGTGCTTTTTGCCACTTATTGTTTGAAGTAGGGGGCTTCGGTGGCGCAGTCGTCAGAGCAAGCGCCTTTCACCTCTGAGTTGTGGGTTCGATTCTCGCTGGGGACTCTACTCATGTGAAAAGAGCAAGTCAACGCTCTGCTCTGCTCTGCTCTGGGTGGATTAGGATATATAGATTAGGAAAGTAATACCACAATATAGGTAAGCGAAATACTTGATGTAACCGGTCACTGAAAAGCCTAGACGGGGAGTGAGCAGAATAGTACATGTATAGGTTGTTTATTGAGCCCCTGAGGTCATGTTTTTGTTACTAAATACATTAAGACTACGTCTTTTGTGGAAAAGCATGGAGAACACTGGCGGACACTAGGGGCGCTTTCCATTAACACGGTCAGACCGGTCAGATCAATCAAATTGTTAAATGGAACACAAAACATTCGGGTTTAGAACCGGTCTGACCGGAAAATTTGGATCAAATCAAAAGGAGGTCCATTTTAGCCAGATTTTCAAAAAATCTGAACCAGATCTTTCCATCGATACAGAGACAGAAATTCTGGTCTGACCATTAAATGGAAAGCGCCCTAGAAGGAGGGGGGAGGGAGGGGGATGAGGAGGGAGGGGAGCGAGGGAGGGAGCGAGGGGAGCGAGGGAGGGAGGGAGGGGAGGGGAGGGAGGGGGGAGCGAGGAAGAGCAACTGCCCCCACCCAATAATTAAGCCTTTCAATGGTAGCTGAATAATTGTGTAACAAAGTTTTAGAACTATGAAAGCATTGGTAGGCCATAAATAATTAAGCAAATTTGCATGAAATTTGAAACGAAAAAAATTTGTCTAGATATATTAGTACCTGCAACATGTCTCCACAGAGACTTTAACTGTGAAAGAAACCATCTGTGCCAAGATGACCAAGTACTATTGAGAATACTTGAGCAGCAACATGACAATATGTGTAGTGCTGTTGACACTGCAAAAAATATTAATACAAATACGTTACCGTAGAATTCCAAAATAACGGTGCCCCGAAAGTAGCTATCCTCCAAAAAATAACGGCCTTCCGAAAGTACTTAGCGTTATTGTTTTAACACGGCACACTTCGCCACAAGCGAAGTACAGTACCATATATGTTAATTCGACAAGATATTTCCCACTATTCTATAGATTTCTATTTTTTACCTACTTAACAGCCCAAAAGTAGCGGTTATCTCAAGCCCGAAAGAAGTGGTTACTGTCGAAATTCTATGTTGTTATCAAATATTAAACATACACACATTAAAGTTGGTTTTAAGGTTAAATTTGACGTTTTCCTCAATTCTCACAGCAACAGATGATGTCAACTTACACTTCTGCGCAAAAATTCCTGGTGTGGACCTGATCACGTAGCGAATACCACGTTGAACAGACAGCAAAAACCTCCTAATTGATGATGGTTCGTGTTTTTCAATAAGTCCAGCCATAGTACCAGCCAACCTATCAGAATTAACAAAACACATTTATTTAGTAGTATTTTTACGAGAAAATATTAAATATGCTTGCATATTGTTTGCAAATGTGAATACCATGTTATGGCCATTTTTAAAGTAATCTGATTGATGAGATTTGCTGGGCATTGTATCCAATGTCAGCTAGGGGTGCACCGGATATAATATCCGGCCGGATATCCGGCCGGATAATGAGATAATCCGACTATCCGGTATCCGGCCGGATATCGGAGATAATCCGACTATCCGGAGATTTTTTTCAAGGCGTATTAATTTTGTTTCAACTTAAAAACGGAAAAAATATCAATAAATATGCTATGAAAAGAAAACAGTTGGACATCAATACAACAAACAAAAGAACAATATTATATGAATTGGTTTACTGTTCCAGTATTTCTATTACACGCGTAAAAATTGACCAGGTTGATGCAATATTGTTCGCTGAACAACGCTTGAACAATACTGTTATCAAGGTTGAACAACGTTGTTGAAATGACAATGTTGTTCAATATTGTTTCATCAACATTGTTCGTTGTTGATGAATGAACAATAGTTGAACAATGTTGTTGGAACAAGGGTTCGACAATACTTGATGTAACAAGCTTGCTAAAGGTTGTCAGAACAATGTTGTTCAGCACTGTTGAAACATCATGCCAAAACAATATTGTTATGACAAGTGAGAACAATATTGATGGATAAACAACTTGTTTTTAGTAGTTCAAACAACTATCAACAATGCTGTTAATATTAGACAGTAATTTGAAATTTTGAAATGGACGAAACCTGATTTTATTGGCTGTTGCTAAGTGTTGCGATACAGAGTTGATGATTACAGCGAAATTAACTGTGGCGACTGGCGAAAGCAAGAAAACCGGACTTTTATTAACAGCAAAATGTCGTTTACTTTGAAGTTTGGTTATTTTTGAAGATTGAAGAGGAAAATACTGAAGAAAATAGGTTGGTAAATGTCTTATTTTGAAGTAAAGTTAGTTAAAACAATACTGCTTTTTGTTTTATGTCTTATGACACGAAAACACATGTTCAGACCACTGGTTCGTTCAGACGTACAGTACAATTTACTTCAAGGCATTGCATTTTAAAAAATGTCAGTATGAAACCACAAGCACGCTGAAATAGCTGTAACAATGCACTTTGCAAATTTTTGTTCAAACGTTTCTTCTGAGTGGCCTACTGAGAGTAATGTTTCTGTCAGAGATAACTCTGAACAGATATCTTTCATGCAGTTAACTGGGAATTATCCTACTTTCAAATTTAAAGTATGCCCAAAATATCATATGGGCAAACAAATTTCTTCTCAGTCGCTCTATTAAACATGCCCTGCCCTCCCTCCCTCCCAATTGTCGTCTGCTATCTGTCACTTTGATCCGTGACTGGTGTCAGTACATTGTCTGCCAAGAAAACCCCACTTCATAGTACAGTATTAACAATTAACCAAGTACTCAATCTACACCAGGATGTATTGGGATTTTCCTTTTATGCGATAGGTGAACTATAGGCAGGTAAGATCATAGAGTGCATATATGTGTGCAGTTAGTTGTAGTTATAGTATAATATTCCCTGTGCTAAACAGGTTGACTTGTCATGGATGGCGATGGAGGAGGCTACTATGATTCCTCGCCTGCTTATGGGGGCTCAAATCATCTTTATGTCCAAATGTAATTAGTTATATTTTTATCTCTCTGTAGTGTTGAGTATGAAAACATGATCTATGAATATATCAGACAAATTGTTGTGGTGATCTTTCGGTAAGTAATTTTGGCTTTCCCCTCAGTGGAGAAGTAATATAGCACAGGCAACTAGTCATGCTATGGTAATAACCATGCACTTAGTCTGAAACAATAGATCATAAAGGTTTGAGGAGTTTAAACAATTACATGTATAGCATGACCCGGCCATCACTATTGCTACATTTGCCACTGCTTAAAATGAATGAAAAACAAATTTGATCCTAGATTATGAGATGTCCCATATATAGTCTATGAATTTCAGCATGTATTTCCCTTGTATGGCCTACAAACCACTGGTAAAGGTATGGCATGACCCATGTAGAATTTGGTGCAAAATTTCCTGGCACATACGACATCTTAAAAAACATGTCATTGGGGCCCACCATAAACATTGCAAAAGACCATTTTGTGAATGAATGACTATTGTATATAATCCTAATTTATAGGAGTTGTGAGTTGCTAAACATCCTATCTGGAGTGAAACATTGGCAGATTTACAGATTGAAATATCATGAATCATTATCAAACAAAGAAACTTAGTGATTCTTCAGGTGCAGGATTGAAACTGGATGTTCTCAAAATGGGAAAGAAAATGTTAACTTTAATTAAATGTGAGGTTAAAATATTGAACTTTCAAGGGATGCAGACAGAAGATTGATACTCATAAGTGATTGAAATACAGGGCTGACCAGTTAATTTAAATTTATTCTTCTTCAGCCAATAAACACTATTTAGTGAGATATTTGCTATTGATGTTGGTTTACTGTGTATATTAGTTCACCCCTTCATTTCAGGTTGAATAATCATTTGAATTGACTGGAATTCCAAGGGTCTGCATGGTTAGGTCATGCAGTATTTCAATTCAAATAATTATTTAACCTGAAAAATAAGCTTGAATTTGACATAGAATAGACTACAGTAACTATTATTATTAAAAATAGTTTTAAAATGCTGGATAAACGTTGTGTTATCATGAAACAAGCTGATTTCAGGTTGTAGTTGCATGATTATCTCATTGAACTAATAGCAGGGCTTTTTTTAACTACTGTACTGGAGGGGCCAAAGCCCCCCCCCCAGCCCCAATGTTGCCCCCCCCCCCCATGTTGGTGCCATATAGTACGACAAGAAAGAGAGTTTCAGACTGCTTGCATGAACAAGGACTGGTATTATCTCTACTCAGAGCTGCAAGATGTTCCACAGTGCATTGGAAAAACGTTTTCAGAAATATATATTATAATCAACACTGTTTCTATGCTAATTTCAAGATTTTTTATTGATTTTTTGATAAATCTTGCTTTGAAAAGGTAATACATCTATTATGGTAGAGTGAATGCACAAACATCTTTTTATCATGACATGCATTATACTACTGACACTGTGACACATACCTTCCTGCAAAATCCACTGCCAACCGTTGATCATGACTGTTGTTAAATCCTTGCACAAGAAGACGAGCAAAAACACGACCTTGTCTATCAAAACAACAATGGTTTTTCTAAGTATTACTTTTTATTGTTTGGCCCCGTTTTTGCATCTGAAAGGGCTACCCCTGAATTTTAAATAAAGGTTTACATTCATTCATTTATTCATTCATACTAGATGCATTTATATCTTAACCCATTAGCTGGCAATGTGTCCAGATGCACCCTACTTTAGTATTTTACTCTGTCTAACACCAGACGATTTTAGTCGTCAGTGGTAGGGTACTGCCAGTTAATGGGTTAATCCATTCGTGGGGAGAGTAGGCTGAAGCCTACAGGCTTTCAAGAGGCATGGGCTTTCAAGAGGCCCTGATTAGCCTACAGGCCCCGTAACTGGTGATCTGCCACTGTGCAATACAGTTATTGGAGTGAGAAATTAGTGTTTACTTAATTATTTTTGTTATATCTAGTAGTCTTGACAATATTTACAGCCCAATAAATAGAATTGAGAATTATGCTCCCTCACCATTTTCCTTATAAGAAAATGCCTTGTGGTCTTAATAGGTTTTGTTTCCATCAAACACTCACACAATAATTTGCCCCCCGCCCGTGCCCCTGCTTAAGATCAAAATTAAGGAATCACCACCTGCCCTATACTTCATCTGCATGAATATAATTGAATGCGTGGTGCCAGTGTGGGTAGAGTGTAACAAATATTCTGCGGTTGACTGCTGTGTAAAACTACCTGAAAAATACAAGAAAAACTTTGACGTTTCGAGCGAAGACCCTTCATCTGGAAGTTAGTAGCCAACTGGCCCTTTGCAGACAAAGGGCCTTTGCTCGAAACGTTGAAGTTCTTATTGTATTTTCAGGTAGTTTTATCCTACAAAATTCTAAAAAATTTCTGGCAGGTCAAACCTTAAGTAATGTATTAAAACAGGGACAAACACATGTATAACATAAATTTGTAAAATAACATTAAATTTCTTTCCCCTTTGTTGTTTGTGATGCCTATTATTAATATTAAATTTATTGATCACTCAGTACCCAGCAGCCTATTTTAATATAAAAGTTTTCCTAAAATCAAACATGCATAGTTGTACTGTATTGTATTAAAAACAGTGCCATTGGATCAGTTTTTAATACAATTTTAATTATACTTACACAAATATATAATGTATATGTCTTGCTTGTCGTCTTGAATGTTGAGTTTCCCCAGATACTGGCTTTGCAACTGAAGGGTCCCAACGATATGCTCTATAACTTCCTCCTGCTTGAGGAGAGATTTTTGTTTCATCAAAATAATGTTCTAACGGCAATGCTTGAGAATCGTCCAGTCTACCTGTCCAATAATTTGTAAAATATCCCACAGCTGCCGATGAATTTTCAAACAGTTTGTATAAGGTATCGATACGGCTAACATATCTATCGCCTTCGCCATGATCGGCTGTACTTTGCCAAACTGCACGGCCACACTGTACGCCACCAAATCGTCGGAAATTATCATCGTTTAACGCGCAATGTTTATCACATTCAAACTTTGATTTTGTCCAACGACGGCTTCGTAACTGCAGACCTTGTCCCAGGGGGAAATACTTTGGAGATAAAAAGATATCAGCGAGAGATGGGGAAGCAACATCAACAAAAATAATCAACGCTGACATTGTTAAAGCAACAGCAAGTGAAACACACACAATCACCAACTGAATACTAGGAACAGGAAGAAAATTACTCTTGACCGGAGTCACAGGAACGCTTGTTTTCTTTGCATTCATCGCTGGAATTAAAGCTGTCTGTTTGAAGACACAATATGAACTATATATAGTTTTAGTTTTACCCGAGCTTGGAGTTTGTACACGTATATGAACTGTCTATTTGGAAGTACAAAAGAACACGACTTCAACCGATCTTTACAACAAATGTACAACACATTCGACGATGGATTCTCTACGATATACAACAAAATATATCTGCTTTTGTTTGATAGAAAATATAAGGCCAGCAGACACTCAGCTAGTCAGCTTGAGACATAAATTAAAGTAATAATGTATATGCGTTTTTGCATAAATAATAATCTCTAAACATGTCTATTGTTGTCTAAATCAAACGAGCGTTCTTATTGGTGGAGAAATGCAGTAGTGCAATTAATAGCAAGAAATATAAGAGAATTGTTCGTCTTATCTACACACAGCTGTTTGCTTTTAGGGAATTTTTCTGAGGCAGCATTAGCAGTTTAAATCTTCCGTGGGTTAAGTAGAAAGACTATTATGCCAGAAAACAAAATTACAACGGCATGGAAAATCTACATTTTAATTAAACTGAACCCCATGCTGAGCATTTCTCTGATAGAACGAAAGGTATTTTAATATACAATGAGCAAAAATATATTATAGCTAGGCTCCTTTGTAATATATCATCTACCAGTGTTAAATATTAATACTTTATATGCAATATAGGACGAGACGTACACACCTGCACATTTGCATTTTCAGCTTTTCAGATTATAATAACTCAAATTCTACATTAATTGTCGTTGATCTTTTTGCTTGAGTACATGCCCACCAAAAATTTCGTTGAGCTTTAACGTAAATGTCCTGTCTTCCTCCCACATTATGCGTGGGAAAGAACTTCATTATCATTTTAAATATGTGACTTTAGAACACGTGTAACTTAATTAATACTGTTGTTACGTTTAATGTTACTTATCACTGCTAAACTGCATCATCGGCCAGAGATCTCTCTTTAAGGCGACTAATTGGGCAATGCCAATGGAAAAGGACGATATAACCCAGTTTCAGAGTTTCTATACGGGTTGTAGACATAGGCCAACGGGGGAAACAAAATTTGGGGGTGGCGACACTACTTTCCCGACGAAGACAGAAATTGCCCGACATTATTAAATGTCTAACAAATACATCTTAGAAGGAACAACACACTCTTTATATAGTTGTATTTCATAGGGTAAAGTTGTATTTCATGATGTGTTCTGGTTCGCTATGCTTTAAATAAATACAGATTCGAGTTTCTGATTGACTGATTCAGTAGATCGAGTTTCTGATTCAGAAACAACGCGAAATTTGGCCATTGTTTACATCGCGGGACCCCCCATAGTACATGCGCAGAATGGACTTTACATGGTCTTACTAATAACTGTAATTAACTTTTTATAACTATAACTCTACCTCCTCCACAGGCGCTTTATTAATTGGAGCGGGCTTGGAAAATTAGGGAAGGGACGCACGGGCGGCATAAAAAACGCGGGTAAGGCGAAGAGAAGCGCAGGGTTCTCACTTTTAAGGAAATTTCCTTAAACTAAGGAAATTTCGACCTTTTTTTACTTTTTTAAGGAATTGTTTGAGGAATTATATTTTTTAAGGAATTTCTAAGGAATTCTGAATTTTATCTGAAATATTTACTTTTATTAACAAAAATCATGAAAATTGAACAAAATGTGACAACAAATAAAAATTGTTGTTATTAATATGAGTCTGACTAGTGGTGACAGTTGTTTTACACTTGTTTATATTGTCTATATAACTGATGATAACAAAATACATTTTTCCCGCCTTTCCCCCGCCTTTTTACACTAGTTTCCAGGCGTCATATTCCTGGGAACCAGGCTCGGTCACGGTTTTAAGGAAATTTTAGTCAATCTAAGGAATTTTTACCCTGAATCTAAGGATTTCCTAACAACAGGATGTGAGAGCCCTGGAGAAGCGCCTGCTGACTATTAAATGTTCTCAAGATGGCAGAAGCTATTCACCATTTATTTGACTATAATCGTCCGGAGAAAGAGTTTGTTAATGATTCTTATGAACGTAGGCTCTTACAAAAGGTTAAGGAAGGTGGGAAAGTACTTTGCCCTAACTGTCACGCTACTGATGGCAAAAATAAATGAGCATATATACTTTTAGATTTGTTATATATTTTGCATATAATTTTCCTTTCAAGTTATACATATTCGTAGTCAAATACATACTCATACTACATACTGAATGACACATTAATGATGTCGACATCACTAGCACTGAAGTCAATTGAACCCTTCGCATTTTGAGTGCATTTTTCGGTGTTGTCGCCCATCGAGACTGAGGACAAAAACACTTTGATTCAACGTTTCATATTTCGATTAATATGGATCATATTTCAGCAATAACTTTTAAAATATATCCATCTAAGATGGAAAACACGAAAATATATCGTTTTACGCTGTGATGGGCAATATTTCAGGCAGATTTTTTTGGATTCCCGATTGTCGACATTTATGCCTGATTTTCGACCATTATATGGCAGGCCCTTCGTCACTCTTTCCCCTGATGCAAAATATCACCCGCCCGCGGGAAAAAGGGCCTGAGGAGGAGGTAGACTATTTAAAGTGCTTATGAACGCAAATGGGTTTTTATTGATTCGGATAGAACATAAAAAGTTAGTTAATAAGTTCTAGATTAGTTTTTGGCTTAGACTTTTAGTTTCGGAGATATAAAGGCTCAAAGTCGCTATTTTGGAAAAAAAGTAGCGTCTTCCGGGGGACTGGGTCCCAGGAACGTGTGTATTTAATTTTACTATAAAAACAATTACATTTGGATAAATCATCTTGAAAAGTCGGCTATTTCTTGAGGGAAAAAACACATTTTTGAACTCAAACACATTTTTGAGTGTGTAAAGTAACCCTTCTAGTGGTTTGCATCGTCAATCGTGGAATATAGACGAAGGAATGGATTTAAATGCGATTTCAAAGTCGATCGTGGAGACGACCATGACACTTGATGACAGTAACTTATGTCTATAAATTCTGGGACATAGATGCCTCTTGCTTATAAAATTCTTTCGAAAGAAGAAATAAATGAACGAATGCAAGGGTTAAAAGTTTGTTGGAATGGAACTTAAACCTTTTACTGCATTTTATAGTCTTCATGCCTTCATGGACATGGGAATCGGTTGCATTTCATTTCTACACCTGCTTTAAAGTTGGTTCTCACTTTAGCAAGGAAGCTTGTTTCCCTACAAATTTTACATTCAAATTTGCCCAAAATTTGGACATTTTCAAGAATAGTAACTGGTTAACTGCAACTGGCCAACCCACAATCTAATGAAATTGGCCCCCATGTATATTCTCACAGAACCTTTCATAGAAAGATTGGTTGGCAGATTGTCATCTTTGTCCATGTAACTGAAAGATGATCAATACACAGATATCATAAACTGAATATATAGATATATATATATGGAATTATTGTGATGACACTAAACATTAATTGCCACATAAATAGGCTTAGAATAATATTCATCTTTTGAGAATGTTTTAGTGGGGGAAACATATCTAATTTAATAAGCCATAAGGCCAGTATGTGATCTGTAAAACTTCATACTTTCTATTACAGTAGCTTTGCCTGTGTGGGCAGAGCAAACATGCTTCAACTTTCACATTAGATGTAAGATGTGTGGTGTGAGAGTGATGTATGCTTTACTCATAGTGTACACACATCCAACTTTCTTGGCATGCCCACATAGCTGATTTAAGTAACTCGGAAAGGTGCTTCTCTGTGCAGGTAAACCGACTTCCTCCCCATGGAGGAAAATGGATGTTGACCCCCTCCCCTACCAGATGTCCTTGCACATTTTAGAAGTGGAATCTCTCCTTCCAGATGGGTAAAGTTCTTCCATAGTGGGAGTCTTTTCTAGGTAACCCATTACCCAAAAAGCAGCTAAAGTTTAGCCGATCCAATCAAGCGCAGTTAACCCATTAATTGGCGGTACTCTACCACTGATGAGTAAAATTTGCCAATTAATGGGTTAAGCCAATCCAATCGATCAAGGGGCTGAGCTATTAAAAGTGAACTTGCCCCCAAGAGACAATAGAGTCACACTGCAACATATATTGATAAAGATGTTTAATAAATATTTAATTAAAAATGTTAATTCATCTTTCATTGATGGTTCCAGTTTACTTCACTGATAATCTAGATGAAATCACAAACAAATAGTTTAATGGGCTATACAATGTTGAAGTGTATCTCTCTATTTAGGGAATTTTCTGTTAGCCTCCCTAAGGTTCTTCAACATAGGTGGCTTAGGGACCAAGGCCTAACCGCAGAAATGCCTGATACTCAGATTAAGGTGGTTCCACTAGTGGGGCAGTGCAGCACTTGGTGATCAACTTTGTGCCAAATACATGTATCAATTAAACATATATCATCAGTATCTCACTGTCATATAAAACATGTGACATTGACCACATGTGTAGGATAATACAAGACACTGAAAGTCCACATATAAAGTAGGTTGAAGTCTAAAAGTAGAATGGCCTATTAATTTATATTAGTTAAATACCATAAAGGCATTAAAGTTGTGATAATTTCCACATTGAAACATATATGATATATTATTCTATAACAGCAGTATGTAATCTCTCAGAGGTAGAAGCACTTCGATCGATTTGTGCGTCAACAAACACCGTTGTACACCGGACATGTCCGGTGTCACGGTCTCAGCATTCCCCCAGTCTGAGTTATCCCCTTTGATTAACTGCGCATGCGTGAAAACAGGGGACCGCTGAGCACGTAGCTACAGTGGTCTGAACGCTCCCCCAGTCTGAGTTATCCCCGTTCAAATTTCTGCTTTTTATCATTGTTTATTCATAAAAAAACGTTTTTTAAAGTATTCTCATGAAGGACACAGTATTGCTAGACATGGTAAGGCGTTTATCGTATTATTTCTTTACATATACCCTATGTCACTTGACTCACTTTTGTTTATTTTAGAAGATAACTCAGACTTGGGGAGTGCTGAGACTGGTCTGAATGCTCCCCAGTCTGGGGTATCCCCTATTAATTTTTTTTGCTTTTTTAATCATTGCCAAATTAAGGTGAAGTAATACGAGCAATAAATTGTTGCAACTTGTTGTGCATATGAACATGGCATTTTAAATGCTAGTTTTTCCATTTTTTATTAACATCCCCTTAGGAGTTAGGGGTGATGCATGCAAAGCTCTGAAGTAATACACTTAATCACTCTCATTGAAGACATATAATACACTTTCGATAATTATGTCATAAATACTTTTTTGGCCTGGCAGCCTCGCTCTCAGTCATAAAGACAATTGGTTCAAGATTTATACAAATGCTTGATACAAATTTCAGGAAGCATACTGGTGCAATTTTGTTTTCTGTGAATTTACTAGTCTAACAGCATAATTTTAATTAAGGCAGTAGTATTGACATTGGGCGGGATTAAAAAATTAGCTGAAAATCACCCCAAAGTTCACAAGACTAGATTTATATTGAAAGTGACGTCCCCTCTCCAATCAGATGTTTAATTGATAGCAGATTTACTCTGCAATGCACCCTACTCTGTCTTGCATGCCCTGGAAGCCTCGCTTTCATTCATATAAAAGACTTGAGGCAATTGGTTCACAAGAGCAAGGCTTGCAGGCCAAAAAAATATTCATGACTGAATTTTAAAAAGGTTGTATTGTAAAGATGCAAAAGATGCTATTGGCAAGTCCCAGCCAGGGGTGGATGGTGGCACCCACCAAGAACAATACATACGCCCTAGTGTCAGTAGCGATGGGAAATATAGCTGTGTGATGGTTATCCAAGTTCACTCAAAATGTCGAATAAAGTATTTTCCTTATCTTTCATATCTATTGTTGACCATCAACCATCCAATGGTCAAACTATTCGATCAATCTTCTGTTTGATTCCAAGCTTAGCTGAAAATTGCAGTATATACAGTACCTATTATTTATAACCATTCTCCTTGTCAAGTAATTTAATGTTACATGCATTTACTTATAGTTACAAATATATAGTATTTACAAAATTGCATTTTACCAAATTATTTACAGTTCATGCAATGAAAAGAGGCATTTGCACAAACAGTTTTTGGAACATTGTCACATGATCGGTGGAACCATCCCAAACATCTTGAGCATTCGATCATGAATTGACCTTCTGCGTGTGGCATTCTACAATGGCAGAATAGTTCTTCCGTCTCTTCCAATCTTCCATTAACCACACAATTGGACTGTGTTAATGGAAACACAGCCAATTCTTCACACATGAAGCACATGGTTAAGTGTTCTCTCATCACACTCTGATCATAGGCTAGGTCACTTGGATCATGTCCATTGCACAAACTAACTGCAACTGCAGTAGCAAAAAGACCACAATCTGATGTACCTTCTTGTT
This sequence comes from Trachythela sp. YZ-2020, assembly GCA_016169945.1. Lineage (NCBI taxonomy): Eukaryota > Metazoa > Cnidaria > Anthozoa > Malacalcyonacea > Clavulariidae > Trachythela > Trachythela sp. YZ-2020. Next base: position 453,136 of record JADLSH010000236.1, on the reverse strand, counting down.
TCTGCATTCTTGGCCATTCAATGACCATGTTCGGGAAGGTGGTTTTGAGCAAAGCCGCCAATCTCATTTTATCATTTGCTGACAGTTTCCGATAAAGTGAGTCATAAACTTTTATTTTGTTCTCTTCGCATCCAATGTTGGTGACTGTCACCCAGTGGTTTCCTCCAGCATTTATAATCTGAACAAATCCTTTCAATCCTTTCTCCACTTTAGGGGGTTTACTTTCGAAAGCCAACACTGAGTGAAATCCTTTTACTGCCTGAAACTGCCTGGAAAGTAACCACTGTACTTGATCGATGTGTTCATCAGTGAGCCAATAGTTTTGTTGCATCATCGTTAAAGCTAGCTTTCCTGGATTTGCATTTGCAACACAATGCAAGACTACCCGATTTTGGTTTTTTCGACTTCTTTTTGATTTCTTGGTGTTGGTTTTTCTTGCGGTGGTGTTGTTGATACCTTTGCTCTTGCTGTTGATGTTTTTGTCAGTTCTTTTACAGGTGTTACCATTGTGGGCTTTGTCTCTGTCAGTTGGTGGTGTGGTGTCGCCACATGGTGGTGTGGTGTCGCCACATGGTGGTGTGGTGTCGTCACATGGTGGTGTGGTGTCGTCACATGGTAGTGTGGTGTCGTCACATGGTGGTGTGGTTTCGTCACATGGTGGTGTGGTGTCGTCACATGGTGGTGTAGTTTCGTCAGTTGGTGGTGTGATGTTGTCAGTTGGTGGTGTGGTGTCATCTGTGTTCAAGTCATGAAGTTCACTGGTCATGTAAGGTCGCAGTTGGTCATATGGAACTTTCTTTTTTAAAGGCACAGCACCATCTTTCAAGGAAATGAGTGTTGCTCTTTGAAACTTGTCAATTTCTGTTACCCTAACAGTAATATAAATAAGGTTATACATAAATACATTAATGAATAAAGTTACAGGTCTACTGTAGCTTTTATAACAGACAAAAAGATTAGAGCATTATTTTAATATAGAGAGAGTGTTTGGTAATGTCGAAAAGGGATATGGTTGTTAATTAAAATTTATAAGCTTAATTTTGTAAGCTTAATTTGCCAATGTTTACAATGCTGTCCGCCAATAGGAATTTTGTGTTGCTCAGATAAATAAAAAATACAAAAGAGTATTTGTTTGTTCACTATGTTGCCTCCTTAAACACTGCCCTAAAATGCAGCCAATGAAAGCTATTATTACCTGTATGGACCGTAAAACTATATCCCTAATATAGCAAGATTTTTCAAAATAAACCAGAAAAATATTAAATTAAACTATATTGCTTAATGGCTATTTAAGTAAATTTTAAAATCAACCAAAATCGCGCCCAATGACACATAGTGACGTCATGCACAAGCAAAGAATAACATTATCAAACAAAAACAAATTATACAGATAGATAATGAAAGATTAAATAACACAATTTACCATCTGAGGCAAATTTGGATTCCGACCAAACATCAGGAAAAATGGCGTGTATTTAGTCGAAGTTTGCTTTTGTGTTCTTATTGAATATGCAACTTCATCTAAGAAGTTACACCAATTATTTTGATGGTCGTTGACCAATTTGGACAAACGCTGCTTCAAAGTTTGGTTTGTCCGTTCATCCAACCTATTTGTCTGGGGATGATATGCGCTCGTGACTGATCTTTTGATCCCAAACTCTCTACACACTTCATCATTTACTTTGGCAACAAATTCTCTTCCCTGGTCAGATAGAAGCCGAGCTGGTGCACCCCATCTAAAGATAACAATACCACCCTAGAATTAGAACACTGATCTATTGATCTTTAAAATTATATTGAAAAGGCATCACAAAACCCAAAGAGCAAACAACACTGTTCAAGACTGTTGAGTGACAATGCCTCCTAATAGTCTAATAACTATTCAGTCAACCTCATGCCCATGTTTCCTCATATTACCTGCATGTAAATGTTTTGATGCATTTTGCAACACCATCTGCAGATTTCGTTTTGAGCGGTAAAAATCCACAAACTTTGTAAAATAGTCTGTGAAGGTGCAAACATATTTGTACCCTTCTTCAGTTGTTGGTAATGGTCCTTAAAAAAAAAGTAATTTAGTACTGTATAGTTTCATGTATATAAAAACGGAACGGTTTAAGTTGCATGCAATTATTTAACCTCTCCCAGGAGAAGTTCAATGGAATGAAGGGATATGTTTGACCCTCGCCTTTTTACATACTGTACAACTGCTACTTATCAATCAAATCCATCCCAACCAACTCTAGTGCCTCGTTCACTTTGATAGAGATGAGTTCTGGTGCTTGAGTTTTAATTTTACTGTATGTCTGGCATTGATGACATGACATAATCTGAAAAATAAAAATATGCAAATGTTGGTTAACCTTTACCATGCAATGTACCCACATGTGTCCTACTTTAGTATTTTACTCCATAGCCATAGCCAGAGTATTTTACCTGTCAACGGAAGAGTTTCGCATGTTAATGATTAACCCTTTAACATGTAATGCAGTCCCATGCACCCTACTTTAGTATTTACTTTGTCTAACACCAGACAATTTTACTCGTCAATGGAAGTCTTGGACGTTAATGGAATAATGGTTAACCAAACTGTCTGTTAATGCATCCTGTTAATTAATGTACAATGTGCCCTGTGCACCTAGTTTAGCATTATTTTTACTGTGTCTAACACCAGATGATTTTACTTGTCAGGGGAAGGGTCTTGTGTGTTAATTTAAATAGTCAACACATGTAGTTTTGTTTGAGCAACGTAACTCTCATCTAAACTTACATATTCTTGGACATCCTCTTTCATTCCATTCCAACAATAATAATTTGAAATCTTGTTCAAAGTAGCATTCACACCACTGTGCCCTCCCATAGCATCGCTGTGGTGGTGATGCAATATTTCTCCAATTTCTTCCAAGTCAAGGACAACCTTCTTTTTTATTCCAACTTTCCCACTAGTATAATACAGCTCATTATCTGAAATGTGTCATAATGTAAAAAATTAATGTGTGATATGTCTTACACCAGCCAATTTTACCCGTGAAAGATCCAAATGCACCCTACTGTATTATTTTACTTATGTAATGCCAGGCAATTTTACTCGTCAAGGGAAAAGTCTCGCACTCTATTGGTTAAGTGAACTGCAAAGCATCCAAACACAATTACCTTTTACTCTGTCTATGGTCTAACGCCAGCCATTTTAACTCAAGGGAGGGTCTTAGATAATGAAATATAATTGTGTTCATGAGCTAAAACAATAATGGGGGTAGGTAGCATTTATGACCCACATGAACCAAGTAAGCTTTTAACTGGCCCCTGTGGAAAATATATCTCCTATAGTATTAAATACATAGAAATACATTTTCATAACCCTATGAAACATTCAGCTATTTTCCGATATTTTATGCTTATCTATCTTGAAAATATGACCAATTAACCTCCTAGGCATAGGAAACAAAGTCCCGTTTATAAGATCTATCTATCTCCCAATACAGCAAACCCCTCAATATGAAGATTACTTGCAAGAGCTTGATAAGACATGTGCAAACCCTCAATATGACGATTACTTGCAAGAGCTTGATAAGACATGTGCTAATTCAGACATGTGCTAATTCAGACATGTGGCATATTTGTGTGCAAATATTACGAACGAGCTTTTAGGCTTCGCCTTTTACATAAGTTAACATTAGATTACTGAATAATATATCATATTTTACTTGTCTCATCCAGAACATAATTCTTAACTTGACCACGAACCACCCGCTGCTGATTTCTCGACAAGCCAGCTTGATGCTTTCCATGTCGCAGGTAGTGCACAATCCGCTCACATTTCTCGTTGTGTTCAGCTAGACGATCTTTTCTGGTCATCTTTTGAGGTTCACCAGGTTGAGGTTCACTTGTAGTACTAGCAGTTTCTTCCTGCGGCGCCATTTTAAAGATTGAACGCAAAATTTCTAGTATTTCAAACGGTTTTCTAACGAAGTGGCAATGCAGACGATCAGCGAAGAGAAAGGGGATAACTCAGACCACGCCGAAATGTTGTTATGCAAAACCGCTGACGCGCGCATGCGCATTGCAATAGAGGAATGTTGAGACCGGGGGAGTATTGAGACTGCTACACCGGCGCAGAACCATACTGGCTTCAATGACATTGTATACTAAGCAAATAATATGCACATTTAGGTGACATGATTCAACGTTAAATATCCAAAGTTCATACGCGCAAATAGACATCATTGCATTTGTTAAAATCACAGCTTACCTGTATGTTGATTCCTGTCCTATGTTGGGACAACTGGGTACATTTGTCTTTGTTTATAGGTCGATAACTATGGCCTGTATTTGCCACCAAATGTCTCAGATCGATGAGTTTCGGTGCCCTCTTTTCTATCGGTTTAAAGCCGCAATGGGTGATTTATCATCCAAAAAAGGTGTCAGATAGCTAGATATATTACTGTTGGTACTTTCTGTGTAAGATCACGCACAAACGAAACATCGTTTAGACAAAATATGCAAAAAAACACAAGATATCGATAGCTTCGCCATATATTTCTTAGTTGTTTATCAAAGTTGGGTTCCTGGGATCCAGGCCCCTTGGTGATATTTTGGTCGCGCTACTTTTTTTCAGAAAATGCCAAAATTTGCATGCCTGTTTGAGCCTTTATATCTCCGAAACTAAAAGTCTAAGCCAAAAACTAATCTAGAACTTACTAACTAACTTTTCACGCCTTATCCGAATCAATAAAAACCCATTTTGCGTTCATAAGCACTTTAACAATTAGACAACGAGGCCGAGTTGGCTATGAGCGAATAGTCAACGAGGCGAAGCCGAGTTGACTATTCGCTCATAGCCAACGAGGCCGAGTTGTCTAATTGTTTTAGTATAAACTATAGCATTTATTGAGAACTAGGGAACACAATACAAAAGTAAACAAAAGTATTAATATTAATTTTAAACGTGAATTTTCACGCCATTGTTTTGAATTTTGCTACTAGTAGACTATCACTAATAGTCTACGAGTAGCGTAGCCAATCAGAACGCAGGAAAAGTGATAGTCTATTACTAAGTTTATACTAAAACCATATAACCTGCCTCGTACCCAGGCGCTAAGTTGCCGCTATGACGTTGATACAGTGAGCTCCATATATATCTGGAGTAAGAACTTCTAATGTTCGGCCAATAGGCCAAGTGAAGCCAAGATGGCGGCAATTGACGTCCAAACTCATGAAGGTCATAAACAGTTTTCATATCATTTTATCCAGCTAATTCCAGTTTTTTCTAACAGATCGTATCGCTAATCAAGTTATTAATTCATAAAATCATGATATTATTGTTTAAATCGGAGTAAAAACACAAAATTTCGGCACACTCCTTGCCGGCTTGTGCAAACCGCGCGGTCGAAAACAATAGAAAGGGATTGGCACTGGACGTCAATTTCCGCCATCTTTGGCTTCACTTTTTGGACGTAAGTTCTCACTCCAGATATATATATATAGAGCTCACTGCGTTGATATGGTTGCTCAGTGAGCTCCATATATATCTGGAGTAAGAACTTCTAATGTTCGGCCAATAGGACAAGTGAAGCCAAGATGGCGGCAATTGACGTCCAAACTCATGAAGGTCATAAACAGTTTTCATACAATTTTTTCCTGCTAATTCCAGTTGTTTCTAACAGATCGCATCGCTAATCAAGTTATTAGTTCATAAAATCATGATGTTATTGTTTAAATCGGAGTAAAAACACGAAATTTCGGCACACTCCTTGCCGGCTTGTGCAAACCGCGCGGTCGAAAACAATAGAAAGGGATTGGCACTGGACGTCAATTTCCGCCATCTTTGGCTTCACTTTTTGGACATAAGTTCTCACTCCAGATATATATATATAGAGCTCACTGTGGTTGCTCCACACGCAACGGCGTAGCAAGCAAAAGCACCTGGGTACGAGGCAAACTTATAACCATAACCCTGTGCCATAACCATAACTTTAAACTCTAAGAATTCGAAAATCAGGGTTAAATCCACTGACCTCTAAAGCACAGGTGTGAACTCAGGAAAATTATGAACATTTGGGGTCACAGAAACGCCATTTCCTGCATTTCTGGACAGTTAAGACTGTCTAACAAGTACATAAATCAGTCTAAATGATCAACTAAGGTCAATCTTGGAATCTCTTAAATTGTATAAATTCCTAAAGAAATCCCTAAAACTATGCAAAATCCTGTTTTAAAAAATCCTAGTGAGAGCCCTCAATTCTTCGGAAATCGTAATTATCGCAAACCGTCGAACTGATCAAAAAGCGGAAAATAAACTCCAAAACGTTGCAGAAAAATATCAAGCTCCTCAGTTATATACAACCTCCGTCGCAGGGTACTTTTCATGAGTTATATAGTTAAAAATCCCTGTCAATTACTCAGATTAAAATTTATGCTATTATTATATGACATGACGTCATGACATACGACCAAATTGCCCGACTCTCGAGTAGAAATTGCCCGACTCTACTCTAAAGACTAAACCTAATCCTAACCGCTAATCATAAACAATGAGACATGAATCTATACTATAGTGATCTGTGATCTATTGATCTACATTATCCTCGATAATAACTCTTATATCGTTATGATAGTGGCAAGCCACTCACTGGCGTAATGGTCCGGCTTACCACAAAATAACGCAACATTTGTTATGAGGCCATGGCCAGTACTAAGATGAACATGTACACACAATAAAATACCACGTAAACCCAACTAATTTTAGCGAAAATCATGTAAATTTCTGAAAGAATAATACGGGGTAAATCTTTTATGTTTTACGCATTATTACTTGCACTAAGGACAGATGTGACAACTTGTTCGAAAGAGAAAAGGACATTAATTAAAAGGACATTTGACCACGCCCATGGTCTATTTTTGGCTTTCCTCTATTAAGCGGCCACCTCCATTAAGCGGTCACATAGCCATTCCCCGAGGTTGGTCGCTTAATGGAGGTTCGACTGTATAAGGACTAGTTTTCTAGTAAAAATTATTAGGCATAAAAGATGGACTATACACTCTGTACGCTTCTGTATGCATGTATATTGGCAACTAGGCAGGAGGCTTACAATAAAGAAGCCTCTACGGAGGAAAGTTAGTCCTGTACATATACAGTCGCGGGTAAATGCCATAGTGTACTGTAAACACGGCTCAATTAAGTTACTTGTCACTTGATCACGTATTAATTAGGCAGAATTAATCCTAGTTTTCAGATAGGACTACTTGTTCTCTATCTATACTTGATCATTGCAAATATACGGGCCTGCGGGCCACCCTTTATATCGACTCCGATAGTTCAGTAAAAATACTATCCATCTCCTTATTCAACTGTGCTCTTCGTTGCCTGTTTCGACTTTTGCATCAGTTTTCCAGTAACGTACGTGACTTTTAATCTGATGAATATATATGTCATGATCTGATGAAACGTCATGAGAGTGGTTGCCTTCTGTAACTAAGGTAACTTCTTTATTTATGCACGAAATTAGACGATCTATTCTTCATAGCGACATTTCGATGGATTGGATTTCTTTCAAATGCAGTGTTCGATTTTATGGTTATATTTAAATTGACTTACTATCCAATTAACATGTGTAAATTTCTGGTTATCTTAATTAATTCCCATAACTCGAAGTGATTTCGTCAGTGGGGGAGTGGGGCGGGGGACCATCAAGGAAAAGGAACTTATGAACTAGATTGGTATATGTGCGAACCTGGGGTCCTCCCCCAGAAAATATTTGTATCAGCCTCTGGAACTTGAACTCATGGGGACTGCATGGGAGGCCTTAATTGTTATATGTTTAAAAAGGCCCTGATTGTTACTGCGCTTGTTAAAAAACCTGTATGAAGGTGAGTTATCCGGTCGAGAGGTTACCCATGCAAACTGGCTTCAAATCGTAAATTATTGCGTTTTACTTATAAATATTTACCGTTATCGAATATCTACACTACAGGGTATGTATTGTAATATAGCTACGCTTTTGCGCCAGCACACTGTTTTTCAACCATTTATGCAGACCAAACCTCAGTTAGCCCTGCATCCAACCCTTTGTCGCCTGTTACGGCATTCCTGGGGTAAGAGAGGTATGGGCTTCGAAATCAAGTTTCATAAAACCACTCTGACACATTACTGCATGTATATGATATGCCTCGCCTGATGAGTGCAGATGGCCATATAGTTATTCTAACCGTTCGAACTCGTGGCCTTTGATCGATAGGTGCATGCGCTCTTGATATATCGCCCAGTTCAATATTAACTATGGAAACAAGGCGATTGGACTATATAATTAATGGTCAGTTCAGTTCACATATACATGGGTTTAAATCCTACAACTTTAAGAGTCAAGTAATTTTCTTCCGTGAAGTTCTAATCTTGGAGACACGTCACTGACACTTATCAACCATTCTTTCATAAAGAGAGACAAAGTCAAAATAAAGAAGCTTTCATATTTCGACAGAAAGGCCTATATCATTTCTTGACTAGAAAAATCGTGCAAAGAGGCGTAGATAAAGATGTCTTTCTTTCCATGGTAACAATTCAATTAGAATTAAAAATTATTCAACAGCGCAGAATTCTTTGTCACAATATAAATTATTGGCACCAATATAGACTATAGTAATTTATAAGTAACATAACAACACATTTTTGGCACAACCTGACTAAACATAACCCAGTTGTATTTAGAATGGTGTTCCCTGGCTATTCCTTGGGGTTTGTTGGTTGCTATTTATGAAATCAAATATTTGTACACCTATATATGCTTATTTAGGCTTAGCTCAAGGACAAAGTTCTTAAACAATAAACGACCGAAATCTTTGTAGTAAATCTTTGTGTTTGGTGAAGGTGTGCAGCTTGTGACCATGCGTGGGAGTGATTAAAGAATAAAAAAGATTGAAGTAATGCCAGATAAACTTTAAAAATAGCAAACAATGGTAAATATGCTGATCGAGAACATCATTTAATCACAATGAGTGTTATAAAGCCGCTACAGAGAAGGTAAGGGGTCAAAAACAAACCACTTGAGGAAGAAGAGAGATCATACAGTCACTGAGAATCGCTGAGCATATATATGTATACTTCATGATGTATAACCAGGTATAAAAAACCTAAAACATCTACTATTATATATAGAAACTATTGGAATATAATACTGCATGCAGTATAGTATATATAAGATGTCTATGTACCGTGCATATATATTGAGAAGTTATAGATCGAGGATAAATATCTTCAAACATGTATTGCGTTACCATCAATGGCTATGACCTATGTCTTAGTTCTGTAGATGATGGTGACCGTATTGATTATTGCTGCTCATGCCTACATACTGTTTGCATTTGGTGGCAACTCTCAATTAGTCATGTTCGACGATGAGAATAAAATACTCTGGATCATTTTTGTCTGCTGTATGCAGACCAGTCCTTTCTGACCGTACTCAGATTAACACTCTATTATATCGTACAACTAATATTGATATGTTCGCGACCGTTGCGACTAAATGCCAAATGGAAAACCAGATTGAATTGTCATCGTCTCATAACCTCGTGAACATTGTATACAATCAATAACTCAAAGCATAGTAAGACAAAGTCCCCTCAGACTTGCTCTTTTCATGAAAGACCTTTTCATCCTATTAATACCCGATCCTTCAAACGAACAGCCGCAACTGACGTCTCTCTCGTAGAGAGTTTCGGCTGTACACTGGCTAAATATTTTCCGACATTTCAGGAAATGACAGCTTCTATCAAGCCATCCAAGGACGGTAAAATCTCGAGTAAAATGATAGGAATGGAAATCCCCAAGTTTTTAAAGTGCCCTGAGTGCGAGGAGAAATACAATGATAAGAAGAAGCGAAGAATAATCGATTCGTGTGGTCATCCGAGATGTTTTTCCTGCTTAGTGCTTGACAACCAATGTACAGTTTGTGAAAGTAAGTTAATATAGTCAAACGTTTTTATGGCTATTGTTGTTGATGAAAATGTATATTAGTATAGATGATACGCCGAGTGACTCTACACCGAGCAAGGTGAAAAATTGCTTAAACCGGGGTGGGAATTGAATCTCGGACCTCTGGCACTGATTTGCTAGTCTAGACAGTCTAACTCATGATTTTGGTTGCTACTGCGAACCAAAGATCGTGGTTCGATTCCAGCCGCGGTAAAGCAATTTTTCAGGCTTTCAGCTTCCGGTATGGAGTCACTCGGGATAGCGCGTCATCATGCAGTCATCTATATAATTTACCCGACTTATAATCCCACAATCATGAATGAAAATATTATACTAAACCTTTGGCGCTGATTCACAAAGAACTGTGTTTATATAACTGCATAATCATTCCGCATCGACGAGATTTTGCTAGGAAAAAATACAAGCTACATGAGAAGTTGTTTTTTCTTTAAAATTTTAACTTATATCTAGCTTTAACATTTAATTTATAGCTAGCATATTTGTTCACATGGAAAATATAGGTTCAGTGATTGTTATAACGTCATCAAATGACGTCACAGGAAGTTAATCCATAATCGCTACTCAGCCTATAGTGTTGACAAATTTAAGTTTTCATTGACAACAATTAAAAACATGCAGATCTGCACATTTTTGTGAGGATGAACTGTTTAACATTTCGCACTTTAATTTACTAAATCTTTATTTGTGCAATTTTTTCCAAATTCATACTTCACTAAGGTTTTCAAAAAGTCATATGTTTGCTACATTAATACAACACAACATGCGTTTACAACATTCGATTTATATTTTGCATGCACTAGCCACTATAGCTAGTAAAAAATGCACCAACTGTTAGCCAAATTTTACTGAATTTTTCTCTACTTTCCAGCAATCCTTGGTAGACGTAGAAGTTGGATAAGCAATCAGGATGGAAGTAAACCAGATCGAGGCTCAACTCATGAATTGTGTTCCAAAGGTACATATATATATATATATATTATATATATATATATATATATATATTGTCTTATTTGACAGTTGATAATTAACTACAACGGATTATTGCGATATAAAGTTCCAAAATCCGAATATAGATAGACAGATAGTTAGAGCCTATTTTATGAAAATTGGGCAGAAATGCATACCTTACGTTTCTGCGGAAAAACTTTCATTTTGTATTTTGTTGTCTTATTTTTCTAGAACAATATCTCAGAACTTTGTACAGTTACGATCCTGAATCACAAGGTAATTTTATATAGAGTGTAACTGTAGTATTACTAATGTCTAATGATGATGTGTTTGAACCTTGAGGGCTGGAAATTTTAGCTAAAACCAAGGCCTCCTTAATGGAATGTGGTAATAAACTCGATCACATATGTCACTGCTTTGAGACATTGCTAGTGTTCAATTAAACATTTTGCAGGAACTATTGTATAACCACAACAGGATCTTTATATTTTGGCATAATTATCAGTGGACAAATAATTCCTCCCAAAGGCACATTATTGTTTTTTTTTCGCTTTTTGCATTCCTGCAACAAAATATACTGGCATTTAATATTGAATTTCTTGATACAGGATCTGTGGCTGTGCATGTCTTTAGGATTTTGAAACTAAAATTGGTTCGCATTTATATTTTAGAACATGTTTACAGTCGACGGGCTTCAGTTGATCTTCATGCCAGAAGAGTTCAGGATAGACAAATCAAGTTGGGACGGTATTCAATATCTGCAATAGGTGAGAATGATAGATGTTATTTGTTCACGTCTCAATTGCAAAGATATGTTAGAACCAGATACATTACTCGTGATTAGAAATCTTTATTTTCCATGAATGGAAACCTAACAAAAATTAAATTCCGTTAAATATTCTATAATTGATAATTCCATCTTTCTCCTCTTGTTTTCAGTTCTTCCAAACGAGATTCAAAATTCAAGTCCAATATTAAAAAAGATCGATGATCCAAGACGAAATTCTCTACAAGAACTAATCTTTTCCAGAAAAGCATCAGCAGAGATACAAACCTTGCCCAGTATTACTAGTACTAACAAAGGCATTATCAAAGACGAAAATCAACGAAGGCAATCGCTTGATAATAGTAACAATAGTGACCCTTCTCAAGTGATATCTCCGCGAAGTTCTGGATATTGGTCAGAGATGGAATGTTACAGCGATCAGGAAGGAACTGTCTCTCAGAGTGGAAACACCGATCTGGAACAAGACAAAAAGGAAAATAATCCAGAAGACAAGGAAACAGAATACAAGAAGAAAAGGAATCGAGTTCATGAAGGTAGAAAGAGGATTCATTCTCACGATGAGAACGTATCAATAAAGAAAACGAATGAAGATTTAAATGAACTAGCTAAAATAAACTTTGTGTTATCTGGCCGTTCATGTGCGTGGCAAAACACCAAAGCTTTGTTTACTTCATGTTGTGTTGCACAAGACAGGATACGACGTGACGCAGAACCTGATTGGAGAAAATATTTTGATAGCCATAGCAACAACAATAGACATTCAAGCTTAAAAGTGACAAATATTTAGAGTGATTTAGACATTTCTGTTTACTGGAGTTATTTTAATTTGACGTTTGTGTACTATTTCTGTAGGGATCTGGATCATAAGTTCTTTCCCATTAACCGTTTTCGATTCCAATCTAGAAATCGGCCACGGCTGCATGACAAGAAAAATCTGGGTAAAATCGTCTGCATGGCGTCAGACAAAGTAAAATGACATTTAAAAAGGACGCAATACCATTTATATATATAAAGTCAGGGAATATTATTTTCCTTCGCCAAGAGGCAATAATGTTGAAAGTAGGCTTGATGGCGTAACGTCCAGCACGAGGCTAAAGGCTGTAAAGCATTAGCTATACGTATGAATTAACGTTAACCGTTTTCTACAAATACTTAATAATACAAATATACGTGGAAAACCAAGTATGTTCATCCTTGACTTTGCTAGTCAGCCAACGCTTGTTTACATCGTTGCTAACAAATTGAGAACTTTAGAAAACTCACGTGCCTATAGTTAGTATTGTTCTAGTTTACGAAAACAGACAACAGTCAATAGAACAAACAGGGGTGGAAAAATAATTTACTTTCTGTGAGCACAGCCTGAATCTAAAAATTTCCTGTGCACCAGGGGCCGGTTGTTCAAAATCCGGTTAACTTAACCCTGGGTTAGTGCAGGGTAACTTTCATACAAGTTTCCAGACATCGGTTATATTAATATGAATACTTTTTTCAATCAACCTTGTACTGGGCGATAGAAGTTTTTGTTTATAAAGTTGTGAAATAAACAAACATGTAGAAGTATACAAACCAGAAAAGCAGATTAAAATTTAACCAAGGGTTAGCGTTAACCGGCTTTTGAACAACCGGCCCCAGTAGAGTATTTTTGTGCTTTAACGTGTGTTAGGTTTTAAGAATTTCTTCAAATTTTCAAGTTACAATTCTTCAACCTACAAATTCCTGCAAGCGGTGCTCGGCTATTTTTTCCACTTCTGAGAACAAGGCAACTGAGCATTATAAATTAGTTATTCACTCATGTAGATAATTGTAATGCTTATTTACCTTTGTTTTACAGTATTCTATGCATGCTTTCGCAAACTGGGACAATTGTAACTAATTATGTAAGTCGTCGAAAGTTGTGAATTGGGTATACAAAGGTTTTAACAGATTTTGGTCTTATATGTTACGAAAACACTGGGATGGACAAGGACTAGTAACAACATATACTTCTATAGCCTGCTAATACACCATAAACGAATAACGCCGTCTCACTATACATTATAAGACTTCACTGCATGCCACTGGCAAATAAGTTGTAACAGACGCACTCAGGTGCAATGCACACGACTGACACAAGTCATTTGACCATCAAATGTTACGTGATAAGATTAATGAATTTGGATACGGCAAGCATCGTGGGAAAATTTCTTCTGGACTTGCTTGGCTTAACTTGCTTTCCCATCATTAATAAAATCGAAATCTTACCAAAAGACAGACTGTTGTCAAATATTGAAAAAGAGTTTGACACGACTGTGCATCATCTACACCATGGCAAAAGTTATTGCTTCATAAGAAGTCGAAGTTAGGACAAAGTCGAAAGGTTCTTTTATCCTTTGTGAGTCGTATCAGACTATGACATACACATGTAATATTTCAATTCTGAAAATGAGCACGTGATAATGATAAGATTTCGAGTGTAAGCTGCCAGTTCCAGTCTGAGACTTGGTACCAACGTCGAGATTGTATTTTCAGGTAGTTTTATCCTACTCCATCGCCGAATTCACATATAGCTGCAGCAGCTATATAGAGTACTCGAACTGAGTTTATATACAGGACTCGAGATGTGCTGGGGGGGGGGGCACTCGAACTGATAAGTTATATAACCTATAAGTTATATAGGTTGGAATAAGGCCTGTTTTCCGCGATTCGAAAGGACCGAAATATGACATATTCTTCAGTATTTTCGACCGAAAACAACCTTACAACTTATTTCCACAAATCTGCTCTCAACAACAGTAGCGGCCGAGTGAAATATGGTCCTGGGTACGAGGTTACTAGGATCGATGCTACTCCACATGCAATAACGATCTTCGAGAAAATATTTCCACTTTACTACCTTTTTATGTATAGAAAACGTCAAATGAACCAAATTTATCTTAAAGTCAATCGCATCAGCAATAAGAAAATGTATACCCTCGAATGCTCGATTGAGCAAAGAAGATTGTGGAAAATATTATATCCCAATGAAATTAATACAAACCAAAGGGAAATAAGTAGATATATCACTGTGTATGAACGAATAACAAAGAGAGAAATCCGATATCTCAGAAACGTCGCTATCAATAACGAAGATAAATTAGTTCTTCTTTTGTACAGCTGAATTGAATTGTTTTGCATATTAGAAAAACAAGTTAATCCCAAAGGGTAATTATTGTTTAGGCGCACGAATGCAACGAATTCTTCAAAAATTTAATGATATGAAACTCTTTTCTAAATCTAACAAAATATTCCATCACATTCACATAACACTCTCATAGCAGGGAACATAGATGATATAGAATAGAACAGTAGACCCACAATGTGATATTTGTGCAAGCATACAGAGCAATAAAATATTCCTAATGATCTATTTATTCAAAGTAAGCCCTTGACGTCACGCAAGTCGAAAACACACGAGCCAAACTTTGAACTCTCAAGAGCAATGTAAACGGAAGAAACCGTAGGAAATACCATGCCACCTTGCCACCTTGATATCATGATCAGTATCAGTCTAGAGGCGATGTGAGCAGCAGAAAATAGTAGAAGGAGAGGTGATCTATTTCGAAACAATCTTTACAAGGAAAATGCTGTAAAATCATGGAGTCGCCAAAGTTTATAATTTGCCCTGAATGTAACGAACGATACAACGACACAAGTAAAAGAAGATTGATTGATACATGTGGTCATCCTAGATGTTATTCGTGTCTTTTTAAAGACAATCCTTGTCCCGTCTGTACAAGTAAGTTTGGTAGTTTAGGGACTTAAATTCTTTCCAATTTGCTCCGTTTACATACAATGTTACTTAAACAAGAAGGCCAATCTTTTAGAGAAACATTCGCACAAATAGTCACGGAGCAGCATTCAGCGATTTTGATTTTTGAGACAAGATTTGTAGAATTTTTCTAGAAGTAACCTACATATATGACATGATTGTTATTATGTGGTTGACTTAAAATTGTCTTTGTATGGCGCCAATACAATGCACTCAATGTTCTCTTTGTCCCATGTGTAATTTGCCCTTGCACGTAGGATTGGATATGTGTAGTGTAGACGATTTGAAACATGAGGCAATCCTAGATATCGATTATATCGGAATGAAGCAAAGTATGCACGTCGCGTACGATCGAGAATGGTAAATAAGGGAACATATATTTTGGCATAACTTTTCCTTTTCTGACGAGAGTATATATACTGCATATGCCTCCATATATTTTTTGTTTGGAGATTGGCGTTGTATATGCATGTTGTCTACATTTTAATATCACCTGATTGGTCACACCTTTTGTTATAGAACATTGTTTTTATCGGTTACACTGTATAGGAACATACTCGGATTTTTCAAGGTTATTGCTAAAATAATATTTCAATAATCTACAGCGAAGACGGATATTTTATAATGAATGGGATATATAGAACGTAGTCTCAAAAAGAACATTTATAACAATCTGAATTTATATAGCTTAATCTCATGAACATATATAATCACAAGGTATATAGTGGAAACCTTGTGTGGAACAGCTTGTTCATGCAGATTTTCATAAAGAAATGTTGTGGACTTATTCCACATGCATAGGGCATTTCCATGCATAAAAGTAATTAGTTTCTTTGTCTTACAAAGTGTTACATAATACAATATTGCATGAACACAATATTGCCTTATTGGTTATTTGGTTGCGAGGTAATCCTGACACGTTCGTCGTTGTGGATTATAGTTCCGGCTACACATTTCCGCGTTAAAATATTCCGGACGATCCCTGCGGAGATCACTAATAGAAAGATAGAAATGTTAGAAAATAGGATGCAACGGCATTGGAAACGCGACAATCACCGTAGAAACTAAACTATATATTGATTATTGTAGATCACTTCAATTGAGTAGCTTCATGTTAATTGCATGTAGACAAATTTAAAATCCTTGCTTCTCCCAGGCAAAGCCAAAAAAGACATGCGTTTGCATGCAACATTACAAACTAAAGTAAATTTAATTTAACTATATTTCCAGTGTTACTATATAGAAGGAAACCAAATTAGATACTGCAAACCTGCAGTGTGTGGTAGTGTCTGGCTAGACTTACGTTACTGCCCTATATCTTACTCTTAGCCTTAACACTGGACAGTTTAGTTTCTGGTGAAAAGATCTCTCGATTATTGTGCGAGCGATTAAAGTAGAAACGCATCGTTTATGCCATTCTGATCTAAGTGATATTGATAGACAAAGTGATTTCAAAAGTTTTGGAACCTATGCCTTTTGTTCTGTCTTCCATTATTACGAAATTTCAATTTTGTGCACAATCAATCATGGATTAAATAGGTATGCATGCTTGGTGTGAAAGAATTCCTGCTTCGTTCCATTTCGATCATAAGAAGCCTTCATGCTTTTATTCCAGGATAGATTAGATTCATGAAGACTTAGGATAGGTAAATATCGTGCACGGATAACAATATAAAGGATTTTAAAAGGATTAAGACCAGGGAGGGAAAAATACCGGATATTATATTTGCCAAATTATTGAACAATCAAGCTTCCTAGTTTTGCATATAATATATAACATTCCAACAGAAAACGGTTTCAAAATATTGCAGATTCGTGTCGCTATATTTGTTTTAGCCGTGCCATTTACAATGACAAGCCGACATGCAAGATATTTTATAGATTGTTATATTGCAGGATTATGAGTTATGATGTTTAAAATATTCTTGCCTTATATATATAGCATCTACTGCGGTTTTATTAATCCTATAGCCAATGCTATCATTGAATATAGCAACCTCAAGAAATCATAACGCAATGAAATGACGTCATTAGTAGGGAAAGGTTTCCTGTTACTGGATTTAATGGTCAAGATTTGTATATCGACTTCAACTGTGTAACAATAAGTAACAATAGGGTTCCCTATCCCGAATCCCGTGTTGAAATCCATTCCGCACATTGTTTCTTATTCCGCATTCTGCGATTTGTTGAATCCCACCATTTTCGTCCTTTCATTCCTGCTACCAAAATAGACATTATCCCGCGTTCCGCAAAACCTGAGATGGACCCTCAATATTGTCAACCCTCACAGCTGCAACTCTCATGCTACTCAGTGCCGAACTCTGGCGGCCATTTTTGTGACTGTGCTTGGTACATTGAACTATAATAGACTGGAACGCTAACGCAGGGGAGGAAATTGAATCCAGCTTAATTCTGAGTTTTGAGTTGAAATACTTAACGCCGAACATTGGGCTGTATATGAAATTGAAGCTATTAAAAAGTTATATTTGATATAAAAACTTCAAGACTTTAGGTAAAAGGGAAATACTACACCAGTTAACGTGCTGACACCAGTTAACGTGCTGTAATACGAGACTCAGTGCCGAACTCTGGCGGCCATTTTTGTGACTGTGCTTGGTATGAGCACTGCATGGCGACTATGCTGACACCCGTTACGATGCTGTGATACGAGCAACAAAATTGCTGCAACTTGCAACAAAAGCTGATTTCAATGCATGTTAATTAAAAATGTTTACATATATGTTACAAAACATGAGACAACATTTGTAAACATTTTCAATTAACATGCATTGAAATCAGTTTTTGTTGCACGTTGCAGAAATTTTGTTGCTCGTATCACTCCGCCGATTTCATTATTGTACAGATCGCTGTATAATTTTGAGATTAGCATTTTCTATTGTAAACGCGTTATATTGTTCTCTATCCTCGACAGGTTACGAAATTGTTTTTAGGACAAATCAAAATCCTGGATAAATAATACCTAACAGACTATATATCCTGACAGACCGACTCTTGGATATCATTTCCATTGTTAGAAAAAAGGTTGAGGTATAACCCCCTTGTGTCAACAAAGCGAGGGGACGTGTCCCTCAGGATAGGTGTGCCTAGTTCACAACAGTTTGGCACATAAAAACTGCACATTCCATTTGTATATTATAATGCCAATATTTACCCATGCCATAATAACCTTACCCCTCTCTTTACTTTTGATGTAATCCAGAAATTTCCTGAATGCCAGCTATGTTGTTTTGTGCATGAACATCAGTTAATATAATTAAGATAACTAAAAACATTCATATTAATCACAAAGTGTATTTTTAGGGAAGAGCATACGCCCGATGTACATTTATAAAGTCCGAGTAAAACGAGAACTCGACTGTCATTGCAAGCTGTATATCAATCCACTGCATATCTATCTCATGCAGCAAGGCACTGTGAATATTATGTCAAAAAGATTATACCAAAATTATTAAACGTGCAAACGAACTTCGTTGTGATATTTTACTTGGTTAGTCTTATCCTCAAACGACTGCAATAGAACTTAGGAAATATGCGTAAACATTTATACTTAACATGTGCTTAACATGCGCTAAAATCAGATTTTGTTGCAGCAATTTTGTTGCTTATATTACATCACCTTACAAAGTTTCTCTCGATAAATTTGTGTAGAACTACCTCAGCGGCGGGAACGAGCAAGGACGTTGAGTCATGAAAAATTACTTGAAGATGGAGAGACAGGTGTTCCTCGATATCAACGACTTCTCTCTGATACTGCAGCCACAACTTTCACTGGCATGTTTAGGAAAGGTAAGAGGAAATATATCATTGCTGTGACATTCAAGAGCTGTTTTATAAAATACAAGTTTTATATTATAAAACAGTCTTGTTTACATGATCCTGCATTGCCGAGACGGGATGAAAGGCAGGATGATTCAGTTGTGTTGAGATAAGTCACCAGCCATAAACGAAAATCAAACGGCGATTAAAGGAACTAAAATGCCGTTGGTCAGAGCTGCAGTTTGCCAGAGCTGCAGTTTGCCAAAATTATTTTAATGATTGTTCAAACTTTCGTTTCCAACTGTTGATTAATTCACTGCTATAATTATTTTTTCTATCAAACAGATAGCTACTTGAAAACACTGTACAGTTATGATCCCAGCTCAAAAGGTATGTTCCTCCCACAATTATTTTACATCCCATGCTGTCAGTCTGGCGCGCAATATGTTAGCCTCAGGTTACCCCACAAGAAATAAATATGGGCCTTTAACAGGACTATCCAAACATTTCTGATCATTGTTTTCAGGTTATAACATGGAAGAAAAGATAAGAAAATATCGATCATTAGAAATATTGAATGACAGAACAAGAACTGGGAGCATCTCATCAGGTAAGAAAGCAACCTTGTACCCAGGACCTTTGACGAGTGAGCGATACTATTTATTTCAGATCACGCCTTTCACAACCTCGTACCCAGGACTACATTTCACTCCGTCGAGATTGCGCCTATCATTGTATTAGGTTTTATATAACACCTTAGTAGATTCTCATCATTTAAATTTCCATTTTAAAAGTTCCATTTTCACCATCGTGAAAATGGAAAAAACTATTGCACGCTCAGCCGTGCAATGTAACAAATCGTATAGCACAAAAATCCACGGTTGGGTTTTCACAAATTCCATACGTCAAAATCCTAATCGTATCGTGTTCGTAGCTTTCTAATCCTAGTTTCACAATGAGGTGGATGGACTTTTTAAATACAAACAAAATGGCGGATGTAAAATATGTCCTACGATAAATTTTCGTTAAATTAATGCCATTATCTTATTCATTCTTCATAAAAACATTTTTGGGACTTGTGAATCTTTCATAACATTGATATATTTTGGTGTCATATAAAACAAATAATGAATGTTTTCATTCGTGCAATGGTAAAAATATTTTCATTCGGTGAAAGATGGAATTTCCCATTCCACTCGGCTGTCGCCTCGTGGCAAATTCCATCTTTCACCGAATGAAAATATTTTTACCATAATTGCATTCATAAACATTCATTATTTGTATAATACACACCTTTCAATTATTCACACCTAATAAAGCCTGGTTTCCATCTAGTCGATGCCGGTCATCGTTAAAGACTGATTTGCATACAGCACAAATTACAGCACAAATTACAAAACACAAAACACAAAATGGATGCAGACTATTTCACATCGTCCAACACGACTTGGCCACGACAGTTACGACCAAATTGGAAACCAGGCTTAACAAAATAAAACCAAAATATTTTTTGAACTGTTCTTCTATAGATGTTTCTAGCGAAGTTTTCATGTCGGCCATGCACGATAGTACCCCAGAGCAGCGATCATTGAGCAGTTCTATTGATGAATTGGACGAAGACAGTCCAAAATCTTCACCAGATCCTCCACAAGACTCTGAAAAACAGCAAGCACTTTGTCCTAAAGCATGGCCTTCGTGTCCTGATCTCTCTATTCAAGAAAACATCTGGCAAATGAGACAACCAGCCACTGAAAGAAGAAAACGTCCACGTTCCTTGTACCAAATGAAGTACTCTACAAATTCACCACGAAGTTCGTTTTACTCCCCACGTAGCTCGGGATATTGGTCAGAATTGGAACAACTCAGTGAGTCAGAAACATTCAGTCCAACACTTAAACAGCCTCCTGAATCTCCGAGCCCGCAAAGTCAAGACAAAAGCAAAGCAACTAGCGAGGAAACTGAAACACCCTTTACTGAAACACCAAAGACCACAAAGTCTGACGCCGAGGAGCCTGAAAACAAGTTAATGGGTGCATGGCAAATGACACGTGGTGTATTTCAACAATGGCGATTTAAAGAAAACCGTACAAGATCTTCAGAATGTCTTAATTCCGACTCTTTTCGCGGCAAAACAATCCAGCGTATTAATTCAATGCCAGTTGAACGTCATACCAAGAAGATCTCAGAGAATAACACACAAAGAAAAGCTTTTATGACTGACGTTTAGGAAATCATAGGAAAGGTCGGTTTAGAATAAACTGATAAAAGCTGTATATGAACTGTTCATTGCGATGTTAACTGAAATTTTACGGCAGGAACATCTTACACACTTTGTTTTCTTCTCTATAAGATATTATCTTAACAAAGGAAAGTTATGAAAGTGCTGAATGACTACTGGTTAGTCGTTCATTGGCAACAAAAAACGATTTCAGAATAGTTTGTTGTCACTGTTATGCATCGAGTTCTGCATATTCTGTCCTCTGACGCCGGTTGTTCAAAGATCGATCCGTTGTTCAGGACCACACTTGTCGGAACAACTTGTAACAAGTTTTTTGTGTAAACAAACAAGTTGTCAACAAGCCGATAACAGGTTTTGAAACAGTCTGTTGTTGCAGGTTTGTTACAAGTTGTGCGTTTTTACGCGTGTAGATTCTGGATGAGATTGTGCGAAGGTTGTTAGCCTATTTAGATTTTATTTGCATGCCTTCTATACAGAATTATCGCTATTTTATATCACTATTTAATTTTAATGTTATTATTTTGTAATTGACAATAGACAGTGGTCTTACAGTAAATTAGTTGGGAATACATTTAATTGACAATTAAATTACTATGTTACATCTATGAATATATATGTTTAAATTTATGTACAAGAAAGTTTTAGTGTAAATTGTTACGTAATAATAGTTTTAATTAGGCGACTGGTGTTCACATCTCTAAATCTGGTCAACAATTAAACTCAAGGCAACCTACAGAACACTATACCCATGACCTACTGTAAATTAAGTTCAATGGTTACACATTTACTAATATAACTGAACGTGACAAACGTTTTAATACGTTAGGTTTAACATGCGGTAATTTCTACCTTACGACTGCGCATGTTTTCTCCTTTGAGGGACTGGTGATGACTTCCAATATTTTAGTTTACATTTCATGGAATGTAGCGTCCGAGGTATTTTTTAGTTTAATGATTTAAACATAAAATAAATTATGCTCAAATCTACCTTGAAATATGTAATAGAAGTTAATAATTGAGATAATAAATT
Source organism: Trachythela sp. YZ-2020 (assembly GCA_016169945.1). Classification (NCBI taxonomy): domain Eukaryota; kingdom Metazoa; phylum Cnidaria; class Anthozoa; order Malacalcyonacea; family Clavulariidae; genus Trachythela; species Trachythela sp. YZ-2020. The sequence continues at coordinate 430,586 of JADLSH010000236.1, read as the reverse complement.
TAATCAAACTGAGGCAATTCAGTTGTATCTGGCATGATCGTATGTGCACGTTTGCAATTAGTGTATACGAACACCAATGTCCCATAAATCATGCGTTTCATTTCATTTCATCTAAGTAAATTTACTTGCCAAAAGATGTTGTAAAATTTTTACAAATGCTGCAAGTAATCAGCAATGAATTTACTAAATTACAAGGCAAAGATGGTTTTACTGGGTCACATATCACCTAATAATTTCTTGAGTAAAAGTTGCCATAGTTTTCATTTTCTATCCCGTATCTCAACTAGCCTTGGTTCCAGCAAGTGAGGTATTGGAACACAGCGTATAGTATCAACTGGCATCACGTGCACTATTGTGTTTCCATCGTTAAATATTTGTGTATATTTCAAAATATTTTGATATTATATACCTTATATATTATATAAGCCCGTTAATATTACGATAAGATGTGATACTACATACCACTTTCATGCAATAACATTTCCTGTATTAAAATATCTAGAAATAACACTCTTAAGTGTAGTATTTGGAATAAGGTTGGAATGTTTCATAGGTGTGTTAGTCATAGGACTGGTTAACTTGCCTGATAACATCCAGGACTGGATTGCTTCACGTTCATATGAATGACCATCTAAAGAAAACAAAATGAATGATTATTTTTCATTGAAGTTTTGCATTGCAAATCATTTTTCTATTTTATCCTGACATGCACTGTGAGCTGAATCATGTTCTATGTTCTCATTGAGTATCACCTTTGTTAAACAATTGTACGTGTCCAAATACCTTGTTATGTGAAATAACTACAGAATGGCGAACACGAATTTCGAAGCATGCATGAACTTGCACTAACATGAGAAAATCTTATATAAAAAATTATGCAGAATTAGTATGATAAGATAAAGATTATTTGATTAGGAAAGATCTGACAACATAAGATGATTGCATGGACAAAGGTATTTTAATATCCCTTTTCCGCGTCCACAATTCTGTAATTACGCAATTCCGGATCCATATAAATCCCAACCCGGTATGCAGGTTAGGTAGATTAAATTGAAATAGGATAAAAAAGATAAGGTAAGCTGAGATAAGATTATTAATTGCAAGATAAGGTAAGGTAAGAAAAGTTAAATACAGTACCTGCAGCAATAACTGGGTTAGTCATCAACTCTCGAGTTATTGGACACAAAAATTCATCTGGAATATTATCTTCAATTTCTCTCTTTTTTACATCTTTCACATTTCTCAGAATTTTGTTCCGGTGGCCTACAGGTCCTAGAAATGTGGAAATAATGGTAAACAAATACATCCTACAGAACATCACAAATTCTAAACATCTTCGATAAGGTAATGGTGTGATTGGTTTAAATAACAGGAGCAGTTGTACAAAGGCATTTCTGAAATAGCATTTCCCTTCGTTCTGGGGAAGATTTGACAGAAACTAGGTCATTTTGTTCATTTTGCATTTCAGGCGGCGAACAAACCGACACCTTCACATTAAGTTCTCCCACTCCGATGCATTTTTTTTTGGGGGGGGGGTAGGGCTTAGCCCCCTCGTTTCTACTTTGGGGGCTATAGCTTCCTAGCCCCCAGGTTCCGCCGCTTATGGTTAGCGCTATTCGGCCTTCGTACAACTAGCCCCAGTAATACAAGGAATGACGGCAAATGAAACATACCAATACTTACCAATACATAAATCATTTGCTAAAGTCTCTGCAGTTATATTAAACAATTCTGTTCCATCAATTGCATTCTGACGAAAACTTTCACAATATTGTTCAAGATTAAGATTACTCAGCCAGCTACACACTTCATCCACTGTCCATGACGTCATTTTCTTCAGTGGAGCCTTCAAGATCAATGTACAGTAAGGAAATCTTATCCTTGTCTTGATACCGTGATGTTACGTCATTGCATGTTTGGGTGTCAGATGTCGGGATCCCTGGTAACGTCATTGCATGTTTGGGTGTCAGATGTCGGGATCCCTGGTAACGTCATTGCATGTTTGGGTGTCAGATGTCGGGATCCCTGGTAACGTCATTGCATGTTTGGGTGTCAGATGTCGGGATCCCTGGTAACGTCATTGCATGTTTGGGTGTCAGATGTCGGGATCCCTGGTAACGTCATTGCATGTTTGGGTGTCAGATGTCGGGATCCCTGGTAACGTCATTGCATGTTTGGGTGTCAGATGTCGGGATCCCTGGTAACGTCATTGCATGTTTGGGTGTCAGATGTCGGGATCCCTGGTAACGTCATTGCATGTTTGGGTGTCAGATGTCGGGATCCCTGGTAACGTCATTGCATGTTTGGGTGTCAGATGTCGGGATCCCTGGTAACGTCATTGCATGTTTGGGTGTCAGATGTCGGGATCCCTGGTAACGTCATTGCATGTTTGGGTGTCAGATGTCGCTACCCCTGGTAACGTCATTGCATGTTTGGGTGTCAGATGTCGGGATCCCTGGTAACGTCATTGCATGTTTGGGTGTCAGATGTCCGGATCCCTGGTAACGTCATTGCATGTTTGGGTGTCAGATGTCGGGATCCCTGGTAACGTCATTGCATGTTTGGGTGTCAGATGTCCGGATCCCTGGTAACGTCATTGCATGTTTGGGTGTCAGATGTCGGGATCCCTGGTAACGTCATTGCATGTTTGGGTGTCAGATGTCGGGATCCCTGGTAACGTCATTGCATGTTTGGGTGTCAGATGTCGGGATCCCTGGTAACGTCATTGCATGTTTGGGTGTCAGATGTCGGGATCCCTGGTAACGTCATTGCATGTTTGGGTGTCAGATGTCGGGATCCCTGGTAACGTCATTGCATGTTTGGGTGTCAGATGTCCGGATCCCTGGTAACGTCATTGCATGTTTGGGTGTCAGATGTCGGGATCCCTGGTAACCCTGCAGTTACCTGCAAGTGACTTGAGTTAACTACAAATCTGGGTCAGAAGGTCTTGCACTCTTGTGTACGTTGGCTTAGTAGAAAATTTTGTCTGAAAATTTAGATTTTTTCCTGTACCGTTTTGCAATTTCTACCCTCGTGGTGGTCAGATTTGCATGATTTTCTCCTGAGTTATGATTCCTATTTCCAAAATTTACTTTCTGATGCCTAATTGCTCAAACATTTCCCCCACTCCCCTTTCCCCCACTGTAGCAGACTCGCCTCGCTCGCAACTCGCAAGCCACTGGAAATAATAATGTCGTGGCAAGGAGTAATTTAACCAAGATGTAGTACTGTAGAGTTAGTTTAGTTTAGTTTAATACGTTTACCACTCTGAGGTGGACGGAAAGCCTTAACAGGTTTTGCAACCCAATTGACAAAGGTTCCGAGGGTTAGTTAGTGGTTAGTGCCTAAGGGTTAGTTTTTAGCGAGGTTGGAAAACCGGAGTACCCGGAGAAAAACCTTCGAAGCACAGGAGAGAACCAACCAATCTCAACTTACATGAGTTTATCAAGCGCACTGACGTTACCTAACCTGAGTAAATCCATGCCCTCGATCTTGCAATAAGTATATATCTGCCCTATATCTATACAGCAGCTAATTTTACGCTGTTTTGCGTGGCTAGGATCGACTTCCTGTTCTGGTGAAATTTAACCAACTGAAACGAAAAATGCTACGTCCGACTGAGCCCATATTCAATATGCAGAAATTGTTGTGGTGGTCATTGCACATAAATACTGATACCTGTTGTTCCGAAGATTGGGGTAAAAAACTTTCATTCTTCGTAAGATTCTGTACCATGTTTCCACCATCAATGAGCCCAGCTAAAATTTAACAAAAAACTTATAAACTGATTCTTTCAGAAAATGTGAATTCATATGCGAACCAAGCACAAAGGAAAAATGTCCTGGGTAAGAGCTGACTTCTTAGTAAATTGTTTTTCTTTTTGAACTCAGATTTCAACTGAATTCTTTTTGTTCCTTTTTGTTGCAAAAATGAGGAAAATATTCAATGATAGCGATTGGCCTCCAGACAGGTGGAAGCAAAATGCCTTTAGGTATTTGATGTTAGCAATATCTGCGGTTGGTTTCAGGATTTAAATATGCTGGATCCGATTTTCCACAGAATATGGAGTTAACCAAAACAGGGCGGAGGCTCCGGAAGATTCGAGATATTAGCTTTAACATGTCTTTAGCACAGCTAAAAATTGCAGCTTTGATTTTGGAGTTATAGATATTGGAATGGTCTGTCGTGTGCATATTGAGCATAGTCGGCAAATGAAAGGAGGGAGTTATGACTTACTTGACGTATCAGATAGTTTAAGGGTCCAAACTTTGACAGTTCTATCATTTGAACCGCTGGCCAAATATTTGCCATCTGGTGAGAAGGCACAACATGTCACATATCTAACAACAGAAATATATAGAGAGTTTGAGTGTTGTAGAGTTATATTGTTTAGCATTTTATGCGTTTGCCTTTCGTGGAACATACATAAATTTGCCTTGAAAAAGCATCATTGAAAACAAATATACATCTATTTATTAATTACCTAGAGTGCCCAAACAGTCTGTGTAATGCTGTTGCTTTAATCTAACAAAAAAATAGAAAAGAGTATAATGTTCATTTTCCTGCATGATTCGTAAGCCTAAAAGTACAACAAAAAACTAGATATACAAACTGAAAAATATTTGTTTGCACCACCAGGACAAAAAACAATACAGAATATTTTCACACTTACTGGATCCCAAATTATAATTGTCTTATCTCCTGAGCTGAAAATGTAGGCAAAAACAGTTAAATATAATTATATGGAGTTTTCATAACGTTTTAAAATGCTAATACCGGTACAATATTTGAATAAAATTCCATACGATCTTACAGTACTGTTTAATAATCAACATTACCATGAAACCAGCAGTTTTCCATTACTAGAGAAATTACACTGCCAAACAGGAGCATCATGTGCAGCCAGAGTTGATCTGTATCCAATATGACATTTATCTGAATACGCTGTTGATAAGGGTATAACATAATTATAAGATAATATATAAGTACCTTCAGTTGTTTTTACTTGTATGTACAACCAGGTGCCCAGGCATAAAATAGCTAAATTAACCCATTAGCTTGCAATGCACCCAGATGCACCCTACTGTACTTTAGTATTTTACTCTGTCTAATGCCAGACGATTTTACTTGTCATTGGTATAGGGTACTGCCAGTTAATGTGTTAACAAAACTATCTGCCAGTGTCTCTTGTTAACTCATTAGCTTGCAATGCGCCCTACTTAGTATTTTACTCTGTCTAACACCAGACGATTTTACTTGTCATTGGTATAGGGTACTGCCAGTTAATGTGTTAACAAAACTATCTGCCAGTGTCTCTTGTTAACCCATTAGCTTGCAATGTGCCCAGATGCGCCCTACTTTAGTATTTTACTCTGTCTAACACTAGACGATTTTACTCGTCAGTGGTAAGGTACTGCCAGTTAATGGGTTAACTATTATCCAGTAAAATCGTAATAGATTGTGATACAATCGTAATAGATTGCATAACTTCATGTTTAAATCCGATGAGAAAAGTTGGGGGGGGGGGCGTGTGCACAAATTTGTCACAACTTTATCTCCCAGTGTATTGAATTCCATTTTTAGGCATTTGACATTGTAGGGCAACCCAATCGATAACAATACACACAAGTTATGCTGTGTTTGAGCAATGACATAAGTACTGTTTTAAACTTTCAGTAAGTAGCTCGCGCAACTTGGAAGATCGAACTGGATAGTCTACTTGAGAAGAAGTTAAGAACCATCTTTTTACCGCAGGCTAGCGTATTTGATTGCATTTTCGGGACTCTAAGAGACCTGAGATACCAAAATTTCCTGGACCCCCTAGTAAGCTTTGGCGCTCGCTAGCCCCACCCCCCAAGTATTTTATGATGATGTCATAAATTGTCCCCCCGACTTCTGTTTTGATGGCTACGCCACTGTTCGACACTTTGTATAACAAGACATGACCATTAGGTGTGGCCATTCACACAGACAAACCTAAACACACACACAAATCCTGACTTACCGGAGCCAGTGAAGATGCTCCATAGTTTAACCAAATTATCTCCTCCACCAGTTACAAGTAAGAAGTGTGGTGAACTACCACTGGTATCTGTGTTACATGGAACTTGAAAATACACACTTTGATGTTATTATTGTTATTGCATGTCAAAAATTTTATTTTCCGATCTCAGTCACTTAAAATATATTTGCAAACCAATCATTAACAAGTAACCCACTGTTGGAAAGCTGAATGTCTAAGCTTTAAAATTAATATAAATATTTTACTCTGACTATTATTCTGTCCAAAATTTACATTTTTTAATCATATTTAACCCATTAGCTTGCAATGCGCCTAGATGCACCCTACTTTAGTATTTTACTCTGTCTAACACCAGACGATTTTACTTGTCAGTGGTGGGGTACTGCTAGTTAATGGGTTAAATACAGTCGATTTTAACTAACTTTTCACTACACCTATTTGCGATTTCAACTAACTTTTCACTATTACAACAAATTTGCAAAGTTCGAAATGAAGTTCGGAACATTTTAGTGAAACGTTAGTTGAAATTGACTGCAAGAATGTAAAACTTTACATAAATCTGCATGCAAACAGGGCGGCGCTAGCCCTGTTTTATTGGGGGGTGTAAATGAAATTTTGCAGAGTCATTATGTAGTTTTGCTGACTCTGACATATTAGGCATTCTAATTTAACTCTCTTGCATTTGCAAGACTTATTCGGCTCGCTTTGTGATTGTTCCATCTCTTAAACACAACAAGTGTGTAGGCAGTTCAATGAATTATTTATATCCTTGTAGTTGAAACGTTCTATCAAATATCAATCAGTACTATTTAGTATTTATTATGCAACATCTTAGTAGATACTCGCCATTTAATTGGTTGATTATGATCACGTGACGTTGAAATTAAAAGAACTATTGCCACGGTATCGTTTTTATTAAATTCCATCTGTCAAATTCCTAATCGTATCGTGTTCATAGCCTTTTTAGTCCTAATTTCAGAATGAGGCAGATGGCATTTTTAAATGCAAACCAAATGGCGGATGTAAATGTCTTTTATGATAAATTTTCATTATCTTATTCATTCTTCATCAAAACATATGCCTATGATCTGTTCAATAACAGGATTTACTGCACATTCTGACATTCTTCTACATGCCAAAAGCGCACAGATGTTTCGTCCGTGACGTTCGGTAGCTATGGTTAGAATTCAAATATTTATTTTGGTTTCTCGTTTCTTCCTATCCAATTCACATTTTGCAGACTGGGAAAACAATTTGCCGAGTCACCCCCCCTCTAGCGCCGCCCCAGCATGCAAAGCCTTGAACATTTTGCAGTTTCCTCATGGCATTCTGACGAAATCTATGTGTTGGTGTGTTATATTAATACATACCTGCTGAACCAAATGTTGGAGAAAAACAACATGTATTTACACCCATATCATTAGCTTCCTTATCAAATGCTTTACAAACGCCGCTTTGTATTTCCCACAAACTTATCTCAGCGTTACTGACCCCAGCAAGGATATATAAATTATCTGGTGTGAAACAACAGGTCATAACACTGCTTTCAAAGCCTTCAATACGTCGTACAAGTTTCTTGGTTTTAGTATTCCATAAACATACAGTTTCATCAGCGGAACCCGAAGCAAGTAGCAAGGAATCTGGGGAAAATACACATGCTCTAACAGCACCGCGATGTCCTTCAAATGTTGTGATTTTCTGATATGTTTTCGCATCCCACAACCATACTGTACAGTCAGTCGAAGCTGTGGCTAGAAGAGTGCCGAAAGGAGAGAATGCACAAGCACAAACGTGATAACCATGGCCCTGTAGAGGTGAATCGTCTAATTCTTTACCCTCTGTAATGTCCCACAATCTCACAGTTTTATCGCTAGATCCTGATGCCAAGATACGGCTATTTGGAGCGAAAGCACAGCAGTTTACATCTTTAGTATGTTGAGAAAGAGTCAAAGTTAGTTCGGCCATATTTTTCATTAAAAATTAAAAAAATATTTAGGGATTTATTGGGATAGTTATGGTCATAGTTGTATTCTAAATATACAAGTAATGACGTCAATGATGCGAATTAGGCTAATTGTTCACAAGATCCGATTCTCTTAGTCTTGACGTTGTAATTTACTGGATTTGCTGACAAAAGTAAGGCTATTGGTTCATACCTAGCGAAAGTGTAGTTGTTGCTGTATTGTGTGAAATCACATACGTCAAGAGGGGGATCGTATCCGACAAATCGGATCGTGTGAACAAGCCTTATTAACATGGCAATGTGTATAAACTTCAGCCTTGATAGCAATACATTTAATATATGCTTCAGTGGCGTAACGTTATATCAGGGGACCCCCGGTTCAAAATTTTTGAAGGCCCCCCTAGTAGTCTAGTAAAAAGTCGGTCAAAAAATGGTTTGTTGTTGATAAAAAAATATTGAGAAATTATGCGTTGAGACTATGTGCTGAAATTATAAAACGTGCAACGCAAGTACAATAATTCTAAATATTAAAGAGTTGGTCAGAACATTTGTTGTTGGTTAAAATATATAAGAAACAATACGTTCTAATTTTCAAATATTATGCGCTCCTGAATACGTAAGCAGTTGGTCAATAGACTAGTGCAGAATTACTGGAGTGTAGCATACATGGATTGCCTCAACATCATTCTTTGATCCTTTCTATTTTATAAAAGTTAAAAAATGCTTGCATTTGAAAAACTTACTAAAAGCAAGGACAATAAAGGCAATTGAAAGCTGTTTGGGCCATATTCATAGTTAAATTGCAACTGCTGAACATGCTTGTTAGCAATGTAACATTTATAACCCTTTCAGAGTCGAAGTGATATTTGTGTAGTTCAAATGAACGTTAGAAGCGACTTAGCACAGGCCCCTTTTTAATTACCCCCCCCCCCCCCCACCCTGTAAAGTTTGGTCCGTTTAGATGGGATATATAAAAAATTGTGTCTGAAAATGCAGGAAATCGAGCCACAGGGACTCAAGAATACGAAAATGTTCTGGGGGAGGACCCCGCCATGTTCCCGAATCTTCAATATACCAGGTTTGTTAGGTCCCTTTTCGTTTATCCCTCCCCCCCTTAACTATTTCTTAAAAAAGGCCCTGGCTTAGAGAGTCCCTTTCATATCCCACCAGACAACTATTCAGGTTTCTATAAATTATTTCGTTTTCCTTTATAATTTTGATACAAAAGTTTATATATAGAAAGACAACAAAGTTGGTCATTTTACTCGGAAAAGTTGGTCATAATTACATGACACCCCCCCCCCCCAATCGTGATTCGTTCGCCACAGTGATAATAACCAACTTGTGCAGTGTCAGTGATAAAGTGAAAGTGTGCAGTCAGATAGCATTTCACAAATTTTCAATATTGGTTTTAATCTAGATTGCATTGATTGTATAGAAACTTTACGTATAGAAAGCAAGAAATTAACAAGAAATTAAGCGTTCTTAGCAAGAAATTAAGAAATAACGTTTAATAACCAGTGTTAATAACTCACTCAAGGCAAATATCCTGTTATACCCAAGTTATATTTGTCAGTAAACTGTATTTTGACCTTTACGGTTAGCTTTGAGGGAACATTTAATTGATGTTTATAGACGGAATATCAGAAATATAAAGAAATGTAAAGTTAATCATCATCCCCATAAAAGCAAACAATTACGTCATGCTGACAAAACAGACCAGACATGCATGGTTTCACTCACGGTTTCATTGCATCAGACGATCAGTAGTCAAAAAGATCAAAAGTGAAACAGCACAAACGGAGAATCTCTTTGTTTCATGATTGGTTACTTAGAAACAACGCACTCAAATGACCGTTTTACTGTCAAAAACAAAGTATGATTTCATTTTCGGTATAGATACGCTCATACGGATCTGTATTGCTCACATCCAGCATTTTGTTCTTAACAACATTTTAGTGAAAGAAGATCGAGAGTATACTGTATATACCCACGACTAAACACGATTTAAACAATTTAATACGCCAAGAGAGGATTACGTGGTACCAGGAAAGATTACTGTTAAATATACAGCGTAAGGACTAGAAGGTTAGTGTTATTTCAATTTGACTCTTTAATACTGTGGTCACCCATACATGAACTGTAAAGACAGATTACCAACATAAAGCCTTAGGGAATCTTGTGTGTGGTGGGGTCAGAGGGGAAATTGTGATTTAACATGACTACATGAGAACATATGCAGTGCAAAGTTTTGCAGGACAAAATGCTTCCGTGTTGTGCACTAATAACTTACGCACTTATAGTTACTGAAAGAGCTTTGTGCACGTCATATTTCGCTGTGATGATACCATCAAACAAAATCGAGTGAGTACAACAAAATGTAGTAACCTATAGGAAGTGGAACCCTGAGCGCTGTAACTGCTTTGGCTCTGCAATATCGAATATGTGTTTTTAGTTTTTAATTATTTCGAAAAAGCCGTACTATATAGTCCAGTATTTAACCTTAGAGTTTAAAACTTAAAACTGATATTTCTATAACTAAAAAATCATTTGTACATTTCATATTTTTGCAGTCATGATGGACAATTCAAGTCATTGCAATCTACCTTATTCCCATTCCGTAGCTATAGCAACAATCAATGTGATATTTTGTGTGTTGGGTATTATCGGTAACAGCCTGGTGTTGGTAGCCGTGTACAGAACCATGGAACTACATACATTAAGTAATCTTTATTTGGTCGCGTTAGCTATTGCTGATTTTCTCACGAGCGCCATAACGCAGCCCTTGTTAATTGTCATGGTAATTGAAGAAGGCCGAGGGGAGTGTGACAAAACATTGGAAACAGTTTTTAGAAGTGTAGGAAATTTCTCCGCTGCCGCTTCTTTTCTTATTTTATTATTCATTACAACAGAACGTCTGCTTGCAGTATTAAAACCAATCCTATATAAACATTTTCATCCCAGACGAAGGTTCGTGGTTTTTATTAGTATCAGCGTGATACTTCCTTTTGTCTACACTATCCTACGTCTCGCAGTCAGCAAGAAGGCTACATCGTATTTCTCTGCAGCACTATTTGTGCTCGGTTATATCTATATTGTGGCATGCTATCTTATAATCCTACTTCAGTTACGACGTCAAAGTAGGAAGATGAAAAGATCAACTAATGCAGCTCATGAAGATACTAGATCAACACGACATGCTGAGAGGATGGTAACTTCAACTATGGCATTAATTATTGGTATTTTTACACTCATGTGGGTACCATTCTTTTATTATCGTATCTCACAACCTTCAACTAATAGCGGTCTGGGTTATAACTGGGTTCGAACTACGGCGATCAGTAATTCAGCTCTAAATTTCATCGTTTATGCTTTCCGAATGAAGAGATTCCGAAATGCATTCAAGACTACCATTAGTGATAGTATTCATACGTTGTTTCAATCACGAACATCCAGCACTGCCGCTGCCGCTATGAATGCTTCAAATTGAACGTTTGTACATATATATATATATATGCTAATATTGGGAACTTAGTGTTTATGCAAGATATCATGATTTAGTGCTGAGACATGTTTCAACGTACGTGCTATAATGCAATGTTTTCATTTTCACCATCCCAAACAAACGTTTCCGTAACTTCCTGATTTCATCATCGGTCGTTTTCCTGTTTCAAGGCAAAGATGAATTTCACGAACCCGGTACTATAACGACGGAATTCCATAATTGCAAACATTTACCCGAGCGGCGTACGAGTGAGAATTAAGGCACTCTTAGTTGCTTATAAAACACGAGAAGGTCAAGCAGATGCGATGTTCGGGCAGCAGTTTTAATGTTTTATGTTTGGCTCATCAGCAAAATATTTCCAACTTTGCAGATTATGAACGCCTACTGTGAAAAGTTTACGTCATTTTTCCTCACATATATGGCATTTTAGTATAGGCACTTGAACATATCAGCAATTTTGATAAAAGTAGCTACAACAACTTGGTTTTAGTCTGTAAAGTTCGCTTCCATAATTCTTTTATTATTTCTGTAAAGTAACCTTAATGTACAAAGTAACCTTAATGTACAAAGTAACCTTAATGTACGTATCGATATATCTTGATAATACGGAATATCATCTTAAATCATCAATAATTAACGAGGATACATCAGCCAATCATTCTGCTCAGTCAGATTATTATGTACTCCTAGACTTGGAACTGGTATCCGGAGGAAACTTCGGCGAGCGTGATCGTGGTCAACTGAACAGTTGTTGCATCCAAATCGATACTGCTACATATAGAGTGAAATGAATTGACATTTCTTTCTCACTGCGATAAATGCCAGTTATAACCACCATCTGCTGCACCATAGTGTGCTTATATAGTAAAACCAACCTATAGACCAGGGCTTTTTCAATATGATCAAAATGGCGCGTAAAATGACTTTTTTCTTGCATTTAAAATCTGGTTAATAACATGGTGCACATTACTGTAATATAGTATTTTACATTTAATGCATTTACAAGCTTATTTATAAATATATACAACTATACACAAACGTGCAAAGATACATTCCCTGACAAATCTTTTTCTCATTTCATTTCTAAAAGTGTAAAAAATAATTTGGACCTTCGACGGATTTCTTCATATCAATATAATATAACTTCATATCAATATAATATAATTATAATATAACATTTATAGTACGCGCGTGCTGATTGGTCGAGAAGCGTGTTTCTATTTAACAATTAGATTATGAGCTCAAGATTTCTATGAGGTGATAGTTGATGAGGGCGAAGCCCGAATCAACTATCATCTCATAGAAATCGAGAGCGAATAATCTAATTGTTTTAGTAGAAACCAGCAAAAAAACAGTATTTCAAAATGTTTTTCATAATTTATTGAAATTCGTTAAAAATCGCGCCGAGGAGATGGCTGTTTCGCTACTCGCTATCTATCGACAATTAGATAGCGAGTAGCGTAGCCAATCAAATTACAGCATTTGCAATAGTATACTAGTATGATTCTACTAAAACTGTATAGAAACACGGAAATATCATAAAAAAACAAATTTAATGCGAATTATAAAACTTTGAATACTATTTAAAAACAATTTTAATGCTTTTACACATTTTGACTGTTAATTTTCAAACAGAGTTGTTTTCTTGCAGCGAAATTGACGAGCAAAGGTCAGCTTGCGTACGTAATGAGAATTTGTAAATTAATCGAGTTTAAAAAATGTCTTTTCAGTTATATTATAAAAGAAATAGAAAACATTTTTTCCTGTGTTTCTATACACTTATAGAAACACTTGTGGGAGTTTGGGAGAACTCGAAATAACGTGGAAAAACTCGCCCTACGGGCTCGTTATCCCACTGATCATTTCTCGTTCTCCCAAACTCCCACGCGTGTTTCTATTTAACAGTTAGATTATGAGCTCAAGATTTATATGAGGTGATAGTTGATGAGGGCGAAGCCCGAATCAACTATAATCTCATAGAAATCGAGAGCGAATAATCTAATTGTTTTAGTAGAAACCAGCAAGAAAACAGTATTTCAAAACGTTTTTCATAATTTATTGAAATAAATTCGTTAAAAATCGCGCCGAGGAGATGGCTGTTTCGCTACTCGCTATCTATCGACAATTAGATAGCGAGTAGCGTAGCCAATCAAATTACAGCATTTGCAATAGTATACTAGTATGATTCTACTAAAAGTGTATAGAAACACGGAAAATGTTTTCTATTTCTTAATTGTGTCATACATTTATACAAGAAGTATATCTAAAGTGACAATTTTACTGAATTGACATTTATCGAGTGACAATTTTGTAGAAAACATGCACCACTAAAATAGATGTGGTGTTCTTCACGCTTGCATTTCATTTTTAAAAATCTTACCATTATAGAAAAATATCATCTGTCACTTAAAGTTCTGTTTACCAAAAGTTTTGACTGTAACTCGGAACTTTTGCCTGTCGATATATCGCTGGTAATATCCACCAAACGACCACAAAACGTCTGGAAAAATAGATCAGACCTATCAGTTGGTTAAAGTCAGGGGATGAAACAACACGCATCCCGGCTGATTGGTGTCACCAAATTGAATTCTTGGCATGAAAGGAAGATTGGGATTAACCCTAAGACAAGTTTAGAAATAATCTTTTCACAATACTATAATTTAACGCGATTAGCCCACGGGCTAGTCTGGCACTGATCAAATACCTCACACTTACCGTAGTCGTGATATTAGATTGAAGAGTTGTTAGAACCTCGTTCCTAGTGAGAAGACAAACAATAAAGTTATATTTCGGTCTACAAATATATATATATAGTAACAAATATACTGTTCGTTTTTTATCTAATGCTCCGAAAAATTAGGGTAGCTTCGCGGCACACTGGAACTGACTGACATGCAACTTCCAATTATTTTGCATGTATAATTTATATCTTCAGTATAGTGTAATATTTCATAAGTACATTTACTTTTGTTCTACGACGCAACGTTGATAGACCTAGCTCCTAACGTTGCTATGCACCCAATAATATCTCGCATGTTTAGTTACCACTGTTATGATGTTAGTATGGAATGTAACAAAGGCATATAAGCAAGCATATAAACATGCGTTAGCTGATTATAGGTCTACAAGACTACATATAAGAAGACTCCCAAGCTCTTGAAATATTTGTACTTACTCTTCATCTTCAGTGGTAGTATAAAGTCGAGATGATTCAATATCCGTCAGTTGTTTCTCTTTACTTGCCTAATTAAGTGAAAAATCGGGTTAATTTCCATATTAAAACCACAGTTTAAATAGATTACCCTTAAACTATTTCTAATCCTTTTTTCCTAATCACAATCTTAACCCCAATCCTATCCACAAATATAACTCTCACACCAATAGTAATCCAACCTAATCCTAACCCTTATCTTAGGTTATCTTCAACATAACCCCAATTTAACCTAATACTAATAGCTTAACGGTATCGCTAACCGCATCGCTTCCTAAGGTTAGCATTATACATTTTGCATGCATGCGACATGTACACTATCATTGTGTAAGGTTTGCATTATAATCTATTATGGCGTTACAAGTTCATGATAAAGTTTACATAAAGGTAAGTTTGCACAATGCAAATCGAGTCCAATTTCAGGTTTGGCTGAATGTTAATGAGGAATATTCTCAGTTGATGAAGTCGTCAGATGACGTTTCCACGTATTTTACAAATATCATTATCGGAAATCTGCCTGATAAATTGCAATGTGTAAACGTAGCTTAATATGGGTAAAGAATCTGAAAATCTAGTTAATAAAGGCCACCAAACACCTGGGCTGGGGGCTGAGAAGTACGGTACATATATTACATTCCAAACAATGAATCAAGATTATGTATGAAACAAACAATATACAAGTACCTTTAGCACGCTGTAATCGGACGTTCTGTTAACGTAGTCATAAAAATCGTTGAAAGCTTTTTCTCGTTGTTTGTGGTCTTCAATAATCTGTAGAAAACACGTTCGCATGGGGTTAAAGACTGGTTTACATCAGAAACGATTAACGCCTGTATTCTAAAAGCTCACTCACACTCACACTTGAGTGGGACTCAAGTGAGATGCACTCGCTCGAGTGTGACTTGCTGGAGTGTTAGTTTAACGTTGAATATTGATGAGGTTTTGAAGTATGTAACATAAACATGTTGTGGAATCATCAATTGCATTCGTACGTCGTTGCCGCAGGGACAAGATGACTGAAAGTAGACAATATTTTTCAACATTGGAAAAGTCGATTATTACAGAATTAGTGCGAAAGCACAAAGATATTTTGGAAAATAAAAGGAATGATTACAGAACGATACACCAAAAAAACCGTGTTTGGACAGCTCTATCAGAAGAGTTTAATTCCCAGTCAGGTGTGACGAAGAGAGATTCTCGGCAATTAAAAAAGTGTTGGGAAAATATAAAGTCCCGTGCGAAGAAACAAATTGCGAAAGAGAAGAGAGAAAGTAAATTAACTGGCGGCGGTCCTGCATCATCCAAACAACACGACGAAGCTGCTGCTGTTTCTTCGATTATTCCAGCTCAGATTGACAGCCTGAATAACCCTTTTGATGACGATAATTGTGAAATAGGTACGACAATGGTAGTTGCTAAATACTATTTAGGTGATTTATAATGCAATAATTGGATCAAATAGTTTTCCTATTCTGCACATCAACACAAGTCATGCTAAATCAATATCCCGTACATAACATGTGAATTATTTTATGTGGTGGTTATTGTATAGAAATCGAAGATGATGAAACTGAGTCATTGGCGACAACTACAGACAGTGCACCAAACAAAAGCGAAATGCAGCCATCTGTCGTCGAGGCTGCCTTATCCTCGTCATTTACGAAGAAATCACAACTCTCCGAGGCCCAAGCACGATGTTTAGATTTACAAACCCAACAGCATGAAGCGGAAATGGAGCTCCTGATTGTAAAGAAAGAAAAATACAATAATAGAACACAAAAGGAAAATGGAAGTGCTAGACGCGGAACTTGCATATTGGGAAACAATGAAGAAGTCCATAAAAACACACAGGAGCAACAACCGAGACCAAACACACGCGCTGGGAAGCGAAACTAATCACATTAATAACCTCTGTCAATAAAATACACAATGAATATACGAGTGTATTTTATTTTGTTTACATGTTCTTGTCAATATAAAGTTGTTTAATATGAGAATATATATAATATATTTATTGTGTTGTGAAATTGAATAATTATTCATAATTTATGTGAAATGTTGCATTATCAGCGCTTCATGAACAGCATTTCCCAAAACCCGTTCACCAGCATGAATATCATTCACTTCTTCCTCGTCAGCCGGCAAATGTTCTGCTTCATCCATAGGGTCATTTCGGCTTCTTATAAAGTTGAACAACACAGCTGTAGCGACAATGATAGTTAGCGTCGTTTGCAGTTTTGTGCGAATGGTCGTTGCTAAGCATGGGAACAACCTCTTCCATGTGCCAAACATCCTCTCCACGGTATTTCGTGTTCGTATTTGAGCCACATTATAATTGCGTTGTGGTCGGGTCTGCGGATCACGTATTGGCGTCATGAGATATTGGCGGCATGGGTAACCACTATCACCAAGTAACATGCCAGGGATATCACCACGTTCGAACTATGCACATAGTCGACTGTTATCGAAAATTCTGGCGTCATGGACGCTACCATGCCACCGAGCAACAATGTTTAAAATTTTTAAATTTGGTCCGCAAACAGCTTGAACGTTTATGGAAAAAATCCTTTCCGATTTCGAAAGAGTTCAGCATTCTCGCCCCAGGGCTTTGTATTTTGATGTGTGTACAATCAATTGCACCCACAACACTGGGAAATGCACAGATTCTCCAGAAATCCAGTTTGAGTTGCTGCAGCATGTCACCATCAGGAAATGTAATGTAAATATTCTTTAAGCGTGCGATTGCCTCGGATACACGTTTTATAATCCGACTTGCTGATGGCTGCGAAATTTCGCACAGGTCTCCGCATGCAAGCTGAAATGTTCCGTGGCGTAAAACCGTAGCGTTAATAAAAGTTGAATATCAGCTGGAATGGGTTTTCCTCTGTCGTTGTGTGCAGATATGTCTGGCCTGATTATTTCCATTAACTCGCGAAATGCTGCCTTAGTCAATCGGTATCTGTTCCGAAATTGCTCCTCGTCATATTTCCCATAATCAAAGAGATATGGGTTCCGTCTATTTCTGTTGTTTGGTACAATATTATTCAAACATTCTAACCTATTTAGCCACCTATCCGCCATGTTGGTATGATTATGTAAAGTTGAGTGCTGCTCAAGGGACGTATACCTCTCACTCACACTTCACTCAAAATCTGAGCTTCACTTGAGTGTGAGTGGTGTCTTTGAATAGTTGGAGTGTGAGTGTAGCATTATACTATGTGAGTGTGAGTGGACACTCATTGAGTGGTGAGTTGCACTCATTGAGAATGAGCGTCCACTCATTGAGTGTGAGTGTGAGTGAGCTTTTAGAATACGGGCCTAATTCTTTGATCACAGATGCCTCGTCATACTTTAACTCAAAGACGTTTAAATTGAAATTTGGATTTTCGAAAGTGAAAACAAGCCTTGATACTTACTATCAATGATATAGGGTCAACTTTACGCTTCTGCACTTTTTAAGAAAAACTCTTGCTTCCAATAGAAGCGGTTATTTAGAGAAATGAACAATTTCAATGGTAGGATGTTTTACCTAACTGATAAGTAGAAAAGGGAATAATATGATCGTAGACTTGCTACAAGTGGACTCGCATTTTTTTAGATGTGAATATTAACTGGGTGGAAAGCTGCAACTTGAAATTTCAGGCTGCCTTGATCGCCCTCTGATTAGAACCGCTAAACGTACAAGAGCACCAATGTTTTATTTACAGCCTCGTTCTTCACATGCAAATATAGTGTCCCATTCCACTTGTAGTCCAATATGATACATTTCTTTAAGATCTTCAATTGCTCAGTCGTTATACATATTTAATAATTAATGAATCTAAGACAAAAGATTGGTGTACATCCAAGCCAATTTTTCAACATCAGGTTGAGTTCGATGGTAAAACTCTGTTAACTTCGCTGGCCTTTTTTATATTAACTATGGACTAAAATACCTCTAATAGAACATATTTGCTTACCTTGGTGTAGCAAGCTTGTTCATCAGTAAGATCTTGTTGTGTCTGGTTATGAATAAGTTCTCTTTGAGACGAAATAATACTCGCTGTTCTTTCTTCAAACATTCTCTTTATTTCAGTCAGACAATCAAGGTCAGGTGAAACAGGACGGACATTTTCACGTTCTAATTCAACAGATACTTCTTGCCAGACTTCAAACATCTAAAAAAAGACGAAACCGTTACGCTATAAATATGAAATAGCGTTATGTTGTTATTTATATGAATGGTAAGTTACTACATTTTTGGTCTTTACCTCCTCCAAACCCGATCCTGCAATGGCAATGGGTTCGAGAGGTGGTGGAGGCCCTGAGACCCAGACCAGGTTGGTTCGATAGATGGGACAGGACAGTGTTGCCCAGTGGTTATAAAAAAAAAAGATTTTGAAGTCTGAAAATTAATTTTTTTATGAAAAAGGAAAATTCCATGTACAGGTGTATGTACCACAGAATACCACGGTACCACAGAATACCAGTCTTAATTATTGATCTTATAAAATTTGGAGGAAACATACTATATACTTTATTTTTGTGAATATGTATTGTTTTAGTTTTAATTGACATATAAAAAACAAAAAATAAATATTTTCATAAAAATTCTTAAAAATAATCAGGATTAACAAAAAATAACATTCTATGTTTTTGATACTCTTTTCCCGCATAATGCCTGTAAAATTCGAAAGTTTAAAAATAAGTTTGCAAACCAGTATAATTTATGTTTATCACTACTTTTTCTATGCAACACAGCATTATTACTATACAGGAATCACACCGAGGAATCAATTTTACCATTGAAAAACCTAATTTTTCAAAATTATTGATAAACCTGGTATACTTTGGTTACACCACTGGTATGCTGTATTGATTTTAGTGTTTACCTTTCACTAAATTAAGTTAGCAATATCAGTACAGTATTATCACACAAGATGATACACAAATCCTGGTACAATTTGATTAACCGTCGCTTATTTATCTTTGCACTGCTATTCTGTGGTACATTAGAGTTTGTTCCACAGAATGTTCAATTAAAAAAAATATTTAAGTCTATGAAATCTAGTCCCAAAACCCCCAGGAAGAAATAATATATCGATAAACTATACTAAAAAATATTAAGAAGCCACATTATATATATTTGACAAAAGATATGGAACATGTAAATTTTTGCGGTATTCTGTGGTACATACACCTGTAAAAAGAAAATTCTAATTATGCAAAAGGAAATGTTTAGAGGTTTTACAAAATCATTTAAGGATTTCTAAAAAATATATACAAGTGAGTGTATGACGTACATCATGTCCTCACTGGCTAACAAAAGATATGAAAATGACACTTCTCACATGCTTTTAGCCAATTTCCACAGAATTTTGACACTGTGGAAATTGTCATGACAAAACTGTGAAAACTGGCCGGTCCCAAGATATTGTTTACAGAATGTTGCATAAACTAATTAGTGACTGACCTTGAATTCTAAATAGTTCTCAATAACGGATAGTGTCACGTAGTCCATTGTCGATAATCCAGCAATGTCGTTAAAACCTAAAATACAAAATAGATTAGAAGCTATCAGTGGTTACAATCCCGGTCCCTCAAATTGCTAACATGTAGAGCTGCTCCCATTGGGATTTTCGTAATAACTGAATAAATGAAATCATGACACGTCCACGCGGGTTGTCCCTTCAAAGAAAGGGGTGCGTTTTAATGTTTTTAAAGTTTCGAAATTTCCCATCACAAAATATCAAGAGAAACGTATATAACATAACCAATATAAAGACAGAGGCCTATCTTAAATTGACTGCAACGAGAGCGCCTGAATGCTTATCTCTTCGAATTATTTTAATTCCAGAGAGAAAGTTTAGGTAAATATCCAATTATTTGAATGCCGTAAAATAATCGATGAATCGGGCGCAGCTCTACTAACATGCTACAGTATATGATTACTCACCCAGCTTAGAGAATATTGTGTATATTTTTGCACGAATATTTTCTGATATTTCTACTACAGCTGGTGAAGCGACATCAGCTGGCAGTGGGATAGAACTCACACTTTCCATTTGAACTTTCCCCATTAATGGTTTATGTAGATCTAAAGAAAACAATATATCATTTAAATAATTATCATGTTTTTGAGGAAAAGTACGTTTCTATCTTATTTGGCTGCTAGTCGTTTTCCGAGGGAGAAGTGCAGGTACCAGTGGTGAGCCAGTCCATAACCAATGGTTTACAAAGTGACCCTGGATCCGAACCTCATACCCTAAAAATCTGCGCATGCACAAAATGAAGAGCAAAATGGGCTAGGAAGAGACCAAGGAAGAGACCATTTACACACTCAAATTAACAGTGCAAGGTTCAATACGGAAAACTAAACACACCATACGTCATGAGGGATTGAGGGTAAGTATGGAATATAAGGAAAAATACATGAGATATGTACAGTGAGATGTAGAAAAGACAGAACTTATCAAATATCTATATAC
This sequence comes from Trachythela sp. YZ-2020, assembly GCA_016169945.1. Classification (NCBI taxonomy): domain Eukaryota; kingdom Metazoa; phylum Cnidaria; class Anthozoa; order Malacalcyonacea; family Clavulariidae; genus Trachythela; species Trachythela sp. YZ-2020. The sequence goes on along the minus strand of JADLSH010000236.1, from coordinate 409,418 downwards.
GGCAAGGAAAACTATTTACCAAAATACAAATAATTAAAACAGAAACAAGCCCTACATGCATGGTTGCTAACGTTAACCGCTTTACTACTAGATTAAACAAAGTTTGAGAATAAAGATCTAAATTGATGAGATCGAGTTACATATTTAGTATGTCTTGGGCAGGTCAATACAGGTCAATACCACCTGCTCTGACTTTTGTACGGCAACATCTTCTCTTGTATTTCATATATTACATTTCTTCTCACCTTTTATAAGCCACTGCGGAGTTCTTGCAACTCCCGATGACATTTCATCTTTTCTCCATAGATCAATGAGAAGCTTCCCAACTGTTATATTGGACTTTCCACGCCAAGAGTAGACGTGTGATAGTGCCTTTGGGTTTTCACAGAGATCAACAAGACATCCCAGGATAACTCCCTGGATAGTCGGTGGACTGCCCTAAGGGGAAAATATGTGTCGTGTTCATGATTATTCTGCGAATCTTTTTATATACTCAAACTGGCGTTGTAAGTTGTACGAAATATTGCCTAGTATAGTATAACATGATCTCTAGTGGTTGTAGTTGCCATGCATCCAAAATCTTAGTGTTGGTTATACCTGTAAAAGATCTAACAGTAGAAAGATTCCTTCCTGTTCCAAGAACTGTTGTTCTGAAATGTAACAACCTAGAACTGCTGACCTGTGCAAAAATGAGAATATTACTGATCAATAATCTGCAGTTAGATTGTTAATCATCCACAGATCATGTGACTCGGAAGCTCTAGACATAGCTACCTTTTCTTAAGTGCTAAGTGGATAAGAATAGAGGGAACCACTTGGATGGAAGACTTATCAATGGAAGATTAGCTTCTAACGTAAAACTGGTTCTAGTTCAGAGCAAATTACACACGTAATATTACATAAACCAGGTTGTTGAAACGCAAATATGTAAGTTGAACAAACGACGTTATGGTGTGTTTGGGCGGGAGTGGAGGTGAAGAGTCTGGCTTGCAAGTTTAATACATGAAAAGAGCAGCATACCAGATACAATCAACAGCAGCAAGGAACAATGCATGATCTCCTAAAGGACTGTGAACTTTGGCTGAATCTTTCTTCAAATATTCAATTACCACATCAACACCACCTGAAGCAAACAGCTCCTGAAAAACAAAAATTACAAACTTTTACTTATATCACACAAATTCATACATAATAAATTTGTACTTTCACAAGCACCAACGTATTACAATAAATGATTATACGGAAATGTGTCTTGTGTTAACCATCGTGTGAATTTAATATAGTTTCAAAAAGTTAAGACAGAGCTAATAATTACCATTGAGAAAAGTTGCACTCAAGTATTTTTGTAAAATGACTTGTTACGATTTGACTGCTAGTTCGTAACGTTGCATATACAAAACGTAAGTATGTATTTTGCAGTCCTTACCGCTTAAACTCTCCATTATTTGAAATATTAACTATTAGTCTATTAACTATTTCCGAATGGAGAACTTCGCAATCTCATTACACTAATAAGAAAAGAAGACAAACCTTTCTATGTAAATCACCTTCACATAAACACGAAACAACCAACAACATATCACATTGCATTTCAATGTCAATTATATCATTTTCATCATGACTTGTACTGGCGTTCCATAAAATACCTGGTAACGTAATTAGAATTTAGAATAAACTTTTAGATTTATCTTTTATCTTTCTAATTACTTTTTCGATTGAAGTCATTATATCTCGTTGATTTGATTTCCAAAAACATTCAATGCCTTATATTTACACTTTCTGAAACTAATACTTTACAGTAACTCTCAAAGCATTTATATGAACATTTAGGGACCCAAAAACTGACTTTCTCACGGAGGACCTATGCACGAACGTCTGAGTTCACTCTTTCTTTACAGATACTGCATATCTTGTAAGTGGTGAAGGTATGCACTAACTATAACCACTGTGTCAGCTGCACCCTCCAATCACTTTTTCACCAACACCCAACACCCTAGCTTCTGTACCACAAGCGCTTCTAACAACCATGCCACAAACTCCTATCCAATGTTCCACCAACATCAAAGAACGTACCAGTGATTTGACTGATGGCTCCTTGATCACATAAATCTTGAAGTACTGCTTCATCTTCAGTTGAACACATACTTCTTAATAAACGTAAGCAATGTCTCATTTGAGCTCTCTTGTTACCACGTCCACCACCTGCGTGATAACTGTTGCCATGGCCACCATAATCACCTAAACAAGAACACTGGTTAATGAAACGAAATCCCGACAACTTTGTGCAGATTTCTGCTGAAACTTGTGTTGTTATCAAAGGCTACGTTCTGGAAATTGGGACTTAGTAATTTCTTCCCCTGATCGGAACTTTGGTATTTTACTCCGCCTAACACCAGGGATGGTCGTTATCAGGAAATTCCCGATTATGACTACAAAATTATTGAAACGTAAAGAATAAAACTATTTCCATTCACATAGTTTCCATTGTATTCCAATTTATAATGGAATTGAGTTTTCGTTGAGCTTACACCTTACAACTGGGTCGTATATACAATTACTGTCAATTATATATAGGGGGTGGTCATATGACTCCTATATCAGAGCAAACAATATCTGCTAGAATCTGTGCATATGGACGAGAAGAATAAACTTAAGATTTTTAACATACCTTGACCAACACACCAGTCCAATAACAACAACAATCTATTGTTTCCTTGACATGTCATATAATCATTAATACACAGTGGAACGATGGTACACAACGCTGATAATGACTGTAACTGAAGTTCTTCAAACTGGGAAGGAGTCCAGAGATCTGGCAACAGTGTATCGTTTGCTTTCACGTAAGAGAACAAAGACAACAGCAGACGACCAGATGACATAATCTATACCAAAACATAAGCATTAGTAAAACAGGTGTTATAGGATTACCGTGCAGGTGATGATTACCCATTTTCATGCAATACTACAGTATACTTTGTATTTCTATTCTTTTCATCACTAAAATATTACCTGAACTGCGGTGGGATCTTTCGACATGGCAACCATTGCACTGATTAACAACTTTTTAAATTCAAAATCTTCGTGACACTGTAACAGGCACAATATAAACAAGTGCTTTAGAAACAACACACGCTGCACGAAGACCAACATTGCATTTTGTGTGAAGCAGGAGAGTGGTAAATCTCTCCCCTGGTTTTGATAGGGAGAGAGGTATGGGGAGCGAGGTGTGGGGAGCGAGGTATGGGGAGCGAGGTATGGGGAGTAAGGTATGGGGAGTGAGGTACGGGGAGCGAGGAATGGGGAGCGAGGTATGGGGAGCGAGGAATGGGGAGTGAGGTATGGGGAGAGGGGTATGGGGAGTGAGGTATGGGGAGCGAGGTATGGGGAGTGAGGTATGGGGAGAGAGGTATGGGGAGTGAGGTATGGGGAGTGAGGTATGGGGAGTGAGGTATGGGGAGAGAGGTATGGGGAGTGAGGTATGGGGAGTGAGGTATGGGGGTGAGGTATGGGAGTGAGGTATGGGGAGAGGTATGGGGAGTGAGGTATGGGGAGTGAGGTATGGGGAGTGAGGTATGGGGAGTGAGGTATGGGGAGTGAGGTATGGGGAGAGAGGTATGGGGAGTGAGGTATGGGGAGTGAGGTATGGGGGGAGAGGTATGGGGAGTGAGGTATGGGGAGTGAGGTATGGGGAGAGAGGTATGGGGTATGGGGAGTGAGGTATGGGGAGTGAGGTATGGGGAGTGAGGTATGGGGAGTGAGGTATGGGGAGTGAGGTATGGGGAGTGGGATTCAAAACTATCAAAAGATATTTAATTGTCATGATTAATTAAAATACTAATTAGTTTAATTGATGTAGAAAGCAACAAAGGCTCGCTGTAAATATCGCTCTTTGAAAATCCAGCAATTTAACTTACTTGTTCAAATTTTATATCTTGTGCCAGATAATGACGTGATTTCACTAGACAAAATATAAAGCAGAGGATATAGCATCTATTAAAATCATCAGTACTATCACCGTGTAAAGGCATGGATTTATGTAGTTTTTTTCTAAAAAAGTGCAATTTTAGTTAAGACAGATTAAAACAGACGGTTCATTTCTGCCTATGCCAATACTGTATATAGGTTAACGTTTCAAATGTTCGTTAATTGGACGTATAAGCTGGATGGAAGTAAAGGAATATAATGTTGTGTCGTTTAGAAACGTCAATAAGGGTCCACCAATTAGAGGTCGGGATATTGTCTTCTGTTATTTGTTAGTATACATGTAAATATCTCAACATGCCTATAATTAGTATACTAAAAGTTTAAAGTGGCAATACCTTCCGTAAATGTTGCACATAATACCACAAGGTCAGTGAATCCAGTTTCCTATTAATACAAGGGAAAAGCAAATCTTTAAATGTTAAGTGTACGCACAATGTAAAATACAGAACATTAAACAGACATTATAAAAAACTTCTCTTACCACGAACGGCGCAGTTGGCCGACATTGCGCAATCAAGATCGATATGACTAAAATATCATTTCTAAAAGATATTTTAAAAAGTAAATTCAAAATTGAAGTATATATCAATTATTTAAAAAAATAAGGAAAGAAAAAGAATCTGGATCATCAAATTAGAAGATGATCCAAACCCAAATTTTGGCAGAATTTTCAAACTTGCAGAAAGATAACCTGGCCAGGTTTTATGCAAGAGGTGTCTACTAACGATAATAAATACCATTCCAATACCTTAGCTGTTTATCTGCTTGACTATATCCTTTCGTTATGAGAAATTTAAATGCGTTGTTGAGAGCTCTAAAATATTGGGGAAAATTGTACAGTACAATTTACAGCACATATCACAAACGAGTTACTACGTTCACAACTTCGTAGTGTTATAGTTGTTGATTGTTGTGTTAGCTTATATCTTGATAGCAAGTGAAGTGTCTATTTTGCTAATACTAGCTGTGGAAGATAACCCTAAGCTCAGACGGGAGGCTAAGTTGGGTTGATATTAGTCCAATTATAGAAAAGAGTGTTGGGCTGACATACTAAAGACTGCGAACATAGTCTATCTCCGAGGCTCAGGGGCTTCCCATGTACCAACATGTACAGCTTGTACCAAAAATATAAACTCTATACTATTACAGTATAAAAGGTCAAATATGAGCTCATACCTGATGCAGTCATGACAATCCAACTGTTGTGCGATCTATAATTTATGAAATACAATAATTATTTAAACGTCAATGGAATTTTGATTTGGTAAATCGGTTACAGTAAACGAACTATAAACCGACCAAAAACATTCTAGCTTACATTTACTTTTGATCCATTGTCCAACATGCCCCACAGAATATCTACAGACAAAAACATTCCCCTGCGTGGAAGATGACAAAATTAGAAACTGACTTGAATGAATCCATGAATGATTCTTTCAGTTTTAACAACAGTCGAACCTCTATTAAGCGGCCACCCTCTATTAAGCGGCCACCCTCTATTAAGCGGCCACCCTCTATTAAGCGGCCACCCTCTATTAAGCGGCCACCCTCTATTAAGCGGCCCTCTATTAAGCGGCCCTCTATTAAGCGGCCACCCTCTATTAAAGGGCCACCTGCCGAAGTCCCAAAAATATTCCTTATACTTGTCTTTAGATTACACAACTATTAGACGACCACTTCTATTAAGCGGCCGCGGCCACCTACGAGCAGTACCAAACGATGTTTTGTATTATTTATTACCTCTATTAAACGGTCGGCCTGTTTAATTAGACACAATTCTTACTACAAGAGAACGGAAACTAAAACTTGACCTACATTAGAAACTATAGTTTGTTTATAGAAACACGTGTTTGTTGACATTTTTATTTCTTTCAACACATGTCACTTGACAGCCAACCTAGTTTTGAAGACATCAGTGTACCTGCGTCTAACGCATTGTATTTTGTTACGTGCATTTTGTTCTTACTTTCTTTTGTTAATAACTGTTTTGTTAAGATTGGTTTTATCAAAGTCTAGTTTTACTGTTATCGATGATTTAAAATTCATTAAAAGGACATTTGACCACGCCCATGGTCTATTTTTGGCTTTCCTCTATTAAGCGGCCACCTCCATTAAGTGGTCACATAGCCATTCCTCGAGGTTGGCCGCTTAATGGAGGTTCGACTGTACACTGCTAAATACTCTGGCTCAATATAACCAGATCTGACCCGGACACCCGGTATATCTGATTTTATAAAATGTATCCACGTGGTACATAAATATATATATATATACCTTCCTGTAGCTTCATTTGAATCAGCTAAACCACTGCAAACAATACGAGCAGCTCCAGCAGACAGCATATCATCACAATTTATTGCTAAATATTCAAAATATCTTAATGTACTGCATAAAAACGTTTGTCAGCATTCAGTAGACTATAATACCAAGGGTGCACAGCAGCACGCTAGACAACGTACCCACTAAACACAAGAAATGACATGAGAAATGAAGAACAATAAAGCAAACTTTAAGACAACGAAACCACTAACCACAAGAATGACATGAGAAATGAAGAACAATAAAGCAAACTTTAAGACAACGTAACCACTAACCACAAGAAATGACATGAGAAATGAAGAACAATAAAGCAAACTTTAAGACAACGTACCCACTAACCACAAGAATGACATTAGAAATGAAGAACAATAAAGTAAACTTTAAGACAACGTAACCACTAACCACAAGAATGACATGAGAAATGAAGAACAATAAAACAAACTTTAAGACAACGTACCCACTAACCACAAGAATGACATGAGAAATGAAGAACAATAAAACAAACTTTAAGACAACGTACCCACTAACCACAAGAATGACATGAGAAATGAAGAACAATAAAGCAAACTTTAAGACAACGTACCCACTAACCACAAGAAATGACATGAGAAATGAAGAAAAATAAAGCAAACTTTAAGACAACGTACCCACTAACCACAAGAAATGACATGAGAAATGAAGAACAATAAAACAAACTTTAAGACAACGAAACCACTAACGACAAGAATGACATGAGAAATGAAGAACAATAAAGCAAACTTTAAGACAACGAAACCACTAACCACAAGAATGACATGAGAAATGAAGAACAATAAAGCAAACTTTAAGACAACGTAACCACTAACCACAAGAATGACATGAGAAATGAAGAACAATAAAGCAAACTTTAAGACAACGTACCCACTAACCACAAGAATGACATTAGAAATGAAGAACAATAAAGTAAACTTTAAGACAACGTAACCACTAACCACAAGAATGACATGAGAAATGAAGAACAATAAAACAAACTTTAAGACAACGTACCCACTAACCACAAGAATGACATGAGAAATGAAGAACAATAAAACAAACTTTAAGACAACGTACCCACTAACCACAAGAATGACATGAGAAATGAAGAACAATAAAACAAACTTTAAGACAACGTACCCACTAACCACAAGAAATGACATGAGAAATGAAGAACAATAAAGCAAACTTTAAGACAACGTACCCACTAACCACAAGAAATGACATGAGAAATGAAGAACAATAAAACAAACTTTAAGACAACGTAACCACTAACGACAAGAATGACATGAGAAATGAAGAACAATAAAGCAAACTTTAAGACAACGAAACCACTAACGACAAGAATGACATGAGAAATGAAGAACAATAAAACAAACTTTAAGACAACGTACCCACTAACCACAAGAATGACATGAGAAATGAAGAACAATAAAGCAAACTTTAAGACAACGTACCCACTAACGACAAGAATGACATGAGAAATGAAGAACAATAAAGCAAACTTTAAGACAACGTACCCACTAACGACAAGAATGACATGAGAAATGAAGAACAATAAAGCAAACTTTAAGACAACGTACCCACTAACCACAAGAATGACATGAGAAATGAAGAACAATAAAGCAAACTTTAAGACAACGTAACCACTAACCACAAGAATGACATGAGAAATGAAGAACAATAAAACAAACTTTAAGACAACGTACCCACTAACCATAAGAATGACATGAGAAATGAAGAACAATAAAGCAAACTTTAAGACAACGAAACCACTAACGACAAGAATGACATGAGAAATGAAGAACAATAAAGCAAACTTTAAGACAACGAAACCACTAACCACAAGAATGACATGAGAAATGAAGAACAATAAAGCAAACTTTAAGACAACGTACCCACTAACGACAAGAATGACATGAGAAATGAAGAACAATAAAACAAACTTTAAGACAACGTACCCACTAACCACAAGAATGACATGAGAAATGAAGAACAATAAAACAAACTTTAAGACAACGTACCCACTAACCACAAGAATGACATGAGAAATGAAGAACAATAAAGCAAACTTTAAGACAACGTAACCACTAACCACAAGAATGACATGAGAAATGAAGAACAATAAAACAAACTTTAAGACAACGTAACCACTAACCACAAGAATGACATGAGAAATGAAGAACAATAAAACAAACTTTAAGACAACGTAACCACTAACCACAAGAAATGACATGAGAAATGAAGAACAATAAAGCAAACTTTAAGACAACGTACCCACTAACCACAAGAATGACATGAGAAATGAAGAACAATAAAGCAAACTTTAAGACAACGAAACCACTAACGACAAGAATGACATGAGAAATGAAGAACAATAAAGCAAACTTTAAGACAACGTAACCACTAACGACAAGAATGACATGAGAAATGAAGAACAATAAAACAAACTTTAAGACAACGTACCCACTAACCACAAGAATGACATGAGAAATGAAGAACAATAAAGCAAACTTTAAGACAACGTAACCACTAACCACAAGAAATGACATGAGAAATGAAGAACAATAAAGCAAACTTTAAGACAACGTACCCACTAACGACAAGAAATGACATGAGAAATGAAGAACAATAAAGCAAACTTTAAGACAACGAAACCACTAACCACAAGAATGACATGAGAAATGAAGAACAATAAAGCAAACTTTAAGACAACGTAACCACTAACCACAAGAATGACATGAGAAATGAAGAACAATAAAGCAAACTTTAAGACAACGAAACCACTAACCACAAGAATGATATGAGAAATGAAGAACAATAAAGCAAACTTTAAGACAACGTACTCACTAACCACAAGAATGACATGAGAAATGAAGAACAATAAAACAAACTTTAAGACAACGAAACCACTAACCACAAGAATGACATGAGAAATGAAGAACAATAAAGCAAACTTTAAGACAACGTACCCACTAACCACAAGAATGACATGAGAAATGAAGAACAATAAAGCAAACTTTAAGACAACGAAACCACTAACCACAAGAATGACATGAGAAATGAAGAACAATAAAGCAAACTTTAAGACAACGTACCCACTAACCACAAGAATGACATGAGAAATGAAGAACAATAAAACAAACTTTAAGACAACGTACCCACTAACGACAAGAATGACATGAGAAATGAAGAACAATAAAGCAAACTTTAAGACAACGTAACCACTAACGACAAGAATGACATGAGAAATGAAGAACAATAAAGCAAACTTTAAGCAGTGGTGTAACGTGCGATCAGGGCAAGTACGACATGAAAAATGGTTGCCCTGATTAAAATTCACTTGTCATTAGATCAAGTTTTGGTTCACATCATCACAAAATTGAAGCAAATTATTGCAGTAAGCATGATATGTTGATGGATAACTAGGCCTACTATTTGCATTATATAACACCAATCTACACCAATCACCATTCTCTTATTTTCCTTAAGTTGAATTTAAGTTGAATTTAAGTCGAGGCACAATGTTCGTCGTACAATAGTCGGACAAAATGTCGGTCGAGGCATGTTCATATATTCACATTTTTCAAATTATCCATGCAGAAGAATGAATAGCTAACGTTACTGGTCTATATTTTACTCATTTAATACTGTACTTATAATAATTCAGAGATGGTCAACTTGTTCTGGCAAAGCTGAAACGAAAGCATGCATGCAACTTGCCAGATCGGGCAACCAAGAAGAAACTTCTACTTGCCCGTAATGATTTTCACTTGCCCCGGGCAAGCGTTAAGTTACACCACTTCTTTAAGACAACGTACTCACTAACCACAAGAATGACAGGAAGAAATGATTATTTCTTGTTTTAACATTGATCAATTCGGAAGTCTTAACTTATCCCATTTATCAAAGATCAAAGAGAGATTTATGAGGTCATGTAAAATCAAAACAATCATGTATTTCTAGTTGTTTATGAGAATATATATTACCTGAATGAGAAAAGCATTGCAACGCGGTCATTAGTTCCATTTTAACATCAAAGTTTCGACATCTTTCCAAGCACTAGTTAAAATATCATACGGTATATAAACATATGTCCAGCTTTAGTTTATTAATTAATGAAAAATCACATTCCATCAATTAATTGTAAAAAATATAAACTATATACCTTAACAACGGCTTGCACAGCACCGCTTTTCTCGACAACATATTTATTAAAGATTGGACTGGTCGGCTCCACTCCTATGTAGAAAATTACACATTCACGTTTTTCTCATTCATGTACATCCAGGATAAAAATATACAAAGTATATGTGCATGCATAACCTCAGTTCTAGTATTTTAATGCGTAATTATTTATGAGCTGCTATTGAACTATTCAAAAGACAAAAACAAAATGAACCTACCAATACAAATAGTTTGACTGCCCTTTGAAGAATAGAATTTTGTTAAAGACCTGGCAACTTGAACCTGGACAGCAGCATTTTCAAGATACATTAAATTTCCTAAACAAACAAACATGCATGAAGATATACTTGATATAATAAATGCAATGTTATGTGTGCTTTATTCTTACTGATTAATTGGGCGACATTCTGGAGGCGTTATCACTTATAAAAAGCACTTGACTAGTCAAGTATTTTTGTTCTCATTTTTTCACATCAACCACAAAGATTTATATAACAGTAAAAGGTAAAGCCAGTTTCATATCGAAAAAGTGCATGGTTTCATAATCACACAATAAACTGCTTTACAGTATCTCGTAGCTAGAGAAGCGTTCCCTAGAGAAGCGTTCACATTTTGGAACGCGTTCCATATACAGTATCTCGTAGAGAGAGTGGATAGACATGGTATCGACATTTCTTTGATATTATCAAACAAATTAATAACTCACAAACCAAAATGAAACTGCAGGGGAAGAATATTAAGCTCTATTCCCCACTCCACCGAGAGTGCATGAGGAGGGCGGCACCGAATTCTGACAAAGTAGAGGTGGCAGAGCCTCTTGGATAAAACGTGGGATATTTTACCTAGTTCTGTAATGAATTCAGTGACAGTACTGCAGAAATTCGATTCATCTGAACTCCTTTCTTTTAAAAGTGGATTTCTATAAAAAATCATCATACGTTGATAAAGTTGAAGCATAATAAAGTGCTTATCTTCTAAGTGGAAGTTCTATTATGCCAATCAATATAGGATACACGGTGGAAATATCTGGTCGTTTTTAGCTTTGTAGTTTCTCTAAAGCCTGCATGGTACTACGTCATGATCGTGGATGTGGATCTATTTTTATCTTTGTGTGCTGTATGCAAATCAAGTCTAAGCTACCGATTGCAAAGATGATTGCAGTACAAACTATGAATTACATTATTGGCCCACCTTGAAATGGTTGCGACTGCCACAACTAAACGGAAACCTGCAGGTTTGACGGATATTTTAACAGGAATAAAACCAAGATGGTATTAGTTCATTTCCATACCTGCAAACCTTCAAAATATCACATAATGGTTTCTCATAGGCCAAATCTTTCTCCACTCTGCTTGCACACACAGCAATTAAATGACCAACTGCCCAAATATCTTTTATTAACTATTTTAACAGCTTTGTCAAGAAACATAATAATACTGACTTATATAATTATATAGCCTAGACTTGTATAACTACGTAATGACGTTTCATTCCCAAATGTTATTACACAAAATGCACCTTCAGTGAGGTTCCTTTCTGTTATAAGCTCTTGCCAACATGACAAGTAAAACTAAACTTTAAAGTCCACTAACTGACGCATGTATGTTTTGCATAACCCACAATGCAACATGCACATAAATATGTCTGAGGTATGATAATCCTGAAATCTGCACTTAATACAATTTGTACATTAATTGTCGTCATACTTTTGGAACTCTATAAATGGTGAAAATTTGTTGTGTTGAATCCAGGAAACATTGTTTCCGACACAAAAAGTCACCCTTGGGAAACAAAAAATTGAGAAAATATTTTTGCTTCCTAGAAAGCGATTATTGCTTAAGGGTGTGCACAACCTCGTGCAAACGGGAAATATTCCAGAAAACTTCTAACATCAAAAGTGTAAGGTAATCCAGTACAAAAACAGAAAAAGATACAAATCCTTTTTTAAATTGCTGTATCAATCTCTTGATGGAACGAATATGACGGTCAACTAACTTTTCCTGTAATAAAAAGTTTGAAAGATAGAACGTTAATAAAGAAACTGAATTTCACTCTTTATAGTTACGCAGTTTACTCGGGTTTTGCACCGTGACGCAAGAAAAATCTAAAACCAGCAAACTTGGAGGATGTGCAGTATTTCAGTTCTATTTCATCCTCGCACAACATTAGATCGTGACGAAAATAATCCGCGTTGACTCGATAGTAGACTTGCTACAAGTCGACTCACATTAAATGTTGTTCTAAAACTTCTAAAGTATAATGACTGGGTTAATACGGGACTGGGTTAATGGGCTTTACTGCGAGTTTAAATAATTCGAGTCGACTTGTAGCAAGTCTAAATCGATAGCTAAACAAGTTAGCTAAATGGGTAGAACGGCTTCTAGAAATCAGTCTGAATCCCGCTCAAGTCAAAGCAACGAATTTTTCGTTGTTCGTCGCAGTGTCAGAATTAATAGGAAAATATTTTTCATATTCGTGTGGTACCTGTACTTGATATTTTCACTCGATCAGTCTTAAATTCGTGCGTTTTCGCGCAACCTAAATGCGATATTTTCGTGCAGTTTAATTTCGGGCATCTTGAAACGGACAAAACGGAACAAAACCCAGATCGGGGAACAAAACCCAGATCGGGAAACAAAACCCAGATCGGGGAACAAAACCCAGATCGGGGAACAAAACCCAGATCGGGGAACAAAACCCAGACCGGTGAACAAAACTAGAAAAATCACATTTATATCATAATGGTTTTCATTGTGTGCTTGTGCTAGCAATCTGAACTCGAAAAATCTCAAGAAAATATGGCAGGACAGTTCGTTAATATAGCTGTAACAACGAATACAATGGCTAATGTCATACAGAATAATAGTTAATTTACTTTTCGAATCAAATCAGTATATTTTCATCGGTACCAAATTTTACACACGGATTAGCTTTCTTGCACCCGAAATTACTATAAAAAAGGTACCTTGTTTGAGGATGATTCTGTAATACTAATTGTGATTTTCAGTCAGTCAATGAAGCAATGAATATAACTACGTTAACGCTAACACACACACACACACACACACATGCGTGTTTTGGTTCACGAAATGCCAAAGAGTGCTCGATATCATATAGATAGAGCAAATATATAGTTTTCGCTTACCTCACGGTATCCACTACAGCCTGTTTCACGCAATTAGAGATCATCGAATGGCTCGCCACTTGATGAACGCTTATTGCGTGAAACAGGCTGTAGTGGATACCGTGAGGTAAGCGAAAACTATATATTTGCTCTATCTATATGATATCGAGCACTCTTTGGCATTTTGTGAAACAAAACATGCTCATATATATATATATATACTTATAGGTATATGTCTAATTTCTTTATGTTGATCCTGATACCTAACGATACAGAAGACTTTTGATCAGTAAACTAGGATGTTTGCATAGTCATTTACTCATTTCTGATATGCTCTGGCTACTCAGTGAGTAATTTCTTGGTTAACCTGCCAAGTATTCATATGCATCCTGTCTGGTAGGTAATTAGCCTGGCTATTATTGCCTCTTGGTGATGACATCATCAGGGTTGATCTAAGCTCATCTGGCAGGGGTATGGTGGTTTATGGTGGTGCAGAATATCACCTGCTGTCAAAGGTTTTATAAATTATGGAAATTTTGGTGGTAAATTTTGCTGAATTCTAATTTTTCAGGAGATGCTGAACACTACATAACTAGTTTACCCCAAAGGGTGGTGAATGCTGCCTATACTGTGCAGAATTTGGTATAGCAATATGCTTGTATTTAAAAAACCAAATATAAATTGCGTCGCTAAAAATTTTTAGTCTAAAGTACTGTAATCATGAATATGCAAAAGAACTGCGAAGATAATTGAAAGTAAACATGTGAATTTCCCATAGTCAGTAAGGTTATCTGTGTCATATTATTAATTAGCCAATTGCAATAAATTATGTTTACAAAGTAACAAAGCTTTGAAACAGTAGAGACCAATTTTCTCAAAAATTGGTGTAGATATTACAATAGACATCCTATTTGACTGACAGTTAGTTATGACATCATCGGATACCATGTCAAATTTGAATTTAGCGAAGTATAGAATTTCATATGAATCTCCGTAAATCGGTAAATATACTAAATCAACACATGTTGCAATAGTGCTAAACATGTTTTTGACCTACAGAGTGTCGATCAGTGAGCAGCTTCAAAGTTCCTTCCACAGTTAGTGTGCTGTTTGTTTCCTAAAAAGTAATATTTAAGAACATGTTAATAATTGTATACAATGTCACTCTGTCAGTAAATAATGTATTAACCCATTGCACAAGACTTCAAACTTCAGGCCTCCTTGGGATTAACAGGTTATAGTAGTACCCTAATTTTATAAATGCTGGATTTCTTTTGCTGTATAGAATCATTCTTGGACATGCATAGTCAGCTAGTATAGACTATGAAGAGGATATTTGTAATGAATCTGTAATCATCACCACACTCAGAATGCCACGGACCCTGAAGTAAGGGGCTACCACCATATTCATGTTAACATTGAATTAATGTTATATCACTTGTACCCAAACATCCAGTAATGTTGATTGTGGCTTATCATATCATATATCATATCATATCACAATATCACACATCAATATTATTTTGACATTACTTTAAATACTGTATTAACTACACACAGAGGCTTATTTATTTCAGGCATATTGGATTGGGGCTATTGGTTACTAATGAGGGGTACTAATTGACTTAATAAAGAGGGGGGCTAATTAGTTCCATGGCAAAACAATAAATATATTGAGTACACATACTTCTTCCACCAAAACGTGGGGGTTTAGAGTGGATGGCCTTTTGAAGGGGGGGGATTAATAGAGGGCGATTATAGTGAAGAGTTTTTGGTATTAGATCATCCCTGATAAATCCCCCCTTGTCCAGAGGGGCCTGACTGGAAAGTTTGGAAATCGCACAACCGAGATTTCGAAAATTTAATAGTAAATGAATAGAGGAATCAAAATTGCATGCCCAATATCTCGGTTGCGTGATACACACTTTCCAGAGAGAATCTACTTCTAACAATACTAAATGTACCAGGAAGGCCAAAAATGGGGGAGGGGTTAATTTCCAATTTCCTTCATGGGGGAAGTGTCGATATTTTATAGAATATTTTCTAGTTCAAATACAATTTTTCTGTGAACACTTTGGGAATATTTTATACAAAAAATACCATATTACTTTCAGTACCAGTGAGGCAGTGACTGGCAATGTTGCGAGTCTTGCGGCAAGATAGCACAGACTAGCTCTGCGCCTCTGCCATACATAATTTGGTACATTAACCATTACAGTATTTTTTGCAGACTCTCGACAAGAACTCTTGCATTACACTATTGTATTAAATAGGTATATTTTGGTGCTGTAATAATTAAAAATAAATATCAACAATACAATGTACTATTATTAAATCACTAATGTATTGTGTCTGGCAATATAAATACATTGTTACTGTATATTCCCATTATTCCTATAATGTGGAAAACTAAACGCAGATTTACCTTCAAATTTAACGTGTTTAAAGCACCATCGGGTATGATATTATTGACCAAAGGAATTGCTTTTCGTGTTGCTACGTCCGCCATTTCTGATCTTGCTAAATCTTGTAACTAGGCAACCGGATTCACCCGATTCGTAAAAAAGCAAAACAGTGAGATTAGCTTCTGCCACTGGCTTCTGCTTCTCCACCCGAGATATAGATTAAAAAGAAGACATGACAACAGATTCATTGACGTCTTTTTATTATAATCCATATTTAAAATGCTAATCTTCGGATTTCTTGTTTTATATTAATTTTTTGAAACTGTCAGTGCGGCTGGTATCTATGGCTGGTATAGGCTTTTTCGTAAAAAAGCCACGCAAAAAAAGCCGGGGCACAAAAAAGTCACACCCGCTGACCCGCACCGCCCGACAATGTCTATTGTCTAACTTGAAAGAGTCTAAATTTTTGACTTTTTGCAGTAGTTTTATGTGAAATTTGTACTTTAAACAAGGTTATCAAGTGAATCATGGAGATTCGTTTAGTGGGAGAAGGAAGCATGAACGCTGAGAAGAAAAATATCCGCGGAATTCCTAAGCTTCGTGAACTTTTAAAGCGACAGAAAGGTGAAGCGGACAATGCCCTTGATGGAGTGCCTGATGTTGAATTTACTTATGCTGATGCTCAATCTATTCAGGACGAAATCGCCGAATTATACAGTTATACAGAAGAAGAAGAATTCAGAAGAAATAAAGAAGCATTTCTTGGTGAATTTCCCAGTGTGAACAGCTGGCAGGAACTATCTGGTAATGAAAAGAAATCATGTCTCAATCAATTGATCAATAAGATTGATAGTATTGATGATGCTGTCAGGATACCAGCCGTACAAGCACTGCTATATCTAGCACAGGGTGCATTCGAAGCTGAAATGAGCAATGATGAACTGCTTAAACAATCGAGAGAAAATGTATTTCTTATGTATTCTTGTGGAGTCTTGCATCTTATCATTCAATTGTTGAATTTGGAATCTGAAAATCCTAATTCAGCAATCATTATACTGCAGAAGCCATCTATCTCGATTGTCGATAGTGATCTATTAAGAGTATATCTCAACGTTTTGTACATCATGGTTGAAACAATGAGATATGATGATCCTACTGACTCTGAGCTTATGATGGAACAACGAGAAACATTTATCTTTGAACTGAGTCAGCCAGTTTATGATGAATGTCTTCATATTATATTATTTGAAATGGTTGTCAAGTTTTGTGCGGGTAACTGTCCATATTTCCCAATCAAGAAGATTTTATTACTCCTGTGGAAAACAGTCTTGGTAACACTTGGTGGAACAAAAGAGATTGACAAAGTGAAAAGACAAGCAAGACTAGATGCTGGTTTACCTGAAGCTTTTGATGAAAGAATGCCAGATGAAAATGGCAAGGCTTCAAATACCAACGGAGCAAGCTCAGAAAATCCAGATGATGAAATTGATGATCTAGATGATAACGAATTCAAAGCTGCAACACGTAAGCCGAGACCACGCCCCAAAGTTCGTCAGAAAGATATTGACCTCTTCCTTGATGCAACCAGATCAAAGTTTGTTGGTTATCAAATAACTGGTGATGATAGTACTTTGGCAGGTCTTCCACATCCAATACATGAAGGACTGCATGTCATGAAGAAGCATATTTATACTTCACTTGGAGAATATCAGCTCAAGGCTGAGGAAGAAGCCTTAGAACGACCTTTCACTGCAAACAAATTTCAGTCCAAGAATGAAGTTTGTGAGTCATTATACAAATCATTATTGCCAAATATTCCCCAGTATATGATTTCATTATTAAAGATTCTGCTGGCTTCTTCACCAACTGCCAAAGCCAAATCTGATTCCATTAATGTTTTGGTCGATGTCCTTCCTGAAGAAATGCCGACCACAGTCCTTGATTCCATGCGCCTTGGTATTGATGTGAATCGACACAAGGAGATCATAGTCAAAGCTATTTCTGGCTTGATTTTGCTTCTTCTTAAGCATTTCAAGAATAATCATATTTACCAATTTGAATTTATCAGCCAGAATCTAGTATGTGGGAACTGTATTCCATTGATCCTGAAGTTCCTCAACCAGAATATTTCCTCCTACATATCCACCAAGAATTTCATCCCACAACTTGATTTCCCTGCTTGCGCCCTGAATGAGAAAGCAGAAGTGACGGCGGAAAGTCTGGAGAATAATGCTTCAGAAATGTGCTGCTGGAGAAACATGTTTTCCTGTATAAATCTCTTGCGGATTCTTCAGAAGTTGACAAAGTGGAAACACTCGAGGACAATGATGTTAATTGTTTTCAAGTCAGCACCTATCCTGAAACGTTCCCTCAAAGTTAAACATGAAATGATGGAGTTGTATGTCCTCAAGTTGTTGAAAGCTCAGACCAAGTACCTCGGTCGTAACTGGAGGAAATCAAATATGAAGACCATGTCTGCTGTCTACCAGAAGGTTCGTCATCGTCTCAATGATGATTGGGCATTTGGAAATGACATGGATGCCAGACCATGGGATCTACAAGTTGAAGAAGGCTCGTTAAAGTCTTGCATTGATAATTTCAACAATACTCATTATGGAGTTGACAGCAATGGTGATGAAATGATGAATGAGTATGATGAATATGACGTGAACATCCACAGTGTTCTAGATTCCTCAGTTGAGCTCTCTGAAGATTTCAAGAATGCTTATGAAAAGTGGCTTGAAAGAGAAGTGTTTTCAGCTCCAATTGAATGGGAACAATTATGCAGTTGTTCATTCAAGAAGGACTCCAGCATAGACTGGTCATTATGCCAATGATTAATGTACTGTTTATGGTTTCTATACCATGATCTTCTAAATGTGCATAGAGTTATACTTGTGCAGATACACAGAGACATTGTACAATAAGCAAAGCGTGGAGACTTTTAATTAATTTAATGAACATGTTATTCGTCAGGATTTTACAACATTTACGTTGTGTGAAAATAGCATCAGTAATGTATATATTATGCAGATTCAAATTTGGGTTTGCATGTTTGATATGAGGTAGGAAAATGAAGTTTAAAGGTTTGTTCGCACGATGCGATTTGTCGGATCCGATTCTCCTCTTGACGTATGTGATTTCACACAATACAGCAACAACTACACTTTTCGTCACACATACGTCAAATCAGATCGTGTGAACAGGCCTTAAGACTGAGTTAAGCGTAACGGGATCATAAGGTCATTTAAACACTCTAGTTTAAAACAGATTGGATATAAATGTATGTATAAAACATGCTGTGACTAAAAAATATACATTGCTTTTTTACCATACAATATGATTAACAATTAACATTGTCGTCGTCTTCGCGTGCCCCCTGCTTCCGTAAACTCCTAATACTTAATACCCTAATATGTGCTTTAATAGAGAGCCACTTTAGCTTAATCCATCAACGCCCACCTGCGCCCCGTTCCCAGAGAACCGGATGAAATCAGGACGGTACTTATATTTGCACGATTTCGCCTTTGGCGTTCACATAGACACACGCCAAACCGGACGAATTCAAGCACAGCTTACCATACGAACTCATGTGTCAACAAATGGAACCGGGTGAATTATCGCACAATGTTTCAGTCTCCCTCGCAGTCGCTCTTTTTGTGGTTTACGCAAAGAGTGCCTGGGAGGGAACTGCAGGGAGGGAACGCGTGAACGTAGTCTGATTATGGCTCTTCTATCCAAATAAGAGTCGCATTAAAGACTTGCCAAAACTTGTCTTCAGCGATTTAAAGGGACGTGAGTCGCCCCCACAATTGTTGCAAAATCGCAGAGATGGGCAGTGATATGCGATGCTTACGCCCTGCGATTTAATGGAAACAAGGCTTTGGACTGATTACGAACATAGTCTTGATTGTCTATGTTGCGACTTAATGGTTAACAAAAGAAATAGGCAGATGACCATTTGCACCATTTACACCGACCATCGCTTACTAACAGCCAGAATACGTCTTAGTCTGCGTATGAGTAAAACACCGGCAAAGAATAAATGCTATGATTGGACATCACTGCTTTATACATATACTGCTTTATATGATTGGACATCGCTGCTTGCAAGTGCTTTATACAGTTATTGTTCGAAACAGATTTGCTGAACTTGCTAATAAGGACGACAACATCACTGAGCTGTATGGCAAATTTATACAGGCGAATTCAGAGGCTGCCGGTAAACTTATACCTAAAAAGCAAAAGCAAAGAAAGCTCGCTAAAGCAGTAGTTGACGCAGCGCGCAGGCTAGCAGAAGATGCGTTCACCCAGTACCAAAAATACACCAATTGCAATGCAGAGTTACAAGAAGTCTTGTAAAAGAATCAGGACATCAAGTGTATCAGGTGTATCAGGACATCCAGGAGTAAGAATTGGATGACTTGACTACACGGGTGGAAAACGCAAATGATAAGAATAGACATTGTGAAACCTGGAAACTGATCAATACAATCTCCGGTCATAAACCTGCTAAGCAATGAATTATTGAAGGAAAGTATATTATTTCAAGGCGAGATACGGAACGTTGAACTAGCACCACCAATACTCGCAAACCTACAAATTGATGATGGAGTCTTCACAGCACAAGAACTGGAAATGGCTAAAAGAAGTCTAAAAGAAGGGAAATAATCAGGTCCAGATAACATTCCGCCTGAAATGGTAAATTAGAGATGCTGTCTTGACAACATCATCCTTGAATTTGCTAACTGATAAATGATAATGTGAGACCCGAGCGATGGTCTGAATATGCTCCTGCTAGGAGTCTGGAGTGACACTGGGAGTTACAGAGGGATCAGCCTGTCATCCATTGTTGCAAAATTAGTAACGAAAATTATTCTTAACAGAATACAATCGAAAATGGACAGTAACAAATCAGAACGGATTTAGAATTTTAGACCAAGCCGCTCAACGATAGCACACATTTTGGCACTTAAAAGGTTAGAGGGAGTTAAAAGCCACAAGAAAGCGATCATATTCTACGTCGACTTTGAATTTGACTCTGCACAGAGGAAAGATGATGGAGATACTTAAAGCGTATCATATACCATACCAGATTGATGAGAGCTATCAGTAAGCTCTAAGAAAACACTAGAACTAAAGTAATAACGCCAGATGGCGAAACGGAATATTTTAAAGTTAAAAAAGGAGTGTTGCAGGATGACACCCTTGCTCCCATATCTTTTTGTCATTGTTAAACGTACGATAGAAGAGAATATCTTGGACTTCAACAATTCAACTGGACAGACGACATCAGTTATTGTTACTGACCTTGACTTTGCGGATGACCTGGCACTGTTAACAGAAGAGATTGAAGCACAAGAGATACTGTATCGATTAGAATAATTAAGCAGAAATGGTTGGACTGTATTGTAATATCAAGAAAACTGAATTTGAAGTTTTCAATCATGAAACACCGATTCGAGTGAAAGTAAGAGATGGAGGAACATTGAAGATAGTTGATAATTTCAAATACCTAGGTTCTTGGACAAAAAGCATGGAAACTGACTTCACCGTAAGGAAGGCTCTTCTCGCCTGGAGCGCATGTCATAAGTTGAGGAAAATATGGAGCTCAAAACTCTTGGAAACTGAAAATTCGATTGTTCGTTACAACTGTGTAATCTGTATTGCTCTATGGGGGCGGAAACTTACATACGAATGCTGAGAATGGCACTTAACGTGTAGAACTGTATAGGGAACTGCCGAAAGTTTCCACAAAAGTGCGACAGAGAAAGATGCGTCTTTCTGGACATTGTATTCGGCACACACAGACAGTCGAAGTTGCTTTAGCAAGCTAGTACTTTGGCAGCCAAATGACGGAAAAACCAGTCATGAAGGAAGAATTACCTATGTGGGTACGTTGCTTGAAGATACTGGAATGGAGAGTGTTCACGAGCTTCGCACCATCATGGAAGATCGCGAAACTTGAAAAAAACGTGTGGAAGCTGTGGGGAGTCCTAACGGACAAACGAGGTGAAGTGTACACGCCTGCATGTAAAAAAGACATGGATGCAATGCAATACCAATTCAGTACCTTTGGTATGTACATAGAAGTGATATTTTTGTCAAGGTTGATGCAATATAAATCAAAACACAAGCGGTTTATTTTCACATTTTATTAACAAGTTCATTTAAGTTTCTTTCATTTCACGTAGACGACGAACAGCACTCCTTACTGTAGCAGCAGCAGTAGTACTACAAAAGAAATAATGAAAGATTACAATACTGTTTATATAAAGAGAACTCTTTCAATCAAGACAAAGTTCTTTCTTGTTGATACCCTTCAAACTGTAAATACTGAAATAAGTTGAAAACAGCCAAATCAGTAACAGGAGGGATATATCTGCACTTCCAAAACATGACAGGGTTGTCTTGGATTAGGTCATTCCAGAAAATATCCAGGAGGAAAAATTTACCTCTGATTATAGTAAGACATCCAATGGGGAGAGGGGAGTTAATTATCAATTTCCTCTGTTGGGTAGGTGTGGATGTTTTCTGGAATGACGCATATTCTGCAATTGGTCGTTCCAGAAAACATTAACACTCCACCATGGAGGAAATTGGTGCTGTCCGTGAATGGAGGGACAAAATCGAAATAATAACAGATAATAAAATATACCAGGATCTATCTAAAGGGGGGAGGGGGATCAACTTTCCATTTCCTCTGTGGGGGAGGTGTGGATGTTTCCTGGGATGACCCAATGCACCACAATGTTTATATTAAATACAACCAACTATCATACTTCTTTATTTTAATCTGTGTAATGCTAGACAATTTTACTTGTCAAGGGAAAGTGTTGGCCTTAAATAAATCATAATTTACATTGTCTGCCTATGTCTCCACACATTAAATCCCAATGTATATGCCATAATGTTTATATTAAATACAACCAACTATCATACTTCTTTATTTTAATCTGTGTAATGCTAGACAATTTTACTTGTCAAGGGAAAGTGTTGGCCTTAGATAAATCATAATTTACATTGTCTGCCTATGTCTCCACACATTAAACCCCAATGTATATGCCATAATTCACTCTACCTTATTATTTTACTATCACATACCAGATGATTCACCTCCTTGGGGGGGGGGGGGGGGTGTTAGGGTGCAAATTGGCCAATACTTCATTAATAATATTTTATGTACAGGGTGTATAAACTAATTGTATGCACTGATCAACACTGATCAACATTGGATATTTACCTGACAACCCAGGCTCCACCTGCCAATGTCTTATTACATCCCTTACAATGCCATATACCAACACATCTTCTTTTTAATGTGTCCTTAAAAAGCCATAATACTTCATTATTATAAATTATCGGACATCTGCAGATGAACTTGCACACATATTTAATTTTGACAAATGATTCGCCTTTGTGCATAAATTATGCTATATGTGAGCTATATACGCTTATTTGTCTAGTATATTGACACAAAGAAAGATAATCCGTCAAATGGATCCGATAATGTTTTGTGACAGATGATATGCCTGACTGGAGAGTTTGGAAATTGCACACCCGATATTTTGAAAATGTAATAGTAAATTGGTTGTGTGATACAAACTTTGCCATTGTTACAGGTCTGATCCCAGACCTTTTAGTTCTATGGTTATAGATCTGACATTACTAGTCACAAGTTGGCAAGATGGTAGAATATTCATGCTCTTTAAAAAATGTCTAATCATATAACTGTCTCATTCTCTATTAAAAAGGACAAAATACTTCTTCAGGCTGTTCAATACCCAAAAATAAACAAAGTGGGCTATTCGCATTGAAGCACATCCATACTATCATATGCATAAAATGGCAGGGAAGGCATTCCTAAATATTAATTTTCACAACCGGACAGTACTAAAGTAAGAAATGTACTTATTATAAACCACAACCTATATAAATTGAACAACTGGGCACAAACTTTCCAAAGTGGATGATATGTAGTACAAAACAAAACATAATCTGAAAATTAGCATCTTGAAACCCAGGATATGCATTAAAACAAGACATGAATTAGTTTGTGATCTTTCGATTTTATTGCAAAATATTCATCATCAAACTATAAATAATAAAATGGAAATATCA
Source organism: Trachythela sp. YZ-2020 (assembly GCA_016169945.1). NCBI lineage: Eukaryota > Metazoa > Cnidaria > Anthozoa > Malacalcyonacea > Clavulariidae > Trachythela > Trachythela sp. YZ-2020. Next base: position 385,262 of record JADLSH010000236.1, on the reverse strand, counting down.
TAAACTCATTCATGTCATGAAATACACTACAAAGTTATTCAAGTGAATTCCAGTGAATTCTTGTTAATGAAACACACTCACTTTTCCGCAAAAGGTGCAGGTGTATCTAGCGTGTTGGGAAACTTCGATTTTTTTAATCATTTTTCTCAACGAAGCACCATATCTGGTTCCATATTTTCCAACAACTCCCACCTTTTTCGTACGTTTAGCCTAGCAAAATATACATCTAAATTATTACAAAATTACTTTTCCATAAAAATACAGTATTCTAAATTCGATAAAGTCGTGTTATATAAGTTTAAAAGTCAGGATGGGTATAAAAAATAAAGGATTTTAACAACAACTTTACCATTTCTGTTTACTTCGTTGAGAGAAGACGAAAGAAGAGGAATTTTTGGGAGACACCGCTGACTATATAAAAGCACCAAGGCACAGGACTACATTCCAGACTTAATATTCTTAATATATAGATCAGTGTTTCAGACTCCGTACCAGACTCCTCCTTGACGCATTGTAAAACCTTTTTGGCGGGAAATTTTGACTTGAGATTGAGAAATGATAGAAATTTCAAAATACAATGAATGCAATATATTTTCAATTTCATTGTAATTTTTAAAGACCATATTAATGGACTGATTTGATTCAAAGATGAGTAAAAAGAAAGACGAAACTGAAGGTATTGTCTACCATCTAGTCCAGTCTAGACGTCAGTGTAACATACTATAAAACTTATTAAAACATACATGAATTATAAAAGCTTATTATATGCGCACTATTAAAGATGCGGTACAGTCTGTTAGCACATGTCAGCTTTGTTTACATTTTTTATATCAAAACAATGGACTTATCATCAAAGTTGTGGCAACTTAGCCGTAGCAAAGGGATGTCGATTGGGGCGGGGGCGTGAAGGCCGAATTCCCAAGTAATAATAATATAATTTGCAGAGTTTCTCAATATTCCAACATACGTTTTAATTTCACCTTAGGGCCATAAATTAGGACAATGGACAATGAATTGATGAAAATAATATGACCCTCCCGATGTACGAGTTGGAAAAGTTGTGACCCTAACCTGGGGCTCGTCTGACCCTCCCCCTGCCAAGATAATATCCCATAGTTGTTTTACAGCAGTAGTGTGAAAATGTTTCGAAGAAGAGAACAATAAGCAGCAGCATAGGCAGGATTTTAACTGTGGAACAGCATAACTAGGATACTAACATACTTAATCAACAAAGCGAAAATTGCATTCTGAGACGAGTTCTGCAGAAAAATCATAACCATCAACAACAAAATAAATTTAATTAGGGACCGGTCATAAAGTATGTGTACTGGGTGGGTGGAGGGTATTCCAAAATACTACCATAAAATTTGGCACCCCCCCGAAAAGCGTCGGAAAATATTTAATACCCCCCTCAAAGGTGATGAAATGTTTCGTACCCCCCCACCCAACCAATCACCCTCCCCCCCAAAAAAAATGAAACAAATATAAATGCCAAGAACGTAACATAATCTGTTACAAATTGTTATTGGTAATCCAAGTTTTGAGCATTTCCATAAATTTAATAGTGCTCTTTTACACCACATGTATCCAATCCGTACTTTTGTATGCTTGCCAGTATTCCATTAATAGGACTTGCCTGACTATCTTTTCCGTACCTAATAATAAAGTCAAAAGAGGTCCCGGCCATGCGCATTATTTATGATATATCAACAGAATGTCGTGACATATTTCATATCTTTTTCAATATTTGAATCATTCTAAACGAGTAGGGGAGCTACCCGACGTTAAAATTACGTAATCAAAGACTGTTCAGGTTGCAGAGATGTCAAACTAATAGGTTCCGATCTAGTTACTTTCCGATAAATGCTACTGTGCTACATTGCAATTTAACTATTATAAGAACATACTCTCAATTTTATTAAAGTATTAAAAGTTTGTAGTTTTAATCATAGACATATAGTATTAGACTCGTTTTTTGTTTCGTACCCCCCACAAATGTCGTAATTCGTCTCATACCCCCCCCCCCCAAAGGTTAGATAATTTGTTTAGTACCCCCCCCAACTTACCCTCCACCCCCCCAGTACACATAACTTATGACCGGTCCCTTAGTTTAATTTTGTCAGATCAACCAAAACAGAGCATGGAAACGTCAAGATACTCTTGACATTCGAGACATTGTAGCTACATTAATTCTGAATGTGAATAATATTTTTGTTCAGTGCTCTTGTCTTCATTCATGGTTGCTTTTGTATTCTTGTCATATAATACATATCTTTGACTTTATGATCACATTGGCATAATATTTGTGACCCTCCCAGCTTTACTGTCTATCTTTTTCATGACTTTTGAAGGGCTCAAAATCTTATGACCCTCTCCTGTTTTTCACCTCCCCTCTCCACCTGTTAATTTATGGCAAGTCCCTTAGGTCATATGGCGTGGTAATTTGCATTAGGATACAGTATCCAGTACATCCAGGAATTAATTAGCTTAGTAACTAGCTTAGTTATCTCACGAGAAGAAGGATTTTCAAATCCTAAAAGCTGACAAAATGCTGTTCACAGATATTGCCATAGCCATCAAACATCCGATCCGATGTTCTGATCGCACAATTTCCTCATACCTATGCTGTCCCACTGACTGCCTAATCTGAATATCATTCTTAGCTTTTACAATTTTGCCGATTTAACAATTTTCTGACTGGTTCGGACCAATTTGCCAACTGGTTCGGACCAATTTGCCAACTGGTTCGGACCAATTTGCCAACTTGTTCGGACCAATTTGCCAACTGGTTCGGACCAATTTGCCAACTGGTGTAAATTTATTGAAGGGTGGCACCCCCCACACACACACACACCCGCTTGATACGACCCTGATCAGAATATTTAATACACATGTGCCATTCAATTATAGCTACCACTTTGATTCTGGAATATCTAAATAAACAGAATAGACCATACAGCGCAGGTGAGTTTGTTCATAGTTAATGTAATTTATTTAAATTAAAATTTGTAAAGTCCTTCTATAGTTGTAGTCCATATCATATGCATGCATTGAAAGGTCACACATTTTAGATTCTGACCTTCCCATGAATCATGATGCAGTGAAGGACTGTGAAGTAGGGATGGGCGATACCAGCGTTTTTCAACTCCGCCAATATTGAAAGACAACTCACACAATCAGCGAATAAATGACAATTTAATACGGCCAAACTTACTACACAAGCGAGAATGTAAAATAACAACGTGGGAAGAGCGAGAACGATAATCTTACACGGAGTACATAAATAGGCGCGACTAGCATCCCAGGCGCATATAACAATAACAATGACAAAACTATGGTGTGACTACTCTTTCTGTCTTTATGTTCTTATTGTCCGAAAAGGGGAAACTGTTCGTGCTTGATAAGACTGTTCGTGCTAGATAAGCAGATAATAACATAACTAGATAACACAGTCCTGTAAGTGAGCAGGAGGTTTACGCAGGCGAGTGGAACGACGAGGGGCAGTATGTGGGTCTTCGGTTCCAGGGAGACGGACAGGTGGTAGATTTGGAACATTGGTTGAGTGTTCGTTACGTGCAGAAAAGGGGATGTGTTCTGGATTAGCTTGCATCACGTCGATCAATGGGTTAGGCGAACATGGGGTATGACACAGGAGTGGATGACGAGTATCAGTGTTCGGTGGTTTGGACAGCTCTTCTGGGACTCGAGGAGGGAGGGGAGGCTTGGGTTCAACGACTTGGGTAGACTCGTTGTCGTAAGGTTGATGGAGACGAGGTATTGGTGGAGAAGGAGCTGACTTGTCGTTGACACGAAAGCACTCTGCTAATTTGACGCGATAAGATGTGGATCGGAGTTGGGAACCAGTAAACTTACGTACGTTGCACCATAAGCCATCAATAGAAATAACCAAGTATCGATCACGGGCGCGAGTTTTGGAACCATCTGAAGTAATATATACTAAGTCGCCAATTTGAACGGCGAGGGATGAAGAAGGTTGGCCACTGGGTGTTTTGGACGTCTCGCTGGCAGGGTGGTTATTAGTAAGTAAATGCTGTTGTCTGATCAGGTGGAGGTCGGAGATGGGAAGTTGACTGTTGGTAAATTGATCGCGTTGGAATCACATCTCACGGGCAGACAAACCTCTGTCACGAATACGGATGTTCAGATTAGCAGTGGCGATTGCAAGTGTTAGAGGAGAAGCAGCACCACCTTCTGGGGAAATGCGGAGTAGTTCATCTCCGAGCTCAGCAATACATTTCTCAGCTACCGGGTTCTTGTTAACATTCTTTACGCGACCAATCTCGAGGGAGACTTTATGGCGTCGCAGTTCTTCGTCGTTACCTAGAGCAGCAAACCCAAGAGCAGGATCAACTCTAATAACTGCACAGGAACCAGAAATCGGGCATAACTCAAGGCAGAGGCGGATAAGACCAGCACGTAGGGTATCGCGGCGGACGAGTTGTTTGTTTCTCTTCATCACGTCTGCAGCAAATGATATACCAACTGCGGCTGGTGGGTCTGATGTGGACTGTTCGATCAAACAGGTGGGGATCTTCTTGAGGGAAGCACATAAGTGGCATGATTGTGTGCAACGATCCAGAGATTTGTCGAGGTCTAAGGCGTAGAAATAGCGGAGGACAACTTGTTTTAGCTGGTGACGAGACGGGTGGCTAAGTTTGACATGAAGTGCAGTCAGTAGACCATCTATTATAGGGCGAGGAACGAGGATACATTCACGAGAAGGACAAAATGGCTCATCTTTTTTGACGACACCTAGACCATCCCTTGAAAGAGAGGCAACGTTGAAGTAGCGCTTGACGTCCTTAATGTTGGTTGACTTCTTGGAAGGGCGGGTGCCTTGCTTGAGATGAGAGTGGACACGACGCAGGTCTGGACATTCTTGTTGAGTTTGTAGCCATGCCGACCGGGTAGGGAAAGGAAGAGTGACAGAGCCAGAAAGTACGTCATGGATGGAAATGGGACGAACAACTGAATCTCCGGCTTTCGAAATGAAGGAGCAGATCTGACGAGGATCGTCACAGGGTGGAGCATTGCAGCTGGCGAAGTCAGATGGTAAGTTAGCGGAACCGGCAAGGTGGCGGAGTGATGTCTGGTAACGGCTGACGGTCGAAAGGAACGTAGTGACACGCGGGCTTGAAGAGAATTGGCCACGACAAAGCTTTTCAAAGGATTGGACGCAAGGCTTGCTGTCTGTGAGGACGCGTGTCTGGATCTTGGATTGGATGATATACGGCGCAAAGTGCTTAATAGCTGAAGCGATGAACAGTACTTGCTTCTATTTCACAGGGGAGCCAAGTTACCTGGTGTTTTCTGGTCTTTGCGCTGAAGAAACCGGCGAGAAGCAATTTGTTGTTGGGGAGGGCGTAGAGTGTAGCACGAAGACCATTCATTTTCACGGAGCCATCAGTTACAATCCAAAGTTGGTCTTCAGGTTTTGGGATCACAATGGATTTGTTGGATGATAATGCCTTTTGAGCCTGGTGGAAGGAGATTATGAGGTCTTCAGACCAGATGACAAGGTTGTTCGATTGGTTGCCAGCGGTTATGTTCTCCAGAGGGGCGATGAGGGTGGATGAACCTTCGATAACACGACCGAGCATTTTGTAGGAGCCAATGAACGCGCAAAGATCTCGGACTGTTTTCGGAGGGGCACAAGACGAGAGAGTTGCTATACGATGGGGTGAAGCACGAATTGAGCCGCGAGACCATATCCAGCCGAGGATGGTGGTGGAGACAGGAGAAATGATGGTTTTCTTGGCAGAGAGGGCTGTCTAGGGCTGTCACAACCTTTCTCCAGTTGGAAAGAAGCTCGGCAGGAGTGTTGCCACCACAGTAGAGATCATCAGCGATTTTGGCTATGCAGCCGTCTTGAAGGAATAGACCAGGGCCTGTGTAGTGGATCTCCCAGGGAGAGCAAATTGTTTAACATCTAATTTATCACCAGTGTCTGCTAGCAAGGAATTTAGCGAGAAACCTTCCATCACTGTGGCAATTTGAGATGTAAGAGATATTGGTCTCAGATTGTCCTCGATAGATGAGGGGACGATATTTTTGGGATTGGTACCACAATATATCTTTTCAGTTGCTGGGGAGGATTCCCTGCCTCATTGAGGTGTAGGAAATAAGTCAGGACCACATGACTTCGTAGTTAGTTTAATACGTCGAAGAGCTGAGAGAACAGAATTAGTAGTTGCCAAAAGATGGTTAGGAACTGGGATATTTTCTCTCTGTTCACAATACTGAAAAGGACTAAAGTGGGAAGTAAGACCAACAAGGTAATCATTAGGGTATTTCTGAGCGGGTACGGTATTTTTCACCACTGAAAGACCTGAAAGTATGATAATGAGAAAGCATAACATGAAAATTCAATGCAGTCTTACCTATTAAATAACCTAATATACTGTAATATATTTTCATATCATGGTGAAAGTTCTATATTAATTTTTATGTAGGTGATATTTTCTCCAATTTACATGGAAAGTTTGGAAAAACAGTAAGTATTACTAATGTCATAATATGACCAAATTAATTTGCGATCGCACACAGTTACTGTGCAAAATAATCTTTTTATAATAATAATTATTATATCTATCCAGGATACCCACATCACTGACGTGTTTTTCAGTGAGATACTGCAAATCATAACTTTGTACGTAACTTTGGAAAAATTTGAACCACCAGGATAGATAGGTAGTCTTAAAATGATATTCCTGTATCTAACTCGTAATTACTCTGTAATTTTCATGGGTGTTCTTCTAACTTAGGCAGTTGTAAAAGCATGTGAGAGTTTGGCGGGATCTGGAAAAATAAATGAGAAGGTTTATGGCAAACAAAAGGTTTATGGACCCAAGCAGGTATTGTATATCACTGTACAGTCTGCATTTTAAGATATCCTACGGAAATATATTTTAGAAACACTGACCATTATAGTGTAGTTGTGGCTTCGAATAAGGCTTAAGTAGTGAAGATTCAAATGTCTGAATTGCCACTGCACTAGACCTGCTCGTATTTTAATCCATTCAACACAAAATTAATACATATTTTAGTCTGATCAATTTCAAATATTTTAGGCTCAATATGAAGACTCTAGTGAAACCGACTTAAAACAAATTGACGAAGAAATAAGCAAGTATGAAAAAAATTGGAAAGAACTACAAAGCTCTTGTAAGACTTTGGAAGAAGGTACATTTACCAATGTCTTCTATCCCTTGGACATAAGGCTCGTTTTAATTAGAACTACGTGTACATATTTTGATTCTCCAAAATGCCTATATGTGTGTGTAATTTCTGTTTCAAGAATTTAGAGTGTTGAAGAGCAGCTTAACAACACAGGAAGCAACAGCAAGGCTTGCAGAGCTCAATGAAAATGTAATATACTTTGTCTTTTATTTCATGTTTTGACTGCCAAGATAACGTTCTATCTTATAGTTGATAACACGAAATGTAAACCAGGATTGGACATCACCTTTTTAACTTAATGTTGCGCTTCGTGTGATTCATTTGCCAGTTTGTTATTATTAAACGTTCATGTCATGGGGAAGGAAGCATGGAATATGAAAATCTGAAAACAATACATGTGTGTGTATAATTCAGTGGGGAATTTGTCAAATTTTGCTTATTTACTATACATTGTTTAAAATGTATGACAAAACTTGACCACCCTTGCCCTTCAAGTCCTTGGCAACCGAACATCTGCACAGCTATTTAGTCCATCCGTTTCTCCCTTAACTTATTTGTTTTGTTTGTTGTTTCTATTTCATTCATTCATTTTGTCTTTCTTTCTCACTATATCCAAAAATCCTCTGGCAACTTAAACATTTTCTGTGACTAAAGGTCCTGTGGTCCAATACTTTGTCACCCATGAACTCTGATCAGCTTTAATAAAAATTTGAAAAATTCCGGAGTTGGATCTCTAGAAAAACCTCAAGTTATCACCAAGTCACATTTCACATTAGGGGCTGCATTTTGTTTATAAGATCTCGAACGTGTGGTGCCAGTGTAGGTAGAGTCTTTACGAAAACTGCGGTTAAGTTAGATCAATCAACCTGAAAAATACAATCAGAACTTCGACGTTTCGAGCGAAGGCCCGAAGTCTGGCAACATCCAGACGAAGGCAACTTCCTTCCAACCAGAAGGCAACTTCCAGACGAAGGCAACTTCCTTCCAACCAGAAGGCAACTTCCAGACGAAGGCAACTTCCTTCCAACCAGAAGGCAACTTCCAGACGAAGGCAACTTCCTTCCAACCAGAAGGCAACTTCCAGACGAAGGGCCTTCGCTCGAAACGTCGAAGTTCTTGTTGTATTTTTCAGGTAGATTGATCCAACCTAACCGCAGTTTTTGACAAAAGAATCCAAAATTATGGTAATGTTTTACTTGATTAACCTCCTTTTTATATAGTGCCGAAAATATCAAGAACATTTGAAACGTATTAAATCAGGTACCATATATTTTTACACATGCACCATTTGTAAGAATATGTTTAATAATTTTATTTATTTTAAAGTTCATTGGCCAAGATAGGATGTGGTTTTCTTAAACGTATACCATCAGAACGATTAAATAATTTAATTATTTCCATTAAAACTCCGAAAACTTCCCTTGAACTGAAGCCCCTTGCAATGTGGTAGCACAGCTAGTTGCTGATCGGTGTCGGCTGCCTGCAGTGATTAGTACCATCTGTGGACTATATTAAATACGTTGGTGTCTTTTTTACGTTTAGTTTCAAATCATATTCCACCCGCTGAAAAAGAGAAGGTGAATAGATGGTATATTTTACAGCGATTGCAAAAGTGTTAAAACTTAAATACATATACTGTATTAGTCAACCTCGTACCCAGGACTTCTGCGCTTGTGGCTGTGTGAGACGTTGTATGCGAGCTCTGGTATGCGAGCTCTGGTATGCGAGTATACATGGATGATGTTTGATGGAGTTTACTCTAAAATGTATCATGACGTCAGTCTAATATTTTAATGCACATGAAGACATCGCTGTTGGAAGATAAGTTATTATTGTAGATAAGTTGAAATACAAGGCCACACAGGGGCTAGATATTTTCAATCCTCAAAGATATTTGGCGTCATGTGCTTGTTTAGAAAACTGATATCCATACCTTTGAACTTCTGGATTACATTCTGTAGTCTTTAACGTTTTAAATAACATTCTCAATCTGTATCATGAAAAATTTTGAAATCTAGGAGAGACTATTTACAGTGATATATACCCATATTTTACTTCATTTCTATTTGGGCGCCGCCTTTCCCCCCTCCTGGTTTAATATCATAACTTGCAGGAAAATATTTATTATTACTATAATTATATTTACCCTACCTTGTGTTCCAGATAATTAAGAATCGAAAAACTGTTGTTCAAACATGGAGGAAAAGAAAGCGCATAGTACGTAAGATAGATTTCTTATAGTTTTCATTTAATAATTTTTGCGAGCCTGTATAAGTTTTTTTGCCTCGCATGACATATTTCTCTATCATCAGACAATGTATTAGACTTTCCCAAAGTCCTTTCCATATTTTTTTTCTTTCCAATTTTTTTCCGACTTGTGACAAGTCTAACGATGTATCTATATAGCATTTTATCAAATCATTTTTAATGCATTTGTTATCGAATGATTTATTCTACACGAGGTAACGAGAACTTTACAAATTGTTTTTATTAAAAATAAAATAAATTGTACAAAAAATGTTTCAGTTAAATGTTCTATATCTTTCTTTTTCTTGCCTTCTCTCGTCTGCTGTCTCTTGTGATGACACGTATGATGGCTAGTGGTGTGATTCCAAACCAGCCAATCAGCGTGAAGATGTAAAGGTGGTTGTTGGCGTTGAAACCTCGTATCAGCTCTCTATCTCTGTTTACATAAGGCGTTGTCGCACTTGTCGAGTCGGTTTTATGCTCAGTCGATCAATATTTAAGAATGTTCATAACTTAGCATATTCTTATAGAAAAACTTTCAAACTGCATGTACGTATATGAACTTTGTTTTAACCTAACTTTGACTAGAATTTAACGAACTAAGATTTTGATGACGTAATGTTATAATTACTGGACCGCGCGAAGTATGCCAAAGAATGATAGACGGTAATGATTGACATGTGCATGTACAGTTCAACATTGAATTTTGAGTTATGGAAACACATCTGCCCTCCATGCAAGATTCTTATCATATATATATATATTTATCTAAACTATCATGCTTGATGGAAAAGGTAATTATCACTTTTGCGCAAGTTCGAAATGGTATTTACTTTATCTGTCTTTTGTAGAAAAGAATGTCTCTCTCTATTAAGGCTGTTTTCCATTGCACCCGTATCGTAGCGAAACATAGCGTATTTCTTTGTTTCCTGAGCTTGGTACCTTTCCATTTGACGCAACTAATGATTACATGGCCTGCAAACTGAACTATTTTATACAATTATATATACTTTCGTAACACATTATTGGATTTTTTCTTGTATGTATAATATGATTTTTTTAAAGGCATCAGATATGATGGATGCTATTCTAGAAAGTTACCCCAAAACTAAGAAACAATTTATTGTGAGTATACCTTTTTCCAATCAAATTTTAATTTATTAAGGAGGGTATGAGGCCTGTGATTCTTTACCATTTGACCAAGGCCTTTCACGATTACACAGTTCCGTTCTTGCAAACTGTGCGAATAGTGTATTAAATTTAGTGAGCACATTAGGAAACATAAGACAGTTCATTATTTATGCCTCGGAGTGGCAGCGAAGAGAAATACAAAAATGCTAATTTTTCTTATTTACCCAACCATTTTCGGGGTTAACATTTTTTTACCCAACCCTTACTAAATTCAACATTTTAAAATGCTTTTTATGTTTTCTCAAATATTAACTATTATTTTTTCAAGTATTAACCATACATTAAAACCCTGAATTTCAAATGAAATTGTTTGAACACAATCACGGTTAAGAATACTTAAAATGATTAATACATACCGACGTATTTCTAAATCAGAAAACCAAGCTTCCAAGATGAGCCAGCACTTCGCAAAAAGTATTTAAGATATTTTTGGAAGTTATAAAATTAGTTTTGTTCTTGAGTTTAGAACCACTATTAACGTTGTGGAAGCTTTTCCCAACTGATAATTTTCTGAAAAGTATTTTATATCAATGACCTTGGGTCATTTCCTTTATATACAAACTACTTGGTACTCTGAAAGACACTCACTTTTTTACCCATCCTTTCAGATTAACCCCAATTTTCTTTTTACCCACCCTTCGTATAGGAGAAAAAATAAGTTCCCCACCCTATTTCGCTTCGGTGCCACCCCGAGGCATAAATAATGAAGTGGGTTTGTTATTTTTCCAGGAGGATGTTGGTATTGAAACTGATGAAGAATACAATGTTACCGTACCACAAGGATGTTAAAATTGGACCATGAACTGAACTGATTTTGTGCTATACCTAATTAGACTATAGATTCCACCTCTTATATCACCTCTGTAAATATATCTGTTTGTGATGACTGAGCATTGTATGTAAGATTTGTTGTATCCAAATTAAATATATAAATACGTTCTACATTTCAAGTAGTCTTGGCCAGCATATTTTTTTATTTGTGTTGAGCGGTATCCTACTGCTTCTGCAATTTGAGCGGGACGTGAGCGGCGTTTTTTACGATATCTGACCACGGTCAATCGGTAAATAAAAATTTTTTCTTATAAGTTATAGTTAAAAGAAAAAAATAAAACGTTATTTTAGGTTTAGTCGTGAAAAAACGAAAATCTCGGTTCGAAAAACGGGCCTTTATTCGGCCCTCTCGGCCCGTTTTTGAGACCTCTGGCAAATATTTTTTCAGTACGGACCTCCCATCCGGTAAATAACATATATATATTACTGTATGTCCCAACTACCAAAACTAGATGGATTCACTGCGCCAGTTGTACCCGGACATTTTGCCGAAAGACACTTTGCCGAATGGACAATTCGCCGACGGACATTTTGCCGAAGGGACAATTTGTCGAAAAGACGTTTTGCCGAGTGTTATTTCCGCAAACTATAATTCATATGTTTTTGAGTTTTTGGCAGTTTGCGGAAGACTGACAAGTGAACGAACAAACTGTATAATAAGTAATAACATGAATGTTAAGAAAAAGATTTATGATATAAAGCAGTAGAAATACAAAATATTTTACGAATGTTTTTACACACATTATACAAACTGACATGCTTACTAGAGATTGTGAGCAATAGCTCGTAAGAAAGTTATCATATTCTCGTACGTAAGTGCATGTCAATGTCACTAACAATGTCTTTCAGTCTCTGATTCACCAACTGGCACTTCTTTTTTGGTGGCGGAAGAGGAATGCGGGAAAGCGGCACTTGTTCCAGGATTTCTTTTCAGACCTGAAAAATGAGTCATCGTCTCAAACAATTTTGAAAACAATGCGTATGAATTTGTTTTGACGAAATCAGGCATTCGACAAATTGTCCATTCGGCAAAATGTCCGTCGGCGAATTGTCCATTCGGCAAAATGTCTTTCGGCAATTTCAACTACAGTCTTTTATAAATGTTCCAGTTTCATGCATCTCTATGACTATGGGCGCTTTCTCGATATATGAGCAACTAACCCTACCTAACCCTAATAATCCCTAACGCCTATTTCGGTTGCTCATATATCGAGAAAGAGCCCGCCATATTCTGTTATAGTTTTAGTGCCGTGAATAATTTGAGTCGTCAATATAGAAATTCGCTAAGTAAATTTTAAGTTCTTAACCCAACTTCTATGTCTATGAAAATAATGCATTCTGAGATAGCGTTGTCTCGTACATAATTTATTTATTTTAGTGTGTTTGCCATGTATCTAGCTAATCACATCATGTTTCCGATTGATTGTAAAAACATTGTCATTGTTCCTCAATTTGATTAATTATTTTTAACAAATTCAGGACGGCTCCAAAATTGTAATTTCTTTTTGAATTTATTTTCGTAAACTCGCAGTTTTAGACGTGTTACCGCACGCTCCCCCCACGCTTCACGAAACTCAGTGTAAGACGACTAAATAATTTTTTAAAGCTCGCAAGCCTCTGCGGAGGAGAGAGTTACTCCGTCGATATATAATTTTCTTTCATTTCATTCACGCATGCTTGTTGGTGTATAAATTAAAATTGATAAGGCGTCCGCGGGGTAGACAACGACTTTGCCACAAATTGTACCGGATGATTATTAATGATGAAAGTAACAAACTAAATAAACTTCTCCCAGAACCGAAAGAACACACTTATTCACTACGAGACCCAAGATTTTTCCCAACAATTAAAGCAAACACTGACAGATTTGCAAAATCATTGATTTGTCAAGCAGTAAAAATATATGACAATTGTACGCTGGAGTAATTTGAATTCATATAATTTAGAGTTTTTACCTTGCATGTAATTTAACTTATCTTACCATTTTTAAATTTTTAACTGTTGATTTTAACTATAAAATATTGTAAATAGTAACTTTATACTTAATTTTATACCATGTAAATGATTCTTAATAATAATAATAATCAAAGTATTAATAAAGGTGCATCATGTTCGCAACAACGCTGCCTGCATTTTTGTCCAAACGTAAAAAGCCTATTATACAGATAGTGGAAAAACCAGTGTAATGAACACACTGTGGATGAAACATTCGCAAACAAATTCGTTGAGCTTGCAATATCAAGAACTAAAGCTTGTTTCCACCCACTTAAATCGTAACGTACCGACGCCTTTTCGCCGTTTGTGTCTATAGGTTATTATCTCTGGGTCATGATCTAGTCTCTCAAAACAAAGCCGGAATTACGCTACGATACGATATATACGTTCGGAATGGAAAACTTAGCGTATTCCTTCGACCTTCGCAGTAGCGTGGAAACTGGGGATCAGTCAATCAAGTGCCTTTTTTTCCAGCTAAAACAATTAGGATTACACATGAGTGCCTTTTTCTAATAGAAGAGATTTTCTTTTAAGACGAAGTGCCCCTCCAACTTGAAGTTGCTTCCAATGACTTGGACACAAAGAAAACGGTACGTTACGACGGTTACGTCAAGGTTGAACTGAAAAACAGGCTTAATTCGTAATCATGAACGTAATCGTATTATTATTATTATGAAGCTGTTTTGATTGTGTTTGTAATGCTTTAGGTATACTTAACTACATGGTACGATTTAAGATGAACTCAGAAATTCGTTCCCAGGGCCTTTTTGCAAGTTTAAGAAAACAAAGGAAATATCCATGCTCTTCCCCAGGTCTCCTCGCCATACTGCAAGGATAAATTGAATGGCACTTGAGGTATATACGTGTATAATAGCGTGGGGTTTGTGTATAAGACAAGGGGTAAAGTTTCGTATTGGGAATATACAGGGTTAGACTTCTCCAAGTCTCTCCTCTTCTGCACTCTCTCGGCTCGGGGTATGAGATTGTCCCTCGCACTCCTGGAGTAAAAGTGCAGCGACGTACACAGAACTCAGACAATGAGAACTGAGTTGGAGCCAGTCCAATACACTAGAATACAGAGGGTTGACCTCCAGTAAGATGTGTAAATTATTGATAGAAATTATTAATCACTTATGTTTTTTATTGAACTTAACAATTTAACAATGTCATTTATAAACTTTCACCCCCTGACTGTATCACCTGTCATCAGCTCGCGTATTTCACATTGGCCTTTACTAGACGTTAATTTATATCACTGAAATCTAGACTGGCACAGAGATCTAACCACAGTCGCGTTTATAATCCTCTTTCCTACCGACTAACTGATTATCTCATATTTTCATGCAATAATTAGTCCAAACTGCACACAATAAACTGCAAACTGTGCCAGTCTAAACTGTCCTATTTTCCAATGTATCCAGATTAGTTGACTAGCCCATTTTTCATACGGCGTCTTAAGTCTTAAGTCTTAAATGTCAGATCTTGCAAAAAAATTTCACTACCTTTTAAAAAAGGTCATGACAAGTTTGTTTAACCCAGCAACTGACTAAACGTATTCACCTTTCATAATCAGAAAATTATGCAAATAGACAGTTGGCGTTGTTGACAGTAGTGTCATCAATATAAAGGACGCATAGCAATCCAGTAATCACATTTGGTAACTAGACACAACTCGTGAGAGCTGCTTGGAAGTTGAACTAAACATGGCAGTCCTGAAACTGTTATTTCATTTGATGTGGTTAATTATCAGCTTAATCTTGGAAACGCACGCTGTTCCTTACAACACAGGTAGCAAGATTCATGGATTTGGATCAGCCAAGAATGTTTTAATCTTCGGTAAGAATGGCTGACTTATTAAATCTTATATTTGTTCTTGTTTTAATATTTGACATCTATATCAAGACGATACCCCATTTTCATCCCAAACCTGTTATTTTAATCCAGTGACACAATGTATCTATAAGCACCATGGTAAGGTAAATCTAACCCATTTTCTATTCCAAATTTTCGATATATGTTATCATCCTCCGTCATGATCAGCGACCCACATTCCAACTTAGGTAAACATACATAGTCCGATAAATAAATATAGCTAGTGCTCTTCGCAAACAATTAGTTGACCAACCCTGGTCAATGTTTTTTATCTCATGTTTTCATATAATTATATGGACTAGAGAGAAGAACTGATATAAAGAATTTAAAAATTTGCGTCCAGTTTATGGCAGCTCAGTTTCGTCAATGAAACTGATTATTATTGTGTAAACTCAGTTGACTCGCGACCTTATATACTGATAGCCATCTTTTCCTTTTTGAGCTTTATCATGGCCAAAAGGCTACCCCAAATTGTTAGGCGTTTAAAAACAGATTAACTTTATCTAGTGTTGAGTAGAGTAGAGTAAAGACAATATTGCCATATGGCATGCATGCATACAAGTGAACAACCTACATGATTGAAAGGCCAGGAATTTTCAATTTTGACTGTCTCAAATGACAAATTAAATGTTTCACCACTATTTCTAGGACGTGCTAGTTGGTATAGTTGCACTTGAGAGTTGAGAACAGAAGTGATTACCCCAACTTTTTATGCTTCAAAATCGCCCAGTTTGGACATAGTCTGTCACAGTAAGACATGCACCTTTCTCTGTGGAATGAGTGTTTGATTTTTTGTTTTATGGATTAATTCAAAGACAAAGTATTCTCAATATTAAATAAGTAAAAGTATATGTGCGTTAAATTGGTCTAGAGAGTGGAGTTAAATATATGAAAGTTTTAAATCTATTTTTGTTACATCAGCAGTTTCCGGCCGTTTTCGAAAATTCTAAATTTCTACTTGAGTGATAACTGGTGAATCGATAATGCATATACGCGGTAGTTATTTATCAAACGCCGGAGTGACGTTTTATTGTTAACAAACCGTACCTAACAAGGCCAATTAATTTCACACAGTGCGAGCCAAGCTAAGCGGGCCTACAAGACTATAAAGTGCAAGGTGGGCTCAGGAATAATGTATCATTTGGAATTTTTTATCAATATTAATGAATCAATTCAAAACAATGTTATTCATCCAAACAAATCTAAGAAATGAATGCTATCATTTTTATATATCTATATGACCTTTTCCTATATATATTACTTTGAGTTATTTCTTTTAAAACAAATCTAGCTGTTCACAGCTTGTGTGAATGTAAATATCTAAGTAAAGAAGGCATAGAAATTAGATTGCTGATCATATAATTAATTATATCAGGCACCCATGCAGAGTATAAACGCAAGTTTTCAATAAATCTTAATAAGAACATACTGTTTGATCCGATCAATATTTCCGACTGATAATTGGCTTTGGCTCCACTGTCTAGGGAACGCGTCTCAGCTTTTTGCTACTCTCTTGGTTCTTCACCAAATTTATTTTAAAAATTAACAATCTTTAACTACTGTTTTATTGTTGCATGACTCCCTGACACAAAGCTAAAGCGAAAACGGTAAATCATCATGCCTTTGAATTTAGTCATTGTCATATTGTATTGTGTATCATTACTGGAGACAAAAAGGCTATATAATCGTCAGGTCTTTGTTAAAAACATTTCTCTCTGTGTTAACATATGTCGCGCTGTAGTAAACTTTTATATTGTGTATCTAGTTCAGCCAACATGCAGAGATGCTAATTAAACATAGAATTAGAAATACTCTCAGAACATGCCACGATCGATAGTGTTATGGTTGACGCTATCGTGAAATCTTCTTAATTAAACTATACCAAAAATAACATTATCACAGATAAAAATTTATGATGCTCTCGTACAATAATTAAATTTCATATTTGCATGCGAAGTTGGTTATCCAGAAGACATGTGGTATGTTATTATACGTTATTTGGTTACAATAAAGATGGCGTTGTAACTGTAACAACATGCTCAACTAAATAGTGACATGTGTAATGATGTTATCACACTGTGATTTAACTACATGCATTCTTCTGTCACTGCTGACTACAATATGTCTTCAATGAACTACAATTTTTTTATATTTTCCTTCCAGATTTAAGACCAACAATGAAATGCTGATCTTAATCATAGACATAGGTGTAGGAAGCAACTTCATTACTTCAAGTTGGAGGGGCAATTCGCCTTAAGGGCACCTCTTCTATTAGAAAAAAAAAACAACTTTTCCCATTGGCATTGTTTTAGCTGTAGAAAAGGGCCCATTGGGCCCCCCCGGTTCCTACGCCACTGATCTAAATTTATATTTTTCAATCAGCGGCATAAGCAATGACTGCCTATATTGCAGGACATCAAGATTTATCGCCAAACAGTATCTACTAACCTACGGCTATGACCAACCCTCGCACACAAATTTTCCATTTCATTAATTCTAAAAAGACTCCTCGACAAACCAACGCGGAGAAAAAAGCGTTTAATAATTTAGCATGATACAAACATATAAATGTAGGAGACGTAGAGAGGCTAGAAGAAAGCATGCAAATGATGCAATATAAAAAATTTGACTTTACTGCACACTTTTAGTTTTCAAAACGCCTTTTTCAAATCAGTGCATCATTTTTTTTCCTTTTGGATTCGGTACAGTAAAAAAGATATTTGGTAAAAACATGCATTTTTTGTTATTTCTGAAGGAGACGTGTACCAGGTCTAGTGCATTTTTGCTAACATAGTTACGATCCCCCAATTAAAACCTAATATTTACCCTTGCGAGCGCAATCTATAAAACATCATGAGGTAGGATCCTGGCTCGTTTTATGAACGGTTCTTGAGTAGTTTTGTGATCAAAATGATATACCTGTACGAGGAAGACGGTCCTTTCACTCCTCTGGACCAGCCCCCAGCCCCCATTTTGGCCCCTCCAGTAAACTATTTTTCCTCCCAAATGCAGGAAATTAAGCCACAGAAGCTCGAAAATACGAAAATCGGCCTCTTTACTTTGATATACCCCCCCCCCCTCACTGACGAGATCTTAAAGAGACCCTGAATTATTGTAAGGACCCAGCTTAGGATGTACCCTGTTTCTTCTCTGTTATAAGGTATTGATGGTCTTGGTGGAGTTCATTTAGAAAACGTAACATCAAAATATCCTGGATTTCACTCATTTTTTGAAGAAGGAAGTTTTACAACTAAAGCAAGATGTGAAACACCAACAGTAAGAATGAGCTTAACATTAAAACACAATATATACATCTAATGCACAGCAGCTATATTTGAAGCTCAATTACATAGTTACCAGGGGGATACTTTTTTATCCCGCTGACCAGCTCCATTTTAGACGGGTGAATTTCTTCCCGATATAGATGGGGGATAATGAAAATAAAGATTGACAATTATTGAAGACCGACTAGTGAAAACTCAGCTTTGGAAACCTTTTTATTCCTTTCCTATTTTCAGGGTAACTTTTCCCCCCTAAGGGGCGCTAATGACAATTATATTCTTAGCCGGCAAATGATACTCTGCAAGATCTTACATGAATACGGGCGACACTAGTCGGCTATCGCAACGGCTATGTCAACTATGCAAAATCGAGAGCGCAGGAATTCCAACCTTGTCACAAACTTATAATTATGAAGAATAATTATCGAATTGCCAGCAGAATCTTTACAGCTTTTTGCAAAAAAATAGATCTGCTTGAAGGATTTTACATTTGTAACCTTCCATGTTCTCTTATATCCTACTTCAAGATTAGTGCATCAAACTGGGGTACATTAATTACTGGTATGACTCCAGCTGAAGCAGGGATTCAAGCTAATTACTGGACACCAAAATATGCTCGACCTGAAAATATCACTCAACGAAGTCATTTTGCACCAATCTCTGGAGAGGGAGTACCTGAAAGTATCTTTGATGTTATACACAAACAGAAAGATTTGAAGGTAAGAAATATTCATTTTACTATAAACTTTCTAAGTCCGGTTTCTTTTTCTGTGAGAGGTGGCTTGGGGCAAAAAAAACCCAATTTACTATGATCAATAAGCAAATTATTATTATTATCATTATCATTATCAACCTTATTTAAAGAGGGTATTTACACATGACAGTAAAAACTGATAAACCAGATGCCCTCAGCCCCTCAATCGTTGCTTATATGGGTTGACTGGATATATTTCGTAACCGCGTAGAATTCCGAAAGTAGCGGCCCCATTTATAACATTCATCACTTGATGATTAGGTTAGTTTGGTAGTTGTTTCGATTACGGAATCATCCTCAGATAACGTAATATAAATATAATAATGTATAATTATACTATAGCCTCTGGAGAATTCTAATGTTTCACATACTTTCAAATTAACGATTTTCAACCACTCAAAAATTGCCGCCCTCCAAAGGTAGCGGCCCCCAAGGGTTGCTAAATCCTTTACGGTAACCTATGGAGGGGTAATTATATACAGCGAAAGTAAACGTGCATGCATTATTGAGAAGACATATATTTTGTCATGCAATTGGTTTGGTGCAGATTGAAATAGGTTGAAATTCCTTCTGATTTTATATTTGTATATTTAGGTGTACATGGGTTATACATGGGATTGGTTTCATCATTTTACAACAAATGAGACAGTAGATTACATGTTCCGAGGAGCACAGGAACCTTACTTTAACGGCACTAGAGATTGGTTGAAATGTGCTTTCAGTTTTGGCTGTATCAAACATTCTGACGAGGCTGTGTATAATGCTACTGTCAAGGCTATTAAGGACATGCAACCAAATGTTATGTTCCTGCACTTTTGTAAGTAATGAAAATATGGTACATTGTTTCACATTGCATAGATAGAATATTATACCAAGAGAACTTTCTGTATGTGGAAAGTACCCAGGTTATTTGTGATCAATGGTTAATGAGAATGGCTGTACATAAGAAGGGTTAGTGAATCATTAATCATTATACCACATTAACACACCATAAGCTTTCTGAATGTAATTCATGTTTTGACAGTCGTTTTGACAACTCCCGTACGTCCTGGACTGTAATTAACACTTTTTGCAACTCTCTTTAACATTTAATCACGCCTATTTGGGCAGTCTCATTGGTTGCATCACCACAAATAGCCTGAGTTACTCCCAATAGATTTGTGGTGCATAATAAATATAGTGACAGCTTCCTAAATTCACCTTCCCCTCTCTCACTCCCCCTCTGCATATTTGCATTTGATGATCCAAATGCTTTTTTGCTTTTTCAGATTTCAGATTAATTAAATGTAGAAACGTTTTTCCTCATATATCAATCAAACAAACATATTCAAATTTAGTGGATTAATTACAAGACTGATTAATTAAAAGACTAGTTATTTCCTTATTCTTACAATGTAAACTAAACAGATAAACAAACTGGTTATGTATTTGTATAAACATTGAAAATGAAAAACAGGCAGTCAAAATATTTTTCTTATTTTCCAGCTCGTGTTGATAAAGCTGGTCATGAACATTGCTGGGGGTGTAAGGAATATTATGATGAGTTAGAAGTTATTGATGGCTACATTCAAGGAATCATGAAAGCATTAAATGAGACAAAAACACCGGAAGGTATTGATTTGTTCTGGAATTCTCATATCGTGACACCATTAATAATTTTATGACGACTTCTTGTAACGTGCATGGCAACCTAATGAGTTATCTACCTGTTCACTCGATAGTAGATAGAATGGCGGTC
Organism: Trachythela sp. YZ-2020; assembly: GCA_016169945.1. Taxonomy (NCBI): domain Eukaryota; kingdom Metazoa; phylum Cnidaria; class Anthozoa; order Malacalcyonacea; family Clavulariidae; genus Trachythela; species Trachythela sp. YZ-2020. Next base: position 364,153 of record JADLSH010000236.1, on the reverse strand, counting down.
TAGAAATCCGAAGATGCAAGCTCGAATCTCGCTCGGGACAAAGAATTCTTCGTTTTTCTCTGCATGTCAGAAATGTATGAAATATGTTTTTACATCTCTGCAGATGATACTGTAATAGAATTGAAACACTACACGTCCTCAAAGACAAACGTTAAGTTGTCAGGAAAATATTTCGTTCACTTAAATAGAATAAAAGTAGCATGGAGCGGCAGTGTAGAAACCCAAAGAAGCAAGAACAAAATTCCGAATCCCCTTCGAGACAACGATCATTTTTTGTTCTCTAGAGTGTCATGTCGACATGAAAAGGTTGAAGGTTTTTCATGTATCTAAGAATGATAATTTCTTAAAATCATAAACGTCCATTATAAAGTGTTTCTGCCAATATCAGGGTAATGACGCAAATGATTTCCAAAAGGCGTAAAAGCTAGAACGTGTACTTCTCGGGTAAATTTCTTGATTAAAATATATTATCGAAATTTTGTAATGTTTCAGGCAAGAGGATGTTAGAAGAAACATTAATGATGGTAGTCAGTGATCATGGTGGATATACAAATATTCATGGGATATGTAATGGCCCTAATACTGAATGTTTAAGTTTTACTATGACTGCTACCATGAATGTACCATTACTTCTCAGAGGTAAAAATCCTAGTTTAAACATATTCTATTAATGAGTTGGTCCCAAGAGTTGGGGCTTACTCAAAACGAATGAAGTTGTTACAAAATGGGTAACCAGGCTTGCCATTCTTTAACCTATACGGATCTGCAGTTTTTCTACCTTATGATTACATATTTACTCTCTGATCTGAAATTTTTCTTTGGTTTTCGATGGTTAAATTCAATATTGTCAGTAGCTTTTCGCATTAAAATTAAAAAACGAATACAGATCTCAAAAAGTGTAAAATAACTTGCAATAAAGTTTTCAAAGTGCCTCCAACTAAATTAAATAACTCAATTGATTGGAATTAATCCGATATTTTTCGGTTTAGTAAACCATCACTAATATTTTACGTACTTGGAAGAAAATGTTAAATGCAAAGTGTGGTATTTCCAGAAAACAATAAAATAACAGGTAAAATTTTATATTCTCATTTGCTTTCTACTATTATGTATTTCGTTAGGTCCAGGAATAAAGAAGAACTACAATATGAGTGGCAGCCAGACCTACGTGGCCAACAGAGATGTCGTACAGACTGCACTTCATGCGTTAGGATTAGAGAAAGGTCAATATATGACTGGCAGAGTGTTACATGAAGTATTTAACGAGTGCCAAGTAGCAGCCGTAAGCAAAGTAGCATTTTCCATGTCTGTTCTATTGTGCGTTCTTTACTATTTATAAAGTGTTAATTTAATTTAAATCTTAATTGATGTATAGAATGTTAAATAGAATATTGTTAGAGTGGTGGACACTATTATATTATAATATACTGGGAGTGCGAATTATATTTCTCAAATCTTTTTGGATGGAACAACTCTAATGCTTAATGAGAGGACATCAGGCTTTAACAATTGAAAACCTTGTTAAAACTTTGGTACTTGGGTAACCTGCTATTATCGCACCCAATCGCCACTCCACCCCTTCTAGTGTCCGCCACCGACCGAATACATCGCCATTTCAATCGTGTCTAGATAAATTTGTGATTAAAAGCTATACTGAACGAACTGTATATTGAATGAAATGTATTATTGTTAATAAATAGAACTGCAGTGTGTACAAACACACGTCTGTTACGTTTTGTTTTCATTACATTCACCTGATTGGTTTATTCTTTATCACGTGATCACGTGATTATGAAATAAAAAGCTTCCATACGTTCCTGTTTTCGCTCCAAACGGGCTTTGAATTCGACCCAGGCTTTGCAATCATTTACAACAGAGTAGCGAGCGAAACCATGAATGATATTAAACTTGGTTGAACTATAAACTTCCATACTTATTGATTCTCCAAAGTTTTATTAAAAGGGTTAGCCAGTAAATCATAATTACATAAAATTGTTCCTAATCAATTGATAAAATACTAAGTGTTCTCCCCCACTGTTCATAGCCCTAACCTCTTCACAGGTGAGCATCCGACAAAAATCACGGATGATTTGTTTGTGTTGTGCTTTGCAATACCTTTTCCTCCGACGGACTTGCGATTATACATCAGTATTAACAGTGTTCTTGTCCTAACACCAGTTTAGTCAGTGATCCAGACGTAATTCAGAACTTTCATGACTTGTTCGTATATCGTGAACACAAAGGCAACATCGAAACAAACTCTGCCCAGACGTGGCACGGTTCCTTTATAAAACCTGATGAAATATAAACTAAATTTTAGTCTTAGCATTGACCTCGTCTACATGTGACCGAAACAAAGTCAGAGCTGGACGATTTTGTTTCGGGTATACAGTGGTCTCTATTCACTGACAAGCTTGAAAAGTTGGTCAGGCAAGTCTGAAATGTTTTCGCACTAGCTAGACCGACTATCTACAGGCCGGGGAGAATTCGGAGCGAGATAATTGCACACATTACAGCCTCTTTTCCAGGCTCCAACTCGAATTGTGGATATTGCGTGGAACGAGGCTGCAAAACCTATGCACATGTCATCTGTTACCATATATAGCCACAACGTCGTAACTAACTTGTCAAAGTTACAAAAATCAGAGCAATAAGATTATTTCCATGCATACTTACGCCTTAGGTCCTTCATGTTTTGCTATTTGTACAGTACAATCCCAAGTACTTTTATATTTATGCGCTTCCAAGCCCTTGAAATATAAACGAAATAAACTGAATAATAATTACACGAAAGGGCAACGTTTCAAATATCCGACAATTTGAGGTAAAGGAATATTAAGGGTTGTCGTTTGAGAACTTCAATACTGGTCAGTTAATTAGAGGTATTCGCTGGATAAATAATAATAATATTTATTTCCAGGAAGCTTTCTCACAAAGTGATTTTCAGAAAGGTCCTGAACTCAATTACAAAGTTACAAACAAAGGAATACATGCAAACTACATAACTAGGAAAATACTAACGATATCATATACAAAAAGTTCAAAATTAGTTAAAAAAGTTACTCCTAAATGTTGAAATACTGTTCGAAAGTCTTATCTGTCTGTTCAAGTTGTTCCACTCTGATACGGCCTGATATTCCAATCTTTGTTTCCCCCAATTCCTTGACACTCTGGGCAGCCTTAAATTGTCTCTGTTTCGTGTATTATAGTTGTGTACCTCACTGTTGGTTAAAAATTCAAACTCATGCGAGGTTAGATTATTTATACATTTAAAAACCAATAAGCACCTATGATACAATCTTCGTTGCTCTAGAGTGATCCAGTTCAGAGTGTTTAGCGCGTCGGTTGCCGATGAGAGTAGTGGTCTGTCTAAAACAATCTTGGCGGCCTTATTCTGCAGTACTTGAAGATTCTTCATTAGCATTGTATTATAAAATATCTGTTAATTAGAAGTTCTTGAATTGTAGGTTCTTGAGGGTTTGTAGCTTCAAACTACCTGAAATAATCTGGACCGTTTGGTCCGACTGCATAACAATGAGATTAGACGAGCAATCTTGAATAATAAATGCTTAAAATTCGATATTTTTCTGTTTCATTACAAATTTGACCAATAAAACAATTTCTGTTGAATAGTTTTGCGTTAAATAGATATTTAAATTGCATTGCTTGAAACGTATAATAAGGTTGGTTCCCCATGTATCAACTCAATATAGCAAACCAACTCACCTGCATTCTGGTTTTAACGACATCAACAGGAGTATTCCCAAACACACTTGCGGCTCCAGCAACACCACCAATAAGGAAGGTACGAGCAGCACCAATATCTTTCGAATTATCTCCTCCTTGTAACCATGATTTCAAATTTGAATACACGAAAAATCTGATCATTTGATTCGTTCCTTGTTTCACCATTGTTGGTAGAAGACCTCGGTATACGCCAATGATACCTAGTTGTTGGAAAATTATAAAACAAAAAATATGGTACTATACGTGGCACGTCGTGGCGTAAGGTATCCCTCTACCAACGTGACTCTTGAATATTTTATTCTCAGGCTAACGACAGAACATTTTTACTTGTCTAAGGAAAGTTCCTTGGTAGAGAATGTCTAAACCCTTCATTTACGAACCACCGAACTAAATACCGCAGGATATCCAATCCACAAATACGATGAACTTCATAGATATGATTTTTTGATTGGGTTCGATTCTAAGAAATACATTTCCCAACAAGCAAGCGAGTACTCTCCGGCTGGTTGTTCAAAGCTCGATTAGCGCTAACCTGGATTTGGGTTTATGTTTTTCGCACGTCCGTTCATTTCAAAACTTTAGAAAGTAAGACTTTTACTGAACCAGTCAAGATTTATGGAAAAATATATTTCCAAGTTTATAAACAAGTTGTTAGGAAGTTTGCTTGACGTTTTACGTTAACCTAGGATTAGGCTAACCAGCTTTCGAACAGTGGCGGACACTTCGCGAATTATTGGGGGTGCGAACTTATAGGTTGCCAATATATAACCATGCACCATTTTGTTGCTGCAAATCTCATTTCTTAAAACCTCTTGGCTCAAATTTCATGTAAATTTAGTTAAATAATAGCCTATCAATTAAGGCTTTCGTGGTTGTAAAATCATTGATACAGCTTTGTTACACAGTTAATCATTCAAAGGCTTTCGAACATGCAACCGACCCTGATCAGAATAAGCTTAAACTACGTGTCGTTTGTGTTTCGAACATTCGGATTGGCATGCAATTTGGAACTCAATCGTAACGCTAGTAGAAAGCAGATGGAAGACAACCAAGAATGTATTTGCGACGCGCTTTCTGTCATGCACGTTATATCTGAACAGTATACTGTATTCTACACTGCAGAAGACAACAAACAATTGAACTTTTGCATGGATATATATAAACACTTTTTGATGAGAGACGATTCGAAGCTTCAAAATTAAATTATAACGTTATTTGTCGTTATAATTAATATTTTATATTACATATATATATATATATATATGTAATATATACAAACCGCGCGAGAGGTCTTTATCTGATTTAAAACATCGAGGCGCAGCCGAGTGTTTTAGATCTGATAAAGGCCGAACTGCAAGGTTTGTATATGACTTCTACAATGACTCGTTTTGTATACGCTCACTGGCGTTGGAATTTTGAAGATTGATGTTATCTACGCTGTAAAAATTGAAGGAGAAAATTTGAGCAAGTCTATATCAAATATATAGATCCGCTATACGGGTCATGAGTTTCCTTTGTATTTTGCTTATGAATAATTAATGAATTTTAGAAATATATATATATATATATATATATACGTGTAGGTTTAGGTCTACGAAACGCAAAGAGTGCTCGACAACATATAGTTAGAGCAAATTATAGATTTTCGCTTACCTCAAAACTTGTCTGCAACAGGCTGTTTCATCTGTAAAAGAATCATCAGGCAGTTTCTGCCTGATGATTCTTTATGCATGTTATCAATTACTTACCATCAGTTTTGATAATAGTTGATACACCATGGACAAATCCTTTATATTTCGGGTTAGGTTGCGTTTGATCATGAATAAATTTCACTTTGACAGTTTCCATTGGACAAACAACAAGGACTGCTTCAGATAATCCAGCTCCAAGGCCACATAATAAAATATTTGCTTGTGTTAAATTTCCTTTTTCATCACATGCTCTGTTTTTTAAGGCTTCAAACACAGAAAACCTATACATGTGATAAAAGTGTCAATATTCAGTTTAAGTTGGATAAATTTAATTCTCAAATTCATTAATATTTCATGGGAGGCATGAAAATAACACAAAGGATATCAGCTAGCTATATAGCGAGACGTATTTGGAAAAGTGGTAATAAACGCCTATAAATTAATCTTAAAATACTGATTTGTGTGAGAAGTTATATGATACATTAGCTCGAGAGGCGTTTATCACTTTATTTTCAACACTTCAAATTTCAATTATTTCATGTAAGGTAAAATAAGTACTGTAGAATTCCGAAAGTACAGTAAAGGCGTTTATTACAAAATGCGAGGTTAGCCTGCAAGGCGGACGGTCTACTTACACGCGTTGAGAGAAGAGCGGTTCGCTTCTCCCGTCCCCGGCACTCTCGCCCAGCTCTCGGCGCGCATTTTGTAACGAAAGTAAAGGCCCGCAAGTATAGGCCCGCGTTGCTTCCGCGCGGATGACACTAGAGAGCTTTAGATTTGACTACGAGTACGACGAGATTCGTTGCTTGCACACGCCATCGTCTTACGCAATCACGTACTGACGCCATAATCTCGTAGCCGTAGCCAAATTGACAACGGGAGTTTTGAAAAATCTCGTAGTGAAAAAAGCATCTACTACGAGATTATGGCGTCAGTACATGATGGCGTCAGTACATGATGGCGTAAGACGATGGCGTATGCAAACAACGAATCTCGTAGTCGTACTCGTAGTCAAATCTAAAGCTCTCTATTGTCACACATACAGAGGTGTATCTTCGTGGAACATGCGCAGTTTACGTAAAAAAAATCATGCTGACGGCCTCTCTTTACTGGACTGGCTAAGAACATGGCGGACTTTGCCGAAAAAGCCCTTACGCCGACATCAAAGGTGCCGACATGAAGATATGCCTCTGTATGTAAATACTCTGTGCTATTGTATTCGACTACAGTATTCCACAAACCAAAAACAAATTAATGAAATTATATTTATCGCCATGCAAATATACAAGGAACATATATATAAATACATTATATTTTGCTGATTTACTGCTATTTATACAGTTACGAATTTCAGTTTTCGAGGAATGTTGGCTAAAGGTCCTCCGGCAGTATTATATAGTTTATATTGACATGTACTCTGCGATTCTGATGAAGAACTCTATCTACTGCACTATACAACGTAAATGGTGCATATAAACATATTATCAAAACCACAATTGCCATGTATATCGGGTTTAGAGATATAGAAGCAGCTTCCGCTAAACTTAACCAATCTTAGTACTTTCGATTGTAAGTTCGAGGAGATATCCACTCCCGCTTTTACCTCCAAACAAACGAACACCGTGTAATAGTACTTATTTATCCACCGAAAAACAGAAGCGATCTGGTCCTGTATGACTCCATTCGCGTGAAAAATCCTGAACCTTTCCAGAAAACCTGGAATACCTGACCATACAACTCTGTTCCCTCTTTGGTAGCTTCCAATACAATGCAGGCGGATCAATTCCGAGAAATTTCTCGTATATGGGAGCTAACTCATCAGAAGTTAGCAAACCTGATCTAGTAACATATTGAATAAACTCTGCCTGGCTCATGGAAAAGAAACGAAATCCACGGATCGCATAGCCAATAATAACAGACCTTCGGTTTTCGCCTGTTGGTTCCAAATTTTTACGCGAGCATTGGAAGTCAATCCATTTTAAAACAGCCTGAAACAATTCCAATTCTCGTATATTCAGTTTGTCTCGCTCCAGTAAACTAGTCAAGGTCGTCTGACTGGTGTTATGTGCTTACCACTTTGCTGGTGTTAAGTGTAATAATATTCCAACATCGTTTTTCTAGTTCTTTCTTCTCAAAACAAGTAACTTGCTCCAAGAGATCTAGCACATTTCCAGGATATACCATTCTCAGCAGGAATTAACACATCGCTCATTGAGCAAAGGCATAATGTACTTCTTCGCCAGATACAAGATTGCAACAACATTGTCTGTGGTCAATGTACATTCCTCCGTGTAAAGAAATCTAAAAAATTGCTCCAAACTTTCCTTGTCTGTATCACAAGTGAACAACCGAACTTTCTCGGCTAACTCACCATAAAACGTGGCATGAAATAATATAATAATAATAATATATAAAGATTTATACAGCGCTTAAATTATATAAAATATTCCAAAGCGCTTTACAACAATGAAGTTCTACTATATACAAGCAGCTAAAATATTAAGAATTAAGGTATAAGTGTCTATAAATCTAAAAGTTAGAATCGAAAGCTTTCTTAAAAAGGAAAGTCTTTAATTGAGATTTAAAACAGTCAATTGTTTTACTATTTCTAATACCATAAGGTAGCATGTTCCAAATTGACGGAGCTGCATGCACAAATGCTCGATCACCAAGGGTCTTGGCTCTAGTTTTTGGGATAAAAAGTAGTCCCTGATCATCAGATCTCAGTTGGTAACAGCAGTTCGGTTTTTCTAACAACAGTTCCATAATGTAGCCTGGCGCCATCCCATGGAGAGCTTTATATACCAGGAGTGCAATTTTAAAATCAACACGAAACTTAACAGGCAGCCAGTGAAGGTGCATCAGGACAGGGGTAATATGAGCGCATCTTGGTATAAGACACGTCACTCTAGCAGCGGCATTGAGAACTCGTTGAAGACGCTGAAGTTGGTATTGGGGAATGCCGACCAGGAGAGAATTGCAGTAGTCCAAGTGTGACGTCACAAAGGCATGTACGAGCGTTTTAGTTGATTCGATGGAGAGGAACTTCCTTATTTGTCGAATGTTGTACAAGCCCCTAAATGCTTTGCTGCAAACCTTGCCCACATGGACATTCATAGACATATGTTCGTCAAACCACGAACCTAAATTTCGGACTTCTTGTACAGGTTTTATATCAGCATCACCAACTTCAATCGAGTCGATTGTAACCTTAGACAGCTGCTGGCGAGTTCCAATTATCAAGAATTCCGTTTTAGTGTCATTAAACATTAATTTATGTGAAACTAACCAAGCACGAACTTCGACGATGCAATTATTAATAGTTTGAATAGCTTGATCTTGGACAACGGGTGACTCAGGACGGAAAGATAAATAAAGTTGAGTGTCATCTGCATACCCATGGGAAGAAGGTAGATGTCTGTTAATAATCTGGAACAGTTGAGACACGTATAATAGGAAAAGGACCGGTCCAAGACAGCTTCCTTGTGGAACTCCACAGTTCAGCGGAAAATTGGCGGAAAACTTTTGCTTAATATTAATACGCTGCTTTCTACAGGAGAGAAACGACTTAATCCACTTTAAGGCATTTCCGATCACACCAAATTCTAACTTCAATATATCCGTCAGAATTTCATGATCAATGGTGTCAAAGGCGGCACTCAAATCCAAGAGCACTAAAAGAGTTACTTTCTGTTGGTCCATGTTCATAAGATATCATTGTGGACTCTTAGGAGAGCCGTTTCGGTAGAGTGGAATTGACGATATGACGATTGGTTGTTAGGAAGAGGAGCATTATCAGCACAATGCTCAAATAACTGGCTAACAACTGCTTTTTCCGTAGCTTTAGAAACGAATGACAGGTTACTGACGGGCCTGAAGTTCTCAAAGACTAGATCAAGACCGTATTTTTAGAATTGGAATAAGAATGGCAACTTTCCATGCTTCTGGGACGTGACCTTCACTTAACGACAAGTTGATCATTTTCATAATGACAGGTGTTAACTCACTGGCACATAATTTCAGCAACCATGTTGGAATAGGATCAAGGTTACATGTTGCATTCGACGACTTCATGATTATGTTATGGACTTCTTCTTCTGACAGGAGCTTAAATGAATCTAATTTGATATCAGGTAAACGATAATCTACTAATGGTGGGTCTACTACAACGTTTTCAATGTCATTTCTAATTAGCTCAATCTTTCGACAGAAATATTTTCCGAACTCATCAGCCAGTTTACGTGAATCATCATGTGGAGGCAAGGAGTTTTCTTGAGGTGTGTTGCAAAGTGAGTTTTCTTGAGTCTCCCGAACATTGATCGATAAGATCAGAATAGTATTTGTGTCTAGCATTTTCAAACTGGCAGCATACTTGTTACGCGCTTGGCGATAAGCGTCTTTATCATTTTGGCAATTTGATCGTAGCATTACTTTCTCCAGTTTTCTGCGTTTGGCCTTAATACGTTTAAGTTCTTCACTGAACCATGGCACTCTTGGTCTGACAACCACTACCTTTCTTTGTAAAGGGGCATGTTTCTCCAAAATATGTGATAGCGTATTATCATAATGTTTGACCAGATCATCTAGATTGGAGCATGGGTCATTACACAGTTTGGAATCAGTGATGTCAGCTTTGAAGGCCTGAAGATTCAAATGATTTGTCTTACGAAACTGAATTTCCTTTGTCACAAAATTCGGGCGAGGAAAAGAGAGGTTGCATTCAACAAAACAATGATCTGACAAAAAGAAAGTAGTCTTGACTAGGTGGATATTAATGTCATTGGACGATCTCGAAATTAGAAGATCCAGGGTATGCCCAGACGAGTGAGTTGGTACAGTAACATGTTGTAATAAGCCAAAAGTTTCAATAAATCAGTAAATGTTTTCGCGTCAGTATCAGACGGATCATCGAGATGAAAATTAAAGTCACCGGAGATTACTAATACTTCTGTACACATAACAATGCTCTCAAGTAAGTTGGAGAATTCTTCGAAGAAAACGCCTGAAGAAACAGGGTGAGTTTGTGAATAAGGTGGACGATAGACTGCTAATGTTTTAATCGTACGGTTGAGTAAAGTCAAGTTCCATTCAGAGTATTCAAAAGATCGTTTTCACCTCCGTCAATTAAAGTAACTTTAAAATTGGTATTAAACATAATACCAGTGCCTCCACCCATTCTGTTAGATTGTCTAGGTTTTTAAAAGGTTTAAAAGAGTAACCAGGGGGAGAAAGCGCGGCTATGCTAACAGTGTCAACGTCTTTTAACCAGGTCTCTGTCACAATACACACATCAATATTGTTACTCAAAACATGATCAACGATTTCGGCTGTTTTGTTTTTAAGAGATCTCGCATTTACATTGGCGAAACGTAGGAATTTTGTATGAGAATCTGAATTTAAGTTAGTTCTATGTACAGACACGCAGACACAGTTTGAAGGGTTATGAGTACGAGCACGGCGACAACGACCATTACGCGGATGTCTATCAGTACTCAGTATCCTGTTGTTTGTACTGACATCAATGGAGGGGGGTATGGAAAAGGTTGGGTTGTGGGATGGTATATTGGGGACCGAAATGGAGGGAAATAATAGGGATTCACAGGAAAAGGGGAGTAATGAAAACTGGGTGAAGAGACAGCTTTGTCCATTATCTTATAGGAGGGTCGTTGGATGTTATTATAAAATTGAGGTTTCTGATGTAGGAAATCACAATTATTGCCTTTTTTACAGAATTTTCTTTTCCTCAGGAATGGACACGGGGTTGAATGTTTTGGGCGTTTAGGTGTCGCTCGATTAAAACGTCAGTACCTAATCGAGATGTGCTGGTATTAAATTCACCCGTTGTTGACTTAGTTTTACTGGCTTTATTTAGATTAGTAGCTTCAGTTAGTGTGCAGCTTTTTACGAGATCGGTATTCGAGACGCTAGGTTGATCCTTAACAATAAGAACTGACTCATTATGTATATCAGTTTCATTATGGAATATATTTATAATGTCTTCAGTTGACTGATTTAAGTCGGAGTTTAGAACGCTAGGCCGGTCACTTGCTATATTCCTAAACTCGTCGTAGATATTAAATTCATTGAATGAAGTTGGTCCAATGGTATGGGAGGTGTATATGTTAGGGTCAATTAGCGGATCCTTATCAGTAGTTGTAGGGTCATTAAAGGTGGTAATTTTCATACTATTAGTAGGACTGTTGGTCATAGGATTGATATTCATTACTTTGAATGTTGAATTCCCAAGGGACAGCAAGCTTGACGCAAGGAGCAAATTTGCTTCGCTAAGTCTACATATCTCGCTGTCTTGCTTGCGAATAACAGACTCAAAGTCTTTTTGTTTAGATCGCATAGAGTTAATTTCAGTTATTAGATCACTTGTAATGTCCACTAGGGTAGCAATATCTGCTTTCAAGCCATCAAACTGCGATACAGATGGTTCAGTCAGCTCATTAACACTACTACAAACCTCTTTCGTTGATGCTTCGCATGAGGGATTTACATCTTTCGGGTCCTGATTTATCAAGCTTTCGAACTTCAACTTTAGATTCTCTTCAGCATCATCACTCTGTATAACCAGCTTTTTCGAACGAGGACCGCGCCATTTAATCATGTATTCCCCTTCTCCTTCGCTTTTGAAAACTTTAACGTCGCCTCCAGGGGATTTCCACTTGCCTTTCAAGTTTAATGCTTCTAGAACAAACCTTTCTAATTCCTCAAAGGTTTTAAGCCATAAATATGTTCCACTGTCGTAAGATAGACCGTTAAGATAATTCATAGTTGGTTAAAAACGAAGATTTTATTAAAAATATAAAAATATAGCGGAGCGAGAAACACACGTCCACAGGTCACGCTAAACAGGTCGCTTGGGCATAGAATGTCTTATGGGCATAGAATGTCTTGTCTGAACCTTCGCAAGTAAAACTGATATCACTCATGTCTGAATTGTTGAACATATAAAGATTTCTTTCTAAGATGGTGTTTTTTGTCGACTGCAAGTCCACATCGGATTGAGCGGAGGCCATTTTGAAGAATAATGGATGAAGTAGATTAACGAAAATTTAGGCAATCTGCAGTACGTGTATACTTTGCATGGTATTGTGCAGGTCAATGGCGGAGTAGAATAATCGAAATAATAATCCACTTAGGATAATCCACTTAGAATAATCGAAATAATAATCCACTTCACACGTCGCAAACGACACTGTCACTGTGTTGTTCCACATATAACACAATTTCGTACATAATTTTATCCGTTATCTTGGGCAAGTTATAATATTACTAGGGGTAATTCGGAATTTAAGCAATAAAACAGACCTTATAATGAGCTAGATAGTTAGATATCATAGTGAATATATTTGAGATAATGATCAGATCATCCCTAGCCGTATTTGAACTCGCATATTCAGCGTAACTGGGCTGAGTGGCTGACGCTCAATTGGGTAGAACACGAATTCAATCATATTTATGCGCACGAGATATTCTCACGAGTTACCAATTTAAATATGGTGATGGCACAGTCTAGTGGTTCAACTCTATTTTAATTAGTGCCATCGTCAGGGGAATGTGGTACCATATAGTAGAAGCCCAAAACTGTATTGTCAACACTAAACAGGGGCATAGGAGGCAATGTAAAGTTAGGGGGGGGGCACTACCTCCTCAGGGCAGCTTTATCATTAAGGCTGTTCACACGATCCAATTTGTCTGTCATCCAATACTCCTCTTGACGCAAGTGATTTACTGGATTTACTGACAAGTGTAAGGCCATTGGCTCATACCTGGCAAAAAGTGTAGGTGTCATTTACCTGCATATTCACCAAATCACTCCTTGAACTATCAAATGAAATGGGGAGGGCACTGCAAAAAGGGCACTTACTGTAGAGGTGAATTTTTTGAGGAAGGCATGTTGTCCCCCCAGTTTCCAGGTGGTTGTTGGTAGAGACTTAATTGGACTAAAGAATGTTCTCTATGCCTAATGCTTGGCATGTTCGGTTGAAATAAGTGGAGTCATTGGCTTATGATATTAAACCCCAGTATTAAACCAATTTTGCAATATTGGATTTCAGTCTGGGCTATATAATTTTACTTGACAATCTTTTCAAACTACAGAAACTATGAGCTTGTCCTTAATTTCAAATAATTGCCAATTATGGACTCTTTTACTGATGACACTATTAATTTTTAATGCCACAGTAGGTTCATTTTTCTGTTGCATTTTGGTCTTACCAAAGGTCTAACCCTTTGGCCTGACCTAATTTTAGTATTCAGGCTGTAAGGAAGAGTGCAGTTTTCACTGTCAGACAGTATAACATACCCTGTTCAATCAAGTTTTATCTATCTATGATTGATTCTTATGAATTAATTATTATGATTGTACAGTGTTTCAACTTTATTTCAAAGGCGTTTTACCCACCTTACAGAAGCTTTAGGTATAGATCCATACAGTAATGAACTTAGTCCTCGGTAGAGACCAAAAAAGCCATGACCTTGCACAGTTTTCTTAGCACAATCTATGGAACCTGTGTATTTAGGTACAGCAGCTCTTTCATCCAACTGTAATTGTGTTTTAACATATTCTGTTGGAAATGTACATAGAATTTCCAAACCACCAGCAATACCACCTGAAATATCAATTTTAGAATAGTTATATAGGGCCTAAAGTTGCTTGAACAAATATAAATGGCATTTTAGCCATTAAAATCTGTAGTGGACACTTTGCTAACGGACATATGTTGACCCTTGTGTTTATGCAAATGTCAGTTCTCAACCTTTTTGGCCACATTTATTGCCAATTTGCCTATTAGGTATTGATGATATCATTGTAAAAGCGGCCCTGCGATTCTGGTGCAGCGCTCTGACCACTGAGCTACAGAGTCCAGTTGCCAAGCGTTAATCACAAGTTCCTGTATATATATATAGATGCAGGTACTGCGGGTTGTGATAAGGTAAATTACAAGATTTTTTTTAGAGTTGCATTATCTTCTAAAATTATGATGTCATATGGGTCAAGGGAAAATTTGCCCATGGCCCCACCAAATCTGTCAACAGATCTGCCCAATAACTTAGCAATGGTTATAGAGTTGTCACTTGTTCATCCAGTGACATAACATCTGAATATATTACTCCATTGGTCTAGGGAATGATTCTCAAGGAATTTTTAAATATATCTAGAATCACGTCCATAAACGGTTTTTATGCGATTCTGAGCTGTTCATTTTACAAAATAATCAGAAAGAACTGTGGCAGTTTTTATGCATTTAATTGATATGGCCCTGGTTGCACCTGCATTCAATCCCGCCACTAAGTTACAATAAATGTGAATGATAATGAATCAGTGAGGGAAGGTAATGAAAACAACCATCATTTCAGATGTAAATTAAAGCCTCTAAAGATGAATATTTGCAGATAAAAACATTGTCTATTCACATGCAAAAGTTCAATGTTTGTAACAGTAACAAGCAGGGGCAGATCTAGGGGTAGTCAAACTATAGTCACAGTTATCTGTGTGAGTTTTGACTAATCTGAGGTAGATTCTAGGCATTTGATTGGTCAATTTGCATTTTGACTAAAGTTTGCGGGGTTTGACTCATACGATATCTAGAAGCATAATATATGGCAATTTGTGTTTCCTAGGCATGCTGATGAACCATGATATGGGGCGAAACAGTCATTTTATTGCCTAGCCAAACAATGGCACCCCCCCTCCCCACTGAAAAAATATGCTCCCCCCTGGGGTAGTGGAACCAAAATTTTTTGACTAATGTATGAAAATTCCTAGATCTGCCCCTGGTAACAAGCATATAAAGGTGTCATTTCTCTCAGCCAATCAGTGTGAGGCTAGTAATGCAATTGGCTGATCAGATTAAAACCTGTCAATTGTCAAATGCTCTTGATAGACAGACATATGAATGTTTCCCATGAGCATAAACAATGCTTTTTTTATCCTTAGATGCAAGTCTTGTATGAAAACGTGTGGGTAAAAAGCATCGCATATTTTGTTAACATCCTCAGCATTTTAATATGCACAAGTTACACCCCCAAGCCATCCCATCAAAGGTCCAAAGTTCAAGTAATTTGTCATCACTCATCAGACAAAACATTTTACCTTTAGCCAGTATAAAGCTGTAAAGCTGATGGCAACACATGTTCAATTTTTATATTACTTAGCTCTCTGTACTTTATTAGATATAACCCCATAAATTTGTTCTTGATTTATAGTAGTATTCTACATGTACGAGACAAATGTTTGCGAGTTAGCTTTGTTACATAACAATAGTCTGAACACAAGTATGTATAAAGATTAAATACAACTATTTTGACTACAGAACATTTCTGTTTGACTAAGGCAACATTTTAATATCATATTATCACACTTGCCTGCTAGGATTGCTTTTCCCGGGTGCTTTTTGCCAGCAATTTTCCCCCCAGCAGCAGCACTCATAGAATGATGTTGTTTTATACTACGTGGCATCTTGGTATTATTTGGTTTTGCTGCCATATTTGAGTCTACGACTCCTATCTTCTTATGTCAAATGATTATTGGATAATACTCTATTTCATTTGGTATTTCCAGTACAGCCTGGCACAACAAGCACTTCTCAAAGGTCAAAAGTCCTCCTCTAGTATATTTGTCAACAAATGACCAAACGACAATGAGATACAATCTGGGATTGTTAATTGTTCGATTACTCAGGGAGTTCCAGTGGGGAGTTCCGGTACGATCGGAAACAACCGTTTATTAATCGGAAAACTTCTTCTAACTAGTGGTGGGCGATACTGCGAATATCGATTTCGATACGATACCGAGTACTTTTTTATCGATACCACTGTTTCGATACTTTTTTTCGATACCGATACTGGTCAGTAGACAAAGTACTTCATACACTAGTTAAATATGTTCGTACCACAACGATTAATAGTCTTTATATTTAATTTAACATTTCTGCCATTTTCCAGCATGAAAAGGAAAAACCTGGAAAAAAAACCGCTGTGAAAAGCTGTTACTGCATGCTCGTTTGGCAAAGAACTAAACGAAGAACTTCATGTAACATTAAATATTAAACATAATCCGGTCACATGTCAAGTATCGAAAACATCGATATTTTAAAAAAGTATCGATACCATCTTTTGAATTGTGAATATCGAAAGTATCGATACTTTAGTAGTGGTATCGCCCACCACTACTTCTAACCCGTGTCCGGTCGGAAAAAATCGAAATCGCAGATTACTAATTTGTGAAAATTTCAGACAAAAAGTAATTACGAATGTTAATAATATATGTTCTCCCAACCTTCAGGAGCTAGTGCGCTTTTCTTTGGACAAGTATAGCGACACGAACTCAATAATAGTCCGCGATGAAAGAAGTTTCAACACGAAATCGGGAGGTTGGAATCTTCAAATTTCACCTTTTTTTTACTTCAATATTGTAGGAATTTTGTTACATACGTCTTTTTGCTTTTCTGCCGGAAAAGGCGATGAACATGCATTTGTAACGCCTAATGGAGTTTTAATTTTACACACATTTTCATTGGGAGGTTCAGATTCAAATACAGAATATGAAAATCGGAAGGGTTAGCAGTGGCGTGCTGGCAGGGGGGGCCGGGGGGCCATGGCCCCCCCAGCGAAGATTTTTAAGGGGGCGCCAAAACATAAATGGGGCGCCGAAATTGGCACAAAGAATAGAAAAAAGGAATTTGTGTTTTTTTTGGAAGTAAATTTTTTGTAGGAAGAACCGTATTTATTGGTTAAATAGTAATATAAGAACGTTAGTAGTCCGGGAAAATTTTTTAAACAACCACATCGCCCCCCCCCCGACACATAAAAAAATTTTATTTATCGCGTCTAAGAGGCTAAACTATACACATATTACAAGGGGGCGCCAAATTTCCAGCTGGCCTCCCTTGGTGAACACAAGCCAGCACGCCACTGAGGGTTAGAACATATGACCGTAAAAATGAGGTTTTGATTTGTCAATTGTTAATTTATTGCTTCACCGCCTTGCAAGACTCCACAGAGGCTCGCTTGTTCGGCAGGCCCGGCGTAGTTGGCTCTCAATTTTTGGGGGGGCACTCTTGGATGTCAGTCCGCGTTTCTCAACAAAATTTTTCCATTTGCCGAAGAAATTCTTTCTTTTCTTGTCGACGGGGGGAGGTTAAAAAAAATTTTCCTGACAATACTGACGATTATATATCTAGTTTATTGCCTAAAACTTTAGAGTTAACATATATAACATACTTTCTGTCTCTAAATGAACTTTTTCAAAACAAAAATTACGTTCCGGTTATCGTGGTTGGGGGGGCACAATTTCAATTTTATTTCCGGTTGGGGGCATTTTATTTCTGAGGGGGGCCTTGCCCCCCCAGGCCCCCCCTCAGCTACGGGCCTGTAATGTTCGGGGTGCAAGATTGACAACAAGGCAGACAATTATCTCTATATTTATCCTGTTTCTCTACATATTTTTTGCTTGGCGCCTTTACCACTTGAAAACCTCGGGTTCCAAACAATGATAAGTTTATGACAAAAAGACGAACATCACAGCTAGTAATATACTGTTATAGAGGATTAATATCCAATTATTGTTTAACATCATATTCTCCTATTTTTACAAAACTAAGTTCTTGACGATTACAATCACCCTCATCATACACTATAGTATACAGTACAATTCACATTTCACTCGTAAATATGAGACAAATTTCGTTAATATTTACATTTTCTTGGGTTGTACGTAATCTCATGTAGACCCTAGCCTCCTCCGCAGGCAACTCTTCGTAAACGCCAGAATTGTGCAATACTTGTTCAGACCAGCTCCAATTATCCCTCACTATCCACTGTTACTCCCTCATGCCTATGAAATTATTGCGTAATTCTGCCGTTTTCCACCAAGTTGCTAGCCTGCGTGGCCGGCCCTCGTTGGAGGGGAAAAGAGGAACAGCGAATGAGGGCCTGCAAGAAAACCCAGCTTTCATGACTAAACGCCCTAATAAAGGCTCATTAAAATTGACCAATACAAATGCAGCTGGACTATAGGGGAAACCCCAAACCGAAGGAAATGTATTCGCTTGTGCATAAACATGTCAATCAAGACGAAGAAATGTAATAATATATTCCTGTGTGCGTAAACATGTCAATTAATTCTTGGTGTTGACCAATCAAATTCTACGTTCAAAAATTGAACGGCGTTTAGTCATGAAAGCTGGGTTTTCTTGCAGGCCCTCATTCGCTGTTCTTCTTTTCCCCTCCAACGAGGGCCGGCCACGCAGGCTACCAAGTTGCCTGCGGAGGAGGCTATGTAGACTCGTCGGCAGTAGGCTAGTTGTACGCTTCATCTTATAAAACGGTGGATAAGCCAAAATGAAATAACACTGAAAGATATTTTCTCATCGAATGACTTTGTTAATAGTTTTGACTGCGCATCCAAATGACGCGTTCTGCGTCGGGACTTAGAATATGCATATCGAAGTATTTACTGTTCAATCATCCATTTGTGTTTCACATATAGTGACAATAGAACATGTATTAAACAATTTTCGTAGTGGCATATTTTGTCTTCGGTGTAAAGCAAAATCAATGGAATATAGTCTATAATTTAAAGCGAGTCAGTCGTGTGGAAACTAGTTCTTCAAACTTTTTGCATATTCAAATGATTTGAACAGTTGAATACTTTAATATGCATATTCTAATTCTTCCAGCCTCAGCTACACACGTTATGATTCAACGGCAATATTATCTCGAAGCAGAACGCGTCATCAGACGTGGATGACCAGTCGACACAATGAATTGGCTTATTGTTTAAGTTTGGTTTTACAATATGAATAACTATCTCGTACAACCCGATCCAGTGTATATTGGTGTAGCTTGTGTAGGTTTTACCACAGAATAGAGATTATTCTGTGGGTTTTACTTTTTACACAATTCAGAGGTTCTATATCTGACGATCCTATAAAATCTGCTTCTTGTTTCTTCAGAATTCTATATTTTACATCATAATGAAGCAATCATCCAGTTCGCACGGTTTTCAAAAATATCTATTTTGATTCAGTCCCCTTGAAGAAAATAACATAATTGACATAGTTAAAAAACGAAAGTGGTAGTTCTTCACTAGAATTGCACGCTATTTTAGAATCCTGAAATATTATCCAGCAGGAATCGAAATCAAAAGCTGCCTAACCGACAGAGATTATAATTGAAAGTTTTTATCTAAAACATACGCACAAGCTAGTGAAGTAGTGCCGTGGTAGTACAGTACAAAAGTGCCCAGTTATTGTAGCTGGTGTTCTCTATTTTCACTTAGAAAAAGACAATTCTCACTTGTGCTTGTCCCAACTTGATTCAATTGACAAATAAATGGTGCGAATGTTGTCCATAAATTGATCTGCAAGGACGGCAACCACCCCCATATCTTATGCAGTTGTCTGATTAATACCAAATACCGCACTGGTAAAATAATACACTGGTAAACTGAGATGGAAAATGGACTTGGCTTAAAGCCTTTCTTTTGGTTGCAGGTGTGGATTTTCCTGCACAACGGCAGTTTTTCGAATTTTTTTTTCGAAAAGCCTTCACACACAAATCGTTCAATTTCAATGTATGTACAGTACCTGCTTAATTCCCCATGAAATATAGTCAGGTTTCGTAGCAGCTTGGTACTCATCAATTAACTGTTGTACAACTTCCCTAGAATAGAAATATAGAAACCTATATAAACAGGGCCGTCGAGAGATTTTGCGGGGCCTGGGGCAAACCTTTCGCTGAGGCACCTATGACGTCATACTGTTTAACTTTTACAGTACTATATGGGAACAAAAGGTCCAAGAAGGACCTCAATTTGAGAAGGGTCCCTGTTTTATATTAGGGTCCCTATCCGGTTTGGGTCCCTGGACAAGTTGTCCCCTCGCACTCCCCTCCCACTCGTCAAGGTGGCCCTGCAGATAAACATGGGAACGATTGTCGTGTTCGCAGAGGTGTGTTGCTTTAGGTAGGGGGAGAGGACACCTCGTCGGGTGTCGTATTATATATCTCTTTATAAAAAAACAATGAGCAAAAACTACACAACAGAAGTATTGATATAATGCACATTGTATCCCTCATTCAAACTTGGGACGTCCTAAGTTCATAATCAAGACCAAGACTACTAAACTGTGTAAAGATGTAAATGTATAAAGTAGGAAAATAGTTATGTAATTTCAAAACAAGGAATGAAGTACTCGCGCAGTTATATAGTTCGGTTTCGCCGAAAGACAATAGTGATACGAGTCATGCAGTCGTTGTCTCTGAAATAGTACTTGTGCCTACCTTGAGTTATCCATTTCATCTAAGTTGTCTTCAAACATAGGTTCTTTACGATAATTCTCCAAGAATGCTTCACGTTTTCTTAATTTGTCATATAAACGGCAACTCTTTTCAAATACCTAAAAGTAGAAAGGTTTAGGTATAATATTTTAAACTTTGGGCATCTCGCGCGATAAAACTGAATGATAAAGACATTTAAAGGTTTTTTGTAGATAAAAATTTCGAGCGAACTACCCAACCGGGAGCAGTTGCGAAAAATGCAACTATATAGGTCCTCCATGCAGCAGGACTCGAACCTGCGATTCCGGTGCAGCGCTCTGACCATGCAATGAGCTACAGAGTCCAGTTGTCAAGAGCTAACCACAAGTTCATGTACATATAGTCATATACTAGACTGATACCAGTGTTTGGTATAAGGGTAAATATTCTAAATATTTTTTGGCATCTCGCTCTATAGAATAGATTATGTTAAAGAGGTATTTTTTGGTTTTCCTCAAATCTTAATTCACTACCGTCGGTTTCCCTGTGGGCTGCTTAAATAATTGTAGTTGAAACGTGGACGTGTAGACGTCAAAATATCCCATGCATTCGATTGCTCAACCTTTGTGGTATGCAGGGCAATTGGGCAAAGCAACTGATACAAAGTCAACCCATGAACGAAAGGGAACCCCAGACGTTCTCGTATTTACTCACTGTTGAAATGCTGGTATGATTCGCCATCATAAGACCGCTAACACGGTGAGCTGTTTGAACATAAGGAGATTTTCGAGAAAGAGCAACCTTAAAAAATATTCCAAACATGACAAATAAAAATTATGGTTATTTAAATAACATGTTATAGTTTACTGCAAAATCAGAGAAAAGAGCTAGGACTCCATTGCTTGCTATAATTGACCTCCTCAGACCATGATAATCTGATGTTTACATCTTTTATCTCTCTTTGTTTTTATGTATTTTTCATTCATACTCAAATATAGAATGCAAGGAATCAAGAGGCCTATTCTGGGATGGTACTCGCCGCGAGATAATGCGAGTTTAGGCGATTTAAACTATGCGAGTTAAAAGCGATTTGTGGTCCCAGAGCATAGGCGGATTTTCAGATTTTGCTCTGGGGGGGGTGTCGAAAATTTAGGGGGGGTGCCAAAATTTAGGGGGGTAGGTGAGCGACAGGGTGCGTAGCGCCGCCGAGCAAGCTGCAGCAGGGGTCTGGGGGCACAGTTGGCAATGGGGGTAAGGGGGAAAATTTTGAGATTTTTGGTCTTATTTAGTTCAAAATCCTTGTTTTTAGTCTTACTTAGTTCAAAATCTTTATTTCAATCACACTACTGTCATTTATCCCAATGAGCATTTAAATTTTTTTGGGGGGGTGCAAATTTCTCTAGGTGGGGTGGGAAAACTTTTTGGAGGGGTGCAAAATATTTTTGGGGGGTGCGCACCCCCGCACCCCCCCAGAAAATCCGCCTATGTCCCAGAGCAGGCACTAATCAAGGAATCAAAATCTATTTGTGCGATTTATATTATCTATACGATTTATAATAAATGGTTCCAAATCATTAAAAATAAAGTGAACACAAAATTCTACATTAAATTATCACTTTCAGGTTATCCGTTTTCTACAAAACTTAAGGAAGCGTTTCAGTATTGTAGATATCAAAAACTTTAGAAGATCTAATAAGAAGGTGTTCATGCAAAATGTTCTACGCATACTAACTTGAATACTTGCAGGACCCCAAGGGATGAACTCTGCTAACTTTCGTTCACGAATTCTTTGAAGACTTTTATGAACCTGAAAAATATAAAATATTCTCGTCAAATAGTCATTGCAAATTGTACTGTTATGACTTATTTACATTATGGTAAATAAACACATGGTCCACACGACGTCTGCAATCACAGAACACCACATACATATATTACAGGCTTTCTGGCAGACATACGTAAAAAAGTAGGATAAAAGTAGGACTAAAATTTTAGGAAAAGTAGGAATAAAGTAGGAAAATATACACAAAAGTAGGACAAAAATATGAATATTTGGTAATAATTTGCATGAAAATACCACAGAAATATTATTTAATCTCTCTTATCGCTGATAATCCTGGACTGGAGGGTTTTTTTGAGTTGAAGAAATTTTTTGGTATTTCCAAGGAGATATTTGGGATTTCAAGGAGATCTTTGCAATTTCCAAGGAGATCGTTGGGATTTACAAGGAGGTTTTTTGGATTTCCAAGGAGATTTTGTGGATTTCCAAGGAGATTTTCCAAAGGTTTTTTTTGGATTTCCAACAAGAGTTTTGATTTTAGGTACAAAGTAGGATTTTAAGAAAAAAGTAGGAAAATCAAGCAATTTTTAATAAAAAGTAGGAAAAGTAGGAGTGTGAAAAAAAAGTAGGAAAAAGTAGGTTGGCAAGAAAGCTTGATATTATGTACATAAGGTTTTAGCGTCGGTCGCCGTGTAAATATATACAACCTGGGTAATGGTTCTCCTTCTGCCTAACCAGGGCTTGAAATTTGCAGTATCCCGATATCCACAGAATACAAGATTTTATATTTGGATCACAAGCTCAATATCCATTGGGTTACTGCACAAATTTCTCTACTCCACAGAGATATTTTTTATATTTCCATGTTGCACGATTTGCAGATTTTGCACGCTTTTTGGCAGTGACATAACCTGCAACACAAGCTTACAAAACCTCTCTCTTCGAAAGATTTAAGTTGCCCTTAAATACCGCTTAATGTAGGAACTATCCAAATGTGGGATACTAGATTCTGCGGGTGGATAGCAGATTTCAAGTTGCTACTATTCCATTCGATAGTTTTGAAAATTTCGAATTTCAAACCCTGCTAACGTTTGATGCTGAGGACTTTTCGTCAGGAGATTAAGTAGAATGCCAATCTTAGCTCGAAAAGTGTTTTTGTCGCTCTCAGGGAGACGATAATCATTACCTGCATGGACAAGGTTGTTTAACATAGATTTATACTGCATACCTGTGTGGGATCTACTTCGCCTTGAATTATGTTGAGTATCGAAATATAACAATGTTGAAATTTCTTATCTCGTAGTCTTGACACCATCACGTTTTTAGGCTGAATGGAAATGTAAGAAATAATGATTACAGTGGTGGAACTTAACTTTTTTGACCACTTGCGATCAGGGCAAGTAGGACATGAAAAATGGTTGCCCTGAATAAAATTCAATTGCCA
Source organism: Trachythela sp. YZ-2020 (assembly GCA_016169945.1). Lineage (NCBI taxonomy): Eukaryota > Metazoa > Cnidaria > Anthozoa > Malacalcyonacea > Clavulariidae > Trachythela > Trachythela sp. YZ-2020. The sequence continues at coordinate 340,221 of JADLSH010000236.1, read as the reverse complement.
TTAGATCTAGCTTTGGTTCTATGTCCGTCGTACAATGGTCGTACAATGTCCTCGAGGCATGTTCATCTATTTACATTTTTAAATTATCTTGGTCTATATTTTACTCATTTAATACTGTACTTGGGGATAATAACTTAGAGATGGCCAGCTTTTCTGGCAAAGCTGAAACAGAAAGCAACTTGCCCGATCGGGCAACCAAGAAAAAACTTCTACTTGCCCGTAATGATTTTCACTTGGCCCGGGCAAGCGTTATCACCACTGTGATCAGAAAAATAGTACATAATACCATGACACATACCACTACCAGCCTATTATAAGTCATGACATACCATACTGTATCGTAAACTAACCTGAAGAAGTCTTCTCATGACATCTAACACAGTAGTTTTTCTCACACTGGAGACCTATGAAATGAAATTGATTTATTTATTTTGTAATGTGTTGATTACGTAATATCTGGCAATCTTTACCCACATGATTCATAATTTATCCTGAAATTATCACTAAGTAATTAATATATAATAGTCTGAGTTCAATCTGCCTTTTCATTGGTCGAGATCCATGGTCTATTAGAGGACAGACGCACGGACGACGTCATTTCAATGACGTTGTATATTTAAGCCAATCATGGCTTTCTCAGAAGTATCATGGACCAATGACTTACATGGATCACGTCAAATGGCGTGTAAATATATTTTGATCGCGCTTCAAAGCCCCAAAACGTTATGGTATGAGCCTACTTTATAATGTAGATATTTAACTTTTATTATATAAAACAAATAGATAACATTTTGCCGTTGTTTGTTCAGTTATAGATACACAGAGGACGTCATAACGTGATAAGAACATCAGTGACTCACTCGCCCTGCCTGCTTGTGTGTCACTATTTTGGTAAGGACATCAGTGACTCACTCGTCCTGCCTGCTTGTGTGTCACTATTTTGGTAAGGACATCAGTGACTCACTCGCCCTGCCTGCTTGTGTGTCACTATTTTGGTAAGGACATCAGTGACTCACTCGTCCTGCCTGCTTGTGTGTCACTATTTTGGTAAGAACATCAGTGACTCACTCGCCCTGCCTGCTTGTGTGTCACTATTTTGATAAGAACATCAGTGACTCACTCGCCCTGCCTGCTTGTGTGTCACTATTTTGATAAGGACATCAGTGACTCACTCGCCCTGCCTGCTTGTGTGTCACTATTTTGTTCTTGCCACATTATGACGTCATACTGTGTATCTATATCTGAACAGACAACTGGAAAATGTTGTCCACTTGTTAAACAAAACTGCCCTAAACCCATTTACCTTTTGATCTGTCGTTAGTGGAGTATACCCAGTCATCAAAAAGTGTAAACGGGGTGTGGGAATAAGAGATGCGATTAAGCCAATCAAATCATTGTTCATATAACCTAGAATAATGAACAATGACACACGCAGCAGTGTAGTTACGTTTATAAACTTTGTAAAATCTCTATAATTTCATGTTTAGTTTAGTCTTATGTAATATGTTGCAACCTGCACTAATCTTAAAAACTTAATAACAAACTCCTGGCTGTATAAAGCTCGTCTTTTGCTCAAAGCGAATCTGCAATGATTGGTTAGCGACAAAATTCGTGTCGAAAAAAAGAAACCGCGCCCAGTGTTAATAAACGGCAGGATCAAAACTTCTCTTACGAAAACTGAAATTTAAAGTGGATAAATTTAATGTTTTTCCCATGTCTTCTTGCTAACTATATTTTTAAACTTGATTTTTTAATTTTATTTTTTTATTTTTTTATATATAGAAATAACAAGCAGTCGCAAACTTGCTTGTTGTTTGAAATTCATTGAACAAATATTTTCATCGATAAATCGTGTTTTATCTAAACTATATATACATGCATGCGTACAAACCTGGATATCTTAAAGTTGTTGTACTTGTAGCCATGATCGTAGAAACCTAGAAAGTAAGTCAGATAGTCCCAGTCAATGAAATGCTAGTTAATATTGCAAAATAACAATGAAAGGACTTACCAATTGGTTGACTTGTGAAAACGTAGGATTAGGAATATGTAATCTGTCTGATGCAATCCGATTTAGAGCAGTGTTATCTAGAACTACCTGGAAATATTTAATAAAGTTCTGTAAGAAAATTGATATTACAATAATACGCCAGTTCGGAGTTTCGACTGCGCATCCAAATGACGCGTTCTGCGTCGGGATAAAATTGCAGTAGATCAATGATAACTCAACTGTTCTCAATCATTCATTTGTGTTTCACATATACCTATACATTCACGTAGCCACAATACAACTGGCCATTAAATATTTTTTGTACCAGCATATTGTGTCTTTAGTGAGAAGCAAAATAGAGAAAAGTGCACTTAAAGGGAAATATATTTTCTAACTTAACGCGAGTCAACCGTGCGGAAACTTCGTTGAATACTTCGAGATGCATATTTTAATTCTTCCAGTCTCAGCTACATGTTATGATTCAATTTCTATCCCGACGCAGAACGCGTAAAGAATACTTCTTTGGCCTGGGAGCCTCGCTCTCATGAATCAAGACGAGAAGCAATTTGCTCAGGATTAACGAGAACGAGGCTCCCGGGCCAAGGAGGGATTTGTGACGTGATTATCGAAAGGGTGTATTACATCACGATTTAAAAACTCCAACACAAACGGAAAAGACTATATATAGTCTGCATGTTGTACCAAACCTTACCACACAATCTGCGTTCTGAGTTAACCTCTTCAGTGTCAAGATTGAGTTGTATGGTTGAACAACCACATCGCTTATATCTTCCTAAAATGTACATAAAGGGTTGCGTTTGTTGTATGTAGGCGTTTTATGTAAATCAAATAACGCTGAAGGAGCTACGGCTATATGTATATGTGTATTTGCCCGTCATTACGTTACGCAATAAATCATAATACTACATTCATTCGAGGTTAAAGGTCGTGTTTATAAGACACTTACCTGTTGAGGAAAAACTGAATAGGTTTGGATCAATTTCTTGGGAAACCTTAATAAAAAGATATATTTTGAATAGACCCTTCCGGAGAGTACTTCAGCCTGGCTATGCATGGAGTCTCGCTTTCATGACTTAGATCTTGGCTTTAGTTTATAGAGCCTTTTATCTTGCTACTGGTTACTAGCATTGAACTATAATAGACTGGAACGCTAACGCAGTGGGAAATTGAAGCCAGCTTAATTCAGTTTTTCTGAGTTTTGAGTTGAAATACTTAACGCCGAACATTGGGCTGCATATGAAATTGAAGCTATTAAAAAGTTATATTTGATATAAAAACTTCAAGACTTTAAGTAAAAGGGAAATACTTAAAACTTTGAGGGAAAATTTGCCGTATTTTACAAAATTGCGGTTGTTTTTGTATTTTTTAAGTATTTCCATTTTGCCTAAAGTCTTGTAAGTTTTTATATCAAATAGAACTTTTAATAGCTTCAATTTCATATACAGCCCAATGTTCGGCGTTAAGTATTTCAACTCAAAACTCAGAAAAACTAGCTTGGCTTCAATCATAGGACTTGATCAGGGCGCTTATATGGACTTGATCATAGGAGTTAGCGTTCCAGTTTCCTTAGAGTTCACTGGTTACCAGTGGCGAAGCTAGATATAGCAACTGATCATGCTATGCAATTTTTTTTTTAATTATTCAAACGTTTAAAAATGTATTGTCTTTAGACTATATAGATTTAGGAAGTTTATTTGCATTTTACATTTTATCTATTATAACCGTATGACAAGCGACAAGATAAAAAGCTCTAAAGCCAACGGCTAATCAGGAGAGATCGACACAATCTCTCTATAATTATCCAGTCGGTATTTTGTACCATTGAAGTTTTTATAGAATTTTCCTGCCATTACAAACAAATATATGTTCGGGTAATTTTCGGTAAAAAAACTGATATTACTTTTGTGTCCAATTCTCAAAATAATTATATTATTATCAAGTTAATCACAACGTGAGTACAAACCTATCATTTAACTTCTCTAACATATACGACCCCATTCCAGATCCTGTTCCACCAGCTATGGAATGACAAATAACAAAACCCTACAAAAAGCGACAAAATACACTAAAAAACGATGACAAATTTTAAAAGACCATGAAGTAAATGTTTTTAAACAAGGTCCAGTGCTCCATTTGCTTGACACCTGCAACCATTATTTGCTGAATGTTTCATAATTAAACTAGCAATACCTCAAGGCTATCACTCCCATCAGCTTCTCTATCAATGATATCAAATATTTCTTCATGCAGTCGCTCAGCCTAGAAACATGAAGTCTAATTTTAAAGAAGCGTCTCAATAAGTACAATTCAGAGTTCGAATCGGCTACCGGCAGGTTACAAGCTACAGTACAGTACAGTACAGTACAGTACAGTACAGTACAGTACAGTACAGTACAGTACAGTACAAGAGAAGTGATGTATACCTGTGAATGTCCACTCCCCCAGTTATTTCCGGCTCCTCCGCCATGTTTTGATGTAAATATATTTTCAGGATTGTACAAATTTGCGTATGGAGATGTCATTATAGTGTCGATTACCTAAAAGACACACATTCAGTCATAACACACTAAAAGACACACATTCTGATCAATTTTGCTTGCTGCATGTATTGCAATTTTGGACAGAGGCACATTTTGTAAAAAAAAGATGTGCAAAGGAATTCGGATCATTTCACTTTGCCGACGCTATTCTTAGGGGAAGACCATTAGATTTTTTTTTGGGGGGGGGTTGGAACAAGCAAACAAGCAAGGCTGGGTTTATTTTTATAATCTTGACCACTGCATGAAATTTTTTCCTCATATTTAAATTTTCCCGACAAGTCAAATTGACATATTTCAGATATTTAGAAATGCAATTTTACACAGCAATGCAAAAATTTAAAAAGCAATTATTTGAAAAGCTAAGACAGATGGACCATCACTGAGATGTCCTGAGTCAGTCACAACCTTAGGACTGGAATCATTGTACAATAGAAATGACATAAAGACGATTTGCATCTGCCTTCACACCAAAATGCTCTCCTGCTAAAATACGTTAAATAAAAAACACATCATGTGGCCATGCACGTCACACAACAGAATATATAATTTACATCTTGAATACTTCATGGTGTATGTACCACAGAATACCACAAAAATTTACATGTTCCATATCTTTTGTCAAATATATATAATGTGGCTTCTTAATATTTTTTAGACAGTGTAGTTTATCGATATTTTTTTCCCTGGGGGTTTTGGCCTTTGGGGCTAGATTTCATAGACTTAAATATTTTTTTTTAATTGAACATTCTGTGGAACAAACTCTAATGTACCACAGAATACCAGTGCAGAGATAAATAAGCAACGGTTTATCAAATTGTACCAGGATTTGGTGTGTCATGTTGTGTGATAATACTGTAGGATATTGCTAAACTTAATTTAGTGAAAGGTAAATACTAAAATCAGTACAGCATACCAGTGGTGTAACCAAAGAATACCAGGTTTATCAATAATTTAATGGTAAAATTGATTACGGTGTGATTCATGTATAGTAATAATGTTGTGTTGCATAGAAAAAGTAGTGATCAACATAAATTATACTGGTTTGCAAACTTATTTTTAAACTTTCGAATTTTACAGGCATTATGCGGGAAAGTATCAAAAACATAGAATGTTATTTTTTGTTAATCCCGATTATTTTAAAGACTTTTTATGAAAATATTTATTTTTTGTTTTTTATATGGACAGGAAAGAGTAAATATAAGGACTCTGTAGCTCAGTGGTAAGAGCGCTGCACCGGAATCGCAGGGTCGCAGGTTCTATTCCTGCCGGAGGGCCTATAGTAAAGTATAGTATATAGTACAGTACAGTACAATACAGTACAGTATAGTATAGTACGAGTGCTTGGACCTTGGTGACAATTAACTCGACCATGTAAAAATAATACAATTTCGCGTTCAAACCTGCACATTTAGGTTTAACAGAGATTTGCATACAAACACAACAACAAGTTTTCAACGGCGTTAATAGTCTCTTATCAAAGTTACGGAATGTGAAAGGTCCCATTATCTTTATTAATTCACGACTACAGTGTACTGTATAATCGTAACCTAGGCAATGCCACTGAAAACATCCTTAATGCTAGTAAAAGCTTAGCTATAACGACGATGACGAAGGCCGTTGCATGTTAGTCATTTGATATAATATTCAATTTGAAGCAACTGAGGTAAGTCACAACTTTATAGCAATACAAAAATACTTACTCTTGGTTCTAGATCAAGCAAAACAGCTCTTGGGATGTAATGTTCATCATCTGCCTATAAATATAATTCCAGAGGTAAAAAGGTGAAATTTCAGTGACTTTCTGGGATCCGAATTATGAACTCGAATGATTCTGAAAATTTTAGGCGAGAAAAATATCGAACAGTGAAATTAAAAGCTTATACAACTGAAACTAGACTTTACATAAATATACAACAATATAACAGTAAACCTGGTAAAAGAAGACATCTTTTCTATCTGTGCCATCAGTTGCAAAGTCCTCCAATATACCATCTGAAAGAAATATCAGAACAATTGTTTTGGTTCTGAATGTATAGAAAAAAAGATCCATCCTACTCATCATAACCCAATGACAAGCATGAATCACTACACAATACTTGACTGAGCACTGTGCTGCAAAAATAACGTGTTAAATCAAGAAGTTATCAGTCAGGTGTTACTTTCACCATCACATGGTAATTAGATAAGAGGAAGACATATTCATGTCACGCCTCCGCTACGTCAGCAATCTAGGTCTCCTACGTCAGCAATCTAGGTCTCCTATATGTATTGAGGAAGACCAGCAAAGACTTAAGGTACGTTCACACGTTGAGATTTGTCGGGCCGATTTCAGATGCACGTTAATGATATTTGAAAAATACGTGGCAAACGTCATCTGGTGACAACATCAACTGAAAATATTCGTCATTAACATTCAACAAAACCTAAAATCGGCCCGACAAATCGCTGTGTGTGAACATACCTTTACATAAACCAAATTGAAGAAGATACTTGAATATAGGGAACAACTTGTGGCTATGATGGAAAATCAATAGCAATGAGAGCGTTAGTCAGGATAGTCTACTCGCTCTCGCAAATCCAGACGAAAGGCTATTCGCTCACGATTCATGAGAATGAGGCTCCCGGGCCAACGAGTGATCGGTGACGTAATTATCGAAAAGGTATATTGAGAATTTTTTCCCCGAAGTGTATACTGGAGTCTGGGCATAGGAGGCCAAAACTTTGTGTAGGATGTTCTATAAATGTCGATCTATGGCAAAACCGCCCCATTCCACTTAACTATTACAGCTTGTAAATATTGTATTGAGAAACGGGAGAAGTGTTCGTGAATGCTCTTCATGATCCGTTCATGAACATTTGATGAATGACAACGTTCATTAACAGCATAGTTCATGAATGTTCATGAATATTCATTTAATTATTTCATTCTTCAACATTTTCTGAAGATTTGTTTATGAACTATTCAGAAAATATGAAAATCATAAAACATGCTCATAAATACATATCAAATTTTCAATAAATAAAATTTAATGTTGAAATAATCCATATCAGTAAATTTATCTGATGAAAGTCCAGTTCAAATAGTTGACATTTGATGCAACATATCATCGTTAGTACGTTTTTATACGTTTTTTGTTGTTGAGTGGATTAATTATTAAATGTGAAAAGCATTAGCTTGCTAAGAAAGGACTTCGACGAATACTATCAGTTGGTGATGAAGCGAACTAGCAACGGAAAGGCAGCCGTTCTCTGAGCAAGGATTACAAAGAATAAAGTAAGTTTACGGCATAACTTCAATGTTTCACGCATTTTTATAACTTCAGATTTAGCCCTAAATGCTTCAAGAAATTCACCATATTAACTGCAAATTTACCAAACTAGCTTGTCTGTGTCTCTTCGACCTTGCATGACTCTTAATTACAGTACAAGTTACAGTAAATTTCTTCTGATATGAATGCGCGACCGCAAATGTTGAACACAACAAAGACAGAGTGAAAATTATACAAAGAATTGAAGATGTGTAAAAGAAATGGGTTTCACAGCCGATTATATTTAATATAAGCATGAGCTAAAATGATATTTTGCGGCCCTCAGCTTGTTGACCCTTGTTTGGCTTCCCATTGCAAAACTCCCTCTCTCAGCATTCATACTGTTAATGTATACGTGCAGCCAATGAGGTAGGAGTTTACTAAAAACGAACAAGATATGAAAAAAATACGCATACTGTACTATAATTGCGCAAACAGGATGCTTTAAAAAGATGTTTCAACACTGATGTTGGCAGTTAAATTTGCCTTGTTCAATCTGCCCTATGGTATTAAATACCGCGTCTTGTTAGAAGTCATCTTGCTGTTGGCGTTTTGGCGGTAGACAAGGGCATGAAGTAAAAGCGCAATACGAACTGCTATATGCCATATTAACTAACGGTAAACACAAAACCTTACAATTTTAACTGTATTATGAAACCTGTTTCCCAATACTTTCCAATAGAAACTTGATTAAAAAAATCTTGCTTCTAAGAGTTACGGTTGTGACTTGTGTATTCTAAGTATTAAACCGTAGGCATAGTCCGCAAGGCAGTCAGTTGTCTTTCTTGTCAACTAAGCCTTGTTAAACTAATAATTTTGTGGTAATTTTTGCATAATTCATGTACATGAATAAGGTGAATGAAATGATGAACATTTCATGAATATTCATCATGAATTGTACCATCAAATGTTCATGAATTACTTCATGAACATTTCATGAAAGAGTGATCACGAATAATTCATGAGAAGTTCATGATCTATGGAAACATAAAAGATCATGAACTATTCATGAACAACAATTTTCATGAACTGTGCCATTTAATGTTCATGAGCAAATTCATGAATAGTTCATGAATATTGTTCATGAATTGCTCATAAAAATGCATGAACAATAGTTCATGAACCGTTCGTGAACAGAAATGTTCATGAATTTATTGTTCATGAACTGTTGTTTTCATGAACTGTGCCATTTAATGATCATGCACATTCATGAACAGTTCATGTACTTTTCATGGATGTTCATGAACAATATTCATGAATTTTTCATGAATAATTCATCAAATTTTCGCTGGGGGAGGCTTGTAAAACAATGATATTTTTAAGGGTGAAAAACGAGTCTATTTTGATGGCTGTTTTAGTTTGACATTAACTGTCAAGTTTGACATTTACGGCATTATAGTACTACTATATGATATAGTATATCCGTAACATTGTCCATTTGACATTGGAGCTTGTGTTGCACTCATGTACATGTTTTGCCAAGTCCTATCTCCCAAAATGCTAAATTTATTTCTTTAAATAATAGTATGGAACAAATATTTAATGCAAATATGTCTGACCTTCTTTGCAACATGACAACTATGAGAGGGAAGCTATTAAAGTTCCACTTGCAGTATTTGTGTGAGTCAATTTAGTCAAAGTCACAATAAGTTACTAACCTGCACTAATGCCATGTTCAGCACAGAGTTGTTTCCAAAATTCCATTCCAACTGAACAAAAAAATCTTCATTGAGAATTGCACTTCATTATTATTATGCATGCACAATGGTATGGTATGGTATAACCTTTATTTCACCAGGGTAGCCCATTCAGCACGTGGCTGGTATCCATAGGGGCCCTGCATTTATAAGCTATATTACAAATTTAAAATACAATATGCTAAAATCATATATATCCCTAATTAAACTATCATAAAAAATTCTACTATGGGTAAAATTATTCAACATAATTTTACCCATAGTAGAATTTTTTATGATAGTTTAATTAGGGACAATTTAATTTGACAAGTTAAAAAGCATATAAATTTTGAGCTCATGGTATAAATCATTTACTAAATTATAACACACCACGGTGGACATTGGACGGTTACTTCAGGCTCTGATACTTCACCCATATGGGTGAGGATTTGACTCAATTTTCCTTATGCAGATTCTAGAATATTTTTTAGTGCTTATATTGCTGGCGACGCAACTTAGCGCTGGCTTTCCAAATGGTAAGTAAAATAGTTTTAATTAGTAGTTTTGCAGTAGCATATGGGTAATGACTTACAGGATAATATTTCTAGTTTGATACAAGATATTGTGAAACCGTTAACATAAAAACCCAGCTAACAACTCAGACGTCAGAGTTGGTCAACACCGTGCATATGATTTTTCAAGGAAATAATTTTAGCGCAATAAAACATCCACACCTTTGCCATGGAGGAAATGGGAAACTAACACACTCCCCCCTTCAGATGTCCTTGTAGATTTACTGTTATCAGAAGTACATTTCCTCCCTCCCCCTCTCCTAATGGTCAGGAGTGTTTTCCTGTGCACATTTTCCCTCATTTAAATGTGACGCTGAGTACTGCCCAGCTGTTTGCACATTTTATCCAATATATGTGCACACATATTTTGGCAAGAAAAATATTCCAGCAGTTAACAAAGTTAGCAGTCTTAGTCTGGAAACTGCCCAACACAATAGACTAGGGTAACCTGCTTAAACCCTTAGGGTCATGCAAAGCATCATGGGGCAAGCCCGAGTGAGGCATGTGAGTCAATGACTTTGAAAGTTTGAAGAATCATAATTTAATTCATTAACTGTATGAGTGTATGTCAAACCTGCTAGACTATTGCGGTCCGCAATTTGCGGTCATAGTATAATTTTATTGCTTGTTTGTCAAACTCTTTACATGAATGTTACAAAGCTAATATCTAGTTATATCTCTACAACGAAACACACAACTCAAGGCTTATTATGATAGCTAAACACTTTTCAGATTGATATAAAACCTGCATGTAGACTGGTAGCGTAATTTTGAAAACAGATGTAAATATTTGAAATTTTAGTGCACTGTTGTTGACATGTGTACAGACAGTAGTTTATACAAATTAACAATCTAAAGAAACATATTTAGTCCTATTTCTTTTGTTATATCATTCATCAGCATTTCATTTGCTATTTGTCCTATCAGTTTGCTCTTTCTGCATGCTTTTCTTTTGCAGAAATGTAGCTGTATTTTCGATGGCATGCAAGAATATATTTCATCGCATGTAAAATTGTAAATTTCCCAAGAAAACAAGATGAAGACCAGTGGGATTTATTCACTATTGACAGAAGTTCCTGGATGTTTGTTTACAGAAAACTATAAATTGCATAATAAGAAGAGGCAAAAAACTATGATAAAAGTTCCGAGACCAACGTACGCACTGCATACTCATTATAATGCACTGTGCTAGAACTCGGTTAGCCACGAAACTACGGGGCTCACCCTAACAACAGGCTGTAAGTTGACAACCATCTGAATTAACCCACCAGAATGCATCTCAGTATATTTGGCCTGTAGATACCATATATTTCAGAACACAGAATTAATAATAAAATGTTTTTACTAGTAAAATTTTCCAGATTGTTCCGAGACAAACCATAGCAGTTTATTATTTAATATATTTAATAAATGTAAAAGTTTTAATATAGTATAAGGGAAGGGTCAAATATATGCCTGACTGGAAAATTTAATAGTAAATGTATAGAGGAATCAAAATTTGTTCGCCCAATATTTCCAGAGTGGAATATACATTTCTGCCAAACCGCCTCCCACCCTACCAAAAACGTCAGGCCCTATTAATAGCGGATAATTTGTATAATTAAAAATTCTGTATTGTTTTCAAAGTACACTAGTTATAGCGCACAGGCATATTACGTTTCTCATGAAAACTGGAAGAGGACTATAGGACACTTTTGCTTTATACAACTGCGCATTTCATCATACACAGTCTTGGGGTTTGTTATGAAATGAGATTCAGAGTTTAATTCAGTATTTCAGAGAATCTAAGAGTTTAATTCAGAGATCTCGGGTGCGGAAAGCTAAAATTTTGCTCAAAATCTAGGTGCGGGTGCTCAAAATCTAGGTGCGGGTGCGCAAAATTGTCTTCAGGTGCGCCTTAAGTGGCAGTCAAAGGAACAAAAGTGAGAAAAATACAATGGAAATAAGAGTTTTCGAGGCAGATTAAAGTGTGAAAATTGCTATCAAGCACATATAGGTGCGCTAAAATTTTCTAAGTCAAAAATCTCGGGTGCGGCGTTGACCAACTCTGCAGTCCGGTTTTCAAGCATATATTTTGAGAAAAGGACGTCATGCCTAAAACCCCCTCCCCCCCAGACGTCATATAATTTGACGTCTTTTGGCAGAAACGTATATTTGACACTTCCCTAAGTTTATATACCGTATATAAACTGTATAAATAGTGGACAGTAATCACGTAGTAAGACTTACTTTGGTTCCCACATTGTCCTATTTGTAAAGTTATTATTTCTCTTGGCATTGCACATGAAAAATCAAAAGCTTATAATAATATAAACTGACAAAAACTTTCAAAGCAGCTTGTTTTCCAACTTTCAATATGGCGGCAATATTCGCAGTTCCGTCAAGCTACGAACCTTTACCGACAAATCACGAACAGAGAATTGGGAAAAAAACAAAATTACTCTAATATAGAAGTTGAATTTAAAAATTTATGAATCTATTGTGGACCATTTTAGTTCTTTTTAGTAATTGGGAAAAAAATTTAGAAATTAAAAACTTGCAGTAATTTTGCAAAAAATATCCAATTACCTGTGCATGTGATTATACAATTTTCTTATTAAATTTTCGTTCAATCACGTGTTCAGCACGTAATGACGTCTGTAAATATTTTGCGACATTGATAATATTTGCTGGCAAAGATGGAAGAAAAAACATCAGAGATCGATATTGCATCAAATGAAAGAAATAACGATAGCAAGCAAACAAATGAAACTTTCGAGCATATTTGTGAACTTTTTTCTCCATTACGAGACCAATGGCCTTTCATTCAGGAGGTTTTGATATGGAGAAAGGTTGAAATATCTGTCATAGTGTTCAACATTCTCAATGTTGTGTTTTGGTGAGCATATTTTTTCATGTCAGCTATTTTATACCTTTGGAAACTGTTATGGTGAAAATCTAGTTTCGGGGAAAGTAGTTTATATAAAGTTCTTCTTACATCGTAATGGTTTGTGTTTAGGATTTTCTTGACTCCACGATTACAGCTACTTGTTAGTTTGGCTTTTTTACTTTCGTTGTTATGGTTGACGCCGCCCATTAGACATTGGATATTGTCCAACATTCAGTCCCAGAACCTGTCAACAAGTATGATCCTTTATATTTTTATAACAGTGCAATTTATTGTTGACATTTGTTAAGTTTAAGGATGTTTTATATTGATTTATATATACAGGACGTGCTCAGAATGTTGACAGTGATGATTCAGGCGAAGTACTGTCTGAAGGAGAACAAGTCAAGAGGTACTTATATGCCAATTTGGACTGTATATGCCAAAAGTAGGTCACACTGAAGCGAAAGGGGGCCCAGGGAAACATTTATCTGGGATGCCCATTATGTCATAATGTCATATAAGCAACAGAAACAGTACTATATTTGGTAGGCACCCCTCTTTAGAGGCGGAAGAAGATCCTGCTGATGGGCATAAAGGGGTCCAACCTGGGAGAGTGCCCCATGTTGTGTAGAGCCCAGTTCAATTATTTACTACCTCTCAAATTGGGAGCTGGTCTATTAGGTTGGAGGGCAAGGGCAAGTTGTCTCCTCTACAATCCTTACTAATTGACCTTAGTTAGTAAGTCTCAGTGACCTTACTAATTTTATTGCTTGCTTATATATACATTCAGCCTTTTAGAAGGGTCCACAATAGGCTTCTTAAATCCCGTATCCCGTTCCTTATTTTCTCTTGTTCTCACAATCCTGATAGCTTTTCTTACTTAATCCGGATCCCAAATAGTATTAATACAACTAGGGCTCTCATGCAAAAGCAAATTCAGAAATTCCTTGGCAAGGGCTCTGAAATTCATCAGTTTTCCTTAAAATTGCTTCATTCATTCACTTTTCTGTGACTTCTGCTCAATGACTTCATTATTTGTTTACAATTAGTAAATTATCTACATTATAACAGTTATAATTGTGCAATTCAACAGTCACACTCTAATTTTCAGGCAATCATGCCCAACATGTGAATACAATTTATGTTTGCGTAGGGTATTCCAGACAGGTGTGGACCCGGGAATTTTTTTTAAATAAATGCCATTTCCTGCACTTTTAGGTGTTCAAGTTGTTCTAGGTGCACAATTTAAATTCCCTAAAACTATACGAAATTCCTGTTTCTAAGGAAAACTCCCTAAAAGTGAGAGCACTACTTACAAAATTTTGAACAATGTCATGCTGCCCATTATGTAAGTAAGATAAAGCATCAATGTGATACATGCCAAAAGTTTACAAAAAAAGTCGTTGGTAACACTTTTCAGAACAGACAGAACAGGGTTAGAACACACTGAAATGTGACATTAAATCTCCAAAAATTGTATTTTTATTCTGAATGCTGTGACATACTTTCTTATTATCCCGCTTCCCGATATTAATATAAGCCAAATCCGGCATCCCGAAAAACCTATTGTGGACCCTCTATTAGCGCAGTACCCTACCACTGGCAAGTAAAATTGTCTGGCATTAGACAGATATATTATGTATGTATATATTATGTAAATTAATATATTAATTTCAAGCACTGAAAATAAAGTCACATCTTATGAAGATTTTTGTCATGGTGTAGCTGTGGTTTGGAGTTTTCTAACCAAGTATTGGATAAAGTTGAAAATTTTAAAAGAAGAAAGTACACAAAAAGTACTGTATTTCTGGTGAAACGTTTGTAATTACCTATAATTTCCTATTTTGTAAGACTGTTTAAAAACCCAGATTTCTGACCCTTACAGTACATTCATTTGATTAGGACCATTTATACGAGAGAAAATAAGTCGCAACTTACATAAGACACCTCTTATATAAGACGCGAACACACTCGTATAAATGGTCAAATTCTGATAAATTGCGACTTAAATAAGAACAGGGGTTCAGGCTGTCCCACAATAAGTCGCGACTTATTAGAATTTGACCATTTATATGAGTGTGTTCACGTCTTATATAAGACGCGTCTTATGTAAGTCGTGACTTATTTTCTCCCATGTAAATGGCCCTATTGACCCTTACAGTACATTCATTGACCCTTACAGTACATCCATTGACCCTTACAGTACATTCATTGACCCTTACGGTACATTCATTGACCCTTACAGTACATTCATTGACCCTTACAGTACATTCATTGACCCATGGAAAAACATCCAGTGATGCCAATGATCCATACAAATTAACCAATAATATCCAGTATTTTTCTCCACCTAAAAATTAAAGTAAGACCATCTCATTTTAATTTAATTAAAGTTGACTTGAAAGTAAAATTCATTGATACAATTTTTTGACACACAATCAAGATTGCCAGGTCTTGCATGTAAGCTTTTAACAATAATTACATGTATTCCAAAAACAATTCTGACAGATTATTGATTTTCCAAAAATCAGTAATTTCAAACGAGAAGGGGGACATTGTATGAGAGTGTCACTGGGAATGTCACACAGTTTGTAGTGTGATACCTTACCTGATTGTTTATAATAGAACGTTTAGTATATACTTGTAGTCATATTATAGTTTGATATAGTAATATAATTGCAGTTTTTTTCTTCTAGTTTTATCTTGTGCTTTCATTGCTGGTTGTCATTCTTGCAGTGGTTTATGCCCGATTTCCAATTGCAAACATTCTGTACTTGATTGGTAAGATATATTTATTATATTTTACTTGCTTGCTAACTTTCCTGCTAAAATTTATACTTGTTATACACTGTATTTGCTTGTTTGTTTTTACATGCCCATCATCAACCAACCAGCTTTAGCTGACAATGTCAGCAAGCTTAAATAAAGTTTACCATCACCATGTGTTAATAATTAGCAATTTTTAAAAATAGATAAATATTCATCCCAATGAACATCCTAAGTGAATGAAGCAATGAAAATGATTTAGACTTGTGTATGGTAATAGTAAAAGGAACATAATTATAAGTGTTTGCATGTAATGAGGCACATGTAACAAAAACACTGACCATGCAGTTGATTGAAAAATGAATTGGTTAGTTAATGCAGCTTCCAACTCAGCAACAGGCCTTCGATTCCTGCAAGATGCAGCCATCTGACTATAATGTTGCTAGGCTCAGTTGTAAGACCAAACACCACAGGTTTTCTCTGGGTATTTTGGATTCTTTCTGCAGTAACACTTGAGAAATAAGTGCAGAAACTAAGTTAACATTAACGCTATATTTTTTATTTAAAGTGATGTTTCTGTACTTGTGGCCTGCTATTGTATTTTATGGCATCAAGGATAAGGTGCTTGGAAAATTTCAAAAATTATTCAGACCATTTTTCACACAGTGGCAAAGTAGTAGGACAAAACGGAAGAGATCTACCCTCCTTAAAGGTTGGTTTGAACTTTGAAAATGAATAGTTAAATCAATTTTGGAACTTATTGATCCTACAGGCTTTGGTGTCCGGGCCTCACCTGAAGTTGCCTTAAATTTTTAAAATCATTTCTTAATTTATGTATACTGTGATATATCTTATATATATATTGTCTACTATATTTGAGCCCTTAATGAACATCAGTAAAAATGTGTTGTGTTCTATTTTCCCTTTAATTTAGATGATCAGAAATATTCAGATGTCAGTGATGATGAAGACTTTACTTTGAATGCAACTGAGACCGAGGCAATCCTTAATTCTGTTGTCTCACCAGAAGAAAGAGCAAAACGAGTACAACCTGCAGGTAATGAACATCATGTAATGTTTTAAACTGAAACAATTTTTTTATGCTTGTTAGCCCAGTTGGTTGAAGCCAGGATAGTGGCGAAAAACAGTAAGCCTATGCAATTGGGTTATAAAAACTATATAATGGAGACCTATTAAATAATTTATTATCCAGGCACGTATTTATGTAAACTGTCTTGTTTACTTTAACTATGCTTGTACTTAACTATGGCTCTCTGCCAACCAAATCAATCAATGAAATCATTAAATCAAATTAGACAGAATAATTTAAATTTGGAAAAGAGAATGTGCAAAAGTTATGCAAAAGTTAGGCACGTTGCATGACATTAAGCGCCCGCACCTGTTGATGGAGCTTTAGCCGTGATCAAGGAGACAAGAGCTAGTGTCACCACTCATCATTCGCCATCACTTACTAAAGTACTTACAATGTACTCATGTGGCCAAAATGACTACGTGACTTAAAAACAATATTTTTTAAATATTGTGTTGAAATGAGCACCCACTGCGATATCTTGATTAAGAGATGGTAGACTGCATGTAAGATAATGTGTGCGGCAAAAAACGAACATTGTCCTTCCTTATAGTTACTGCTAAAGCTCCCTTAATCTCATTGGTCAATCCTCATCTCGGAAGTGATTTTTCGAAAATTCCTTAGTAATTTGGCCAGCATCATTATTTTTACAATCAGGATGAATTGAGAACTATTCATTCTTTGTTTTATTGCAGGTCCTCTAGATAGCGTAAACAGCTCACTTACGTTCATTGACGGTCTTGAATTTCCTTCAATGAGAAGAGATAGTGTGGAATCTTTTAATTCGGATGACTTTGTTCAAGGTTTAAATTTCAGTAGTATAACACCAGGAGTTGGTTCACATCACAGTTCAATGGATTCACTAGTTGGTGAAAATGATGCAACAATACATTCACGAAATGACGGAACAATGCAGTCACAAAATGATGGAACAATGCAGTCAGAAAATGATGGAACACTGCAGTCAGAAAATGATCATTTACAGACAACTGAGGAATACATTACTCCGCGACAAGAATACGAGACAGAGATGAGAAGGAGCAATGACCAGTCTGCCTCTGAAGTACGGCCCTCGAGGAAGAAGAGTTCAGATGATGTAGAGAGTTACGAAGTTATTGACACATCTGAAATTCAGGTTGATTTGAACAAAGAAGACGAACACCAAGGACAAGAAGGCTCATATATTGCATCTGGTACAGCATACGTGGGGAAACTTTTTGGTTATTCTTAATGGTTTGGTTATTCTTAACTGCGAAATTTTCGATATATTCCCGTTCTCTGAATTAATAACGTGTCGCATGGCTCAATATTTTTTCTGCTATAAAATATCGGCAATATTCACCCATATTCACCGTGGATGTAGCTACAATCGGGTATAATCATGAATAAATGCCGTTGAACGACCACCACATTTTCAAACTGTACTTATTCACCTTCTCCCTTCTCATTGTTCATTGATGAAATTGTGACCATTCTCTTTGGCTTCGACACAAAAAATTAATTAAGGATTACTCCAACATTAAAACTAAGGATGGCGATTTTTGCCGTATCATGCCGTAAGTGCAGCTTGCACTCAGAAATTTGCGTATTCCTTAAACATTTGATTCCTACTTTTATTGGTATCTCCCATGCGGCAAACTGCTTATATGTGATCGAAATATTGTGTAGAATATCGAAAATTTCGTATCATTTTATTTTTATTGTATTACTAGGTTAGCCTTATATTATTTTATTGTGGTGGTTTTTATATATTCACAATGTGAGTCAGGGTTAAAATGTAAATGTTAAAATGTAATTATATAACGAGCCTGTGTAGGTAATATTTTATATACGCATAATGTAACTTTAAAAGCCATGTACCTGTAGATATGTATATTTAAAACAAGTATTCTTTGTATATCATAGGAAATGAACGTTGTATTAAAACATTTCGCAATATTGTCTTTCTTTAACAACTTTCCCCCGTTCACCATCAGTCCGATATTCATATCAGAAAATTATTGGATCATTTGGTGAGGTTTTTATGACATTGGGAATTATCCAATACCCTAATGTATTAATAACACAATTGTCAATACCCTGACCATGTTTAATAAAAGGCGGTAAATCGAGTGAATATATACGGTATGCATGCTATTATAGTCCCCCTTTTTTTCCGACAAACTCAACTGGTGATCGGAGCATGTAGCCAACAAGATATTCAATTCAAAAGAAAATTGGTACTACTATGGTAAGAGACTGCTCATGCGCAATCAGGGCCTTTTTTAAGAAATCGTTAGTGGGGGGGCCATCATCGAAAGGGAACGTAACAAGTAGGTGGTGTATTACAGGTGTGGGAAGGTGAAGGGGGGTCTGGGGAAATTTTTTGTATTCTTGAGTCTGCGTCTTGATTTCCTGCATTTTCAGAGACAATTTTTGATATATCCCATCTAAACGGAGCCAGTTTTGTTGTGAGAATACCATAACTGTCCTCTAAACTCAGTTTGTTCCCCCTTTTTGCTTATACTTTGGACAAAAGGGACCTTCACTGGGGGGGGCCAAAATAGCTTACTGGGGGGGCAACATGGGGACTGGGGGGGCTTTGGCCCCTCCAGTACATTAGTTAAAAAAGGCCCTGTGCGCAATGCATCTTTTAACATCCGTTACAACCTTTATGCAGACGCAGTGCACAAGATGTCAGTTGAGTAAGAAAGTGTTAAAACAATGGATGAATACTAGTGATAAAAAGTTTGGGACAACCAAGAAGAGTTTGCGCATCGTCATTTTTTCAACTTTGGAGAACTTTCAACCCTACCCTAACCCAAAACCTAACCCTAACCAAATTTGTGAAGAAAAATCAAGAAAATTGAATATGAAAATTTTTGAAAATCGGGAAAATTGCGTAACGTCAGTTTGATAGATGGAAACAAGTGAAAACCGTCGAAATGTCAAATTGTCAATCGGGTATTGAGAATGCAATATGGCGGACGAAAATGAAGCAGAAAGTCTGCCTTCACTAAAAAATCTCACTTCACCTGAGTATAGCAAGGTCAAAAATGAACAGTATAAGGTAACATAAAACATGCTGTGCATTTAAAACATTTTTCTGTTTATGTATGTGGCATTCATTTTTTCTAGGCCGTCCAAGATTTGTATTTACCGCACATCGAATCATTCAATTTTCTTGTTGATGAGGGATTGTCTTTAGCTGTGCAGGTAAGTTTTAACATTTTTCGTATAAACCTCTGTAGTTTTGAACAGGTAAGTTCATTCGAGACAAGGATTAATCGGCTTTGCTCATTTGCTGCTTTGGCAGACCACGTGTGTTAAAGAAAACATTGCGTGCCGGTGCCACTAACCAGGGCTACCGGGAGATTTCGCGGCGTGGGAGCAAGATATTCCACTTGGCCCCAAACGTGAAAAGGGCTTATAAAAGCCCATATTTGTGGCAGGACCCCAACTTGAGAAGGGTCGCTGGTCAGTTTTTGGCACACTCTCAAATTGGAGACCCCTGGGTGGCCCTGGAGTTTGCCTCCTCTTTTGACGGCCCTACCACCTGCAATCCTTGTGGTCCAAAGTGTTGCTTGGAAGCATGGGACATAAATTATAGGACCTAATAGTATATTGGATCAGCGGATTGTCACCCGGACTACAGAGTAGGTCAGCGTCACACCCGAGATTTTTGAGACAGAAATTTTAGTGCACCTAGGGTGTACTTTACAGCAATTTTTGCACTCTAACCTGCCCCAAAATCTCTAATTTTCATTGTTTTTAACATGTATTTGGCTACTTTTGTGCCCTTGAATGCTTGTTAATGCACAGTTGGGAACTATTTTGCCCGCGCTTACATTCTTAAAAAAAGGTGCCGTACTCTTCAGTCTGGATTGTCACAGCAGCTACTTACAAAAAATATTGAAAAATCTAATTTCTTTTCAGGACATCTTTCCTCAAGAATTTGAGCTTCCAAATGGTCAAAAAGCATCAATTTACTTTACTGTATGTTTAATGTATTTATGCTAGATACCTTTGATCTTTCTGTTGATGTACAGTGTGAATTGTATTATAGTTATACTGATTTTTTGGGCATCTCATTTGAATTTACATCTACAAAACACCTTCTACCATTATAATTATACTGTCTGTGTAGCACAGTGTAATATGATGGTACGAATTAAGGTAGATGTTTGTACCCATAAAAGTGCCCAATTATGATAAAAATGTACCCTGAAATCTCAAGTAATATCTTAAGGTAATACAATGTTTAGGTGAACTTAAAATAAGGCAAGTATAAAGCCAATGTATAAACAATTAATAGCTTTTGATGTTCCTCAAGGGTGCAAGTATTGGAACACCAATGGTGCCAGAAGGAAATATTCATTCAAAATCATTGAGAGTTTTTCCAGCAGAGGTAACAAAAACAATGCTAAAGTTATGGAATCAGTGTCAAACAGGTTGAAATTCTATTTCAATCTGAGTGGTGCTATTATTAGCCATAGCTATATTATAAGACGTGTTAGATGTCTTGATAAATTAAATGCCTTGTGTTAAGTGCAACTAATAGTCATCTCGTATTTATGTTAGATGAATTAAACTTCAAAGACAACATTAATTTTTTATTTGTCTATCGAAATTCCAGTTTTATATTATACAACTAAGTTGTCACAGACGTAGAAACAGTAATTAGTTTACATATAGTTACATGTTTATTCAGTCCCTGGAGATAGGTAAAATATTAATGGCAATTTTATGTGTTTATTAACCAAGTTGATATCTAGCATAGAGTGTAGTGCCCTTGTTTTTCTCTTCTATATATCTACGTTTGATTCCTGCCTAAGTTCCATTGAGGGCCTAAGTTGCATTTTTCGCAACTGCTCCTGGCTAAGTCTGAAAAATGTATATAAATTTCTGTTTGGGTATTCCATCTACTAAGTACTAACACCTTCTACTATTAATCCAATTGAATGAGATGGTGAGAAAAATCTTGATATTTACCCATACACCATATACTGGCATCACTCCCATCTTATATACCGAACTTGCAGTTAATGCTCAGCAACTGGACTCTGTAGCTCAGTTGGTTAGAGCGCTGCACCAGAATCGCAGGGCGGCAGGTTCAATTCCTGCCAGAGGGCTTAAGTTGCATTTTTTGCAACTGCTTCTGGCTAGGTCTGAAAAATATATATAAATTTCTGTTAGAGTATTCCATCCACTAACACCTTCTATCTTTGTTTGAGTATGCATAGCTGTAATCCCAGTCCGTCTCCACCTTCAATCCTCTATGCCGTTCTCTTGTATGTTTCATTTTTTTTTCGGAGGAGGAGATTTTTTGCCTTTAAAGCCTTTTGAAAACATTTTCTGCAACATTTGCATACTACCTCGAGTTTGTTAAGTCAGTGTCCTGTGTCCGTGGTTTCCCACATACCACTGTGTAGATGAGTCGAGGTCTGACAAAAGCGTTGAGAAATCTCGAGCGTGTTCTGGAGTTCACCGAATTTCGTCCACCCTGACGAAATGCGATATTGCATAATCGCTGACGGATTATGGGGCGCGACTTTCGTGCCGCGGTAACGAAATTCCAGCGCGTTTTTTATTTCTTTACCTTCGACGGTGCTGTCGTGATATCTGTTGGAGCATTCACCCGCTTGTGCTTCAGTATCTTTTATTGAGAAATCCATATTCGGTGAGAGTTTCGTTGATGATGTCGATGCCTTTTTGCATAGCTTCAACAGTGCGAAATGAATGAGTGAATGAATGAACTTTATTTCACGAGGGTAACACTTAATAGTGCATAGCACTAACAAACCCGTGGCAATAAGTAGCAAGCTTTGTCATCTGCGTACAATAATACTATATAGTACAATAGTCTGCGTACAAGTGACCATACAAGTGATATAAGTGATATGCGTACAAGTGATATAGGTGTCCGTTTGCGTCGATCACTGCAAGTCGAAATATATGATAAATAAGCCGGATTCTCATTGTTCGATGTTTTTATAGAGCTTTAGTACCAGGCGATTGTACTTTTCAAGCAGGCGAACAGAAGTTCACGAGGTAGTTTGTCGTACGCTGCCGTCAAATCTATGTATAAGATATAGAACATTTTCCCGGTTTTAGACATTGCGTTCTGCAATACCCATATCGCATCATCGCATGATGAATTCCGTCTGAACCCATACTGTGATGGATCAAGCATAATACTGTTATATGCATCGGCTAACTGATCGACAATTATCATCGCCAAGAGTCTTCCCCATGTCGCGGTTACACTCAGAAGTCTGTAATTTGATCTATAATTTCTGCATGTGACCCCGTCTTGTACAGGGTTGTTATCTCTGCCAGCGTCCAGATGACTTTTACACATGATGGAGAACAACAAAAACAGATATCGTAGCAGATTCTATGAGCCAGACCCGTATTTCAATGACTCATTTTTGAGGACCACGTCACCGCCTATTTTTCATTTTTGTTCAAAGGTTTTGAGATCTCACGTACCGTTGAACAAAATCGAGGTTTGGAGATATACCTGTAACAATTTCATTTTCAGGGGCTTTGACACTTCAGTCAACTCCTTCTTCGGACAGCTGTTAATGGGCTGTTTTTTTGTGCGTTATAATCTCGCGCTCGTTTGAATTCTTGACACTTTTCAGCGTAGTAGTCGTTCATCATTCATCAAACGTTTTCTCAGTTCAGTTCATTTCTCAGTTGTCAGTTTCGTGTTTTCTTTTCTCAGCTGTCTTTTACTCGACGGTACACGCAAATTCAGTTCCAAGAGCCAGTGATCTGTTTCATATGCGTCCGAGGGTCCACGCCATACTTTCCAAGCTCACCGCGTTCTTGACTAAAAACTTTGGGAGCAAAAAATAGTCGATTCGCTTCCTGAAACCGGTTTCCGATTTCCATGTGTGCAGGTGAATATTTTTTGCGTCATAAAACGTGTTCTCCATTCGCATTCCGTTCGTTTCTGCCCACTTCAACAACCTTTCTCCGTTATCATTGATTTCCGGTCTATGACCATGAAACTTTCAATACATTTCCACATGCCAACACTACTATTTATTTATTTATTTATTTAATTGGTTTGTCACAAATTAACTCACTTTAAATATGAACTAAAACAACGATTAGGTTAACGAACGTACATAATTGTGACAGGAGAAAGGAACAAGACTTTCGTCCCAATTGATACCTGACCCCTAATGATACGGAACAACACACATGCATTAAATTATTAAAACCTATTTACAACGTATGTCGAGCCCGGAGGCATGTATGTAGACAGTTTGGATCTGTATAACGTTTGAAGGTTATTCTTGAATGCAGGAAGGGAATTTGAAGCTTTGATTGTAGAAGGTAGAGCGTTCCATAGTTTAACTGATCTAATGAAGAATGAATTTCTAAAGTAATCTTGTTTATGTTTGACTAAGAGATTATAGTTGTTGTCATCATAATTGCGTGATCTATAGCCAGGTTCGAAAGTACTTAAAAATCGTTCACATCACTAGCGATTAGACCAGTTCTAGATTTAAAAAAAATATGTTAAATCTGAGATGTTTCTTCTGAACTCAAGTGGGAGAAGGTTAGTTGCAACGAGACTTTCTGCATATGTCAGCTGCTGTGGATAGTTGAGAATAAGCCCTTCGCTGGATATTCTCGATTAGTGCCCGATGCTTTACCGTATAAGGTGACCATAGGTTACTAACTAGTATATTCTAATATGGGCCTTACGAGAGCGCAGTACAACATTTTCCTGATTCGTACATCAGTCAACTCCTTAGACAGTCTTTTTATCATTCCTAGTGTTTTGTTGGCTTTGGCCACAGTCAGTTCTATATGTTTTGACCAGGATAAATCATGTGATATGGTCACACCAAGGTCTTTAACAGTCGAGACACATTCTAGTTCTTTACCTTCCAAATTGTAATGTACGTCACTTTCTGTTTTCTTTTTCGATATTCGAAGAACTTGGCATTTGATTTCGTTCAATTTCGTTGCCCAGTCAAGACTCCATTTATGCAATCTCTCTAGGTCGTTTTGTAGATCAATAGACTGGAATCTGGAAGATCAATAGACTTGAATAGCTTGGAGTCATCAACAAAAAGAGCGATTGTTGATTGGGACTGGATGTAGTTTGGGGCGTCGTTGACATAAACAAGAAACAACAGAGTACCGAGTATGGATCCTTGGGGAACACCAGATGTAATAGGAAGCCAGTCAGAGAAAACACCATCGAGGGCAACTCTTTGATGTCTGTTCGTGAGATAGCTGCGAAACCACGAGAGTAGAGATCCAGATATACCATAACCGTTTAGTTTAAGCAGCAATAAGTTGTGCGGAACTTTATCAAAAGCTTTTGATAAGTCTAGATAGATCACGTCAACTTCTCTACCCGATGCAACAGATTCTAAAATGTTATGGTAAACCTCTTGTAGTTGCGTTGTGGTTGATCGTCCCCGTAAAAAGCCGTGTTGAAGATGGTATATCAAGGGTGAGAGGTGATCGTAGCTGTGGTTAAAAAGTGCAACGTTCTAACACTTTAGACAGGACACTTAGTAGGGAAATTGGTCGATAGTTGCATTTTACCGTTGAATCATCTTTCTTAAAAACAGGGGTAATATTAGCGAATTTCCATTCGGTTGGCACCACACCAAGAGAAAGGGATAGATTGAATAGTCTGCACAGGGAGGGAGCGATCTCATAAGCGACCTCTTTCAACAATCTACATGGGATACCATCTGGTCCGCTAGCCTTATTAGGATCTAGATTACGAAGTACTCTAGCAACTTCCTCTTGAGTCAGTTCGATTTCAGAGAGCTGATTATCAATTGGTGGTGACGAAGTTGGAGTCAAATTAGGAGGTTCAATGTCACTGGGATTGAAGACAGAGTGAAAAAAGGTATTCAACAGGTTGGCTTTCTCTTGAGGATCAGACGTGTACGATTGTCCGTTTTTAAGGAAACTTGAACTCTGACTTGATCTAGTTGACGATTTTACAAATGACCAGAACCGTTTTGGATTTTCACAAACTGATTATCTCAACGTGTTTGCATGATCTTTCTTTTTTTTGGCGATGAGAGTTGTTGTTTGTAGCTACTCCAGTAGACCAATCAATATGGGGAAGGTTGAAATCACCGCATACAAGTAACGAATCAAACTTTAACTTCGAAATAAGATTGAGTGATTTCCTGAATTCTTTCATGTAATTGAGATCTGAGTTAGATGGTCGGTAGAATACAACATCCAACAGCTTTTTCTTGGACTCCGGGCGGATTTCGCAGCACAGCATTTCGACGCTGTTCTCTAGATCTTTTCTACGGATGTTGATGATGTTGTTTCTGACTGCTAACATGACTCTACCGCCTATTCTGTCAACACGATCCTTTCTATATGGATGTTGATGATGATGTTTCTGATTGCTAACATGACTCCACCGCCTATTCTGTCAACACGATCTTTTCTACGGATGTTGATGATGTTGTTTCTGATTGCTAACATGACTCCACCGCCTATTCTGTCAACACGATCTTTTCTACGGATGTTGATGATGTTGTTTCTGACTGCTAACATGACTCCACCGCTTATTCTGTCAACACGATCTTTTCTACGGATGTTGATGATGTTGTTTCTGATTGCTAACATGACTCCACCGCCTATTCTGTCAACACGATCTTTTCTACGGATGTTGATGATGTTGTTTCTGACTGCTAACATGACTCTACCGCCTATTCTGTCAACACGATCTTTTCTACGGATGTCGATGATGATGTTTCTGACTGCTAACATGACTCTACCGCCTATTCTGTCAACACGATCTTTTCTACGGATGTTGATGATGTTGTTTCTGATTGCTAACATGACTCCACCGCCTATTCTGTCAACACGATCTTTTCTACGGATGTTGATGATGTTGTTTCTGATTGCTAACATGACTCTACCGCCTATTCTGTCAACACGATCTTTTCTACGGATGTTGATGATGTTGTTTCTGATGGCCAACATGACTCTACCGCTTATTCTGTCAACACGATCTTTTCTACGGATGTCGATGATGTTGTTTCTGATTGCTAACATGACTCCACCGCCTATTCTGTCAACACGATCTTTTCTACGGATGTTGATGATGTTGTTTCTGACTGCTAACATGACTCCACCGCTTATTCTGTCAACACGATCTTTTCTATGGATGTTGATGATGATGTTTCTGACTGCTAACATGACTCTACCGCTTATTCTGTCAACACGATCTTTTCTATGGATGTTGATGATGTTGTTTCTGACTGCTAACATGACTCTACCGCTTATTCTGTCAACACGATCTTTTCTACGGATGTTGATGATGTTGTTTCTGACTGCTAACATGACTCTACCGCCTATTCTGTCAACACGATCTTTTCTACGGATGTTGATGATGTTGTTTCTGACTGCTAACATGACTCTACCGCCTATTCTATGAACCTGTACTACTTCCGATTGTCGCGTTGACTTCACCACCAAATGTGATCTGATATTTTCTTTAATACACTTCGACTGCTCTTTGTACCATTGTTCTTTTGCGGATTCTTTACCGCAGTCCATTGGGGCATACAAATTGATTTCGGTGTGACGTAAGTTGCAAGTAATCCGGGTCCATATGGTTTGATGTCATGAACCTGTACTTCTGGCGATTGGATTGTCGCAACGCCATGCAGTTTTCTCTTTGGATATCGACTCCATGTAATGGTATATTCATCAACAGCTGTAGTAACAGTACCCAGCCGTCGAGATTCGTGAAGGATGATGTCGTGTCGATTGTGGTATGATTATTTTACTTAGGGTGTTGGTGTTGATCAATCCATGTCTATGTACACGATTTACAGTCTTGATGTGTTGTTTTTACCATATTCTTGATTTGGGTAGTTTTGAGAGCTTTCTAGATTTGTGAAGTGCACCTGACGGATAAGATTAGTGTCGAATTAGTCTGTTCAAGCCCAGGATGGCAGATGCAGTTAGCGCGCTGCCCCTTACCTCTGAGTTAAGCCGGCTATACAGCAGGTCGAGGGCAGGGATTGGTTTTGAATTTTAATCAGATTCAAATAAATTCCTGACTAATATTAAAATGACATTGTTATATAGTTTGTGATTATATAAATCCTGTGATTTCACTGCATGGTTTGTGTTTTTAGTGTCGACAAAGGGGCACAACATACAATGCCAAACTACAAGTATCTATTCAGTGGAAAGTAGATAATCAGATATGTGGAAATGTGGCCAAAGTCATAGCAATGCTCCCAGTAATGGTCAAGGTACTGTAACATTCTCTGCAACACCATTTCCTGCATTCTGAGGCAATATTTTTGCATAATCCAACTAAGTTGCATTTTTCGCAACTGC
The DNA here is from genome assembly GCA_016169945.1 of Trachythela sp. YZ-2020. Taxonomy (NCBI): domain Eukaryota; kingdom Metazoa; phylum Cnidaria; class Anthozoa; order Malacalcyonacea; family Clavulariidae; genus Trachythela; species Trachythela sp. YZ-2020. Next base: position 312,043 of record JADLSH010000236.1, on the reverse strand, counting down.
TCCTGACTAGGTCTAAAAAATGTATATAAATTCCGTTCGAGTATCCCATCTACTAACACCTTCTACTATTAATCCTATCGAACAAGATGCCGAGAAAAATCTTCAGTTGATATTTATCAATGTTAAGCCCGAGAAGGGGGTGAGAGCGATCAACAGTGGGGCATTTGATGACAGATGCCATCCCCAAGGTCGGGTTTGCTCATTGAGATTTGAGAATAGCTCAAGGTTGGGGACATCTCAAAACATACTGTGATCCATACGAACACTGGGGTGTTATTTTTTTCTGATGCTTTCTGTATGTGCGTACCTATTTTTTCTTTTGGAAAAAATTTGAGGTGTACATTTCAATAAAACATTTCAATAAAACATTTCAAAATGCTGTGATCTATTATTTTAGTCAAAATGTTGTTCATTGTTTGGTTTGGGACCGAAGGATCTAGTCGCTAATCACGAAGAAGCTGAGGTCAGTGACATGTGTGTGTGGTATGTTGGGATCCGCGGTAACCCTGCAGTCACCTGCAAGTGACTTGCAACCACTTTCAGCAACATAGTCTGCAACATTTAGCAAGGTCTGAAAGTGCTACTGATTAAAGCAATGACTTGGCCAGCAGCAAATGTATTATGTACGCCGATTTGAGAATGGTTGTCAGTTCTCTTTCTCCAAAATTACTTTTTACACGGTTGTCATTGCCGTTTCCAAGAATATTTCAACACAAATTGGCAAAATTCAAGTATTTATAAGAGGCGACGTTTTTGACTAACTGCAAAACGACTGACCCGCCTAAAGTGCGATACAGTAATTTCATTTGCAACATTGACCCTTTACATATTTCTTTAATAAGTGACCTCTTTTAGTATTTTTTACTTCACTATATTATAAAGTATAGAAAATGCAAAGACCCAAAGTATTGGCAGCCAAATTGTGTATGTCCACGCACGCTCAGTAACCGCATGTCCGTTCGGAAAGGTGAATGAATAGATATACATGTATATATACCGTGTACTGAAAATGTCCCAATTTATATATATTATATGATTACGAACACCAATGAATGAACCTTTTTTCAGTCAGCTAAACAGTCTATACTATATATTATTACCTTCTTTTTTCAATCACAAATTTTGGTCTTGAACATTCTATTTTAGGAATGTGGTGGATATTTCATTATTAATGGTATTGAAAAAGTTATTCGAATGTTGGTGCTGCCCAGAAGGAACTATGTATGTATTAAATTCTAATCAAATAAAGGCTTGTAAAACGTTTAACCACTATTGCACTAAAAGCATGCCAGTTTAGATCTGGACATCTGGTATCCTGGGATAGAATCTAGAATAAGAACCGACAGCCGATGTTTTTTCTCATCCCCGTACTAGATTATACGTTGCTTTATTTTACCATTTTCATGTAATATAAACGTTCAAATCATTATCTAAATTTGGTATTTGAAATTATTTTCTTTTTCACTTTCCCTTCGTAGCCTCTAGCAATTACTCGTTCATCATGGCGAAAACGTGGGCCTCTATACACTGAATATGGAATTCAAATCCGTTGTGTACAGAAAGACCAAACAGGCAATGTAAGTTATTAGTATTAGTAGTCTAACATTAGTCTTGGTGATACACTCTTTATAGTTTCTCCATCAGACTCGACTATATTGACTCCATATGAGTTTAATTCAAATGACTGATATTATAAGTATTCTCTGGGTATTGTTGATCATTTCCATTTTATTCGTCTTCAACAATCAAGGTCATTATCTTGATGACAGACGATGGTCCCTTTGCTTATCACGTTTGACTTGCATGGTATAATATTAGTCCCATCCAGTCATGATTCATGCAGAGATGGTATGTTCTGTGTCCCAACAAAATACTTTCGGTGTTTGATATATTACTGTAACGTAAAAACTACAACAGCTATTCCACTCAAATAAGTTTAATTGTATCCAGAAAGGGCTAACTTATGCTCGGTACAGACGAGTAAGCCCGGTACAATGGCGTTTTCCTTGTCGGCCGTACGTGGACACGAACAATTTCCCTTGTTCAAAAGCTGGTATGACTAAGCTTTTAAACAAGGCTCCTTGTCAAGGAAAACTTGTCAATTTTTTGTCATACACACGAGCAAGGAAACCGTGACAAGGATATGCGCAGTACGCCACAACACCTTCATCTTCAGGCACTATATCATAGGTATACATGAAGTATTCATTTGTGTCGTTAATATGCGGGCTCGTAAAAAGGGCTTAAGATTTTAATGCGATATTGACTGAGCTATCGATGCTAAAAATTTTGACAATGCTAAAAATTAGGATAAATGGCCTATCAATTACTATTTGGTTAAACTTCATATATAGTTTTATTGCGGTCAAAATAAAGCATTAAAGGGATATGGCAATAAAAATTTAGTTTGTCTCATTTGAAATAACTTTTAAAATTATATGAAAATCTCCCTTACCGATTTTTCGTATCTTTCTTAGTTATTGAGATATTTTGACAGAAATAATCAGAAATCAGCGAGCTGTCCGCCATCTTGGATTTTTGTGGATATGCATGTTACGTCACAAGCAGGGTCACGCAAGTGTTATACCCAGAAAGCCAATGGTCATTATGAGCCCAAAATTATACTTCGGTTACTATTTCAAATAACAAATTGACTGACAACTTTTTAAACATCTAATTGTTATTTGGTCACCAATGAGTAGTTTTATATGGCTAACCCTGCTTGTGACGTCACTAAACCACCGTTAATGAGATCAAAAATTAATCCAAGATGGCGGACATCTCATTGTTTTCAGTTAAAATATCTCAAGAACTAAGCAAGATACGAAAAATCGGTAAGGGAGATTTATATATAATTTTAAAAGTTCTTTCAAATGAGATAAACTAAATTTTTATTGCCATATCCGCATAATTGCTTCAGAGATCAGTATTTTTTCAGCTGGAAAAGTTTGCCCTATGGTAAGAGTAAATCGTCTAGCTCTGGTAACCATGCCAATGATGCCATCAAAGAAATATTGGCTGTTTGTCATGTGGGACGTTCCAAATTGTTTGTTTTAATTCCCAAAGCGAGGAAATATTAACAAAATTGTGAATTTACTGTGAAATAACTTGAAATTCAACTTAACTTTATTGAAATAGGCATTAATCGCGAACGAATGGCAAATCACCAAATGCATTCAAATTGGTTTAATAAGCCGTTTTATGCCGTTTTTTGACTAGCTTTTCAAACGTACTCGCTTAATCTCGCTTGAAGAAAAGTTAAAGTTTTGTATACCAAAATTTAAGTTAACCTATTCTGAATATAGCAAAACTTATTTCAGTGTAATAGCTGCTTTAGTGTTTTGGGAACACCCGGAGTATATTATTGTCTTTTATATCATTCCTTTCATTTCATCCCACTGTTCTCATCATCCAGTTCTTCATTTACTTTTAATTATTCAGCAAAGAGCCTATTATTAATATGAAGAAGCTTATGTTTGTGTGTTTCAGACAATGGTACTTCACTACCTTACTGATGGAACATCTTCTCTCTCCTTCACATATAACAAAGAACAGTTTTTCATGCCGGTTATGTTTATGTTAAAGGTATTTATGAAATAACATGAATGAAACAAGCGGTGTGAATGGTTAATAAGTTTGCAGAATGAGAGTATCATGCACGGGAATTTTCGCGCCTCTACTTCCAGAAAGTTCAGGAAACAAGAAATATCCCGCGCAAAAAATAAGCGCTAGAGCCAGAGGACAACTTAGGTCCTTGGCAACATAATAAGAAAGCCTTGACAAAAAGTTTTACCAAAATGTTTTTTCTACTCTTCAAATATTACGACAAAACCGTCACCATGTTCAAAATGAACTGAAAATCGCAATAATTTGTATGATACCGCAGTAGTAATTGATATGTGATGTCTAATGTGCACCCCAGAGTTATTGAGGATTTTTCCATCCATTTTCCAAGGCTTTGTATGATACAACTGATCAACAGGTTTATAAAGAACTTACGAAAGGTCAAGAAACAAATACGTTTTTTAAAGAGTAAGTTTATGGTTTTGATTGTTGTAAAGTAATCCTTGTATTGAATATATATATCAAAAGTTTTTGTCCAGATGCTTCTTCCTTGAGGTCTCGTTTTATCCGATAGACGTCCGTCTCAGCATGTTAGGATACAATTAAAAAAACTATCATTAATAATTCATTAAACATATCAAATGGTTCAAAACATTCGCAGTACGTGTTTTATAAGATATCTCGTAATCGTGTTTTAAATAGTATTTCTCTTCTCTTACTGTTGTTGATCCAGTTGTATTGCAACGATGTTGAGGCAAGCACAAGACCAAGAAATAACAACCCAGACAAAGATACTGAATTATATTGGTATGTTTTCTTCTCAGAAATGACCAAAGCGATGTATTCAAAATCATTATTATTGTTTACAGTTGTGTGACTTAGAAACAATAATAGTGGGGGAAATTGCTTGCCGTGCTAGCATGCAATGTATACTAGGCACTAGATCGCACTGGTATTATTTACCAAAGGTATTTTGTACTTAATAACAGGGATGGATCCAGCTTGATCTGGTAAGGGGGAGGGGGAGCGGGCGCTGCATGGTCGTGAAGGTAAGAAACATTTTCAAAAATAAAGTTACCCAGATGGTCATTTGAAGGGTTCCCCAATTTGATACGGAAACACACGGGTGTGTGTGCACCCCCCTGCAAATCAATCCCTGCATCCAGATCCCTGCATCCAGATCCCTGCATCCAGATCCCTGCATGCTTAATACTACAAGCTAGAGGATAGTAACTTTGAGATTTTTCTGGTAAATCTGTCAGTTATTTGTACTGACTAAATCGGGTAACCAAATGAAACTTTTACTTGTTTTATGACATTGTTTAGCTACACGATTAGTTTGTCATATTTTCATGTGTTAATTGTTTGTTCATTATTATAGGTGAGAGATTTCGCGTGAAGTTGGGTCTACCTCAGTGGTATAATAATGTGTCAGCTGCTAAATTTTTAATTCGGTAATTATATAATTTTGAAATTCATGATAATACAGTAGTATTATGTCTAACCTAACGAAATATACATGTTTCACAAAATTCAATTTTCTTAACTTATTCTTTCAGGAAATGCATCTGTGTTCACTTGGATTCTTATCTTGACAAATTTAACCTAATTGTGTAAGTTATGAATAATGCAGCTATAGCTAATTCGATGATCACTTACTTTAGAGCAAAGACTCATCGTTCTATTCCCACACGAAATGATCACGAAAATGATTTTGTTTTCTTATCTTAATGTTAGATTCATGATCAAGAAGTTATACGCTCTTGCTCTGGAAAAATGTGCGGTAGAATCGGCTGATAATCCAATGAATCAAGAAATACTTCTTGGTGGACATTTTTATCTTATGGTTTTAAAGGTAAGTGCTGATCAGTTGTTGATGTGAATACGGTATTTAGGTATTTATGATTAGTAATGGTGATTACAGTCGAATGTATGTATTTATTATATACACAAGCTCTGGATATGAGGTATTCTGCAATCTGATTGGTTCTCTACTAGCAGGATATTAGCTCATATCCTGCTAGTAGAGAAAAGTAGAAAAATGGCTGGCAGATTTGGACAATTAAATGAAGAGGAAATTCAAGATTTACTTGAAAAAAGTACGCCAAAATGTTCTGTTCATATCCAGAGCTTGTGTATATAATAGAACAGTTATTCTACTCACTCTCGTCGTATATGACTAATAGCCGACTCGGCACTATCACGCCTCGTCGGCTATCAGCTCATATACAACTCGAGTTCGTAGAATAACTGTTAAATATTTCATTGCATTACCAAGTTATCGCTCTTTTTAGTTAACACCGACATTTTTAGTCATCACCGAATCACATTAGCAAATTTTTTGGAAGGCCATATAATTAAATGTGTTGAACCTTGTCAAAGTTATTTATTACACTCAAGCAAAGATTTTGGTTTGTATGAACGGTTGTCGTAGCAACACATCAGTAACCAAATTCCCCTAGAAAAAAGTGATTGGCTCCAAAGTGAGACAATTGATTATTATTTAGACAAAGCTAATGTCTTGATTATATACTGTAGGTTTTCATAGAAACTTCGTATACTCACTCAAAAAGTCACTCGTTATTATTTCGTATTTTAAGGAGAAACTAGAAGTTTGGTTGACCTCTTTAAAATTTGCTTTGGAGAAAGATATTAAGAAGAATCCAAGCAAATTTACTTTAAATTCAAGTAAGGACAACTGTATTCGTTAATTTCATTTTACTGTCATGACTGCTTAGTGACGTAATTATCTATTCGGAGTTTACAGGAATGGCTTGAGTTCAATTATGCTTGAGGTTTGTAGGATCAATGTTCCTAGGATCAATGTTCCTATAGTCAAAAATATAACAAGAACTTCAAGTTTGAAACGATTTTTAATAGGAATTTGTAATGCAAATGATCAGCGTTACGTTACGAATCGTCGTTAAAAATTACCCCGTGTAACATCACCTTAACATTTTTCGGAGCGCTTCTTCTGATAATATAATATTTTCCGTTAATGAGATTGAAATATCTTCACACTTTCAATCGCTACCAACATTACTCAGGTTTTTCTAGTGATTACGTTCAAAACATAGTTTTGGCTGTTGTAAATTTTTTCCATTCTCGCTAGCATCGAAACGCTTAAGGAAATTGTTTTATTTATCTATTTTCCCATAGCGTCTATATTGAAGAACATGGCTCACTGTTTCAACTTGACTCACCAAACGGAATATCTATTAGCCACTGGCACCCTACGTAGTAAATCTGGATTAGGATTAATGCAGGTATATTTCAAATATCAGCTTTTGTAGCAATCGAGAAGCTGCGGATATGCGGGTACCACCCGCGTGAGGAAGGTTTACTGACATCGAGGAAGGTTTACTGACATCGAGGAAGGTTTACTGACATCGAGGAAGGTTAAAGTGAAATACTGAATAAAACATTGCAAAGCAGTAAGTACTAGACTAGTCAGGCTAGTATTAGTAGCAACAGTCAGCACTCAATCAGACTAGCAGCACTGCAAAGGCCAACTAGCAAACGTACCCAATGCATGTCGGAAAATTTCCAGTTGTTTTGAGGAAGGTTGAGAAAACCCAAAATCCTACCTGGAGGAAGGTTGAAAACGTGTTCTAACTCTGCCGTCTGTGCACAGGTTGAAAACGTGTTCTAACTCTGCCGTCTGTGCACAGGCTACAAATTTGATACCTGTATTACTTTACCTTTAGTGGATAACCATTTCTTTTGCACAATTTCCATAGATTGCAGGTTATTCAGTGGTGGCAGATAAACTCAATTATTACAGATATCTTTCACATTTCCGCTGTATTCATCGTGGAGCTTTCTTTGCTCAGATGAGAACAACGTCCGTGAGAAAACTTCTTCCGGAAGCTTGGGGTGAGCAAAATTTCATTTTGTACTTTGTAGATTGTTACTATTCATTCGTGTCTTCGTCAGGCTACGGCTTTCTATTTTCGTTTTGATGTCCATGTGTTGACATCCAGCAAAACGACATTTGAAGGGGGGGGGGGGGCAATTTTAATAAAGTCGAAAATCTAGTCTGTGCGCGTTCATATATTTTCAGGATTTCTGTGTCCAGTTCACACACCAGACGGAGCGCCCTGTGGACTATTAAACCATTTAGCGGCTATGTGCGAGGTATGTTTACTATTATTTTGGGTAAGGTGTTATTAAACAATTATTGGATTCGGCTCACACATGATATCAAGAACCGAAGATATCAGACCGAAGAAATAACATGAGAGTTACCGGATATTGAGAATCAGCTGGCGATTGTTGACCAATCAGGAACGAGAATACACTTAGAATGTATAAAATTTTGAGTATACACATTAACAAGTTGAAAATTAATAGAGAGTTCAATACTTCAAAACTCAATCCGACCTGAAAATGCATACCTGCCGAAAACTTAAAACCTCATGATCAAAACCTTTTTTGAATTGTCTGTTTTCAAAGGGAATGCATTTCATTATTTAGTTGTTGTTGAGATAGTGATCACAAAGATAGTGATCGCAAAGATAATGATCACAAAGATAGTGATCACAAAGATAGTGATCATAAAGATAGTGATCACAAAGATAGTGATCATAAAGATAGTGATCACAAAGATAGTGATCACAAAGATAGTGATCACAAAGATAGTGATCACAAAGATAGTGATCACAAAGATAGTGATCACAAAGATAGTGATCACAAAGATAGTGATCACAAAGATAGTGATCACAACGATAGTGATCACAAAGATAGTGATCACAAAGATAGTGATCACAAAGATAGTGATCACAAAGATAGTGATCACAAAGATAGTGATCACAAAGATAGTGATCACAAAGATAGTGATCACAAAGATAGTGATCACAAAGATAGTGATCACAAAGATAGTGATCACAAAGATCGTGATCACAAAGATCGTGATCACAAAGATAGTGATCACAAAGATAGTGATCACAAAGATAGTGATCACAAAGATAGTGATCACAAAGATAGTGATCACAAAGATAGTGATCACAAAGATAGTGATCACAAAGATAGTGATCACAAAGATAGTGATCACAAAGATAGTGATCACAAAGATAGTGATCACAAAGATAGTGATCACAAAGATAGTGATCACAAAGATAGTGATCACAAAGATAGTGATCACAAAGATAGTGATCACAAAGATAGTGATCACAAAGATAGTGATCACAAAGATAGTGATCACAAAGATAGTGATCACAAAGATAGTGATCACAAAGATAGTGATCACAAAGATAGTGATCGCAAAATGTCGATAGTCCGATATTTTGCACTTAATGGTAATCGGCGTTTAAGATATTCCCATAATCACGTGAAATTTCAATGTGTGTTACGAGCATTTGAAGGTTTCAAACAAAATTAAAACCTATCGAATTCTCTTAAACATGAAAGTTTATCTTCGACTGTTCATCGTTAGATGCAAACGACGGTAATCTACGAGAATATTTTAAACGCACATATTTCTGAAATTGTAATCATGTTACTGTTTTTATCTTAGGTAGTAAATATTTTGCCGCACACCGCGTATCTTCCTCGACTATTATGTTCACTTGGTATGAGCCCCTGGGACTGTCCCACGTCAGCGCCTGTGACGTCATGTTATCCAGTCTTATTAGATGGTAGAGTGTTGGGGTATGTGGAAGAACAGTTAGCTGATGATTTGGTGAAGAGACTAAGAATAATGAAAGTTGAGCAACTAGAACAGGTCAGTCAAAACAGAATCATTTTCCCATGCACATTTCATGCTTTTTGGTCAACCACTGAGTGTAAACGATAAGGTTACACCTGACCTCGGTTTCAGCTAGTTAGAATCGTCTTGAACTGCAATTCGTCTATGCAACTTCGAAGAAAAGCTTGCCCCTACATCCGTTTGCACTTTTGCTTAAATTGAACTGCAAGTCTGCAATGTGTAAAATTTAGGGGTGAATGTCTCTTCTTAGCGCCTAAATGCACATGCAAACCATGCATATCTACGATTAAGAAAGAAAGGGTTTGAAAGAAAGGCTCAATAATGTCTATGACTTAGGCTAGTTGTACATTTATTCACTCTGCACGATCGTTAAATCATCTTAAGAGTTGCGTAATGTAACCGCTCTTGGGTTATTTCATTGTGAACCGTTTTCATCTTAGGTTCCCAAACATTTGGAAGTGTGTTTAGTTCCTTTCACTAAAACAGCAAGTCAATATCCTGGCCTATATCTATTTACAACTCCTGCGCGAATGATGAGACCATTATTAAATATCGCTGCTGGAAAACCTGAAATGATTGGAACATTTGAACAGGTAATCAATAACTGTCTACGACTGCTGGAAAAGGGTGGTGTAGTACTTACTGCGCTTCCACCCTTCTGGTGCCACTCCAACTGCTGCCATAAATCTTGAAAGTCTGGGTATGCACTGATTGACATTGTTTTAAAGGGGCGTGCTGAAAGGCATACATCCTCTCGGCTCTGCCCGTTAAAATGTGCCTATTACTGCCTAAAATAGTTGTCTAAGCCCCCAAAATAGCTGGCTATATGCATGGCCTGCCAAATTCTGTTCATTTTGATTGAAGTTGCATGCGCGGGTGACTTGACGTAAACAGTAGGCTTGTTACAGGACATGTTACAGGGGTGTGTTGATACAGTAGCATAATTGTCTTTCGCCTCTTCTCTTCGGGTTCTCAAATATGTATTTGTCTGTACTCTCCATGCTCATCTTTTCACAATTTTCGTCCTAGTCGCACGTGAAAAGATTACTTCTTGTTTAATTCAATTAAACACTTCAAGTTTTCTCGGGGAATTCGCAGGTTTTTCTCCCGCTTTCCTTCTACAGTAAACACTGGATCACTAAGGGATGGTCCTTACTGCACCTCTACAGGGATAACGGTTTAGGGCTGATCCAGTATAAGTATAAGTATAAGTATAAGTATAAGTATAAGTATAAGTATGAGTATGAGTATGAGTATGAGTATGAGTATGAGTATGAGTATGAGTATGAGTATGAGTATGAGTATGAGTATGAGTATGAGTATGAGTATGAGTATGAGTATGAGTAAAGGAAAATTAATTTTAGTTCACAATATCAATGAGTGATGAGATAATATTTGCGTGTCATCTGATGGTAAGCATGTCGCCACTAAGGTTTCTATAAACTATGGGTGGTGACAACTTTCCAAAGTGATTGCACCTACACTCTGACATTTTCTGTTTTCACCGGGCACCCCAGTCTGTTTCCTAGTGTACTAACCGCACTTGGCCATTAAGGTATGTCCATTGGTGGACCTCTACGGAGAACAGTTTAGAACTGATAGAGCTATTCAATATATAGATAAAGACAGTTTTGTTTACCAGTTTTCTCTTGAGATAACACTAGACCATGCAATTATAATGTGGCTTTTCAAGTCCTTTTAACTTTTAAAGTTCAGACACCAAAAACAAAATCCTGTTGTTTTGTACGTCACATGTAATCTTCTTTGAAATCTAATTTTTTACTTTAGGTATATCTTGACGTTGCAATAGTTTCAGAAGAAGTTCATGAAGGGGTAAGGAGAGATTCAGTTCATTATTTCCTTCCTCGTCTACACCAGCTAGCTTATCTAATGTAGTGCTGTATGCTGTGACATTTCTTCTATTTTCTTGACATATCGTTTTCGTGATGTTTGATTTATGTTCTACAATCATTTTGAGGAGTTTTGGGACACTCGCCGCGAATTCAAATAATCTAAACAAAGTTTGAGTCCCTTGCCCCCATATAGTTGAACAACATTGTTGGGTGAGGGTTGAAAGGAATAGCATGCACGTGAAACAAAAATCATGTAGACTTAAAGTTTAACACAACCTGCAGGTATAATATAAGACATGTTTTCTCTCGCCGCTCTGGTTTAAACGAATGAATGCAATCCCCGAACAAATGACATTTGACAATGACACTCAACAAGGTGGAGATACTCTTGTGAGAGCTACGTCATCCCTGTGGATGATGATTTATGTACCACGCTTCTAGGCAACGTTTCTGACTGGAGTACTGAAACGTTGGGGTCTGAATGTATTTTGTTGAAGTATTGAGCGAAAACATATCTAATGTGTAGAATTTTGAAAATGATTGTACTTAACTGTTTTTTCACTTGTAGATCACAACGCATATGGAGATAAAACCCACTGGATTCTTAAGCGCTATCGCAAGTTTAACACCATATTCAGATTTTAACCAAAGTCCCAGGAATATGTATCAATGTCAGGTTGGAAACACTTGATTGAATTTGTCTTAAACCTACAGGGGTGGGTCCAGCTGGTCAGGGATGGGACTGGGTGGACGGGCCGCAACCCGTCGACCGAGGTAGGGTACATCATCACTAACGGAGCCACAATAGTGGTCTGGGAACACAGATCCTTGGACGTCCAAGGGGCGAGCTGGTGATATGGCACGTGCCCCTCAAAAAATGTTTGAAAAACAAAGTTGTCGGGAAAGGCAGAGAGACACAGAAAGGTCCAGGAATAGTTAGTGGATTTGGTAAAGCCGAAAAAAAATGGGCCGTTTGATAAGAAAATTGGCAACCCTTTGCACCCCATTTTGCCAAGGTAAGGGTGCACACCTTCGCCCCCCGACACCTCTAGTAAATCCATCTCTGTGTATCCAAATTAATTTTTATATTTTACCGTTGCAATAAATTTTGCACCACTTTATATTATAGATGGGTAAACAAACGATGGGAACACCATGTCATTCATTTCCATTTCGTGGTGATAACAAACTTTATCGGATACAGGTCAGTAAGACTTATTGTTTTTTTGGTTATTCTGATTAAAATTGTTCCAATTAACAGTTAATTAATTGTTCCTAACTGTTCGTTTACGTCTGTACGAGTTAGTGTATAAGATAATCAAATATTTATGAAATAAAATCGTCAGGAACAACCAATGGTGTATTTTGTTTATTTTTTATCCAGACGCCTCAATCACCGTTAGTTCGTCCAATGGCCCACGACGAGTTTAATGTTGATAATTATCCTCTGGGAACGAATGCAGTTGTGGCTGTTATATCTTATACGGTAAACTTTGCAATATTAGAATATATACAGTTTGTAATATGTTAGCTAACTGTTGTTACAATCAATTGCAAATGTGTTGCGTTGGGACTTGGGACAGATGCCCCAAAAACCTAACCTTATATTAACAAACTTCGATCCCCCCGCCCCCTATTCAATGTTGTATCCAACGTACCATAATATTTGTTGCGCTATTCAGGGTTCTTCCCACGGTGGGCGGCGCCGGGCGGCAGCGCCCAGCACTCAGCAGTGCCGCTCGGCACTCACGCCATAGCGGACTCTTCCGCCCGGCACTTGAAAGGTTTCAAATATGCAGTACGAAAACCCCAGTACGAATTTTGTTATTTAAATATTAGTATTAGATGAAATTCAGCACTACAATGCGCACAATATTAGTTGCTGGTGATTCGGAGAAATACGCTATCCCCAAAGCCAGAAAGACGTCTGATGAACGGCTCTAATCACTTTGCACTTTGTTAATCGATGTCGCGGTTCAAGCTACTCTGCATGAGACCAGTCGATCAAGGGTGGGAGGGGGTTATGCCATCAGGGCTGCAGGAACCCTGCTATTGTGTTATAAGTGGGAAAACAACATTGATTGACTTATACGATCTAAAACTACAGATGTCTCAACAACGTTTGAAAGTGATTGTAGCTTGTCTTATTAGCTTCTCTTATGCATTTGAAATTTGCACATTTTGTGTCTTTCTAAATTCTCGATCCAGTAATTACTCTTGTGAACGGTGCTAATTTCAATTTGGTCTTGAGGTTTCTTTCAGGACATTTGATGGGGCTCTTAAACGGTCCCAAATTGATGGAATATTAAATCTTTATTTCAGGGTTATGATATGGAAGATGCCATGATATTAAACAAGTCTTCATATGAGCGAGGCTTTGCTCATGGCACAGTTTACAAAACCGAGGTATATGACATAATATGGTGTCTATGTATAGAAAAGTCTTTCAACTTTCAGCGTCGAGCACGGTGTAAATGTAAACAAGTGTTGCTGTTGTTGCACGACACAGCAGCCTGAAAAATATTTAAAAATTGAGAAAAATAAATTGGTTGTTTGGCTGCGTTCGCTTCTGCATGTGAGTTGCTTGTATTTTAGTTTAACTTTTGACTTTTACTAGGTGGTTGATCTGGCGAAATATGCGAGTGATCCTCGAAATGTTACGCTCAGGTTTGGTACGTGTAGTATGTATAGGTCACGTTTTCTTTGGAAAACACTTGCAAGTGAGAAATGGGATTAGCCAATTGGCTGCATTCATTGGCACATGTTTCTACGTACGTAGTAAGTTCGATTAAAATGATACTTACACGAAGGCGAGCATATGAACTACCGCTGACTACGCTAGAAACTGCAGTTTCAAAATGATTGTTTGATCCGTATGTTTCTTTAGGCTGTTTACCAGATGATAGCAAGGTTTCTGGAAAATTAGATAAAGATGGATTTCCACCAATTGGAACAAAGCTAGAGGATGGTGATCCTTGCTATTGGTTAGTGTGTTTTATTGTCTTTACTGCATGATGTCTTGTTTAACAGGACGAAATTATGAACAACTTCGTAGACAAGTCCACAGCTAAAGTAATGTACAAACTTGGGCAAAGAGAATCTATATACACCTTGTTTATATGCCTTCAATTGCTTCCAACGTGCAGTCTCCCAATATAAAACACATGATTGGTCTTTCTGAACTACTGTCGGTAGTTCCCTTACGGGGCATCTATAAACGTCTCATTCACCTGGCAATGTAATAATGAATAGATTTGTAGAAACTTTCAAGTCATTTTGTCTAAGATTGTAGCATCATATTGGTTCAGAATAGTTTGTACTTTCCGTAACGTTTGTACTTTACAGAAAATTGACAATTTGTAGGAAATTTTGACCTAAAAAGGGCTAAAAACAGCCTATTTTGAGCGTAAATGGGGGTTTGTCGGAAATTTAGGAGGCTTTGCCCCCCCACCGGAAAACGTGAATTTCCGCCACTTACCATGAGTGAACCCCAGGTTCCCTACCTCTATGTAAAATGTACTCAACATTGACTACGGAGTTAATTCATTCAGAACTGGGTAATTACTTCAAGTAATGAACAATTCGTTTTCTCGCGAAGTTTTCAAATATGAAATTTTACGTTGTTATATTTATTGTTTTCTACCAAAACAGGATCTGAAGTACTACTTACATTGCATTTTCTAGTTATATTGATCTGACAACGGGTGATGCAAAAGTAAAATATTACCATTACATGGAAGCCGCATATTTAGAATCTGTAAGTACAGTACATTATACATTAGAAAGCTGTACTAAGGGGAAATCTTGCATAAAGAATTACTTTCATTCATTTTATAACTAGGATTAATTACTATTAATAGGACTCATTTTAGCCTCATATGGCTTAATTCTTAGTAAGAAATCAGGCCGAGCTGGTTCTTAACCATCTAAGGTCCAAAACATTAATTTTGTTGTTTGTATATGTATGTTTGCATGCGTGGCGATCGCTACTTTATAGTTCTCTTCGGTTTGAGAGAACACCTGCAGTGCATCTATTTTGCAAACTTTTGTACTATAAACTTACATATTCTAGAGAAGTAGTGCGTCTTGTTTTATTATAGTTACTGTACACACAATCTTGTTTCACAGTATTGTGATTTCATTACAGGTAAAGTTCCTTGGTAATGATAACGGTGATGGTGAGTTACAGAGAGTCTCATTGAAATGGAGAATACAGGTGGGTGATTTATCACTTCACTGTCATGCACTGGTGTCGGGAGGCTGGATAGAGGGAAAGCTCGAAATGAAAACCAGCTATACTAATTATACATATACTATATAACTATAATTCTAAAAAGAGGTCCGAGACATGATTGTAGGAGACCCCAAAGTTTAACGTCCGTGACCTGAGAAAGTCCAACCATCTTCGGCCAGGATTCCAACTGAGAACCTTCCACTTTATTGTCAAAAGCTTATACAGAGGAAGTAATCCCACTGTTTTGTGTTCTAAGTTTTATCTAGTTTCAACTCAAGTTTACTGGAACTGTGAAACATGATGAAAAATTTTGAAGTTTTTCTTAAATAATTGGGATTCATAATATCATTTTCTAGAGAAATCCAATCATTGGTGACAAGTTCTCGAGCCGACATGGCCAGAAAGGTGTCTGTAGGTAAGCGGCTGTCATTCTGATGGACAGTCTTACTACAAGTTCTGTTGAAGCCCAACATTGTGTACCATTAACCTTGTTATTTGTACACTCCGGCAAATATACGTGTACCAGGATATTTTGCAACTGCTCCTGGTTTGGTTTTTATTCTTTAATTAGGTTTGGTAACTTAGGTTGGGTAACTTAGGTTGGGTAACTTAGGTTGGGTAACTTAGGTTGGGTAACTTAGGTTGGGTAACTTAGGTTGGGTAACTTAGGTTTGGTAAATTAGGTTGGGTAACTTAGGTTGGGTAACTTAGGTTGGGTAACTTAGGTTTGGTAACTTAGGTTTGGTAACTTAGGTTGGGTAACTTAGGTTGGGTAACTTAGGTTGGGTAAATTAGGTTGGGTAACTTAGGTTGGGTAAATTAGGTTTGGTAACTTAGGTTAGGTAACTTAGGTTTGGTAACTTAGGTTGGGTAACTTAGGTTTGGTAACTTAGGTTGGGTAACTTAGGTTGGGTAACTTAGGTTGGGTAACTTAGGTTGGGTAAATTAGGTTGGGTAACTTAGGTTGGGTAACTTAGGTTTGGTAACTTAGGTTGGGTAACTTAGGTTTGGTAACTTAGGTTTGGTAACTTAGGTTGGGTAACTTAGGTTTGGTAACTTAGGTTGGGTAACTTAGGTTTGGTAACTTAGGTTGGGTAACTTAGGTTTGGTAACTTAGGTTGGGTAACTTAGGTTTGGTAACTTAGGTTTGGTAACTTAGGTTTGGTAACTTAGGTTTGGTAACTTAGGTTTGGTAACTTAGGTTGGGTAACTTAGGTTGGGTAACTTAGGTTGGGTAACTTAGGTTGGGTAACTTAGGTTGGGTAACTTAGGTTTGGTAACTTAGGTTTGGTAACTTAGGTTGGGTAACTTAGGTTGGGTAACTTAGGTTGGGTAACTTAGGTTGGGTAACTTAGGTTGGGTAACTTAGGTTGGGTAAATTAGGTTGGGTAACTTAGGTTGGGTAACTTAGGTTGGGTAACTTAGGTTTGGTAACTTAGGTTTGGTAACTTAGGTTAGGTAACTTAGGTTGGGTAACTTAGGTTGGGTAACTTAGGTTGGGTAAATTAGGTTGGGTAACTTAGGTTGGGTAACTTAAGTTGGGTAATTTCCCTGTACTTGAAAATTGATGTAAGTAAGGTTTTGGTGGTTATTTCCTGTGCTTCGAGTGTTTTTGTGCAGATCCTCGGGTTTTCCTCCCTCATCAAGGCTAACCGTTAGGTTTTCGAGCACGTGCTGCATGTGAGCACGTGCTCTGGTGAATTGGGCAACCACGCCCTGTGTAATCCACATTCAAATAACTCATTATTCTTATTCTAATTTATTACCACGAAGCAACTGTTACGTCGAGTTCTGTTAAGTAAAACACCAGAAATTCAATCTATAATTTCCTATTTTCTTTGAAAGTCAAAAGTGGCCAACGGAGAACATGCCTTTCTCAGAATCGGGAATGACGCCAGATATCATTTTCAATCCTCATGGCTTTCCATCGCGTATGACTATAGGTAAGGTTTGTATTATAATACAGTGCTAAGTGTTTCTCTATGTAAACGACTGATTCAATTAAGGTTGTCCTCTGATGGTTAAAACTAAAAAACGTCAGCCTGGAAAATAATAGGATTCGATGTCTCGAGCAAAGACGCTTCTTTTAAATCATCGATTTAAAATCCGAATTTTTGTTTCATTTCTGTAGGAATGATGATCGAAAGTATGGCTGGCAAGTCAGCAAGTATGCATGGTTTAGTACATGATGCTACGCCATTCACGTTTTCTGAAGACAATTCTGCCATTGATTATTTTGGGAAAATGTTAATAGAAGGTATGTTTGTTTGACGTTATCGGCCAGGCCTTTGTCCGAAACGCCAAATCTTTTAGTAATTTAACGTAACATTTGTTTGTTTAGCTGGCTACAATTATTTTGGCACGGAGAGACTTTATAGTGGTATAACAGGCAAAGAATTTGAGGCAGATATATTCTTTGGTATAGTTTATTATCAACGTTTACGTCATATGGTTTCAGATAAATATCAGGTACGTACTGAACAAAGTGTTGAAAATGATTTGTGCATGTAAAAATAGTACATGTTCCTTTCATCTCTGTTACTGGGGTTCAATCCTGAAATTTGTAGTTAATATCTGAATATAATTTCTCAGGATTCGAAATAGCCACCTCTCTGCCTGTCGATTGCGGGTGATATTCACAAACGACAGGCAAAAAAACTTCTTACCTGTCGAAGCAATTAAACAAGTACCTTATTAATACGAAGTATGTTAGATTAGAGAGATGACAATCAATAACTAGATTCTTAAATCTTCAACAGTAGTGCAAACGATTTCCAATACTTCTCCTAAAATTTATTCAATCACACTTTTGTTTAATGGAGCTTGAAGTGTACGTAATAGAAATTGTATAGGTTGAATAATAGAGGAGAGAGGTAAAAATTACACAACCTGTCACCATGGACAGGTAAAAAATTCGGAACATTTCGAACGCTGATTTCTGCTCGGCCGCATATGAGAAGAATCAAGAATGCTTCTAGTTTCACTCTCCAAACACCGTAGAATTGCTCCGGGCATTTCGCTTTCCTCGTGTAGTAATACTGAATCAATATGGCCTATGCTGGACCTCTAGAGTAGAGAAAGAAGTTTGATACAACTATCCAGTATAAATGAAGTTAGTTTAGTTTGCTAAATTTAAGTTTAGAGTATCCCAATGAATGATGAGATAACATTTGCGTGTCATCTGATGGTAGATGTGTCGCCACTAAGGTTTTCATTAACCATACAGTGGTACAAACTTTCCAAAGTGATTGCACCTACACTCTGACATTGAACTTAAAGAATAATTGACATAATGTATACGTGTTATCTAATGGTAGACATGCATGGTACCATTTTACCACTTTTCCAAAAAACGTCTTACTAGCTGACTTTGTATATTCCCAATTGCTTGTGGTATACATTCTAAAAAGCCTGCTGACTCAGCCAAGTTATTCTGATATTTCGTCTTTAGGTGCGTGCGACTGGTCCTATTGACACCCTCACCCATCAACCTGTACAAGGCAGGAAAAGACAAGGAGGTATTCGTTTTGGTGAAATGGAACGCGATGCTCTACTTGCTCATGGCACTTCATTTCTCTTACAAGACAGATTGATGAACTGTTCAGATCGCTCTGAGGTAGGTTTCATATTATACAGCTATTATAATTTTGTGCATTTTACTCGATTTAGGGCCTGTTCATATCCACTTACCGAGACGTCTCGCCTACCTATGATCTCGCCTCCTAGTACTTTTACTATAAACATTTACATCGCGTTCATATGAGAAAGCGGGATGGCCCGCCCGCTTGGCGAGATCTCGCCTGTGTGAGCCGAGACCATGCATATAGGTAAGCGGGATGAAAAATATCCATATGAACACGCCAGCCCACCTACCGGGATGAAATCGAAAAACAAAATTTCCGATTTTGCCGCTTAATTTGACGATTTTTACGTAGTTTTATGTTTGTTTTACAATCAAGCATGAAACATGTTGATAAACCAATGCTTTTTATTGCAAAAAATAAAAAGCAACAACAAAATCGTTAAAATATTTGTGTTGCGTGCATGAGATGTACATGTTTTGCAGCGCTAATTATATAACTACATTGTAGTTTCATCTCGGCATGCAAGCGGGATGAAAAACTGCTTATGCATGAACACACGGAATATTCGTCCCGCTAGGAATGCTAGGCGAGACGTCTCGGCAAGCGGGATCATATGAACAGGCCCTTAATTGTTTTGTTTTTGTAGAAAACACTACTTTTACGCAAAGTGTTCACTCGATTTAACTTTGCAGTTGAGCTTTTCATCATGAAGAATACAGGTTAAATAAAGAATAGAGTATGATTACAACGTACGGTTATGTACACATAAAATAATATGCCGTTAACTTCATACTTTAATTTCATCCAGTCTTACCTAATGTTTAGAATTTCTCTTTGTTTTCCAATTCGAGGATATGTCATGTCCTGGTCATGTGTATAATGGTACGCTCCAGGAGTTCTGCTATCTGTCTATACATATAACTTTCAAAACCTAGCTGACTGTGCTGCGATTTTAGTTCAGAGCGCTGAACACGAGCTACAGAATGCATCTCATTCGCAGGTATTTCCTGGGTTCTGTGCCTGCATTGTTTACCTGCCTGCCAGAGCCTTCCTGCCGCCGGACCACAAGAGATAAATTAGGATTGCCTCCTCCACAGGCCCTCGCTGCATCATGGGGCGCGGGCGAAGCGACCGATTCGAATCACGTGAATAATTAGTCGCGCGGGCACGCCAAGAAAGTTGAATGTAGCTCAACTTTCAGGCGTGTCCGCGAGGTGTAAAGCGGACAAAAAAATCTCATGCTACTGATGCTAGACACCTACAGCGAAAGTTGAAACATGGTCGCTCCGCCCGCGCGGGCAAAGCGGCTGTAATGGAAAATTGCCTTAAAGATATGTCTTTAATCTGTGGCGATGTCAACGCCCAATCTTTACTTTTATCTTCACTTTCAGGGTCATGTTTGTGCAAAGTGTGGAAGTCTTCTTTCACCAATCTTTGACAAACCTGCATCAGAAATGGCGGCGGTAGCATCAAATGTCACCCGGAAATGGAGCTGTAAAACTTGTGAAACAAGCGAACATATAAAAGTTCTTTCTTTACCCTATGTCTTTCGATATCTGGTTGCTGAACTTGGTGCTATGAATATTAAAGTATCTTTAGATGTGAAGTAAAATGTAATCGCATGACTTGTGTAAATACGAAATGATACAGAATATATGGCTGCAAATAAAAAAATAAAAATTGAACATATCTGCATCTCTATGTCAGGACCACAGGATCATGCCAGGTCACTGTGCTGTTCGTATACGCGTGATGCATGCTGGTATTGCTGTGTCTTCGTGCGAGATTCCATTGCACGGCTGACCGCCGAAGCAAAATATGAATATCATTATTCACGGATGATAAATTTCTAAAGAAACAAGATTAACATATAAGGTGAAATAGTTAATTATATTGTTCTATTCTTAGCAGATATTATAAATATCCTTGTTCTCAAACAACCGTGTTTTATGTTTACCCAAAGTTAAACTTGCCGACTGCTGTAGCTCAGCTGTGACAGTGTTTGTAATCAGACAAAAATGTTTTAAATTGAATGTCGCATGTTGTTTAATATAAATATGAAAATTAACATCACGAAATTCCCCCCTAGTTAAGAACGTAGGCGGTTCTAGTCCTGTATTCGTATATAGGCCGTTTGGAATTTGACTAATTTGCAAGCTTTAAAAAGAAGAGCTTATAAGCTTTGTTGTTATGAAATGGATTTGTCTCCCTACTTTGCTTGTTTATCACACACAATAATGTGTGTCTCGCAGTTGTGGTTACGTGATAATAGCATTATTTCTTGCTATAATCTAAAGGAATTTCGATATAAGATTGATCATTTCTGGCAATGGACGGTGATCATGATGCTGAAACAGACGAGGATAGTACGCCATTGATGTCGACAAGCGATGATGATTATTTTGAAATACAGCAGGTTAGACACGATGTTAGTCAATGTAAATATTGACCGATTTACCAGACAACTCGTAGTTTATCTTAATCTTCGAAAACAATATTAAGCGCAGCTTTACATATCCTAATATCGACTTCAATATACCTATAAACGGTAATTTTCTTGTGCTTTTTTCAAATTATAAGTAAAACCGAAAATGTATTCAGAATTTGTGCGAATTTACGAGAATATTTTCGACAAAAGATATAGAAATTTTGAATGCATGCTTTAATTTGCTACTTCTGTTGGGGGAGGAACGCTTTATAAATTTGTTGTAAGGAATTAGAACGTTTTATATATAGAAATTCTAATTAGTTTGATTGCTTTCTTTTGCAAATAACACCCGGATGGAATTTTCTATGAAGACAGGAAGTTAAAACAAACAATAAACTTGCATATCTCTGTTAATTGTTAAGCATTTAATTATCTTGTTTGATATTGAATAAATGGCCATGATCATTTTTAAATAGCAAAGAGTATACATGGTCAATTAATCATGATTGCAGTTCTCTCATATGTTCGAAAATTTTTGGACATTTTAAATTGCATGAATGGTTACAACAAATTAGCACATGCATTGATGGTTCATGCAAGTTGTCTTGTATTCTTGGTGTGCATGTTACGTCACCGACACCATGTTGGGTGAATTTGACAAAGGATTTTGCTTGTTTGCAATTTTTTCATCCGACATGGTAAAAATCTCTACTATCCGATGGATAGTTATCTGTTGGATAAAATTGTGCCATAATCTTTAATTTAACTTGTGATAAAGTTTCTCGTTGTTGGTTGTATTATTATTTTTCAGTCTGTTGTCACTAATATAGACTTGTATGATTTTGTTGTAAATTTTCATAGTGTGGTGTTTTAACTCACTAGCTAGCATTTCATGATCTTTGTTTATGTGACTTCTAAACAGGATTATTGCATTTATGTCTAAATCTGACTCTCTTTCATCCGAAATATTTATTGGTTTGTCTTGGAACTTCAAGTTTATCCGCTGGATAGTGGATCTAAACTATCCAAGCTTCGTACAACACGATTTTTACTCTGGATAAAATTTATCCGCTGGATTATTCCGCTGGATAGCAACTTATCCACCGGATAGTGATTTATCCGCCTTTCCTACAACCTGCGTCTGGCCCCTGCCAAACTAACTAGAGTAGCATGATCTATACTGGCAACAGTTCTGGGAACAAATCATGCCTGATATTATCAGGGTTCTGCCATGGACCAAATGAGTGCTGCATAGGCGGATTTTCTGGGGGGGTGCGGGGGGTGCCCCAGACCCCTGCTGCAGCTTGCTCGGCGGCACTACGCACCCTGTCGCTCACCTCCCCTTCGGCACCCCCCCAGAGCAAAATCTGAAAATCCGCCTATGGAGTGCTGGGCACCTGCTGGTCTAGAAGCATGCTTCCCCTGACAACTTCTCAAATTTTAATGGTCATAAGACAATTCAATCTTGCTTTGCAGGGATAGTGCTTTTTACCAAATTAATAGTATAGTTTACACAAATAGTAGAGGTTTCATTATCAGATATTTAATACTTTTTGTATGCTTTGCCTTTGAGGAGTCTGCTTTAGTGTGAGTGCTGGGCACAGTGTCTGTTCATTCCACCCATCTTGGGCAGAACCCTGTTTATAGTACATCTAATGGCATACACCCGCATGTTCCCGACAAGGGCTTTTCAATACCTATTACAATCATTAAAGATTTCTTAATAAAATTCTACATATAGTTAAGAATGAAATACTATAATGTCTGTGTAAAAATATCTTGAAATGTCATAGTGGATAAAATGTATAAAATATATAGTGAATAGAACTGTTAGTATATAGTATATGTACGGTATAAATATTTAACAAGCTAGTTACTCAGCATTTTCTGATTTAACTTATTCTTTTAATGTTTTTAACGGTAATTGTTTCAAGTCATCTAGGTTATTCCATATTTTTACTACTCTATAATGGTAGCTTCTTGCTTCTCTGTCCAGACTTTGCTTTGTATAATGGGATATTCAACGTTTTCTTGTTCCTTGTGTCACGATCATGGATTGTGTTTCGCTTACAAAAAAACGTACATAAATATGGTGGTGACAGCTCCTTCGTACATTTAAAGGACATTATTGAATCTCTGTATAGAAGATGATCTTTAACTGGTAACCACCCAATATTAGAAAGCGCAGGAGTAATATGTTCATACTTCTTTGTGTTAGTTATAATTCTGCAAGCAATATTCTGGACAGCTTTGTAGTTTCTTAATGTTTGTGGCAGATGTGTTTGACCAAACGGTGGAACAATCTAACTCGTTACTAAGGTGGAAATAATTGTATGAAGGGTGGCACGATCAAAACTATCTTTAGCTCTGTTTATTTGGCAAAGTTTGTCCATACACGATGATACGACTTTACCAATGTGCTCGTTATATGTCAAATTGCTATCGAAAATTACTCCCAGATCCTTTGCACTTGAGACAGGTGTAATCTCCTCTCCTAGGAAAGAGAGGTTAATTTCCTCAGGTAACGCACGAAGCAATTGACGAGTGCCGACTAAAAGAAACTTTGTCTTCTCTGGGTTGATTAATAGCTGATTTTTACAGCACCACTCTGTTACACGTCTAAGATCTTCTAAATTATTCAAGGTTGCACGTTTGAGGAGCTGAAGGGAGGTCATTTACGTAGATGCAAAATAGAAGTGGTGACAGTACAGCAAATTGTGGGACACCGTGTGTGATTGGGAGAGGCGTAGACGTGGTTGAGCCGATACGAACGAATTGCTTTCTTCCAGAGAGATAACTTCTGAACCAGTTTACTGTTTTATGAGAAGCACCAGTTTGGTTCAACATTTGTAATAGAGTTGTATGATTAATACTATCGAAGGCCTTTGATAATGTAAATCTAAAAGTACAAGTGCAGACAGCTTCCTTTTGTCCATTGAATTCAATAAAAAATCACTAACCAAAATATTGATAGTCTCGGTAGAATGGTATTTCCGATTTCCACTTTGATGAGGAGATAAATAACCTATACGATCTAAATAGGAACCAAATTGTTGAAGTGCTAATATCTCACAGTTTTTTGAAGCATCAACTATTAGCGAGAGAGGACGATTGTTGGAGGGTACCTCATGATCACCATCTTTCAATAATGGTGTTATCTCAGCTATTTTCCAGTAGTCTGGGAACGTTGAAGTTGCAAAAGAGTGGTTGATGATATTTGTCAATGGGCCCAAGATGACTGGAAGACAGTCTTTGAAGATACGTGAACTAATTTTGTCAGGCCGCGGAGACTTATTTGAAGGCATAGATATATAATATCATGCGGTGGGCTTCCGTACAGGTGACTGGAACAAAGTTGAACATCTCGTCTGTTGAGAGTTCAGTTGGCGTGGTTGGGTTCAATCCCGTATCCTGTATATCAATATTATTGTCTGCGGCAAGTTGCATAGCACATTCAGCAGCAGTTTTACCTACCGGGGAGAAAAATTGGTTGAACTCATTGGCAACCTGTTCAGGATCTTTACTGTAAACTAAAGTTTCTTTCTCTTTAGAAGGAATTCGACTCTTTATTATTTTCCACAGGGAACCGGGATTATTTTTGTGCATAAGAACTTCGTTACGAACATAATCTTTCTCCGCGTTCTTGAGAATTGATTTGACAGATTTCTGAAGTACTTTAAAGGCTCTGAAATCCTCTAAGTCCCGAGTCTGTTGGTATCGACGATGAAGCAGATCTCTAAGTTTCATACAATCTTTTATATCAGATGTAACGTAGGGACAAGAGCGACCTCTAATCTTAATTTGCTTGATCGGAGCATAAGCATTAAGGGTAGTGTGGAAGACATCATTAAACTGTTTCAGCTTAGAGTTAACATCCTCAAGTGCAAAGATTGATATAAGCTGGTCTGACTTGGATGCTAGGTCAGCATTAAACTTCGCCAGGTTATAGTTCTTGTAACTTCGCACTGAGATAAATCAGGTGATGGTTTTGGGCGTTTTATCTTTAGGACAATATAAACAGGTAAATGACCACTAATGAGAGTGTCAATGACCCCGCTCTCATGAACAAGGTCGGGAGACGAAGTCAGGATGACGTCGATTAACGATTCGCAGGTTTCTGTTATTCTAATTGGTGTTTTAATTACTTGTTCTTGCTCCGATAAATGACACACACATCTGTTTGACACAAACAAGTTATCAGACAAACTCTCTTTTCTTTTCCCAAGTTTGGTCCAGGTGGATTATTTGTCTTTAGACTAAATTGGGCCATTGTAGATTAAATGTAGTTACCAGTATTAGAATTGGTTGGATGCTTTGTTTAACCAAATATTATGTCTAAAATACAAAGTCTTTCAATTGTATTGTCTTGATGATATGTGTAGCAGCATCTCAGCTATTAAATAGTGCTACCTTTGCCATACTGTATATATATATCTCTGTCATTGTAATAATTGCATGACTGAGCGAGGAAGAGTACTACACGAATTTAATTACAAGTAAGGATTCACACCCCTACTTTACATAGCTGATAACCAAGCTTATGACGGTTAATACTGACACTAGGCCATTACAAGGTGGTGTTAAACCTATACCTCAACGCCGTGGGACACTCAAATTCAGTACAAATTCACTTCCAAGACAAAAAAAACCAGTTCAGCCAGTGCAAATTGCGCTCAGGAAAGTTGTCCTGACCACGAAAGCCCGATACAACAGGGAATGGCTCGTCTCACTGCTGACCTTGGACTAGGTATCATAAACCTGTATCGGTACCAATTGGGTTTCATCAATGGTACTACAATCTTTGCCGTAATACCGTGGTACAATATAGCTTCAATAAAGAAATATAGTTATTATAAAAATTTTAACGTAATTACCTCCCCCCCCCGCACCCATTTCAGTGTTGCGCTCATGTCAGGGGCGCGGGGGAACTGAATATAAGTTACGTGATGGAATTTCAGTGTTTCTCCCATAGTTTCTGGCAAAGATTGTCTACAGTTTGCACACATAGTGATGTCAAATAATTTTCTTAGTGATTAGTTCACTTAAAAAGTATATTTATTAATTTAGAAACTAAGAACAGGTATTTTTCCTTTGCGAGGAGCTTCTGTGGTCTATATGTGGGCCATTTTTCTGGGGGGGGGGGCATTTTTATATAGTATTTTTACTTTTGAGCAACTTAATAACATTTCTGACATGCTTAGAAGAGATGGATTACTATTGTTTTCCCAAAATGCGGTAAAATATTGTGCTGGAGAAGGATACGCGATTTTCCGCGACTAGTGACGCCCCTCTCGCCTTAGTGAATAGGGGAAGTGTGGTCGGGTCAACACTGAAATGATGGATGTCCGATGGCGTATATTCAAATTTCATCGTCAAATACCAAAAGATGAGCAAAAACAAATCAAACCTTGTGGTCCTTGCTTTGCGAAGCATATTTTTAATATTGCCGAGCATTAGGAAACAATAATATGCTGACAGGATAACATAATTAGCGATAATCATATACTTGTCTGTCAACAAACAATTTAGTGAACGAAGCTCCCTCGGCTCACACACGGATCTCACTATTAAATAGAGATTTTCCTCGGATTTTTAAGCACATAAATTTATATTTGCTAATTTCTATAAATTAGTGTGTACAAAAATAATGTTATAGTAAAAATATTTTAGTATAGTTAAAATATATGGGAAATAATGGTCTATTTTGAACGGTTCTCACCATAAAACAGTAAATGAACTTGATATCTCACTGCTTACTTTATGACGGAAGTGAGAATCGTTGGTCAAAAATCATCTCTCACTTGGTTATATCGTCCTCAAAAGTTCTAAAATCATGCTGGCATATCTATATGCATGATGTCAGTCGTCCATAGAAAAATTGTTAAATATAAGTTGCTATTAAGTGATTTACAGCGCATATAAGGCGTAAATATGTAGGTGAGATTCGTAGTGAGAACCGTCTCCTAGTGAGCTCAATGTCAATGTCACTTGTTTAACCAAAAACTAGTATTTTGTTCGGTAGCCCTTTCCAGCAATCACTGCCTCGGCGCGTCTAGGCATACTTAATAATAATTACATTATTGACAAAATCTACAGAAGTATCTAGCAATGTGCATATTTGCTAACCTTGGAAATAACTGGTAGAATAAAACAATAACGGCCTTTATTAAAAAATATAGCCTTATTTCCAAACTATTATCGTCAATGAATAAATCTCGTAGAGTTACACTGCCTACATGACTAATCTGCGACCGTTAAAATGTATTTATGGGTAATGGCGATGCGTTTACAGACAATCTTTGCCATAATACCTTGGTACAATATAGCTTCAATAAAGAAATATAGTTATTATAATTACCTCCCCTCCCTCCTCCCCCCACCCATTTCAATGGTGCGCTCATGTCAGGAGAAGTCACGTTTGCCATGTGTAATTTTTTGTGGTACCAACAGTGAACGGGGGGCGCGGGGGGAACTGAATATAAGTTACGTGATGGAATTTCAGTATTTCTCCCATAGTTTCTGGCAAAGATTGTAGCTGCCACCAAGCGGAATGGAACAATCAGAAGCCTCTAAACCTTAAGCGTTGAATCTCTACCAACAATCAATGATTTCAATTATCTCCTTCCATTATTTGCTGTCACGATCGCATTCGCGTCCTTCAACAAGCAACATTAGTTAACATTTAACATTCAAAATAAAGCCTCCATGAAATTAATATACTACATATGTCCGCGCCACATAGTCAGCAATATGTGAAATTGCCATGTTTTTCCTGTCCTGCATGTACAAGGATCCATGGACATATAATCGGAGGGGGTCAAAATTGAAGTTTGAAAAGATAACATTTCTATATTCGGCTATAAATTGATTGGCTTATGTTAGAGGGCAACCCAGTGGGGCAACCTCGTTCCCATGCTCTTCCCTCTTGTGTATGAAAGACCTTGGTAGGAGCTGGTCACGTGATCTGCTAAAATCTAGAAGATTTTTAATTAGCGTTGTGTCGTTTTGCGGAGGGGGTGGGAAAAGGATTAGTTGGTTAGAGGGTGGGTTATATTCCAATACTTTACAGCACAGTTATAGAGTATCTTGATTATAGATCACGATCAGTGATCAAAGGCAACACCAACTAAATTCATGATTTTTGTATTTTCTACAAGAAACCAACAGCTAGGACCAGAGCTAGGCCGTACATTCTCTATTAAGCCCCCTTAGCGCTTATTGATTTCAGGCTTGTTGAGGGGCGGGAATTATTAGAGATGGGGGTGGGGGCGGGGGGGGGGTACTAGAGAGCGGAGGCTTATTGATTTAGCTGAAATGCAGTAAACTTACGTGAACTTCCATGATCATCAATAAATCTAATCAGTAGACATGTGTTCCTTAGTTGTTAATTGGGAGGGAGGTAGTAGAGAGTGGAGCTTAATAAGTGTTTCCTCTGAAAAGGGAGGCTTGTTAGACAGGAGAGTTTATTTGAGAGGGGAACTTAATATATTATTTACGGTATATTGTTATGCTATTGATAGTTAAGGGAGGAGAACGCTGATCTGAGACAAAGATTGCGTCGTGCTCAAAAGAAAATTGATGAACATATCATCGAGAATAAGAATTTAAATGACAGGTAAGTAATTAAAGCTGTCAAAGGTAATGTATAAAAAACTGAGGATGTCTAAGGTTATCATATTCGTGATAGGATTTCAAAAATTGATCGTATGTACAAGCATTCACTATTGATGTTTTAAACGTTGAAAAGGAGCATAGGGACTGAAGATTCCTATTTTCGCACGTTTTGAGATGACAACATAACCCTCCGTATCCATGCGGAATCATAGTTATTGACCGAAAAATACTGAAACATTGCCGGAGTAGCAAAAAATTGCTTGTAGATTGTTTCAAGGTTCAACTGTCTGCTATATTTTAATGCATGGTTTGTTCATATGCGAAGTTTATAATGAATAACGTATATAGTAAAGACCTTATAAGGAGTAAATGCTACAAAGGATAAAAGGAAACATGTTGTGAAATTTATAATGTTTAGTAACATGTTCAGTTTTGAATATGGTGTAAAAATAGAGCACTGAAATACCTGATCCTCCCTAACATTTCAAATGTAATTTGTTCTTTAAGGCTTGTTCAAGAGCGTGGTCATTTTACCAAATTACTTCATCAAATTTTGAAAGAGTAAGCCAATTTGATATAATTACGCATTCACTACGCTTACTGTTTTATTATATATATTATTACAGTGTGCTAATTTTAATAATCTGTCAATTTTTCATGTGTTTGTTTGATCAAAAAAGTTATTTTCTTATATTTGCGTTGCCATTTATTATCGGTAACATTTTGTTCCAATTTATTTTCAACTTCCACTGAATGGTAGGGAGAGATCAAGTTTTTTGTGTGTTTCAGGAGTTCGTCCTTTTCTATTATTCTCTATTACAATTTTGTTAAGGAACTTTAAGCACGAATTCATGAAACGCAGTTTATCAGTTTATGGACTTTTTAAGTCTTTCCTTTTAATTTCTTTTTTGCTCGGCATAATTATACTGTCTGTCTGCATGGAGCATTGGGAGACTACTGCATCATTCATGGTATATTTTAACACCATCTAATGGCCATATAAAACTACATGATGGTGTTTCTATTGCCTAAGGCGAAGGATACTTTTTCAAACAGACAATCCAAATATCAATAATTTGTTGTCGTCTTAATTAATGTAAAAAGAGGGAGATATTTTCTTCATTGGATGTTAGAAACCAAAATAACCCCATTCGGTACTAGTATTTTCATTCATAGATATAATCTTACATTCGTTTAAAAAAGGTATAGGCAGTTAATAATGTAACTAAATTTTTGTCAGAAGATACCCTAAATTTTTATCTTTTTTCATTTATAAAGATACTATAGCGTCGGTGAAAACTCCGTTTCGTTTAAGGAAGAATTAGGAGCAACTCAAGTACTGCTTTTGAGGGTAATTAGTGAACAACACATATGACTCGATCAACCGTATAAATTAGTAGCGTTCTCAGTATTGTCTATAATTGAATTCCGTTTTGTTGCATGCAGAGTATCGTGTATAACATTTGCTTTATATATTCCCATAGGAACAAGAGAACATAAAAGAACTACAAGGTTATATTGACCGCTTAAGGACTGAAATATGTAAAACTGATCAGGAATCTCTGGTACGTTGATGATATGTTTTGGAAAAATTCCGTTCAAAAATGAAAAGAAACTGCATGTATCTGTTGTTACGTTGTTCTGTATGAAGCTTGATAGTCCAAAAGTTTGTTGAACAAACAAACAAACTGTCTTTTATGTTCATTTGGCAGATTAAGTTATTTGATGGCATTCCTGGTTCTGAAAGTGAAACGAAAACTGTACCCAATGGACATGTGGCTCATGAAACAGATGAACCTATACCCCCCAAAATAAAGGTAGCTGAACGTATTTAAACACACATAACTCCCATCAGTTCAAGTGTTCACATCCACCAGGAAAGGGGAGGGGAGGGGAGGAGGAGGGAGGGGATGGGATGGGATGGGATGGGAGGTGAGGGGAGGGGAGGGGAGGGGAGGGGAGGGGAGGGGAGGGGAGGGGAGGGGAGGGGGTGGTGGGTGGCGATTGTTTTTCGCCAAGATAGTTTTCTGTAAGGTTCAAAACTATTATTAATGATACAGCAAAAAATCTGACCGTACTGAGCTCGCAACGTTGGACACAACGTTGGCAGTACCTTACACAAACCATCGCCAATGAACCAAATTTTGCAGGAAAATTTCCTGAAAGGAATCATTAACATATTTATGATCTTGACGAGACAAATATTGCAGTAAACGCCAATGTTGTAGTGTTTGTATACCCAAGTTCACTACTGTCCTGTTCCTCCAACAGGCATGTCACCGACTAAGTGCTGAATTAAACCCGGATGATCTAATGTTTATATCATGTGTGCTGTGCTTTGAGAAAGTGAGGTAAGCAATCAGCATTAACATTACTGTGAGGTTGTGTTCAGCAAACGAACATATGTCTTGCTGGCTTTATGTTCTGTTTTAACAATAAGAATTTTCTTAATGTTCAAGAATTGACGAAATAACAAGTCATTCAAGGATATGCTCTGCACAGTCACAGTCAAAACATCGTCCGTAAGTGATTAAATAGAAAGTGAATGTATTATCGTTTAATGTATTGTACAGTGGCGGAAATTTCTGTTGGGTGAGGGAGGAGGATATCCACCCACAAACCACCCCTCCTCCCACCTCTATTTAAAATATACAATTTGTTGGACATTTTGACCTAAAAATGCTAAAACAGCCAATTTTGTTTGTAGATAGGGGGTTTATTAAATTAATGAGGTTTTTGCTCCCCTCTCCCACAATGGAAAAAAGTCACTGATCCATATAAGTGTCCCAAATTAGGGTTAGTGTAATTATAAAGTTTGGGATTAGGAATGCAAGGATTAGGATTAGTTTTAAAGGGTAGAAATCGCTGTGTTTAAATTGGGGATGTTAATATGGAAATTGATCCCAAAATTTAGCCTCTTCACCTCTCGACTGCTCTATGTCTTTTATTGATTGATATGATTGTATGATATACATTATTATTATACACAAACTATGTATATGTCCTATTTAATAATACATTCCTTTCAACTACATTGCCTCACACAGCGGTAAATTTTTAACTGGCGCTACCCAATGATATACAGTTCTAATATATCCATACTTTAGTTTCTTTATCGTGGTGATTCCATTGTTATCTTTATATTAATAATATTATTTACAACGTTTTGTGTAGTTTGCATAAGCCAGACACATTGATCGTGAATGTGACTTGTTCTGAGGCAGATATTGAGAAAGCTTCCTTTAAAATTGTTACGAGGGTAAGTATAGCGTTCCTCCACTTCAACAACCAATTTAGACGATTGAATGGAGTCGATGGATAAATTATTTTTCTGACTTCTGCAGTATATAGTATCAAACATCTATCCGTGGTGCACAATTCATATTTGGTACATATTAGAGGGTCGTGAAGGGGGGACTTAATCCCATTTCCCCACGCAAAATTCTATCTGAATCCCAGTTACCCACGAGTTTGCCAAATGCCATTCCAAGCAGCAAAATTGACGGCGCAAATCTCATTTCTTGTGGTCTAAATCCGATTTTCCCAGTGAAAAAAATAGGCAAATCCCAGCTCTTATTTTACCCCTTCACGAACCTCATTACTTCGTGACATATTTTCTCTGCATTTTTGGGTAGACGCATCCCGATGACTAAATTTGCGTGTGTTTGTACTGTTCCACACCATGCACATGAAGATGGATATATTAACGCATGTATGTTTGCTTTTTAGACAAACCTTGAAAATTACAACAACACTCATTACGATGTACATAGAAGTGAGTCAGATTGTTTGTGGTTAAGAGAAAATTTACAAGAGTTATGTACAGAATGTGTTGTGCCACCTTTACTTCAACAGACTACACTTAATGGTAAGTTTAGGTTAACATGCTGAGTAAATTCAAAATGTGAAAATAGACATACACACCTGCAGGATTCATGGCTTTCCATGTCATATACTATTCTCATACAGCTTTATATCTTACGAATAGTGGGTCGTTGAAATCTTTGTTAATTCATACACAGTATATCTGTAAATTTAAAGTAAAAAATATCGTTTTTGCTTAACATTTATCCGCCACCCGCAACAGAAAAGACTATACCATGTAGAAATAGTAAAATATATTGTGTATATATATATGTATATATGTATATATGTATACACGTCTTTGGCTTATAGTTGATACAACTGTGACAATTTTGTGGTTGTTGACTTTGTCTCGACTTTCTGCTTGTTGCATCTTAAACGGGAGGGACTTATTTGAGAGAAGGGCCTATTTGAGAAGGGGTCTATTCAAGAGGGAACGCTTATTAGAGGAGTCGTGGTATGCACAACTTTTGGTTTTATTATTTATAGGGAAAACAAGAGAACTGGAACGATTTCTTTCTCGTCTTTGTCAACATCAAATCCTGCGAACAAGCAGTTTACTACAATTATTTCTAACTGGTTCAGATGAGGTACATGCAGTTTGTGTTGTTCTAGTAAGACATTGTTTGGTGCCAATAAACTTCTTCCAATTTTTCTGTAGCATCTTTCTTCTGATTTTGAAGGAACTTAAAACAGCAAAAGAAGAGTTTAATGAAAGGCAGTCGTTGAAACAGACTCCAATTGAATATAAACCATCCAGAATTTCTACTAGTGACAAAGGAGCACTTGTTAAATGTCAGGTAATTATCGAGTACTTACTCAATATGACTCCTCGTTTATTATCCCATAGCACCTCAATTTGCCTCACCTAGTGTATCGCATGATTTATTGCAATTCATGTTAATGTCACTCAAACATTGTATTAGGGACCGTTTATTTTATTATCTGGGAGGGGGGCTGGTGCAATTAGGGGGTGGGCCATCCGAAAAAAGATGGCCTTAAAGGAGTGGGCCATGCTAAAAAATATCGACGAAAGGGGGGATCACGCAAAAAGGATAAAATGTTTTGTTCTGTTTGCAAGAATGTTACCCTGAAAGCCCACGAAATGGCCATTCTGGGCTACTAAAATTCAAAATTTTCCGGGGGAGCATGCCCAGACCCCGTCCCTACCTATGCCAGACCCAATAGAAATATAGAATTACTTCGTAATTGGCCTCAAGCCTTGCAACTGCAGCTTAAATACACCCTGACATATCTTGAGCAAGATATTTACAACACATGTAGTCACAACTTGTCCTATAAAAGGTTTTTTAAGGTTACATGTACATAATTTGGAATTTTTAGGAGAGATAGTGAGGGGGGTGGTCATTTGAAAAATATCATTATTAAAGGGTGGGCCACTGGGAAAAAGTTGAGGATGGTTTAAAGGGTGGGCCACGCTAAATATTTAAGAGGGCACACTAAATTCCACCAGCCCCCCTCCCAGATAAAAAGTGAACGGTCACTTAGAGCTAGAGAATGTTCTTTCTTATGCATGCTGAGACATTATAAACCAGTGAGCTCCATATATATCTGGAGTAAGAACTTCTAATGTTCGGCCAATAGGCCAAGTGAAGCGAAGATGGTGGCAATTGACGTCCAAACTCATGAAGGTCATAAACAGTTTTCATACCATTTTATCCAGCTAATTCCATCGCATCGCTAATCAAGTTATTAGTTCATAAAATCATGATGTTATTGTTTAAATCGGAGTAAAAACACGAAATTTCGTCACACTCCTTGCCGGCTTGTGTAAACCGCGCGATCGAAAACAATAGAAAGGGATTGGCACTGGACGTCAATTTCCGCCATCTTTGGCTTCACTTTTTGGACATAAGTTCTCACTCCAGATATATATATATATATATAGAGCTCACTGTTATAAACACGCATAAGCTTCCGTAAACATCAAAGTACACTTTTAGTTTTAGGAATTTTTAGTTTTGTATTCCAGTGATTGTCTGCACCTTGTCTTGCCTTGCAGATTGCCGTAAATTTTCACGTGATCTTTTATATTGAATGTCATTTTTTATGTCAGAGTCTTACCGATCTCAGTTAAAGTCGTCTCATTTTTTATCTTTCTTTAGAAATATTTAGAATCTATTTTGAAGAGCTTAAGTGGTTTAATTAATCACCTGAGGAGTAGTCTGGAAAGTAGTTCAAAAAGTAAGTTTCTTTTTTACATCATATTTTCCTGCTGACTGCAACGAAATAAAGGTATTTTCCACTTTCCAGTCAACATTTATATAAGAAATAATGTTATATTAAAATAATGTTTTCTTGATCGATTGGAAATCAGTGTTTGTTTAGATTTGCTTAATGCATAATGGACCGTATGCATAATGGCGTTTCCTTGTGGTGCGCGACTACCACTACGACCACTACGACGACTACGACGACTACGACCACTACCACCACTACCACCACTACCACCACTACCACCACTACCACTACTACCACTACTACCACTACTACCACCACTACTACCACTACTACCACCACTACCACCACTACTACCACTACCACCACTACCACCACTACTACTACCACCACTACCACCACCACCACCACCACTACCACTACTACTACCACTACCACCACTACTACCACCACTACCACCACCACTACCACCACCACTACCACTACCACCACCACCACCACTACCACCACCACTACCACCACTACTACCACCACCACTACCACCACCACTACCACCACTACCACCACTACCACCACCACCACTACCACCACTACCACCACTACCACCACCACCACTACCACCACTACTACCACCACTACCACTACCACCACTACCACCACTACTACCACTACCACTACTACCACTACCACCACTACCACCACTACCACCACTACCACCACTACTACCACCACCACCACTACCACCACTACCACCACTACTACCACTACTACCACCACTACTACCACCACTACTACCACCACTGCTACCACCACTACTACCACCACTACTACCACCACTACCACCACTACTACCACCACTACTACCACCACTACTACCACCACCACTACTACCACCACCACTACTACCACCACTACTACCACCACTACTACCACCACCACTACCACCACTACCACCACTACCACCACTACCACCACTACCACCACTACCACTACTACCACTACTACTACTACTACTACCACTACTACTACTACCACTACTACTACCACTACTACTACTACTACTACCACTACCACTACTACCACTACCACTACCACTACCACCACCACCACCACCACTACTACCACTACCAGAATGCTTTGCGAGTATTCGCTATCCTCTGTGTTACGATCTTAGAAATAATATATCTATTATTTCTATGGTTAAGATCCTCGCGCAAAGAAAGTCATAATCAGTACATAAGGTCTGGTTTAGGTCCAGTAGTTTAGACCGATTTTAAGTATGAAAGGAATATTGTTAAAGGGATTATTGTTAATGGAAATATATCCCGACAATTGAACTTACGTTAAAGATATAGTGAAATACACGGATAGTAACTGCCACAAACTCGTGCTCGATATCTATCCAAACCTCCAAGAGAAATTGTAAGATTATGTATGTGTATCTTTCTAGAGGATCAAGGACGATGGTTTAAATCAATTGCAGAATCTGAACCTGAAGACACGTACTTAAAGGTAACAGATATTTTGCCGATTTTCAAAAACCGTGCGGTCGATGACGTAATGTGACATTAGTGGCATTGTTATGCCTAAACAATTATATAGCCCACAAAATTGCTTTGTCACAGTATCAGTTTCCACACGAATATATTTTCTTCATTTTTCAACACAGACTGCTGCCCAAGCATTATGCAAAGTTTGCGATGACTTAGAAAAAGGACAGGTGAATATTGAGATTGATGTGAATTTTTGGAGGAAATGTTTGTGCTAAATATATATGCATATTTTTCTTTTAGAAAGAGGATGAAAAACTTATTATTGGTGATTTTCAAAGTGTTTTAGAATATATTTATAGCTGCCAGGTATGTTCACGTATATCAGCATGCTGTTATTGGTCTTTATTAAGCAATTTTATTATTTATATAACAACATAGGAATTTGTACATTTGGTATTTTCATTGTAGAAATTATTGGGGAGAGTAGAAAGTTCTGTAAACAGATTTTTATATTGGGAAGAAGAAGTTCGGGTTTGTGAAGAAATGAAGGTAACGTTCAAAAGAGATTCACTAAGAATACACATGCGCAGGAAATGTTTTACTGTGGTTCTCAACGTTGACCTTGTTACATATCAGTGGTTACATATTACACTTAATTCAAGCAACGTTTATTTTTCACCAGAAAAATATGAATAAAGAAAGTAATACAGATCTCACGACAAGATGGGCTGAGGTAAGTTATTTGGATGTAGAGGTGGGGAAATCAATTTATGCTGCATATTTAGTAAGCTCATGGTTATAGGTGTACAAAACATTACTATTCGGCTGTGATAATGTTTGATTGTACAATATATTGTATTTTGTAAAAAGCGCGTATTAATTAATTAATTAAACTACGTGTTGAAAGCTTATAATACAAACCATTCTTCATGAAAATAATGGTGTTTGTGCAGTTTTATAGGGTATTCTTTAACTACTAGGTATAATCAATTTCTAATTTAACAAGTTATGGTTAATTCCAGGCGAATTCTAACTGTCATGTGGCCAAAGCACATTTGGAGATGATGTACGAGAATCTCTCAAACGAGTTGTATCATTTTGACTATCAGAAAGAACTGGAGTTACGTGAAATATTTATAGAATACACGACGTTAAAGTTTGAACATTATGAGAAGGTAATGTAGCCATTACATATTCAAATCATCGCTCGTTTTCTTTGCAACCTATTTCTGGGATCATTCTTTGTCTTTCCGCGAACTGGTTTAGTTCATGAGGAAGGCGAAGTAATATAACTTAACTGCATGTCAGTTGTCCAAATTAGGAAACTAAATCTCAGGGCATTTTTTAATAAAGGGAACCTAACAAGTAGGTGGTGTATTCCTCCCCCAGAATTTTTTTGTATTCATGAGTCTCTGTTGCTTGATTTCCTGCATTTTCTGAGACAATTTTTGATATATCCCATCTAAACGGAGCGAGGTTTTGTTGTGAGAATACCATAACTTTCCTCTAAACTCAGTTTCCCCCCCTTTTTTGCTTATATTCTGGACAAAAGGGACCTTCACTGGGGGGGGGGCAAAATAGCTTACTGGGGGCCCACATGGGGGTTGGGGGGGGGCTTTGCCCCCTCCAGTAATCTCAACAACGTAACTGAATGATGTTATTCTAGAAAGAGGTGAAAGAATTTTCGTGTTTCCATTTTCAAATTTAACATGTGCATGCCCTTTCATGCCCGGCTTAGAAAACTTCATCTAAAAGACAGCTTCTACTTTACGTTCACTGGTCAAACGACAAGCGCCAAGCCAATAATTTCTTTGTTTAAGGCAGTGATATTAGGAGACGAATGAAAATGGAAATTTTGCGAAGAAATTCCGTTTTTCGCCGTTGTCCTCATGCTTAAACTCCTTAGTTGTACTTTAGCAAAAGTCTTGGCTTATTGCTCAGCATGTGAGCTATACAAAATACAAAGTCACTGCAAGAAAGTAATCTTTTCCTAGTTCAAAATCCAAATTTAGACTCGTGGTAACAGAATTGCCATTCGTTCACAGGTGAAAAGCAAGTGGGAGGCAGCAACAGTTATGACAGAAATGAAGCTATCACGTGACAACAGAGCAATCGTATTCACGTGACAATATTCCACAAGGACAATTCACAGGATTCTCTATATGAAAATAGAGAGCTGTCCTCCTACAACTGAAGAGAAAATGCCGTTTCGGTCAGATTCCTGGACATTGGACGTAAAGTCATTCAGTTCGCTTTCTTGCGTTTCTTCAGCTCTCAACTGGACGGAGAAGACAATGTTCGGAAAACCATCAGCATTAGTGAGGAAAATTTAATGGTAAACAAAACTCATTTGAGAAGATTTTGATTCCATAGACATCTAAGCCGGTAGGTAGATGCTTTGTCGTCAGCCTGGAAAATATATACTACAGAAATCAGAATATTTGTTTGTAGAGACTCCAAAAGTGCAGTCCTTACATCACATTTTCGTGTCTGTTCACATTTTATTCAGGCTGACTACGAAGTATTTATCCTCAAGAAACTCGTATGCTGAAGCACCGTCTTCAACAAACTTCTCTTAACCTTAGTGGACAAGCTTACAAGTCGTTGGTACTCTGTAGTGTGTAAAATCTCGTACGCCAAGAGTATTGATGCAAAAATGTACATAATAATTTTTAGAAGAATTTAATGAAGAATTTATTAATTAATTGTGTAGTGTCAAATTTGTTACAGTGTAACTTCATTATATGAGAATAAATTTCAAATCGTATACAGTCATACACAGGCTAATACAATCATTGTCATTGAGTTATTTGCGGCCATGTTGTACTATACTATAGTACATTACAATGTGAATACTGTATGACGTCTTCGAGCGTTCTACGTATAAATAATTATAGGTAGACCTATTTGACTTACGTTCAAATTACAACCATTTTCGATCTGTGTATAATTAGAAAATAGTGCACGCACTAAGCCTCTAAAAGGGGGCTGTTCATATGAATCAAACATCTATCAATATAAATAAATCAACGATTAAGATACATATATTAATGCTAATATGTCACCTATACTAATACTATAGTCTATACTAAATCACAGTGTCTCTGATAAATGACCATAAATTAGTAAATGAACGGAATTAAAGCTTTTCTATTCGGAGGATAAATTTTATTTCCATCTTTGTCATGAAATTCATGTAAATAAGCTTTATGTTTCTTGCGCGCATACACAACCAATGTGATAATAGTTGCAAGAAGAAACAGGGCAGCTGCCAATGTCCATGTTGCGAGGAAGAATCCAGTCCATGTAAGAATCTCAAAGAAATAATGTGGACTTGAAACGTAATTGAACAATAACCCATGAGGAAGTACATGACGTGACGCAATGGAAATACAACTTGGTCTTTTTTCATTGCGAAATTGTCGTAACTGAATATGACAAGTACAGTTTCCTATTTCACCAATAAGAAAGATTACACTTCCCAGAATTACAAGAACGATAAACGATTGTTCATAGCCTGATTCATAACGCATTGACCACGCAATCCAGATGGCAAACAACCAGTAATATACAGGCGCACCAACACTTTCGAACAATGGCATACGTCGCTTATAGTCATGAACAAATAACACTTCTAGTGTTCGTCGGATAAAATGCAGTGCCCACAAAGCTATGAACAAATACTTTATGTGTTTGTTCTTGGCGAAATCAGCGTCAGTTGATACAAGCATTGATTTATTAAGTGGGAATGGAAGTGCTGGTGACCTGGGTATTTCTAACACTAATATAAAAAATACCAACGTTCCGACATACGTGAATGAATTGATAAATACTGGATTACAGCTTGGTGCTGTAGTGTTGTCCGTATCCTCTTGTATATCGCTACGAACGTTGACCAATTTTTCATTTTCAGCTCTGGCTTCGCTCTCATTACCCGCCATGTTGTTGTATAATAATCAATCGATCTCTGATAATCAATAATATCCTGATAATATCATGCATACAGTCAGTGCTTCCACTTTCCAAAATGAATATTTCCTTTTTTTCCCTGATTTTGATCGAAATTTCCTTCAAAAAGTATTGAAAATTCCTTCAAATTTGAAGAAATAAAGACATAAAATTGATTATTTTTTTACTTTCGGTCCGGAAGTGTTATTTTGTAATTTCCTGCAATTTGATTGGCTACACGAGCGGGCGGCTTTTTACGATATTTAGGCCGCGGGCAGGAGAGTTATTTTTTTGTTTACAAAATTTTACAAAGTGGTCTTTAAATTTTGAAAATTGATTTAATGAGAATGTAAATTGGTCAAACTAGTCAAAAAAATGTTCTCCGATGATACCTATCATAGTGAGAGCGAATTTTACTACCCAGACGATTTAAACTCTGTGGAAAACGAGCCAATTTCAGCTTCAACCAGTTACGAAAACGTCGAAAAAAATAAATACGTTATTTACCGTTGAAGCGGCCTCGACCTTCGGTCTCGAGCCGCTTCTGAGGCCTCGGGAAAATATTTTTCCAGTACGGCCCTCCCACCCGGTAAATAACATATATACATTTCTCAAAATAGAACAAAATAGCCTATTGTGAGCAAAATATTCACCTGGGTGTTCAATTTGATAACTCTAACGGTCTAATACCCAGGTCTAATGTTTGTCAAGAGCATTAATTAAGACCGGTATTAATAATCTGGTCAGCCAATCATGTTCAACTAGCCTCACGTTGCTGAGCGAATTGAAACCACAAACATTGAAGTTTCACGTGAGAATAAACAATGTTTTTTATCAATCTCATACTCAGAGCCTGCGATATTTTTTGCTCTGGGTACGAGATTGTGTTTTTATCTGTAGCTGTTCGTCCTTAGTTCCTAACGATGTACGGTACATTTGATCATATACTATATATAGCATGTTAATTTGTGCACGTGTGATCGTCACAGCGTGCGTGAGAAAAATATAATCAGGACTTAATGGAACCACTGTGATGGAACAGATTGCGTGACTGTGTTATACATAAGTTTGGGTTTTGGTCGAGGGTCGAGGTCGAGGGTGGAAGGTCGAGGTCGAAGGTGGAAGGTCGAGGTCGAGGGTCGAAAGTCGAGGCCGAAAATTGATTTCATTGGTACTGTTGAATTTGAGTAGAATGCTGAATGGTGTAAAACTTTTAAAAACTATACTTTTGTCAATTTACAGAGCTTCTTTTCGTAAATATTAACACGAAATATTGATTAGTAAGTTAAATTAATGATACTAAATTTAGATTTTGGCCGCGGTCAACTATTTTTGAACTATTTTCATAACTATTTTGAGTTATGATCTAAATTTAGTATCATTAATTTAACTTACTAATCAATATTTCGTGTTAATATTTACGTAAAGAAGCTCTGTAAAGCTCTATAGTTTTTAAAAGTTTTTACACCATTCAGCATTCTACTCAAATTCAACATATGAGTCACGATTTAGGAACAGTTACTATTTTTAGACTTTTAGGATTAGGGTTAGGATTAGGATTAGGGTTAGGATTAGGATTAAGGTTAGGGTTGGGATTAGGGTTAGGATTAGGGTTAAAATACAAAAGAATACAAAATTACAAAAGTCTAAAAATTGTCTAAAAATATTCCTAAAACGTGACAGGTATAAAATTCAACAGTACCAATGAAATCAATTTTTCGACCTCGAGTTTCGACCCTCGACCTCGACATTCGACCCTCGACTTTCGACTTTCGACCCTCGACCTCGACCTTCCACCCTCGACCTTCCACCCTCGACCTCTGACCCTCGACCAAAACCCAAACTCGTTATATATATATACACTTTTATGGCGAGAGTTGTGCTTTTTTGTCAATATTTTGAATATTCTACATTATCCTTCAAATTTTCTTCGTTTTTCTGGAATTTCCTTCAAAATTTCATTTCCGCCATCATTTTGAATTCCAGCTGTTACATTTTGAACATTTTGAATATCATTTTGTCAAAATTTCCTTTCAAAAGGAAATTTCATTCAAAATGGAACCACGCCTGCAAACATTTAACTAAATATAATTGGTGTAAAAGGCGACCACTGAGCTACAGAGTCCAGTTGCCAAGCGTTAACCACAAGTTCATTTATATATATATATAGATGCGGGTACTGCGGGTTGTGATAAGGTAAATTACAAATTACTGCATCTAACGTCTTGAAAAAAACATCTTGTAATTTAAAAATAATTGGCCATTTCTATGCTTAAGTTTGCTCCCTACAATTTTCGAAATATGGTAAATTTATGATTTAGATTGAATTTTTTAGAAGAACTGTTACTTGTTAGAAAACAAAAATTGTACTACATATATTGAGCAACATTCTAAGAGTTGGAAATTGTTCACAAAAATGACGTTATCATCGTTATTATGGTAACAATGACGTTTCAATATGGCCGACATTTTAGCTTTTAACGCACTTTACTCGAAAAAACGCCTGGTTGCCCCCATTTTTTATTTCATGAAACATTTTCGTCTAGTACAATAGATTATCTGAACAAGTTTAAAAAATTCTGTAAAGCCAAATTTTTAAGAAATTAATAAACATTAATTTTCGTTATAAATATTTTTTGAAGAATTTTGTTAAACTCGTTCAGATAATCTAGTTTTCTACAGGAAAACGTTTCATGAAATAAAAAATGGGGGTAACCAGGCGTTTTTTAGAGCAAAGTGTGTTAAAAGCCAAAATGTCGGCCATATTGAAACGTCATTGTTACCATAGCAACGGTAATGACGTCATGTTTTTGAACAATTTTCGGCTCTTAAAATGTTGCTTAAAATTTTCAGCTCTTAAAATATAAGTCATACAATTTTTGTTTTGTAACAAGTAAAAATTATTCAAAAAGTTTGATCTAAATCGTAAATTTTCCACATTTCAAAATATTGTAGGGAGCCACGTTAAATATACGACAAATTATTTGTAACAATCAGAATTCTTGTAACTTTTGAAAACATGGTAATAAAGTTCTTCTTCTTCTTCTTCTTCTATATCATTAAATTCAAATTTAAAGTTGTATATACCTTTTATGTTAGTATTTAGGGACTGGTCATAAAGTATGTGTACTGGGGGGGTGGAGGGTATTCCAAAATACTACCATAAAATTTGGCACCCCCCGAAAATACAATACAATACAATACAAATTTATTAATACAAAAATGACTATATACAAGAGTAGATAATGTCATCCGCTAATAGCTAAAAAGCTAGTCGAGGCGGAAAATATTTAATACCCCCCTCAAAGGTGATGAAATGTTTCGTACCCCCCCCACCCAACCAATCACCCTCCCCCCAAAAACAT
The DNA here is from genome assembly GCA_016169945.1 of Trachythela sp. YZ-2020. Lineage (NCBI taxonomy): Eukaryota > Metazoa > Cnidaria > Anthozoa > Malacalcyonacea > Clavulariidae > Trachythela > Trachythela sp. YZ-2020. The sequence continues at coordinate 268,190 of JADLSH010000236.1, read as the reverse complement.
GAAACAAATATAAATGCAAATTGTTATTGTTAATCCAAGTTTTGAGCATTTCCATAAATTTAATAGTGCTCTTTTACACCACATGTATCCAATCCGTACTTTTGTATGCTTGACAGTATTCCATTAAGGGGGTACACTACAAAATTTTAAAGGAAAATCCTATTTTGAAATTAGCCATATTATGCATCGTTAATGATCCATTTTTCGTTTTCTGGTGTTAATTTTTCTATTTGTTTGGCGGAAAGAAGTGTAGCACCTCTCGTAAGGTTTACGTTGATTGGCTAAGAGTACGATCACAACACCGAGGACACCGAACCAATGAGAATGCGCAATTTACTAGTTCCAGTCTCATTTACGTAGTCTTGCAAGCGCAGCCAAGTAGGGGGAAACTTAAAGTTCAATAATCAAATAGAACACTCAAAATAGAACGTTCAAAATATATTTTAACCTAACAGATACTAAATAATTCGTAACAATAAACCTTTCTTCATACGCCCAAGGTTCAATAAATGAAGTATTTTGCATTTATATTGGATTAAACCTGTGTGATAATCGAACTTTTATGAGCAAGTCGAGGACCAAAAGTAAAGCAAGTATTAAATTTATAGTTGTCTTTTATATTATTTCAATTTATATGCCTATTACTAAACATATTTTAAACTATTAATAGTATATAGTGCATTTTGTCTGGACGTTGCATGATTACACAGTTTTTACGGACTTCTATTAAACGCTTATCTCCCCTGAATTTCCTTGTACATGGCCTGTCCCTAAAAAGTTATTGAATTTTATTCTATCTGACATGTACGAAACCAGGCATATTTCTGACTGTATTTATAATCAGACAATATATTAACGACATTTTGTTGTCATTAAACATTAATTTAAGTTACTCAAGCCAGGTGTATCATATTTTTATGGATTTATAAGGAATTATTTTGTAAAGAATTGCAGCTCAACCTAATACTGAAATTACTACAATTTATCAAGTTTCTACAAAGTACAAGGTTGTCACTCATAACTTGTTAACAACTTGTTGAGCTGCATTAACATAACAAGTAGTACCTGGTCTGTTCAGTAAACAAGCTGTTGACAACTTGTCAACAAGATGGGAACAAGCAGTGCGAACACATGCAGGGTGTTGAAACAGTGTTGGTACATGTCTGCTAAGTTGGTTTCCAACCAACTCCCATTTACACTAAAATGTTTTGCCCTTTTTAGTTCAAAATTTCCAACAGATTGTCATGTATAAAAGATGGGGGGAAATTGCCCTCTTCATCAACAAAATTTCTGCCCTTTCCTGCACCTCCCACAAAGAATATGAGAAACCTGTCCCCCTTTATAGTACATTTACTATCATCAAAAGTAAATTTATCCTTCCATACAGCACAAATTTGTTGGGGTGTGAATGTTAAGCTTCTGGAACAACCCACAAATTAAAGGAAGCTAGGTTACTTTGAACTTGGTTGACTCCTTGAATAAAGAGTTCCGTTCCATATTTCATCTCATGTAAATATTGTTCATTTATTACCATCATGATAGATTCACCTTGATAATCTTGAGGAGTGGTCGACTTCTTCTGGACTTGTATTTAATTAAAATAAATGCAAGTGTCAGAGAATTACTAGGAAAAAGACTACCACCGAATTCCCCAATAAATCAAAAACAAAACGCTCGCAGTAACAACAGAGGAGAAGGATCTTGGCATTTGGGTTACTAGTAATCTGACATGGTCAAAACACACCCTCGATCGATGCGCCGCTGCCAATAGGATGCTCGGATTCGTACGTAGATCTGCAACAGAAATTACGGATAAAAAGATTCACCGTCTGCAAATGTCAACGCAATCTCATTTCGTCAACGAAACATAAAACAACAACTTATAATCGCTCATTCTTTCTTCGAACAACTAGAACTTGGAACTCTCTCCCGGAGCATTTTAAGGCTTGATAATCTTTCTTTTATTCAATTTAAGAGAGGAATATTAGCATAGAAAAATTCACAAATTATGGGGGGGTGTCACCCCCCCCCCTCACACACCCCCCCCTATTGTGCGCCCCTGTATATAGTGATGTATATAATAATAATAATCTTCGGTATATTTGGCGTTCTCGGTGTCTTCGGCGTTCTCGGTGTCTTCGGCGTTCTCGGTACGTGTCTTCGGCGTTCTCAGCGTTCTTGGTGTCTTCGGCGTTCTCAGCGTTCTTGGTGTCTTCGGTGTTCTCGGTGTCTCCGGCGTTCTCGGCGTCTTCGGTGTCTTCGGTGTTCTCGGTGTCTTCGGCGTTCTCGGCGTCTTCGGTGTTCTCGGTGTCTTCGGTGTTCTCGGTGTCTCCGGCGTTCTCGGCGTCTTCGGTGTTCTCGGTGTCTTCGGTGTTCTCGGTGTCTTCGGCGTTCTCGGCGTCTTCGGTGTTCTCGGTGTCTTCGGTGTTCTCGGTGTCTTCGGTGTTCTCGGTGTCTTCGGCGTTCTCGGTGTCTTCGGCGTTCTCGGTGTCTTCGACGTTATCGGTGTCTTCGGCGTTCTCGGTGTCTTCGGTGTTCTCGGTGTCTTCGGTGTTCTCGGTGTCTTCGGCGTTCTCGGTGTCTTCGACGTTATCGGTGTCTTCGGCGTTCTCGGTGTCTTCGGCGTCTTCGGTGTTCTCGGTGTCTCCGGCGTTCTCGGTGTCTTCGACGTTATCGGTGTCTTCGGTGTCTTCGGTGTTCTCGGTGTCTTCGGCGTTCTCGGTGTCTTCGGCGTCTTCGGTGTCTTCGGCGTTCTCGGTGTCTTCGACGTTATCGGTGTCTTCGGCGTTCTCGGTGTCTTCGACGTTATCGGTGTCTTCGGCGTTCTCGGTGTCTTCGGTGTTCTCGGTGTCTTCGGTGTTCTCGGTGTCTTCGGTGTTCTCGGTGTCTCCGGCGTCTTCGGTGTTCTCGGTGTCTTCGGCGTTCTCGGTGTCTTCGGCGTTCTCGGTGTCTCCGGCGTTCTCGGTGTCTTCGGCGTTCTCGGTGTCTTCGGCGTTCTCGGTGTCTTCGGCGTTCTCGGTGTCTTCGGCGTTCTCGGTGTCTTCGGTGTTCTCAGCGTTCTTGGTGTCTTCGGCGTTCTCGGTGTCTTCGGCGTTCTCGGTGTCTTCGACGTTATCGGTGTCTTCGGCGTTCTCGGTGTCTTCGGTGTTCTCGGTGTCTTCGGTGTTCTCGGTGTCTCCGGCGTCTTCGGTGTTCTCGGTGTCTTCGGCGTTCTCGGTGTCTTCGACGTTATCGGTGTCTTCGGCGTTCTCGGTGTCTTCGGCGTCTTCGGTGTTCTCGGTGTCTCCGGCGTTCTCGGTGTCTTCGACGTTATCGGTGTCTTCGGTGTCTTCGGTGTTCTCGGTGTCTTCGGCGTTCTCGGTGTCTTCGGCGTCTTCGGTGTTCTCGGTGTCTTCGGCGTTCTCGGTGTCTTCGGCGTTCTCGGTGTCTTCGGCGTTCTCGGTGTCTTCGGTGTTCTTGGTGTCTTCGGTGTTCTTGGTGTCTTCGGTGTTCTTGGTGTCTTCGGTGTTCTCGGTGTCTCCGGCGTCTTCGGCGTTCTCGGTGTCTTCGGCGTTCTCGGTGTCTCCGGCGTTCTCGGTGTCTTCGGCGTTCTCGGTGTCTTCGGCGTTCTCGGTGTCTTCGACGTTATCGGTGTCTTCGGTGTTCTCGGTGTCTCCGGCGTCTTCGGTGTTCTCGGTGTCTTCGGCGTTCTCGGTGTCTTCGGCGTTCTCGGTGTCTTCGGCGTTCTCGGTGTCTTCGACGTTATCGGTGTCTTCGGCGTTCTCGGTGTCTTCGGTGTTCTTGGTGTCTTCGGTGTTCTCGGTGTCTCCGGCGTCTTCGGTGTCTTCGGCGTTCTCGGTGTCTTCGGCGTCTTCGGTGTTCTCGGTGTCTCCGGCGTTCTCGGTGTCTTCGACGTTATCGGTGTCTTCGGTGTCTTCGGTGTTCTCGGTGTCTTCGGCGTTCTCGGTGTCTTCGGCGTCTTCGGTGTTCTCGGTGTCTTCGGCGTTCTCGGTGTCTTCGGCGTTCTCGGTGTCTTCGGCGTTCTCGGTGTCTTCGACATTATCGGTGTCTTCGGCGTTCTCGGTGTCTTCGGTGTTCTCGGTGTCTTCGGTGTTCTCGGTGTCTTCGGTGTTCTCGGTGTCTCCGGCGTCTTCGGTGTTCTCGGTGTCTTCGGCGTTCTCGGTGTCTTCGGCGTTCTCGGTGTCTCCGGCGTTCTCGGTGTCTTCGGCGTTCTCGGTGTCTTCGGCGTTCTCGGTGTCTTCGGCGTTCTCGGTGTCTTCGGCGTTCTCGGTGTCTTCGGTGTTCTCAGCGTTCTTGGTGTCTTCGGCGTTCTCGGTGTCTTCGGCGTTCTCGGTGTCTTCGACGTTATCGGTGTCTTCGGCGTTCTCGGTGTCTTCGGTGTTCTCGGTGTCTTCGGTGTTCTCGGTGTCTCCGGCGTCTTCGGTGTTCTCGGTGTCTTCGGCGTTCTCGGTGTCTTCGACGTTATCGGTGTCTTCGGCGTTCTCGGTGTCTTCGGCGTCTTCGGTGTTCTCGGTGTCTCCGGCGTTCTCGGTGTCTTCGACGTTATCGGTGTCTTCGGTGTCTTCGGTGTTCTCGGTGTCTTCGGCGTTCTCGGTGTCTTCGGCGTCTTCGGTGTTCTCGGTGTCTTCGGCGTTCTCGGTGTCTTCGGCGTTCTCGGTGTCTTCGGCGTTCTCGGTGTCTTCGGTGTTCTTGGTGTCTTCGGTGTTCTTGGTGTCTTCGGTGTTCTTGGTGTCTTCGGTGTTCTCGGTGTCTCCGGCGTCTTCGGCGTTCTCGGTGTCTTCGGCGTTCTCGGTGTCTCCGGCGTTCTCGGTGTCTTCGGCGTTCTCGGTGTCTTCGGCGTTCTCGGTGTCTTCGACGTTATCGGTGTCTTCGGTGTTCTCGGTGTCTCCGGCGTCTTCGGTGTTCTCGGTGTCTTCGGCGTTCTCGGTGTCTTCGGCGTTCTCGGTGTCTTCGGCGTTCTCGGTGTCTTCGACGTTATCGGTGTCTTCGGCGTTCTCGGTGTCTTCGGTGTTCTTGGTGTCTTCGGTGTTCTCGGTGTCTCCGGCGTCTTCGGTGTCTTCGGCGTTCTCGGTGTCTCCGGCGTTCTCGGTGTCTTCGGCGTTCTCGGTGTCTTCGGCGTTCTCGGTGTCTTCGGCGTTCTCGGTGTCTTCGGCGTTCTCGGTGTCTTCGGCGTTCTCGGTGTCTTCGGTGTTCTCAGCGTTCTTGGTGTCTTCGGTGTTCTCGGTGTCTCCGGCGTCTTCGGTGTTCTCGGTGTCTTCGGCGTTCTCGGTGTCTTCGGCGTTCTCGGTGTCTTCGGCGTTCTCGGTGTCTTCGGCGTTCTCGGTGTCTTCGGCGTTCTCGGTGTCTTCGGCGTTCTCGGTGTCTTCGACGTTCTCGGTGTCTTCGACGTTATCGGTGTCTTCGGCGTTCTCGGTGTCTTCGGTGTTCTTGGTGTCTTCGGTGTTCTCTGTGTCTCCGGCGTCTTCGGTGTCTTCGGCGTTCTCGGTGTCTCCGGCGTTCTCGGTGTCTTCGGCGTTCTCGGTGTCTTCGGCGTTCTCGGTGTCTTCGGCGTTCTCGGTGTCTTCGGCGTTCTCGGTGTCTTCGGCGTTCTCGGTGTCTTCGGTGTTCTCAGCGTTCTTGGTGTCTTCGGTGTTCTCGGTGTCTCCGGCGTCTTCGGTGTTCTCGGTGTCTTCGGCGTTCTCGGTGTCTTCGGTGTTCTCGGTGTCTTCGGTGTTCTCGGTGTCTTCGGTGTTCTCGGTGTCTCCGGCGTCTTCGGTGTTCTCGGTGTCTTCGGCGTTCTCGGTGTCTTCGGCGTTCTCGGTGTCTCCGGCGTTCTCGGTGTCTCCGGCGTTCTCGGTGTCTTCGGCGTTCTCGGTGTCTTCGGCGTTCTCGGTGTCTTCGGCGTTCTCGGTGTCTTCGGTGTTCTCAGCGTTCTTGGTGTCTTCGGCGTTCTCGGTGTCTTCGGCGTTCTCGGTGTCTTCGACGTTATCGGTGTCTTCGGCGTTCTCGGTGTCTTCGGTGTTCTCGGTGTCTTCGGTGTTCTCGGTGTCTCCGGCGTCTTCGGTGTTCTCGGTGTCTTCGGCGTTCTCGGTGTCTTCGACGTTATCGGTGTCTTCGGCGTTCTCGGTGTCTTCGGCGTCTTCGGTGTTCTCGGTGTCTCCGGCGTTCTCGGTGTCTTCGACGTTATCGGTGTCTTCGGTGTCTTCGGTGTTCTCGGTGTCTTCGGCGTTCTCGGTGTCTTCGGCGTCTTCGGTGTTCTCGGTGTCTTCGGCGTTCTCGGTGTCTTCGGCGTTCTCGGTGTCTTCGGCGTTCTCGGTGTCTTCGGTGTTCTCAGCGTTCTTGGTGTCTTCGGCGTTCTCGGTGTCTTCGGCGTTCTCGGTGTCTTCGACGTTATCGGTGTCTTCGGCGTTCTCGGTGTCTTCGGTGTTCTCGGTGTCTTCGGTGTTCTCGGTGTCTCCGGCGTCTTCGGTGTTCTCGGTGTCTTCGGCGTTCTCGGTGTCTTCGACGTTATCGGTGTCTTCGGCGTTCTCGGTGTCTTCGGCGTCTTCGGTGTTCTCGGTGTCTCCGGCGTTCTCGGTGTCTTCGACGTTATCGGTGTCTTCGGTGTCTTCGGTGTTCTCGGTGTCTTCGGCGTTCTCGGTGTATTCGGCGTCTCGTCCGGTGTGTCTTCGGCGTTCTCGGTGTCTTCGGCGTTCTCGGTGTCTTCGGCGTTCTCGGTGTCTTCGGTGTTCTTGGTGTCTTCGGTGTTCTTGGTGTCTTCGGTGTTCTTGGTGTCTTCGGTGTTCTCGGTGTCTCCGGCGTCTTCGGCGTTCTCGGTGTCTTCGGCGTTCTCGGTGTCTCCGGCGTTCTCGGTGTCTTCGGCGTTCTCGGTGTCTTCGGCGTTCTCGGTGTCTTCGACGTTATCGGTGTCTTCGGTGTTCTCGGTGTCTTCGGTGTTCTCGGTGTCTTCGGCGTTCTCGGTGTCTTCGGCGTTCTCGGTGTCTTCGGCGTTCTCGGTGTCTTCGACGTTATCGGTGTCTTCGGCGTTCTCGGTGTCTTCGGTGTTCTGTGTCTCGGTGTTCTCGGTGTCTCCGGCGTCTTCGGTGTCTTCGGCGTTCTCGGTGTCTCCGGCGTTCTCGGTGTCTTCGGCGTTCTCGGTGTCTTCGGCGTTCTCGGTGTCTTCGGCGTTCTCGGTGTCTTCGGCGTTCTCGGTGTCTTCGGTGTTCTCAGCGTTCTTGGTGTCTTCGGTGTTCTCGGTGTCTCCGGCGTCTTCGGTGTTCTCGGTGTCTTCGGCGTTCTCGGTGTCTTCGGCGTTCTCGGTGTCTTCGGCGTTCTCGGTGTCTTCGGCGTTCTCGGTGTCTTCGGCGTTCTCGGTGTCTTCGACGTTCTCGGTGTCTTCGACGTTATCGGTGTCTTCGGCGTTCTCGGTGTCTTCGGTGTTCTTGGTGTCTTCGGTGTTCTCGGTGTCTCCGGCGTCTTCGGTGTCTTCGGCGTTCTCGGTGTCTCCGGCGTTCTCGGTGTCTTCGGCGTTCTCGGTGTCTTCGGCGTTCTCGGTGTCTTCGGCGTTCTCGGTGTCTTCGGCGTTCTCGGTGTCTTCGGCGTTCTCGGTGTCTTCGGTGTTCTCAGCGTTCTTGGTGTCTTCGGTGTTCTCGGTGTCTCCGGCGTCTTCGGTGTTCTCGGTGTCTTCGGCGTTCTCGGTGTCTTCGGCGTTCTCGGTGTCTTCGGCGTCTTCGGTGTTCTCGGTGTCTTCGGCGTTCTCGGTGTCTTCGGCGTTCTCGGTGTCTTCGGCGTTCTCGGTGTCTTCGGCGTTCTCGGTGTCTTCGGTGTTCTTGGTGTCTTCGGTGTTCTTGGTGTCTTCGGTGTTCTCGGTGTCTCCGGCGTCTTCGGCGTTCTCGGTGTCTTCGGCGTTCTCGGTGTCTCCGGCGTTCTCGGTGTCTTCGGCGTTCTCGGTGTCTTCGGCGTTCTCGGTGTCTTCGACGTTATCGGTGTCTTCGGTGTTCTCGGTGTCTCCGGCGTCTTCGGTGTCTTCGGCGTTCTCGGTGTCTCCGGCGTTCTCGGTGTCTTCGGCGTTCTCGGTGTCTTCGGCGTTCTCGGTGTCTTCGGCGTTCTCGGTGTCTTCGGCGTTCTCGGTGTCTTCGGCGTTCTCGGTGTCTTCGGTGTTCTCAGCGTTCTTGGTGTCTTCGGTGTTCTCGGTGTCTCCGGCGTCTTCGGTGTTCTCGGTGTCTTCGGCGTTCTCGGTGTCTTCGGCGTTCTCGGTGTCTTCGGCGTCTTCGGTGTTCTCGGTGTCTTCGGCGTTCTCGGTGTCTTCGGCGTTCTCGGTGTCTTCGGCGTTCTCGGTGTCTTCGGCGTTCTCGGTGTCTTCGGTGTTCTTGGTGTCTTCGGTGTTCTTGGTGTCTTCGGTGTTCTCGGTGTCTCCGGCGTCTTCGGTGTTCTCGGTGTCTCCGGCGTCTTCGGTGTCTTCGGCGTTCTCGGTGTCTCCGGCGTTCTCGGTGTCTTCGGCGTTCTCGGTGTCTTCGGCGTTCTCGGTGTCTTCGGCGTTCTCGGTGTCTTCGGCGTTCTCGGTGTCTTCGGTGTTCTCAGCGTTCTTGGTGTCTTCGGTGTTCTCGGTGTCTCCGGCGTCTTCGGTGTTCTCGGTGTCTTCGGCGTTCTCGGTGTCTTCGGCGTTCTCGGTGTCTTCGGCGTTCTCGGTGTCTTCGGCGTTCTCGGTGTCTTCGGCGTTCTCGGTGTCTTCGGCGTTCTCGGTGTCTTCGGCGTTCTCGGTGTCTTCGGCGTTCTCGGTGTCTTCGGCGTTCTCGGTGTCTTCGGCGTTCTCGGTGTCTTCGGCGTTCTCGGTGTCTTCGGTGTTCTCAGCGTTCTTGGTGTCTTCGGTGTTCTCGGTGTCTCCGGCGTCTTCGGTGTTCTCGGTGTCTTCGGCGTTCTCGGTGTCTTCGGCGTTCTCGGTGTCTTCGGCGTTCTCGGTGTCTTCGGCGTTCTCGGTGTCTTCGGCGTTCTCGGTGTCTTCGGCGTTCTCGGTGTCTTCGGCGTTCTCGGTGTCTTCGACGTTATCGGTGTCTTCGGCGTTCTCGGTGTCTTCGGCGTTCTCGGTGTCTTCGACGTTATCGGTGTCTTCGGCGTTCTCGGTGTCTTCGGTGTTCTTGGTGTCTTCGGTGTTCTCGGTGTCTCCGGCGTCTTCGGTGTTCTCGGTGTCTTCGGCGTTCTCGGTGTCTTCGGCGTTCTCGGTGTCTTCGGCGTTCTCGGTGTCTTCGGCGTTCTCGGTGTCTTCGGCGTTCTCGGTGTCTTCGGCGTTCTCGGTGTCTTCGGCGTTCTCAGCGTTCTTGGTGTCTTCGGTGTTCTCGGTGTCTCCGGCGTCTTCGGTGTTCTCGGTGTCTTCGGCGTTCTCGGTGTCTTCGGCGTTCTCGGTGTCTTCGGCGTTCTCGGTGTCTTCGGCGTTCTCGGTGTCTTCGACGTTATCGGTGTCTTCGGCGTTATCGGTGTCTTCGGCGTTATCGGTGTCTTCGGCGTTCTCGGTGTCTTCGGTGCAGGGCCGGATTAACGTCGCGCGAGGCCCGTGGCAGATTTTCAGCGCGAGGCCCCCAACTCCCCCCCCCCCTCGTTATGAAAACTTTTGAATTCAAAGACACACAAAATTGTCAAATAATTGTTTTCAATTTTATCCGCAAATCAACCGCAATTTCGCAGCCAGGATTTCTGAAAAATTTTCCGTTACGTTTAAACTTGCTTCAAACATCAATGAAACCTTTATATTTTGCTAATTTGGGTGCTTGAATTAATTGCGACGATTTGTTGGATATAATTGGGTCTTAAGGCCCGATCAAACGAGAACGCAAGTCATCGCAAGTTTTTACTTGCGCTTGCTTGTGCCTCGTTTGACCAACAACTTGCGATGACTTGCGATGACTTGCGTTAGCTTGCGAATGATTTGAACTGGTTCAAACTTCATCGCAAGTTTTTGTAAACTTGCGAGCACTTGCGACACGTTTGAACACCAAGCGCAAGTTCAAGCAAGTTTTTCGTGACCAGTTGCCATGGTAACATAAAGCTAGGCTAGTCCCTAGTCCGAAGTTGTGATTGTTAAAAAAAGCTGGAAACGCCGAAGTGGAATACCGTTCGTTCCAATGGCTTCAAATATACATTAGCACAAGCATTGGTGTTCTCCATATTTTCCTGGGGCCAATTGCCAACCCGTAGGGGTCCTAAATGCGCGAGTTCCCTAAATTCGCGAGGCCCCTAAATTCGCGAGGCACCTAAAATGCGCGTGTCCCAATAGAAAATGGGCGTGTTCTCGTAAAAAAAGGACGTGGCACAGTAAAGCGCGAGGCCCCCATAAGCGCGAGGCCCGCGGCATATGCCGCATCTGCCACGTGGTTAATCCGGCCCTGCTTCGGTGTTCTCAGCGTTCTTGGTGTCTTCGGTGTTCTCGGTGTCTCCGGCGTTCTTGGCGTCTTCGGTGTCTTCGGCGTTCTCGGTGTCTTCGGCGTTCTCGGTGTCTTCGGCGTTCTCGGTGTCTCGGTGTCTTTGGCGTTCTCGGTGTCTTCGGCGTTTTCGGTGTCTTCGGCGTTCTCGGTGTCTTCGGTGTTCTCGGTGTCTTCGGCGTTTTCGGTGTCTTCGGCGTTCTCGGTGTCTTCGGCGTTCTCGGTGTTTTCGGTGTTCTCAGCGTTCTTGGTGTCTTCGGTGTTCTCGGTGTCTCTGGCGTTCTTGGCGTCTCAGGTGTTTTCGGCGTTCTCGGTGTCTTCGGTGTTTTCGGCGTTCTCGGTGTCTTCGGCGTTCTCGGTGTTCTCGGTGTCTTCGGCGTTCTCAGTGTCTTCGACGTTCTCGGTGTCTTCGGTGTTTTCGGCGTTCTTGGTGTCGTCGGTGTTCTCGGTGTCTTCGGCGTTCTCGGTGTCTTCGGTGTTTTCGGCGTTCTTGGTGTCTTCGGTGTTCTCGGTGTTCTCGGTGTCTCCGGCGTTCTCAGTGTACTGCTGTTGTGTGGTTTCTTTTGCGAGTGTATGTGTGTATGTGTGGAAAAACCTCTTGCTCCCATCTACTTTATTACTGAACAACGCTTTCGCATCTAGTTCTGCTTCTAGACCCGCATGATATCCATTTAAACGCGGGACATCAGCGTGCGAACTATCAAAATGCGAACTATTAAATAGGAGAGACATTTTCAAATATCAAGTTATTATCCATTTTACCAAAAATAGAATGCAAATAAGGCATTAGCCAATCAGAATCGATCTTCCGAGAGGTGCTACAATACTCTTATAATGGCGTGAAAGTAAATTGTGTTCACGCTATATATTTTGTATAATTACGGTTCCACTTCAAGGCTTTGACTGATTGAGGACATCCTGTAAAGTCCGACGAAAGTCGATCTGCCATAACCTTTCAAAGAACCGAAGGGTTAAACATTGGTGTCTTTTTAAAGACGGCAACGGCGGAGGTCACAGCTGGGAACCAAACTTAGATGTTGAAATAGTACGTGTTAAACATTTTTGAAAAAATCTAGCATGGCATTTTCATGATATATATGCCTACCTCTCCCGTTTAGGATATGTTTGGCTATGTGACTTCGACCCCGAATTAGTCAACGTATATTTTGTGAGCATTTGAAAATATAGGGGAGCTCCATGTCCAATTTTTCATTTGTGCTTATAATATAAGTAAATAAAAGCTTTTCTTCAGTTTTCAATTTTGACCTAATTAGCAGTACGCTAAAGACGATATCCCCTCAGTGAAGCTTTGTATATACCTTATCTATGCTGTAAACTAGGATTTTTGAAATTAGCTAAATCTGTGATGTACAATCATTATTTTTCTGACCGAAACGACATAAAAATATATGCGACATCAACTCCTTCAGAAAAAAATAACTAAAACTCAATATTTTTTAAAGATCCTAGTTCAAAGCATACACGTCATATGTTGGTTCCTATTTTTACCATTTTTGAAGATTTGTCATGTTTGGTTGTCTTGTAATCGTTTTTTATATCGAGACACCATTCTTTGACTGATGGGGGTAATTATATTGGTAAACATGGCAACCATAATTTTGAAAACTGTGTCGTTGGTCATCATTTGATCAGAGGAAATAGCCATTTTTAAAAAAATAATAATTTGTTGTGGTGTACCACCTTAACATTAACATTAACATTAACATTAACATTAACATTAATAACTTGCCTGACTATCTCTTCCATACCTAATAATAGAGTCAAAATATTTATGGATATATCAACAGAACGTCGTGACGTTTTTCATATCTTTTTTAATATTTAAATCATTCTAAACGAGTAGTGGAGCTACCCGACGGTAAAATTACGTAATCAAAGACTGTTCAGGTTGCAGAGATGTCAAACTAATAATAGGTTCCGATCGAGACACTTTCCGATAAATGCTACTGTGCTACATTGCAATTTAATTATTATAAGAACATACACTCAATTTTATTAAAGTATTAAAGTATGTAATTTTAATCATAGTCATAGTATTAAACTCATTTTTTGTTTCGTACCCCCCCCCACAAATGTCGTAATTCGTCTCATACCCCCCAAAGGTTAGATAATTTGTTTCGTACCCAACTTACCCTCCACCCCCCAGTACACATACTTTATGACCGGTCCCTTATTTATTTTATTAGCTTCGCCATACGTAAAGTAAATTATACAAATATATAGTTATGAGAACGATAAAAATATAATGCATATAAAATGGCAGGTACAGCGCAACAGCGGGTAGCCAATTACTGCGGGCCCTTATAATAAGAAGTTATAAAATTTAGAGGCTAAAAAATAAATAATTAACTACAGCACATGACAAGACTACGAGAACAATTACACTTCAGGCAGATCGTTTTATAGTACGTGGATTGTCACAGTCATAATTATCTCAAGAGGTGAAATAGTATTTCAGTAATGCAGCTTTAAACGAACCAATGCTGTTCATGTTCAAGTTAAGTTCGTCTGCCAGGGTGTTCCAGATTCGTGTAGATCTTATGACATAGGACTTCTGGTAGGTAGTGGTTTTAGATTTTGGCACGACATATTTAACAATGCCAGCAGTACTATCTGTTTTGACACTGAATACACTTTTGTTAAGATTTTTTCCTAATATTACGCATTAAAATTTTGATTTGATGTTGTTTCTGGACTTTCTTGTATATGAACGTTATTTTCCTCTTTAGTTACTACTTATAACTAATTATATTTGTGCAAATCTCTTTCGAGTAAAACGAGAAGGATAATTTTTGTCACTTGTCGTAGAGATATATTCTTCCAAAAAATGGAGCTCTATGCCACATTGCCACTAGCAGGTAAAATCTTAACTTGGTTTGAGTCATAGGCGGATTTTCAGATTTAGCGCTGGGGGGGTGCCGAAAATTTAGGGGGGGTGCCAAAAATTTAGGGGGGAGGTGAGCGACAGGGTGCGTAGTGCCGTCGAGCAAGCTGCAGCAGGGGTCTGGGGGCACAGTTGGCAATGGGGGTAAGGGGGCGATGCCCCCAGAAAATTTTGAAGTTTTTGGTCTTATTTAGTTCAAAATCCTTGTTTTTACTTACTTAGTTCAAAATCTTTATTTCAATCACACTACTGTCATTTATCCCAATGAGCATTTAAATTTTTTTGAGGGGGTGCAAATTTCTCTAGGTGGGGTGCGAAAACGTTTTGGGGGGGTGCAAAATATTTTTGGGGGGTGCGCACCCCCCCCGCACCACCCCAGAAAATCCGCCTATGGTTTGAGTGGAAGAGGAATGAGACTACATGACCGTTATACTCCATAGAGCATCTCAAAACGATAAATCATACTAGATCATGCAAAACCAAACTAAATTTGATTTCTCAAGAAATCAGACAAAAAACGTTAATATTTTCCTAAAAATGAAAAATAGCCAGAAAATGACTATTTTGAGCTAGTGACCTCAAGCTTGAGCACAGTGCTGTACTTCAGCATAAAAGTGGTAATTTGACAGCAGCCCCCCGCGTAGTTAGTATGCCGCCGTTAACTTAATTAACTCTAAATACCCGCTATGTTTTGCTTCACCTGCTGAATCACTGAAGCTCCTACTCCAGATATATATGAATCTCCGTAAATAATGGGATAAGGTATTCTCCGTAATTCTTTTAGATCAGCTCGGTTGTTTTGTATACTCAGGTATACTCTATCTAGTACCAGAATAGCCATATGGCAAAGGTAATGTTTGTCGCGGACTCCGCGTTACCTGATTGCGCAATTTTTGTCATTATGCCCTTCTTTTATAATGCATTCGACCAATAAATCATCCGCGCTTTAGCTCGCTGCCAATCTGTTCATTATTATCCGTTCGTCCGTCGTCCGCATCCACATGCTTATTCCTTATATGGTAAGATAAACCATATAAGGACGCTTACGTAGCATTCGAAGCATGTGCAGAGAGACGACTGTCGCATTCTATTTTGAAGCGTAACTGTTTAGAACAATCACAGGTAGATTTGTAACAAAAATATTAACAAAAATGCCTCCATTTCATACTGAGCAGTTGCGAAAACTATTTATTGGTGGTTTAAACCTTGAGACGACGGAAGAAAGTCTTAAAGATTACTTTTCTCGTTGGGGAGAAACAGTTGATGTAGTCGTCATGCGTTTCCCTGATACAAGAAGGTCTCGTGGATTCGGGTTTGTTACATATGAAAACGTTGAATCTGTCGATGCTGTTTTGGATGCAAAACCACATATCCTCGATGGGAAAGAAATCGAGCCGAAGCGTGCCGTTGCCAAAGATGAAACGGCACAATCGTCTAAAGAAGAAGCGGGGAATTGTCTGAAGATTTTTGTCGGTGGTTTAGCAAGTGCCACAACCGAAGATGATATCCGTAATTGCTTCACTAAGTTTTGCGAAGAAGCAGGCCATGGCAAAGTGGAAGAAGTCTTGATTATGAAAGATCGAGAGAACAATGAGAGACTTCGAGGTTTTTGTTTCGTGACATTTGACAGTAAAGAGATTGTCGATAAAGTCTGTTCTGTGAAGTATTTTGAAATCAGAACCAAAACTGTCGAAGTTCGTCGGGCTGAATCTAGAATGGCAATGATGAAAAAAGAGCAGAAAGATTATGGATATACAAGGCGACAATTGGAAGATCGTAGACAAGATATGCGTGATAGTTATCAAGGTGGGTCTCTTTAATTTTATGAATTAACTCGCCACACTTTGGCCCAATTTATACTAGAGACGGATCGTCTGGACGAATTCGGGCAAAGAAAAGATAGTTCGTCTGATAATTCGTCTATGTATAAACGCATGCAAATAGACAGATCATCCGTCAAGACGAACTATCTGCGTAGTTCGTCTTCATGGACAAACTTGCGTGTGTAGTTCGTCTTGACAGATCGTCCGTCTATGTGTTAATGCACCAGTCAATCCCAGCTGTGACCAACCTCCCCTCCCCCCCCCCGGGACAGTGCGGGGCATTGCAAGCTAACTTGTCCCCAGGCCCGGGCATTTGCAGGCTCGCATTCACCCGAGGGCTGGGCATTTGTCAACATCGGGTAATGACCCCTGGGCATTTGTCCTTAACAGAGAAAAGACGACGGCCACAAGTTTTGGAGAATCCTCTGTGTAGCTTTCCATGTAGACGGCAACCACGTTTTGATAAAAATTCTAGGGAATAAGTTTTATTGTGTAACGCAACATACTTGCTTGAGCTCTCTGACTATAGAAATGGCATTAACCTTTGATGCATTCCTGTCTTTTATAATATGTGTATAAAAGTATTTTAGATCTTTTGCTCTACCCCCTCTACCTGATGCATAACGTGTATAAATACAGCATTAGACATTCATTAGACTAACTGTTGAGAAAGCCGATACTTTGTTACTTTATGCCAGAGGATAGTTAGTTATTATCACTAGTTTTTCTGGATTACTGGATAGTTTGTCTTGTGTTTATACTAAGACGGATGATGTGTCTTGAGGATGATCCGTCTCTAGTATAAATCGGGCCATGTTCTTTCTCTTGATGAGAAAGCTGTGGAACCAGGGGGAGCTAGGGGGGCTATGCCCACCTAAAGTAGAAGTGAGGAGGCTAAGCCCCCCAAAAAAGATCAAATAAATTAATATGAAGGTGTCAGATTCTTCTCTGCCTGAAATACAAAATGAATAAAATGATGTGGTTTCTGCATGTTAAATCTTCCCCAGAATGCCCCAGCGGCTACTCCAATCGGCTAGATTAATGAATACCCATCCACTTTTGTAACTATTTTGTTTTTATGATACGATGATACAAAGTGAAAATAGATGACGTATTGATTATAAAGATGTGTTACTATAAAAGACTGGGTGACATACATTTGCACTGATATGATTATACGAAGTGAAAACAGTTTTGCAATTGCTAAATATTATAAATATGTGCATTCGTTGTTTGAGAAATTACCCAAGATATATATTGTATTATAAATATATAGTGTATTCCTCATTCTTCAAAAAACACACTGTAATACTGACTTTGTTTCAACAGATATATTTTCATTTCTATATATTTCATTATATACAATATATATTGACTGTATTCCTCAATTTCATTGAAAAATATAGCTTGCACAGTCTTATAAAATAACATGGGTTTATAATAATTACATCATTATTTTTACTTTGTATCATCGTATCACTGAAAAATTATATAGCTTGTCCAGTCTTATAAAATAACACAGTTTTATAATAATTACATCATTATTTATTAGTCGCTGGGGCATCTGTTCCCGGCGAGTATAGGTAGTGATGGGCGATACCACCAGTATCGGATTCGATACAATACCGATTACTTTTTCGTAAAGGTATTGAGGTATCGATTACCCAAACAATTACTTCCTCCAATTTTCAACAGAATAAATGTAAGTCACTTTTTCCGCCATTTTAATCCATGAAAAAACAATTATTTCCCGCCTTTTTCATAATTTATTCTGTCGGGGAGGTCAGGAATATTAATAAGGGAAGTGGATAGAATGTCAAACAAAGTAAAGGAAGTTTGATTAAATTGATAAATGCAGCAAAATACAAAAAAGTACGTAAATTTTATTGGAAATAACCATGAAAACTACAGGATTATAATAAATGTCTAATTTTAAAAGTGATCAAAACACTTTTTCGATACCGTGCAGTACTTCCGGTTTGGGCCTGGTATCGGGTGGTATCGACACCAAGTAATCGGTAATTGCCCATCACTAACTATAGGTTTTGGCTTTGGATCTCCAATTTTCATTGTCCACCCGACCACAAGTCCTGGGTACTATGCCATTTTCTTATATAGCTCAGTGACCCAGGCTATTGGGTCAGGTTTTATTTCATTGACACTAGTTTTACGTCACAAACTATAGCGCAAAGCAAACTACATATGGTTGAAGGCTGTATGGACTTTTTTTAAAGCGACTTGAATTAATCTACTAAACGGCCGCCTTTTGAGATACAGCTACATAAATTTTACATTTTCTTGGCTTGTAGAACTTGCCACTTTAGTTAGAGTTAAAGTTTGTCCTCGTGGTCGCATTAGACAACGCTTTCGAAGCATTTTCATTCGCTGTGCGTTAGACATGCAAGTCCACATAGCACCAACATATATGCAGCTTTATATGTGTAAACTATATCTTTGATTTAATATTATATTTCAGTAACGCCTGAATAGGCGATAGAATGAAACAAAGCAGCATAGTATGACTTATGTATATAAATTCAAGGTTTTGAATTTTGATTACAAACTATAAAACAATCTGATATTTGTAGCGAACTACAGACGGTTAGGCCTGCATTGACCTTGTTTTGAAGGGCTTGAATTGATCCCTCAACAATCGCATGTTGAGATAAACTACATAAATTTTACATTGTCTTAATGTGTGTTAGACATGTATGTGTATGCAATATAGTATGAAACATGGACAGTATATAGAACAATTTTGCATCTATATTTCTGACCTTGCTTGAAATAATGACGCTTAAAATTGAAGGGAATAGCATAGTTGAAATCAACAAGCACTGAAATACTGATGCCTGTTTAGGTGATAGAATGCAATTTGTATTATAGAATAGAAAGTCTATAATAGTTGACACTCCAAGCTGTTTCTCTTACAATACATGCACGTATATCCAATATAAGCACATACCAGGGTTGCCAAGTGCCAACTGTAAATGTGTGAAATTCCCAACTAAGCTTCCCAAATATCCCGAGATTCCCCCAAAAATCCCAATGTTCCCACTTTCGTTCCCAGTCCCCAAAGACCCCAACCTGCGAACGGGCATACTCTGAAAAAGAGATTTAGAGATCGCGCCGGTTTCTCGAAATATGCGTAATACTTCATGTTGTATAAATGAAACATACTTCAGTTGGATAAACTGATCTAGTATAACATTTGTAACATAAAGTTCAATAGGATGCCAGCAGACGAACGCTGGATTTTTTGAAAATTGTTATTATATTATTGTTTATTTTAATTTAAAATAATTTTACCCAAAAATCAATTTTTAATTCACGAACTTTCTGTTCTCAAAAATCCCAAAAAAATCCCGAGCATGAATTTTTAAAACAAAAATCCCAAAAAGTTCCCAACTGCTTTTTAAAATCCCGAGATCTCGGGATAAAATCCCGAACTTGGCAACCCTGGCACATACCAGGGTTGCCAACTGTAAATGTGTGAAATTCCCAACTAAGCTTCCCAAATATCCCGAGATTCCCCCAAAAATCCCAATGTTCCCACTTTCGTTCCCAGTCCCCAAAGACCCCAACCTGTGAACGGGCATACTCTGAAAAAGAGATTTAGAGATCGCGCCGGTTTCTCGAAATATGCGTAATACTTCATGTTGTATAAATGAAACATACTTCAGTTGGATAAACTGATCTAGTATAACATTTGTAACATAAAGTTCAATAGGATGCCAGCAGACGAACGCTGGATTTTTTGAAAATTGTTATTATATTATTGTTTATTTTAATTTAAAATAATTTTACAAAAAAATCAATTTTTAATTCTCGAACTTTCTGTTCTCAAAAATCCCAAAAAAATCCCGAGCATGAATTTTTAAAACAAAAATCCCAAAAAGTTCCCAACTGCTTTTTAAAATCCCGAGATCTCGGGATAAAATCCCGAACTTGGCAACCCTGGCACATACATGTATCAAAATCTAAGTGCATGTGTAAGAAAATGTGTGAGACAGTAATCTCATAATATGAGATTGTTCAATACAGGACAAATATATAGGATATCACTTAAACGAGTAAATAGAGTACGCTGCAGTCCAGTATAGTACAATTAAAGTTTATCATGCACTGCCATACATGTATTATAGTTGTATGTATTAACACTATTTGTTCAGGTCCTTGACAAACATGCGCCGATTAGATCAAAAAGAATTAAGAAAAACGGTAGTTTACCGTGGGTAAATAAAGAAATTAAAGCAATGTTATTTAGAAGGGATTTTCTCAAGCGAAAAGCAATAAAAACAAAAGAGGAAAATGATTGGAAACTATACAAGTCCTCTAGAAATGCTGCCAATATTGCCATGCGTAATGCCAAAAAAGAATATTATGCAACGCAATTCGCAAACCATAATAAGAACCCGAAGCAAGCCTGGAAAACAATAAACGATATCTTAGGCGAAATCGCAAACAAAATACTGTTAATGAAATTAAATTAGTTGATAAAACAGTTACTTCAACTGAGGAATTAGTTGAAGTTTTTAATGATCATTTTACAAACATAGGTCCTAAATTGGCTGAAACAATTGAACAAGATAATGATTGTAGTTTTAGAGATTTTATTGATCAAAACGAATCTGGTGCTGGGTTTTCATTTCAGCCAGTAAATGTGGCAACAGTCTTTAAGCTTATAACCAAATTGTCTTCCTCGAAAGCGACGGGTATTGATAAAATTTCAGCTAAAGTTCTCTTGACTGCAGCTCCTGCTATTGCACGATCTTTGACAAAGATATTTAATGTGTCAATTATTTCAGAGCAGTTTCCTTCGGAATGGAAAGCTGCAAGGGTAATTCCAATATTTAAAAAAGGCCAGCGGACTATGTTAGACAACTATAGACCAATTTCAATCCTACCAGTAGTGAGTAAACTGATGGAAAGGATTTTGCATGATCAAATGCTTGACTATTTGATGAACGAAAATATTCTATCAGAACATCAATATGGCTTTAGACCTTCGCATTCTACAACAACTACACTCTTAGATTGTACAAATGAATGGTATGTCAACATGGACCGCGGCCTTTATAATTTAGTAGTTTTTCTCGATTTAAAGAAAGCATTTGACACTGTCAACCACGAAATACTGTTACGTAAGTTTCAAATGTATGGATTTGGGAAAAACGCGCTTACCCTATTGCGTTGTTATTTGACGCACCGAACACAAAAATGTCAGTTAAAAGGCATATTTTCAAATCAGAGAAAAATAACTTGTGGTATTCCCCAGGGAAGTATACTCGGCCCTCTTTTGTTCATCATCTATATAAATGATTTACCAAATTGTCTCAAGCATACAACATCTAGAATGTTTGCAGATGACACCAGCCTAACAGCTGTAGGTGAAACTTTAGATGAAGTTGAGAGGAGGGCAAATGAAGACCTGGTGAATGTCCACAGGTGGCTGTCTGCAAATAAACTTAGTTTAAATATTGCGAAAACCGAGTACGTTTTGATTGGATCTCACTATAAAATAAATAATACGGCTGTCCAGCCTGAAGTTAAAATCAATAGCAAACCGGTCAAACGAGTGAAACATGCCAAAGTACTTGGTGTTCAGATTGACGAGAATTTAAATTGGAAAAAACATATTGAATTCATTGCCAGTAAAATATCGTCGGGTATTGGAGCCATTAGGAAACTTAAGGAATTTGTGGATCGAAACACCTTAGTATTGGTATATAATGCTTTAATCCAACCACATTTTGATTATTGTTGCGAAGTTTGGGATACGATTGGCAAAGTCCAGGCTGAACGTCTTCAAATATTTCAGAATAGAGCGGCTAGACTGATCATGAATTTTAAAAATGAGCATGGACAGTCTATTTTGGCACGTAATTCTCTTGACTGGATATCGTTAGAAGAACGTAGGCACAAATGAAAGCCAGGCTCATGTACAAAACGGTCAATAAATTAGCCCCTCACAGACTGTGTGATATTTTTCAAAAAACTAACACAGTAAGTGATTACAATCTAAGGGGTTCTTCGACTAGCCTTTGTATTCCACGGCCTAGGACTGAATTCTTAAAAAGGAGTTTTAGCTATTGCGGGGCTCAACTATGGAATCAGATACCGGAAGAGATAAGAAATTCTGTATCTTACGATTCATTTTGTCAAAAGCTTTCTTCCTCGACCTAGACATTGTAACATATATTGTTGAACTAAATAGAGTGTAAATATAGTTACAGTTTTATAGTTTTTTAAATTTGTAATATACTTAGTATCTTTTGTTATGTATTTTGTAATGTTAGCACACCTCTTTTGGAAACCAGCTGTATATAGTTGAAAAGATTAGTGTGTTTAAATAAAGTTGATCATCATCATCATCTATTAGAATATATATTAGTGTTAATAGTTATCTATTAATTCTAATAAGTGAAATTTTGGAAGGAACGATGGTGCACGGATTTTTAAAGGACCATTTTCACTCAAAATAACTTTTAAAGATCGTAAATATTCGCTTCTAGGCGCATGATCTTATATATATACAGGGAAAATAGGGTAATTTCAATAGCCCTATAGGCCCCCCAGCGACTTCACGCTCAATAGAGCGTCTTGTTAGAGTTTGTCTAGCCCCTCAACCAAACCAATCTTCCACTGCGTAATAATTGATAAGAAAAAAACATATTGTGTTTAAGATTGTCATTTAAGTCTTGTTATATTAACTACAAGGAGTAGATTAGTGAATAGGGTCCATCTTGGGGTCCATTGTGGCTCTTGGGTTAACCAGAGATGTGGGCAGTCTGGTTAACCCAATCTGGTTATCTCTGATGAGATAAATTGTAGTAAAGTAACAAAGTATGTAGAACTATTAGGCACGATGTGGATATATCGGTTAACCAGATACATGCATGGCATGCTCTTCATGAGCCAAACTAATACATATTTTAGTCGACTACAATAGGTGTATTTTGATGTTTGATTCATATGGGTTCTCATGAGCTGTATGTAGTTCTACAAGTTTCTACTAAGTTAACGTTTAAATTTAATTGTCAGTCAATATTTAAGACTACCAAGTTAAACGGCGAATAATTTTTGACTTGTCATCAATAATATCTTGGATCTTTGGATTTGTTTTTGCATGTTAAGAAGAGTAAGATTTTAGTCAGTAACAAAAGACTTTAGTGAAACACCATTTCTCACTTTCAATTTAAACAACTTTTCATGGCGACAACAACATGAAAACAATTTATCACGAAAGCCGAAGTCGAAAACTGCATTTACGTAAAAAACAAAAAAATATTCATACATGTCATTACATATCTTATGCCAAATAATGCAATTAAAAGCGATTTTTAAGAAAAACGCCATATTTTTTATAATTTCTTTTTTAAAATTGTAACAATTGTATAGTGATGAATAATGTGCTATAATTGTATGGAGGTTTAAAGCCTCTTAGGCAGAAAAGCGTATGGAGCCACCTTAATAGCCGAACAAGACTAATATGTTCGTGTTTCTTGTTGAAAATTTGTAAAACGTTTTGGATTCGTTTTACTCTTTTGATGCTTCTATATACAACTGTGCATGTGTGTAGACTGTAGATTTTGATTATTTTTTTCATGCTGAATTACTGTTCATAGAATGTATGAAATTTTAAATAATTACTCTATATGTGGAAACGGCGAAATGTTCGATAACAACTGCCCTGCAAGCATGAACACAGCACTGAAGAAATAGAGTGGAGAAAGAAAGGCTAGTATTGCACAAGTTATGATTGATATAAAGGACTTTATGAAACAACAGCAACATGACATCAAGAAAGCCTTCAGTGGAATATCTGGACCATATTCTTTGAAGGACGAGTATTCTGATGCCAAACTTTCATCACAGTTTTGGTCTCACCACTAAAAGGACGAAACTGCGAACAACAAAGATCTGTGTTTGACGACATAGACAAGTTGAATGTTACATTTGAAGAATCTCACGTCGCGGCAATAAAAGAGAAAGTGCATATTCATTCCGGTTAACCGATTAACGCCTCATGCAGCCTAGTTCTAGCACTCCAGTTCTCCAAAAACCAACGATTCTAAATTATTGAACCTCATAAATAGCAAAGTATATCCCTTTGCCCTAACCATTCACGCTGTAGTAAAATACATTTTCATTGAAAACATATTCGGAATGAGCCGATAACGGAAATCCAATTTACCGTTACGATAAATTCCAATGCGATATGTGGTTATATCGTACGGGGATACTACTTTGCACAACGAAGACAGAAATTAATTGCCCGACATCAATTGTCGAACAAATAAATCTTAGAAGGAACAACCCTCTCTTTATAGTTGTATTTCATATTTAGTAAATATTTTGGTGAAATAGCACCGTAGTGAATAAAGTTCAATAAAGTGAGAGCCCTCAATTCTTCGGAAATCGTCATTATCGACAAACCGTCGAACTGGTCAAAAAGTGGAAAATATACGATTAAAATTTATGCTATTTATTATATCAACATAATGTATTCATGTAAGATGTGAACGCGACCAAATTGCCCGACTCTCGAGTAGAAATTGTCCAACTTTACCATTTCTGTCGAAATTACCCCCCGCCTCGTACAACTATGTGCCTAATTGCCCCATAGTGTTAAAAAGTGGGCAGTCTGAAGGAAAAATTTGGTTAATTTTTATAAATGTTTCAGGTTCAGGCAGAATGCGAGGCAACAACGTTGGTTCAGGTCAAATGTCAATGCAGGGAGGTATGTCAGGTGGTGGTGGTGGTGGTAGTGGTGGTGGTGGAATGCCTTTCTTTGGAAATAATGGTGGAGGTTCTCGAGGAGGTTGGTCTTAGCAAACTTTCAAAAAATGAATAGTTCAACATATATAATCTAGTTTTATGAAGCGGCTGGTTAGTCAACACAGTGAACACACAATATTTTATAATGGCTCCAGAAAAGATCTGGGACTCCCAGAATTTCTGCTAGGAGTGTAATCACATTCATGAATGTTTTGATGTGAAAACATGACATTATTTTGGCGGGAGGAAGCATCCGCAGTATTGTTAATGAATAGAAATCAGTAAAAGTGGTTACATTTTATTTGCCTTCCCTGATCCTTTATTATTGGTGAGCACCATCTGTCATCCAACAAATGAAAAAAGCACAGTGTGACAAATTCTCTCCTACTAGCACTGGTTTATTTTGCTAGGGAATGCACAATTAACCATTGCACTCAGAAGGTGGGTCAAATCGACCTGCACTCATTTTAAGCCTGTATTTCCATTAAACAGCAGGTACTTAAGAATCAGCATGTGCGAAACAACTTGAGATTTTGTAACATTGCAGTTGAAATTATTGTGTCAACATTGTAGCTAATTGCAACATTTCAACATGCAGCTAAGTTATTGTAACAAGCTTTATATATCATTAATGTGATAATGTCTTTATATGTCTATAGAGGTTAAATATACATATATGTCTTTCTCTTTTCATATACAGGTTCTGGAGGTTATGGTGGAGGGTTCAATATGAATCCAATGGCTTTGGCTGGGATGATGAGCATGTTTGTGAATCAAATGGGAAGTATGGGTAGCATGGGCAATATGGGTGGTGGAATGATGGGTGGTGGGATGAGTGCAAGGGGTAGTGGTGATGGGATTGGTGGTCATAATCGTAGTGGTGATTCTGGTTCGTTTAGCGCTGATTCATTTAGAGGATCATCTACCAATACTGGTGGTTATAAACAAAATAATTATTCCAATGAAAGTGTTAGCACTAGTAATCCGACTGCAAGTGATGGTGCTGTTGGCTATGGATCTCAGAATACATCCATGTATGGTGATCAGGCTGCGGGTAGCATGGGAGATATGTCAGGGTATGCTAATGCTATGAATGCTATGTTTGGTGCTGCGGGTATGAATCCAGCAAATGTTCAGGCTGCATTGTATAGTGCATATGGTGGTGCTACTGGTAACAGTCAACTGGGTGCTTACGACCAGTCTTCCTCTGGTTATGGTCCGTCAAGGAACACATCGACTCCCACAAGTCGAGGATATAAACCATATTGAAAAAGGTAAGTGAATTCAACCTTTGAATTTATACTTAATAACCCATTTCAATCAATATTCTCTAATAATACCAGTTTCTGTTAACACAACTTTAGGTGTTCGATTCTAGTGAATTATTTGAGAACAATACCTTAAAAAATGCTTAAAAATAAGTATTTTCAAATGTGTTGAAGAGAGTCGTTTTAAATCTGGACCTCTAGTCCACTGTAGTTCATATTCACAGTTAGCAGAATCTAGGCAAAAAGAAGTGAAGCTGTACTAATTATGTATAACTCTATTTAGATTGAGGAACAGATTTAGCAATGTGAAGTGAGTTAGAATACAGCTTACAATAGTTGCAAGAAGTACGAGGCAGTTGATTCACCCTCAAAGATGGACTGGTATTTTTAGTCAGTTTTTTATTAATTAGCTTAGTCATTAAGTTTGTGTGTAATATTAGCAGAGAACATCGTCCTGTAATAGTGTAATTTTAGTGTGCTTGAGTTAGATTTCAAATTATTACTCTGGTACAGTATGTATATAGATGCTTCAATCTTTAACAATTCCAGCAAAAATTGTTGTTTTACCCTTGTCTTGTCACATTCCAGGGAAATGTACTATACTGCGTATTCTCTATAGTATTATTTCGTAAATATTAATATGATAACAATATTGATAAACATTTTTGCTGTAATTGTTTTACACTGTACTCTGTAGTTTGTACCCTTCAGTCAGTGTTGAATGGTTGTTTTATTAGTCAGTGAAGTCATTTGATATTTTAACCAGGTGGTTAATGGTATTGTGTTGATCACAGTGTCATAGTCAGTGTTTTTTCAGCATAAATAAGTAATCAATGTATCATTTAAATAGAATAAATAGTTTATTTGGTCATGATTGTCTATTATGAGTATCATCAGGGGTGGGAAATACTATATTTTTTGTGCACACTGCCACCTAAAAAAGAGATATGTGTCCCTGTGAGTTTTCTACATTTCAACTTGGAAAAGTGGAATGAATATTGTGTTAGGTTAACAACATTATGAAACTAATGCCAAATTGTGTTTAGGTTTGTTGTTTGGGGTATTTCACGCCTTCATCTTTCTCCTAGTACCTATGGTGGTATTCTACGGAAGAGCAGTTGCCTTTTTTGTCTTCCTTTCTCTCCTTACTTTTCTTCATTCCCTTCGTTTCCCCTCTTCTTTTCTATTTTCCTTCTTTCTTTGCTTGCTTACCGAAAAAATCGGGAACCCATGCTCCATGGTCTGCTATTTTTACTCATGAATTTCAGAGTGTTTTTATGCGATTGTACTGTGGCTCAGCACATTGTAACAGCATAAGTGTCTGTAGAGTGTAGTGGTTATAAAAAGTGGATCCGGCATTCGTTTTCGTATTTTTAATTAGTACTATCTTTGGAAAAATATAAAATTCAAGTCACCTAGTTTACAGCCTGGTTCACTAGATGAAATAATCATTAGCAAAAGGTAGGAAAAGTTTATACTTTCTTGGGCTACTGCTTTTGCTTATATCACATGGGTTCATACATGAATTTCTGTAACAACTTCGTAGGGAGTTAGTTTTCACCCATACAAGGGCGCACGGCAGTACGCTTTTTGATCAATTTTAAGAGTAAATTCGGACACTAATTCTCATTTCTTACCTGAAATAATCTGTGAATTATTATTTCATCTTTGTCTTCTTTAGTTGCAAAATTAGCTTCACGTTGTTTATTTAAATTTTGTGTTTTAAATTTCTACTCTCACTTGGATATCCGCTGACTTATTGTATCGAATTGTCGTTTGTAAAATCCGCGCTAAATATTCGAAGCTTCTTTCCACAGAATTATTCTGCTCGAATTATTATGGACATGGGAAATGAGGTTAATGCTCAAATTGCATTAAATTCGTTAGGTTGGGAGACACTAAAAGTACAGAGAACTAAAGCCAAGGCAAAATTAATGTTCAAAATTTTAAATAAGTCTGGGCCAAAAAGCCTAACAGACCTTTTTAGCTACAAGAATGAGAATACACATTACTGTCTACGTGACAATGAAACAACACTCGTTTTGCCACAGCCTCGCACAAATAGCATGAAAAAGAGTTTCAAGTTTGATGGGGCAAAAATATGGAACTCAGTCCATAAAGAAATCAGAGGGATTGGGTCCCAGTCTCTATTTGAAAG
This sequence comes from Trachythela sp. YZ-2020, assembly GCA_016169945.1. Classification (NCBI taxonomy): domain Eukaryota; kingdom Metazoa; phylum Cnidaria; class Anthozoa; order Malacalcyonacea; family Clavulariidae; genus Trachythela; species Trachythela sp. YZ-2020. The sequence continues at coordinate 240,885 of JADLSH010000236.1, read as the reverse complement.
AAAAATTGCTGCTCATGTTGCTAAATAATATATTTATATAATTATATAAATCCTTTATTGTAAATAGTTAACTATATGTTTTGTTAGTTGTCTATATTGTCAATTTTGTCAATTGGAACAGTTACATTATTTCTATAATAACTTTAGAACACACGCCCTTCGTGGAAATCAATATTCTTAATTGACGTAGTTAGCGTGTCAAAATAAAATTTTCTATCTATCTATCTATCTATCTATCACAGTATTTTGCAACTAAAGAAGACAAAGATGAAATAATAATAATTCACAGATTATTTCAGGTAAGAAATGCGAATTAGTGTCCGAACTTACTCTTAAAATTGATCAAAAAGCGTACTGCCGTGCACCCTTGACCCATAGGTGCGGCACAGCACAGCAAATACTGTTATCCTCACAGAAAAAGAGTTGTAAAATATATATTTAAATGTTTAAAATATGTTTAAAGTGCTTCTAACTTTGCTATCCAGCGATTTACTTGTGATATACATCTCATCTGTACAGATTGTCCAGTTGCATATGGTTACGTCATTGTATCATGTCCTATTTAAAGGTTTAAAGGTAACTGGATAATCTGCATATAGATAATGAGATACAAAAGTAAATCGCTGGTAGAGACGTGCAATTTTTCGTTACATCAATTTTGAGACTAACGCCAGCCTATATGAAACCTTTTCGTACTCTCGTATTTTAAACAACTGGTACGGAACTTTTCCACTTTTTGAAACATGAAGGCAGGAAGTTAAAGAAGAAGGATAGAGGAAGGTAAAACGGACTTAAGAAATAGAATATTTAATTCATGTCGCAAGCCAGGCAACAGTAAGTGTGTTTACATGTAAATCCGTTAATTTAGTACTTGAAGATAAAGCCACCAATCCATAAATACCATAAAGTAAATCATTACAATCGAAATTATTGATGAAATGTCTAGAAGTAGAAATAGACGGAGACTTATTACGTTTCGCCAATAATATACAAACAGACAAACAAAACAATTTACATCTCTCAAACACATGCATATTCACAGAGAAAGGCGGGGACACCACAACAGTTTAACACCAATTACTGTGGGACCTTCAATATATATAAAAACTGAACAAATTTACTGAACAAACATGAAAATTTACTAATAACAGCACATTAATGGTTGTATAAGTCTACGTGACGTGTTGCATTTTAAGCACACTGTTTTCCTGCATGTTCTAACGTCATCCACATATAAATTTTGTACAGCGTCCTGGTAATATTCAAGTAGAAAGTTCTTGAATTGAGCCAGCGATGGATTTTTTAGTCTTAAATTATCTGTCTATGCTGGCAGGGAGTCTGGTTGTCCTAATATAGAATGAGAGTTGGTGTGTTACTGTTTTGCATCGACGAGGATGGAAAGAGAACAGTGATGTAGTAAGCCTTGATGGAATAATAGGCTCTGGCAGGACATCTTTCGAGACAGATATAATACTATTTATGGCTTTGAAGAAGAATATAAGGTCTACATACTCATGCCAGTAAGAGATTGGTAGTAACTCAAGGGAAGTCAGTCTGTCTTTGTAAGTTTCTACGCAGGCGAAGGGTAACTTTAAGATGAATTTGGTAGCGCGCCGTTGGATGGGCTCTGTCCTTATTAACTCTATCAATTGAGGGGACCAAACTTGAGTAGCGTAACCTAGCACTGATCCTTAAATTGCCAGGTACAGTGTGCGGCGTATGTTCACAATGTCTGTAGCAGACCTGTTCAGAAAACTAAGCATTCTGTTTGCTTTCATACAGCGATCATGGGTATAATGCTCCGACCATGTCAATGTGTTCGTGATCAATATACCAAGGTATTTTTCCTTTTTCGTCACTATACCAGAGACTTGCCCTTTATGTGGTATACTTGCATAATGGGATTAACATTTCTTGTAATACGTTGGCAAATACATTTATCCTGATTGAAGACTCGACCCGAAGATGTTGACCATTTCTCCAAGCTACTGAGATCACTTTGTAACAGGTGAGTGTCTGCAGTGGAAACAACTTTCTTAAACACTTTGGTGTTGTCAGCGAAGGAGGCAACGTTGGAATGTTTTCTACGTCAGGCAGGTCGTTTACGTACAATAGAAAAATCCCTGTGGAACCCCAGAGAGGACAGGTCTAGCGGATGATGTAGCTCCTAAGACAGTGACGTGCTGCTTGCGATTTAATAAATATGATTCAAACCAATGAAGGAGGTTACCAGAGATGCCAAAGCAGACTCTTAACTTATTAATTAGGGGTTTGTGGTTAACATTTGTCGAATGCTTTGGACATATAGATAATATGAGTTTGTTTGCCACTATCCAGGAGGGAACCAATATAATCAAGCACTTCCAATAATTGGGTTGTACACGACTTCCCTGAAATAAAACCATGTTGATTACTATTGATTAACTGCAGAAGTATACCTTCTAATATAGAAGACTAATATAATATCTATACAGTAGGTACATAATTATACTAAATTGCCCAGATTGAGGATGGAAGACTTAGTCCAGTTCTTGTGTATACTGTATAGATAAGATATTAGCCCGCGGCTACGACATTGCACACAATCCTAAACAGTTTAAACCTAGCTTATATGTACATGCAAGTATAATGGTCAACATACATTTTCTGTATTTATAACGTACAGGACTGCTTTCCATCGGTTTAAAGAACTGTTACTGGAAAACCTCGGTAAAGTTAGACAGAACAAAAGACGTTATATGATTCTGGCTCTGATAAATTTGGACAAGTCCTGGCAAGCAACGGTAGAAGAGTATATTGTTGACGCTATCTCGAACAGCCAAGAGAAACAACAAAAAGTTCGAGATAAAAGAGTAAAAATGATGGAAATAGTATGGACGGCAAATCCACTGGAAATTAATGGGTTGATGTTCGAGATAGCGGGGAGTTCGAGATAAGCGAGTTCGACATAGCGGGGTTCTCCTGTATTACCCTCGTTCTCTGCATTGACTTCGTTAATTACCATGCACCTAAACCATAAATCGGCCGACTAAAATCGTAGCGTGTGCAATATAATTTAGTGTAAGGATTAGTTTAACCCTTAATAGTTAAGGATTAGGTTAGGGTTTATACATAAAAACTCCGACCACCTCGGTACAGAAAATTCGCAAGTGTTATGCGAATATGCGTGCTTATTTATATGAAACTATTGTAGTATTGATAGCTTTGCATACATTATTGATGCAATGATACTGAGATTTACTTTTAAGGTCAAGGGATAATTACTATTTTGAGTTTAGTAAATCATTTAAAATATTTTAGATTTTTTAATTAGAAAATAATTTCAAATAGACAAAGCAAAGGATTTACTGATCAATGTCAGTCAATGGCACTAGAAAATAATTACCAAGCGTCGAAAATACTAATACAGTAATAGGCTATGACAATAAGCTTCAGATTCGAGGCTAATCTAAATGGATTTCTTCATTTGCAACCAGGGTTAAGTGTAACTGTTGATTCAGAAACATTTCACAAGATTTGTAATTCTAAGACTAAATCAGTAAATGTAAAATCTACGACTGCCTTCATAAATGTAAATGAAGAGCTAGGCATTTGGTCTATAACGTAGGCTGGGCCTCATGGGGTAAGCTTCTTTTACTTCGCAACAGCTTTCGGTTCGCCGTTAGGTATTGATACCCAAAATTTAATCTAAACTGCCACGGAATCCATTGTCATAGACATAGACGTACAGCAATCAGTATGGTCATCAAGTCAAAACTACCAATTCTAGAGCTATTAGTAATCTGTATAAAAGTTAATTACAATTATTCAATGTATTCTTGAGAATTTTGATGAGCATAAAATTTGCCAAACTAAAACAAATTTGTCTAGTCTATGAACCGATATCTAAATGTTACGGTTGCCATGCGGTTATTTAGTGCCCACTTTTCATATTATGTTCTGTTTTTGTAAATTGTACAAAATTCTGTTTTGAAACTACATATGAAAGCCCACATCATTTTACAATGAAAGAATGATGTATACAAATAAGGAATGATCTAAATGTTGCTCTAATTGTTGTGGTTACGGCTGAGCGACGAACCAGCACGGCATTTCATTACCCCGTGTTGTGTTAAACCGTGGTTAAACGCCAACGTTTCGAAAATGAATGCGAATGCCGAAATTGCAATGACGTAGCAAATATACTTGCTTTTTCTGCATTGTCATAGATCAGCATATGCGAATATCGATCAATTCCTTGTCGCTTCGTCTGGAAACAGTTTCACTCAAATATGTGGTTACAATATTTGTGCGTATGTGGAATTATTAATCTTGTTGTCCTTCCGTACGTATCAGGCGTACGAATACCTTTGTTCATCACACCACTGAAAGCATTACCTCAACCTATTGATAAAACATCGTCGTTTTATAACCCTCCTGAACGAAATCAATTCTTCTATCAAGTAACTGCCTGGGATGTTTGGCAAGCAACGAACATTTCTGTATCTGAAATCTACAATAGAAGTGTTCACAGCATCATTTCAGACGCGAATAGGTTATACCAAAGATCTCTTCTCAAAACAGACCAGTTGAATGTACACATGTGTGGATCGTATTGCCACGCGTTAAATATATCTGATATAGAATATCATAGTGGTAAAAGCAGGAAAGAATTGAACGGTCAGACTCAGCCTGCAATTACTCTAGGACGTTTGCACGAAGCCGTTGTAACAACATTGGAACTGCATTTCTGTTTCACAATGTCATCCATAGAGAGAGAGCTTGGTATTTCATCATTTAATGTTACATTACCTGAATGGAAACTGTTCCTTCCTCAAATAGCCTGGTATGCTATCCAGTGTAGAGCTGATATATTGGTCGTAAATCGTTCAGAGTTTGCTGAACTGGTGAGAAGTAATGATTCTACCTTACTTGATTACAATTTAGCACAGTTAGATTCACAGTTGATTTTGCCCTATCAGAACATTCTTGGCAATAAGTACGTGTTTGAACATGATGAAATAGAGACGTATGTAATAGGCGATGATGATGATGATGGGTCTGGAAATTTGAACAATTGGACTAGTTCCCCTTTACACCGCCACATCAACTTTGCGACAAATATGTCTATCAGAGATTTGGAAATATTATATGATTGGAACAGTGCACAATTATATGCCTTACAGTTCATTCCCTTAAAGAGCTATGCCTCTTGCAATGGTGTGATATCTTTGACCAGAACCATGTATAACATCTCAAAATCGATTTTGGAAGATTTTAGTTGTCCCGTGGCTTTAGTTCTATCTAGTTCTGTTCGACATGTCGAAACAATAAGTTCTGAGATTGAAAATCCTTTAGAACTTAGCGTGTTAACGATTTTTACTCGCGTTACTGGCATAGATTGGATTGAAATAGCTGATATTTTGGAACTAAATTACACAGATGGAATAATTATTGATACACCACGTCTTCGAGAGATTATCAGGGATAATAATGGTCTCACACAAGATGATATATTAAATTTATCTATTCCTCAAATAATAGCTAACTATATTTCATTAAATAAGTTACTGTATATTTCCAAACACTATGCACCAATGTTCAATGATACATTAACCACATATGGTTTTACACCCAAAACATTGTTCGAAGCTTCAGGACAAACTGTCACAGAAGAAACAACCATTACTGAAGTCCATCAATGGTTACTGACAACTATATCGTATCGTTATGATGTTCATGATATCACGTACTTGATTGGATACACTGAGCACTTTCCAAATGACTCTGGTCTAGCTGCTTTGCCTTCTTCCAAGTGGTCTGAGATTATCGACGCTGTGATACAACAATCTTTCAAGCAAGTCATGCAGGCATTCTCGTACGACCTTCAAACTAGTCCAGACAGTGTTTCAATTTCTTCACAAACAGACAACTTTCAGACAATTGAAACAACTAAACCAAGTTCTTTTAATAACGTATACATAGATCGTATTACCTCTTGTTTGTTTAACAAGGCCAATGATTCCTTCGAGTCTAGCAATTTCAGAGACTATCACAGATTTTACAACAATACTATCGCAAAAACGATGATGAAAAAGATCCTGTTTGAGACAGTAAGCCTTGAAGAATTTTTATCCCAGAGGGGTTTGAGTTTGGAAGAACTTGATGATGTATTATTATCAGATTCAATAAAAATGGCAACTGGTTTTAAGTTGGTTGAGATACAGTGTCTGTATGGCAATTCTATTAGCTCGCTGTTGAGCAGTAGGATAACATGGGATGATGTTTGGGGGACAAAGTTATGTAATTCATTCACAAACCTTACCCTGCTACAGATTGTCATGGCTGTGGAAGATGCGCCAACTGTCAATTGTGGTATGTTTTTGTGATAAAAATTGTAGTTCAAGTTGATCTTCGGATGTCAGTTGTCAGATAAAAATTAGGGTAATTTGCAGTTGTCAGTAAAATATCACCAGATGTTATGCAGTTCCAAATCGTTGTTTCAGTTTTGTCAGCTAGCAAGATAGGCCCTGTTGAAAAGTAGGGTAGAATCGCGAAAAGCAATTGCAACAGTCAAGATGATTCTTCCAACAGTCCTCTTAGATTACTGCATGAAAACTTAATACACCTAGTTTTTTATGTTTACATTTAAGGTGTACATTAGCGGGCAGTCCCTATTGCCTTGGTCTTAATTATTCCTTGTGACGTCATTTCGGAATAGTAATACGTAATTAAAGTCACCCACAATTTTTACCAGATTTTTTCCTTCTTGTGCTGTCTTGTTTTGTGTTACTGAATTTTTTTTATAGCAAATTTTCTAAAAGAGATAAAGTATTATTGGACTTGGGCCCTAATCGTAATTTATCTTTAATCTTGTGCTATAACAATTAATTTTTCTGGTGAATGCGTGTACCAATACTAAGACAGACATTAGTTACCATGACCTCATCCAGGAAATTTATATATGGGAGTCATCTAACACTTTATTAATTGTTAGATATCGATCAGTGGAGTGCCTATATATATATATATATATATACCGGGTGGGGCAAGAAAGAGTACGACTGTTTGATTTAGTATAACTTAAAAACTAAAAGAGCTATTACACTTAAACAAGTTTGTTTGCATTCAGCGATGTCTAACTTAAACTTTGATACATGCCATGTGCATTTTCATGCAATATCGACTGAGATAGCTGCGTTTAAACTTGACTAAACACTTTTGGAACTGTCGAGAATTAGCTAAAAACGGCCTATTTTAAGTTATACTAAATCAAACACTCGTACTTTTGCCTCACCCGGTATATATATATATTTTACATATATATATGTTTTTTTATTGTTTTTTTCTGTAATAAAAAGAGTGCTCAATACACGGTGGTAGAGCTTTCTACTTCTATTTTCGGTTATCTAAAATAACAATTTGCCGTTACACGCGGTGTTTCATGCAATGCATGTATGTATATAGAAATATATTTCAAAAACTCAATAATTCATAAGCTTTTTGGCAAATCATGTCAACCATAATATGCATGTCACGTGAAGTGGCTTTATACCTGCATGATAAAACTCATCTTCATTTAATAGTATTCTTTATATAGAAGCTGTTTAATAAACTCGCAGTACGTGTTTTATTAGGTCTAATACCACTCGCGCTGCGCGCTCGTGGTTGTAAACCTAATAAAACACTCCTGCGAGTTTATTAAACAGTACATAATATAAGGTTGAGTATTTAATCAATGATTTTTATGAAATGAGATGTTCGACCACTCCCCTGGCACTTCACTATAATAGGTTGCTAATGAAAAAGTGTTGATCCTAGACGTTGATGAATGTGCTCAACAATCACCTTGTCATTCTGATGCTACGTGTCAAAATACTATTGGCTCCTACACGTGTACTTGTAAAGCTGGATATGTTGGAAATGGAATAGCTTGCGCTGGTAAGTTTACCAATGCTTCATTATTTAACATAATACTGATAAAATTTTACAAAATTTATTAAAAAAAAATATGGGTAGATTTTTTTTTTCGGCATCTCGTTAGGACTAATAGTAGTAGAAGGTTTTTGCAGATAACTCGAAAAAAATGCAACTTAGGTCCTCTGGCAGGAATTGAATCTGGCGGGTCTCAGTGGATTCCGATGCAGCGCTCTAAAACTGCTCTCAGCACAACTGGACTATGTAAAATGCCGGGCGACTATTGGCTTTTCTGCTGTACTTTTGGAACTAACCAAACATGGGAGATGGTTTCTACATTAACGGTGTTCCAAATAGCAAGAATATGAAAAACGCAAGATTTTGAAATTTTTGATTCTTTTATTTTAGTATATAAATTGTTTATAATTTAACGTAATATTAATAAACCTTTACATTATTTATTAAATATTTTACTCCAGATTATGATGAATGTAGTACCGCAGTTTGTCATTCAGATGCCACGTGTCAAAATACTATTGGCTCCTATACATGTTCCTGTAAACCTGGTTTTACGGGAAATGGTAAAACTAAGTGCACAGGTCAGTAGTCTTTATAACTTTCGTCTAAGTAGTTGTTTCGTTTTACATGTTTATGTAATCGAAATAAAAGTTTTAAGGTTGTTGCTTGGGCTGTGTTGTGTGAAACCTTGAGAGTTAGAAAAGTACAAAATGTAGCTTAAAGGAAATATGGGAACATTGCACAATTTTCTCAACTTTCAAATTTTTGTCACCAAAACATGCTTCTATTCGCTATATTGTTTTATTATTGAGTCTAAATAAATAGACGAGATATGGTTTTGATGTCACGCATATCCAACCATGCATATTCGTATTCAAGATGGAACAAATTTCATTGTTATTGCCAGTTGGTTTTAATTGAAAATTTAACAATTGCACGACATATTAATGAATTTTGTGAAATATAAAGTTAATTGATTTTCTCTCTAAAGTTGTATTCTCTTAAAAGTTTTCTCCCGATCGACGGAGTCAGCAAGTTGTTTGCTTTGCAAATACTGGCTGTATTTAGGTGCCAAGGAGTTCTGAGTTCCAGAGGGGGGTTGTCCACAACGTTTGGCATGCATGCCCATCGCTCTACCAATTGTGCAAGTTTTTCGAACGTTGGAAGTCAGTTCCCCTTTGGACTTTGAGTATTTACAGCTTGTACTGTCATGAAAATCATTCATTATTTATGTTAATTGAAACACCATGTTTATTTAAAGTATACCGATACAAATTCCTAAAACTTGCATCTTGAAAGAACGTATACATTAGACAATTAATTATAGTCAACTGATAAAATATCAACTTAAAATATTTTGTCATGACTTCAATCGGTATCTTGGATTTTTGAAGATGCATGATTTCGGGATTTGTTTTATATATTCCATGTGTATTTACTCGATTTATTTGGATTATATCTTCAGGTTTCGCGAACGAACATATATTTAGGGTTAGGGATAAGGATGTTGTTGGGGTGTCAAATATTCGTGCGCGAAGTATGACGACACAACAAAATTTTCGATCCGTGTGGCCGGGATCATCATCTTTATAAATAATATAACGACGATTTTATTTTGATTTATCAAGCGCTCGACCCAGGTTCATCCAATCCATCTTCCTCATCAAACAGTAATATTGGTGTCATTATTGGAGCCGTGGTGGCAGCGGTGGTTGTCTTGGTAACGGTAATCTTGATTGTTGCTTGCTTTCTCTATCGAAGAATGCCAGAGAGGGAGAAAGAACGAGACATTGGTGAAATTCAAAATGCTGCTTATGTAGGTGACAGAAGACTGCCACAGGTACCGTATTCTGAAAGTGGTTATGAAGAACCAGCAGAATATGCACAACTTGACAGTTCCAAGAGAGTTCCCATTGATGCAAATTATCAGAGTTTAAAACACAAAAACAAACAAGATGGCTCCGGTGATGTGGGAGCGGATTATGCTGTACTGCAAAGAGGAAATGAAAATGAGCAGCGATATGCTTCATTGAGCTCGAGCAACAAACCTGTATATGATGCGGCCGACGGTTATGTCACTGTTATGTCTAATGGGCCTGGGAATGAGGTTTCTAAAGAGTCCATATACGAGGAATTGCCTTAGTATAACCAGGTCGCATGTACTGATTTGAAATAAAACTGGATTAATTAAGTGTCCAAATTGGGTAGAAAAAGTAGCTGGAAATAAGCTATTACTAAGGGACAAACTGATAATAACCTTTGTAACGTATAATAAACCTTTGTAACGTATAATAATAAAAATTTGTTTGGTTTAGATTGTACTGTAGAAAACATGTACTGTAGGTATCCGGTGTTTTTAAAGTTTGAAGATGTTGTAACAAGAAACGGACACTTACTCCCTCATTTAATGCCTTGGTAATGACCGCTTGCTATTTTCTAGCAATGTTTAACTGGCTTTTGACATTCTACATCCGAGAACAATGGGTTGCACTATCCAGTCTACTTTTCAGATCAGTGGCTGCATCATGAATTTGTATTTTCATATTTCTAAATTTTCTAAATATGATTATGATTCACGCACTACTAAGGTATAACAAAAACCACCACCGCGCTAAACATGCACAGGCGTACGGACTCGTTTGAAAAGTTATGTCTAAATCTCTGCGCTAGAATAGTCATATTATGGTTTTAGGTGCCAAGATCAGAAATGTGAGGAGGATGGTTGGAAAATTTTATAATCCGGTTGGAGGTTTTAGCGAAATGGTGATTATAAAGGGGGTGGTATAAAATACGGAAATAATTTGCACATTTATAAAGTATAGGATACCGATTACACTGTGGCAGTCGTAACTTGTCTAGGTCACAAAACCGCTGTCTTAAAACCACTCATGCATTTTTTATAGTATAATATTCGATTCTGTAATCTTATTATGCATTTTAACTTTTTGGATAAAAGAATATGTAATTATGGTGATCGTTCCGTGTTTAAATCCTTCATTTGCCAAGGGAATTTTTAAGTATTTTGTAAGATGAAAGAGTAATTTCTAACACGAGACAGTTAAATTTAACTAAATTTGTATTCGTAAAATCTAAAAAATACAAACGTTGACATTAGCCGAATTCTCATATTAGGGACGGGAAACTCGTTTTAGACGGGAAACTCGTCTTAGACGGGAAACTCGTCTAATATGAATCCGGGGGCAGACGAGTTTCCCGTCTAACTTTCCCGTCCAACTTTCCCGTCCAAACGGATGGGAAAGTTAGATGGGAATCCCATCTAGACGGGAAACTCGTCTTAAATCCGTCCCTAAATTCATATTCAGACGGGTTTTCACAGACGAGTTTCCCGTCCCTAATATGAATTCGGCTAATGTCATACTATCAGGGCCTATTGCAAGAAATGTTCAATAGTGCACATATTGCCCCCCATTAGAAATTTGGAAGTGCTCATTTTCAGTGGTTGTAAATGAAACTGTGACCACATTTTACGTAGGTGCAGAGATCCTCTTCCGGGAGATTTTGAGATCTGGAGTCTCTGAAATACCATTTCTTGTATTTTGGGGAGAAATTTTATAAAAATTCTAAAGGTAACAAATTTCAAAAAGACAACCCGTCTCCCCAACACCTATGAACTAACCGTGACCCGTTCCCCTCTCCTTTGACTTTGTTTGCGCCTTTGCATTTTCACATTTTCAATACTGCAATTTCCAAATAATACAGCACAACGTCAAGGTGGGCAATCATGCACACTAAAATCGGCCCTGCGTACTATACTGACAATACGATACGATACGATACGTTACAATACAATACGTTACAATACAATACAATTTTATTTAACGACGGTAAAATCTTCAGTACATAAATTTATATATAAGTAGAATAAAATCAAAACTGGTTCTGGTAGAATAAAATCAAAACTAGTACTCTCTGTTAATGACCAGGAAAGGGACGCTATAGACACGTTCGTTTTTTGAACTTAAGATATTTATCCATATAAGAATAGATAACGACAGTAATTAAATACCAATATTGCTTAGGCGTCATCCATAATAATCAACATTTTCACATGCGTATGCAAACCGTACGTTGGGAGGAGGGGGTTCATCATCAACGCACGTTCTTTAAAATATCGACGAGTTCGATGGCAAACTCGTCATCACTACTACGGTTCAACATGTAACACTACGTTGTGAGAGTCGGCTTAGTCCGTAGAAAACATCGAGGGAGTTAAGAAGTTGGATGTGAACGTTAAATTTGGCGTGGTTTGCGCGTGGCTCAAATTACACATGTGAGATGTACAAAAAAGGTTAAATTCTTAAAAGTTTACGAACAAGTTCCGCCTAATTTTACTCAGGTTAATATTCTGTTTATTAATCAATTGATTTGCAGTAAAAACTGAATTACACAATTGTTCCTAAGTTATCAACTAATTTACATATTAACATTTTAACATATATATATATATAGACGTTCCCCACTATATATAGATATATAAAATTATATTTACATAATTCCAACATACAGAGGACTAAACTAGGACAATTACGTATATTTAATGGTGATAAAGTTATCGAAACGTTCAGTAAAGGTTCTCACAGTTCGACAACTATTTGGTCTACGTAAAAAATAATCATTAGAGGACCAGGAGGGTCTGATTATATTATAGACTGGATTGTTTTTACATGCTCTCTTCCGGGTTAAGTTGATAAATCTCCCACATAACTCAATAATCATTTCTTTACATTTTTTGGGATTAAGCTCCATTCCACGAGCGGATGAGAATTTGGAGATTTCTTCAACAACTAAAGGCAATACACTAGGAGAACACCTTGGGACTACTTCCAATGCTGTTGTATCATCGACAAATTTTAGACGACCATTCCAGTCTTTTAATAATGGGTTAACCAAGATAGCAAATAGAAGAGGACCTAAACATGTTCCTTAGGGTAAACCTCCATTAGCACTTCTCCACGAGGACTGATGGCAATCAATTTTGACACATTGTTGACGGTTGGTCAAGAACGCTGTAATCCAGCGAGTGAGAACAGGGTGGATATTAAGATTTCCAAGTTCGTTTATAATAACGTTATGGTCCACTAAATCAAAGCCCTTCCTGAAATCACCGAAAAATAATCTGATGGAGTTATGACCACTGTCTAAGGCAGCAAAAATTTGATGGAGAAGGTATACCAGGGCATGGGTAGTTGATTTGTTCGGAAGTGCGAATTGCTTATGGTCTAGTCGATCTATTATTACTTGAGGCATCATCGAATTGATTGTGAATCTTTCCATAATTTTTGAAATTTGCGAGGTCAAGGAGATCGGTCTCAAATCGTTGTCAATAGATGTAGGAGGAAGCTCTTTAGGAATGGGCCGGACAATAGATAGTTTTAGCTGGGAGGGAACCACGCCTTGTGAGAGGGACGAGTTGTAAACATCGGCAATTACAGGAGCAAGTTCAAAGGCAAACATTTTAAGGATTTTGTTAGGAATTGAGTCAGGGCCAGGAGATTTATTAGTTTTGATCTTACGTAAGGCTTGATAAACCTGGTCTGTGTCCACCAGGAAGGAAGCACGGACATCTAATTGCGTCACAGTACTATCGGGCTCGAGTGGGCTGAAATGGGAAGTCAAACTAGTAAAAAACTTGTTTATGGATTCAACAAGATGTTGACTGGTAGGGTTATCGGATGACAACAGTTGGTGGTGCCAAGAGTCTCGAGAGGATAGACCACCAATAGACTTAACCTCTTTCCACCATTTCGATGAATTGCCTTGTTTTAATTTACTGACTGATGTAACGTAGTATTTGGTTCGAGCAGACTTGACGTCCCTGATAACTTTATTGCGCCAGTACTTAAACATTGTCGAGGATTTACCGTGTTTAAAAAGTGCTTTTTGGCGATTACTAATGGAACTTTTGAGTGATGGAGTCATCCATGGTTTGTCGGATTGTCTTACTTTCGTACGTGTAATAGGTAAGAACTTTTCCAGCATGTTTGCTATAATGTCATGAAATTTTTGGAATTTCATTTCACAGTCATGAACGTGAAAAATAGGTGACCAATCATAAGAGGAAATCCATTGGCCAAATCTTCGTAGGCTACTATATCTAAGGTCTCTTTTCGAAATAGGACTGTTATCTGGCTTCTGTGGTCTGGGGATACGCGTCTGGATAATGGTATTATGATCGCTAGTTCCAAGTTGAGGGAGTTGTACCTGTTCAAAGAAGGATTTCTTCACGTTAGATAGGCACCAATCCAATATAGCATTACCTCTTGTCTTAACATTGATTATTTCGGTCAAACCGGTGATTCTTTTAACCATTCTTTCGTCAAAACCCGTGCTTGAAGGGTTAAAATCCCCCGTGATGAGAAGTAAGCCGTTGGGATAGTTACGAAGAAAAGTGTCAACATTAGTTTGAATGTGATTATATCACGCGACATTTTCGGCGGCGCCACAGGATGTAGAATGGTAAATGACAGCTAATAGAATTATAGAAATAGATCGAGGCAGACGGGGTGGCCTGATGGACAACCATAATGATTCAATATCCTGATCTTCATAGGTACGAAGTCTTCTGCATTAATTTTTACTGTTAACGTAAATGCAAACGCCACCTCCAGAGGATGACGAACGGTCGTTGCGAAAAGTCAAATAATTTGCAAGAGAAACTGCTGAATCGGAAATACTGCTATTTAGCCATGTTTCAGTAATACAGATAAAATCGGCTTCATTGATTTGAGAAACTGCTTCAAGTTCATCCACCTTGGGGAGAATCGAACGGACATTAGATATTAACAAACGTGGAAGGTCAACCTTATCTGGGCTCACCAATGTGGGACACGGTTGGGCGGGTAGACTGCTGGGATTTGCATTAATGGTTGTGGAAGGTATGATGGAGGGGGATTGCACAGGGGGAATGGGTTGGAAGTAGCCTCTACTCTCCTCAGTCTCGTTTCTAGTAAGCCAAGAGCGCTCTGGAAACCTCCAAAAAAACAAGGGGGGGGGGGGGTAGATAAGGGGTCGTGGCAAAATTTTTGGTTATTCGGTGCATAGGGTAGATAATCATTAATTGGAGGTGGTTTTACGAACGAACGTGGAGAGGGTTCGGCGTGGGAGAAGTCACATCTCGGACCCTTCAGGCAGAACCCTTTCTTGCGTAAAAAAGTGCAGAATACAGAACTTTTTGACGCACCGGCCATGTGACGGGGTTGGGGGGCATTAATTAAGTTCTGGTGGGAAAAGTCACAGCGGTCGCCTTTTATACACCAACCACGGCGCAGAATAAATGGGCATAACGTATTGCTTTTAGATAGATTTTCATTGCTCCGATCTTTCCCTAAGTTGTTCGTATTTAGAACACTACCATTTTGTACTGGGATGCCAGTAAATATATCCGAAAAAAACAGGTTTAAACTCCTTTTAATAACAAAATTAAATTACAAAAACATATTTGTGTGTTGGTAAAACACTGTTTCTTCCGGTTTTCACTTGTTTCCATCTATCAAACTGACATTACGCAATTTTCCCTTTTTTCATATTCGTTTTTCTTGATTTTTCTTCATCAATTTGGTTCGGGTTAGGTTCGGGTTAGGTTTTGGGTTGGGGGTTAGGGTAGGTTTTAGGGTTAGGCTCAGTTACAAAGTTTTTAACTTTACTTCAAAGTTGAAAAAATGACAGTTTGATAGATGGAAACAAGTTGCGACCGTTTCTTCCTCGCACGCCGTGTCTCTCCTCTCGCGCATGCTCCGTCCTTTTACCGCTGCGGAACGCAGGCTTACTAAACATAACAAATTAAGATCGTCCAAAAGGCGATCGCAGCGATAATAAATGCAACAACCCAATACACATTTTCACTTGCCGATATCTTAGTCGAGGCATTTTGCATAAGAGAATTTACTGGCAATGTGTAATCCTTCGAGCTTTTAGGGATATTCAAATCGTTTCCTTTATCGGAACAGTAGATAAAAGAATTATCGCTTAAAAGAGTCGCAGACTGATCCTTATTTGAGTCGGCAGTCAATTGGACTGACATTCCTTTGTGATTTCGCTTTGGTTGGGCAATTTTCATCAGAAACGGGTGAAGCATGTAATTGGGGATTAGCAAACAAAAGAAATTCCAAGGACTCAAACTTTGATTTAAGCATAAAATTTTCCTGTTTAAGAATGTTAATTGCCTCATCCTGGCTTTTGATTATATTTTCCAAATCTTTTTGTTTCGATTGTATTTTCTCAATTTTAGCCACTATTTCGCCATTGTTCTCATACACACTCACATATTCGCAAAGACCCAGGTTTTGGCTAACGCTGGTTGTACTCTTAGTTGGATCAGGTTTACGTTGCTCACTCTGAGTGCCCGTTTGCACTACAACATGCAAACTGTCGTCCTTGTTATGCTGGAAATTATCTTCACAGTTAGTTTGCGAATTTGGACTGAAATATAAATTTAAATTCGATACCTGTAGATCTCCGTCATTACTCGAATGGCTTAGTGATAAAAGATCATGTAGGGTAGTTGATATATCAGGGGATAAGTCTATGATATTATTATGGTCGTCATTGTTGGCCGTTCTAGCTTCGTCCATCCAGTCGCTGATTAAACATTCTGTAGAGCAATTCGCCGACTTCGAGGATGACGAGTCCCTGTCTACACATAGTTGTATTAATTTTTCTCTTAAGTCTCCATCTTCTCCATTAAATGTTAGCGAGTTTTGCTTATGTGCATACCATGAAATGGCTAGATCCGTGTCCGGCAATAAAAATTGTTTAGTAGAACCGCCAGGCGAGCGCCATTTGCCTTCGCCGATGACAAAACAGCGCTGCTTCTGCGATTGTTACTATGCCTATAAGGCTTAGTTTTATGAAGGAAGTCACAAGTGTGTCTTAATGAACTTGAAGCTCACGTTAGAAGCTGAATCTTTACAACAGATTTAAGACTACGTTCATCTTACTCAAGAATACTGACGACTATAGTGAAGTAGAAAGAGCCAGTGCAAAGCCAGTGCAAAAGTCAGGTGGATTTTGCGTTGTTTGAAGGTGTATGGATATGCCTTAATATATTTGAATATATTGCTTTCTGTCGAAATCCTTATGAGGACCCCCCCCACACTTCACCTAATGTGCGCCCCTAACTGTGATTTAACTCTCCACCTACAACTTTCAGTCATCCCCAGGACCTGACTCCTTTACAGTCCCTCAAAAATCGCTCCGAAAGATATTCCGCAATGACCCATGGGAATGCTCTAAAAACAATAGGCCGGCCATGGAAATGCCTAAAAATTTTGATGCATTTAACGCGGGATGAGCGACAGCGGCCAGTCAGCCCAGGACTGGCGTGGTGTTTTTTTTGGTTGTACTCTTTCGCGCAATATTCTCAATAAAAGCAAAGCGAAATGGCCGTAATTTGAAGTGACAACTGACAAAATTAAATACCCTTCCATCCAACATGGCCGCCAAAAAACCAAATGCTTAAGGAAAGACGTGTTTTATTACATATGTCTATATTCTGTTTGCTATGATACTACATGTTGCTTTTAAAAGCTAAACTGAGTTTATCGCAGTATAGGTTTGGAAAAAACGTAGTTTTTAACAGCATTTGAAGATAATGCTGACGTCAGCAATACGTATTATTCAAACCCTTTCAATTCACGAGGGAATAATTGTAATTTGTTGTGAATACTTGTTATAATGACATACAAGACATGTCAAACAGCCAGCTTTATTGCTTCCACTTCATCGATTTTCGGATTTTGTCAGGTGACCGTGCAACTCCTCTATTGAGTTGAAGCTTGAGATGCTGGTTTAGTTTAGTGTAATTTAATTGGTTTGTCACAAATTACCTCAGTTTACAAGACTATAAGGATATACTTAACAATAATTATAAACTAAAACAACGATTTGGCTAACGAACATACATAGTTGTGACAAGAGAAAGGACTTCATAGGCGTCGCAATTGATACATAATTGGTAAAATAATAGAGGTAAGAAATGTAGATAAATAAGAGTTTGAAAAGATACACTAAAGATGACATTTTATCGTACATTTGATTCCTTAGTATCTATATCTCAATGTTTATCTGGCTTCATTTTCTACACCAAGAAAAGGATGCGCTATCCAGTCTATATTTTAGATCA
The DNA here is from genome assembly GCA_016169945.1 of Trachythela sp. YZ-2020. NCBI lineage: Eukaryota > Metazoa > Cnidaria > Anthozoa > Malacalcyonacea > Clavulariidae > Trachythela > Trachythela sp. YZ-2020. The sequence goes on along the minus strand of JADLSH010000236.1, from coordinate 222,830 downwards.
GTTCTGATCAGATTAGAACATTGTTCTAAAAAGACTTTATAAATGTTCCTGGACACTGAACAGCCTGCAGGTATTGGAGATGAATGCGCATCTATATCTCACGGCAGGGTGTCAATTACGGATTGTTAATACATATTTTTTCTCATGGTATTATTCAGAAACCCCAGATAGTTTGATGGGAGAGAATATTAGTACGTTCGCAAAATATTTTGGCTTTGTTCGTTGTGTTTGGTAAAACTTGTCGTCTATATCAACAATGTAAGTGTTTGACAATTCACTTTGCTACTTGCGTAGAATTTGGTGATGATATAAGATCAATTATATCGAAGGATGGCCTGTCGCTAATACAACAATACAGACGATATATATAACTTAATATTATTTAAACAAACTAAGGAGTTTAATATGGTGGCTGAGTACCCTTTCACCTTGTAAAATATAAAACTCTGGGAGTTCAGCGTTAAAACTGTGGCGTAAAATAAAAGCTTTGGACTTTGGTTGTATTTTACGACAGCCACAATCTAGAACAGGCAGGTCACGTACGGCAGATCGTAGGTCGTAGGTTGGTCCGCGATCGCTTTCAAGGCATTCGTGTGAGAATGAGGTCGGAAGATTATTTAACTACTTGCTATAAATCCTTCCTTATATATATAGTTATTGATGTTTCAAGTTTATTAAACAATTTCTTTATAATATAAGGCCGCTATTTGTTGAATATTAGTTTCTAGCTCATCAGAGGCTTTCTTCAAAGTTCATGCGGGTGGGCGGTCATTACCATTATCTCATTATTACCCTAGAACTTGTGATGTCCAGCATGACTCAATAAAACTACTTAAATTTTCGCTATAAGTAATAATCCCTTTGATTCATCTTACTCAAGAATACTGACGACTATAGTGAAGTAGAAAGAGCCAGTGCGAAGCCAGTGCAAAAGTCAGGTGGATTTTGCATTGTTTGAAGGTGTATGGCTATGTCTTCATATATTTGAATATATTTCTTTCTGTCGAAATCCTTATTAGGAACGACTTTTTTTGAAAAACGTACAAATGTTGGGGGGATGTCACCCCCCAACACCTCACCTAATGTGCGCCCCTAACTGTGATTTAACTCTCCACCTACAACTTTCAGTCATCCCTAGGACCTGACTGTTTTACAGTCCCTCAAAAATCGCTCCGAAAGATATTCCGCAATGACCCATGGGAATTATGCTCTAAAAACAATAGGCTGGCCATGGAAATGCTCCGAAACATTTTGATGCATTTAACGCGGAATGAGCGACAGCGGCCAGTCAGCCCAGGACTGGCGTGGTGTTTTTTTGGTTGTACTCTTTCGCGCAATATTCTCAATAAAAGCAAAGCGGTATATAACTTGGTATATAACACTTGAATTTTGATGCCATATTAACCGAGATATAGATGTTTGAAGTTGCGATACGTTTTTGAAATTAGTGAAATATCGAGATCTAAAAAAACGGCGTATTAAATTGATTTGAAAACAGTTGTCATGAGTATTGCCAATTTCAATGAAGGTAACTTTAACTTCAGATATTTTCCTAGTAGATTTATTTTGTTAATATTTTGTAACCCTTGGGAATAAAAATAGAATACTAATACACATTTAGTTTAAAACATTGAAGACAGCTTCATGAGGCAATTGCTGTGGCATGTGAAACTTTGGATGAAGAACTGATCCAAAATTCATTTTAATGCATTCCAGAGCAAGACGACGTATTCATGCTCAAAGACAGGCATTTCCAGTTGATCAAATCTTGATCGGCTTTGGAAAAATATCGCTGTACATGCGTTCTTTTGACCACATAGAGAATGAGGTCGGAAGATTATTTAACTACTTGCTATAAATCCTTCCTTATATATATAGTTATTGATGTTTCAAGTTTATTAAACAATTTCTTTATAATATAAGGCCGCTATTTGTTGAATATTAGTTTCTAGCTCATCAGAGGCTTTCTTCAAAGTTCATGCGGGTGGGCGGTCATTACCATTATCTCATTATTACCCTAGAACTTGTGATGTCCAGCATGACTCAATAAAACTACTTAAATTTTCGCTATAAGTAATAATCCCTTTGATTCATCTTACTCAAGAATACTGACGACTATAGTGAAGTAGAAAGAGCCAGTGCGAAGCCAGTGCAAAAGTCAGGTGGATTTTGCATTGTTTGAAGGTGTATGGCTATGTCTTCAAATATTTGAATATATTGCTTTCTGTCGAAATCCTTATGAGGAACGACTTTTTCGGGAAAAACTTATAAATGTTGGGGGGATGTCACCCCCCCCCACACCTCACCTAATGTGCGCTCCTAACTGTGATTTAACTCTCCACCTACAACTTTCAGTCATCCCTAGGACCTGACTGTTTTACAGTCCCTCAAAAATCGCTCCGAAAGATATTCCGCAATGACCCATGGGAATTATGCTCTAAAAACAATAGGCTGGCCATGGAAATGCTCCGAAACATTTTGATGCATTTAACGCGGAATGAGCGACAGCGGCCAGTCAGCCCAGGACTGGCGTGGTGTTTTTTTGGTTGTACTCTTTCGCGCAATATTCTCAATAAAAGCAAAGCGAAATGGCCGTAATTTGAAGTGACAACTGACAAAATTAAATACCCTTCCATCCAACATGGCCGCCAAGAAACAAATGCTTAAGGAAAGACGTGTTTTATTACATACGTCTATATTCTGTTTGCTATGATACTACATGTTGCTTTTAAAGGCTAAACTGAGTTTATCGCAGTATAGCTTTGGAAAAAAGGTAGTTTTTAACAGCATTTGAAGATAATGCTGACGTCAGCAATACATATTATTCAAACTCTTTCAACTCACGAGGGAATAATTGTATCGACTAATGACATAGAAGACATGTCAAACAGCCAGCTTTATTGCTTCCACTTCATCGATTTTCGGATTTTGTCAGGTGACCGTGCAACTCCTCTATTGAGTTGAAGCTTGAGATGCTGGTTTAGCTTAGTGTAATTTAATTGGTTTGTCACAAATTACCTCAGTTTACAAGACTATAAGGGTATACTTAACAATAATTATAAACTAAAACAACGATTTGGCTAACGAACATACATAGTTGTGACAAGAGAAAGGACTTCATAGGCGTCGCAATTGATACAAATTGGTAAAATAATAGAAGTAAGAAATGTAGATAAATAAGAGTTTGAAAAGATACACTAAAGATGACATTTATCGTACATTTGATTCCTTAGTATCTATATCTCAATGTTTATCTGGCTTCATTTTCTACACCAAGAAAGGCTGCGCTATCCAGTCTATCTTTTAGATCAGTTCAGATCAGATTAGAACATTGTTCTAAAAAGACTTTATAAATGTTCCTGGACACTGAACAGCCTGCAGGTATTGGAGATGAATGCGCATCTATATCTCACGGCAGGGTGTCAATTACGGATTGTTAATACATATTTTTTCTCATGGTATTATTCAGAAACCCCAGATAGTTTGATGGGAGAGAATATTAGTACGTTCGCAAAATATTTTGGCTTTGTTCGTTGTGTTTGGTAAAACTTGTCGTCTATATCAACAATGTAAGTGTTTGACAATTCACTATAAGATCAATTATATCGAAGGATGGCCTGTCGCTAATACAACAGGCGTGTCGCTAATACAAACAAACATGTACCCTTTCACCTTGTAAAATATAAAACTCTGGGAGTTCAGCGTTAAAACTGTGGCGTAAAATAAAAGCTTTGGACTTTGGTTGTATTTTACGACAGCCACAATCTAGAACAGGCAGGTCACGTACGGCAGGTCGTAGGTCGTAGGTTGGTCCGCGGTCGCTCGAAATTCAAGGCATTCGTGTGAGAATGAGGTCGAAGATTATTTAACTACTTGCTATAAATCCTTCCTTATATACATAGATAGTTATGCATGATGCTTCAAGTTTATTAAACAATTTCTTTATAATATAAGGCCACCATTTGTTGAATATTAGTTTCTAGCTCATCAGAGGCTTTCTTCAAAGTTCATGCGGGCGGGCGGCCATTACCATTATCTCATTATTGCCCTACAACTTGTGATGTCCACCATGACTCAATAAAATTACTTAACTTACATTTTCGCTATAAGTAAGTAAAACCATGCAAAATCCATTTGACAACAAATAGTATCAAATATACAAATGGAAAATTATAATTTTGGAAAGAAATTTAATAAATTTTGGTTTGATATTTGACAGAATTGCGACAATGGCCATCGATGCGGCTTTGTAAAAGCCATGCGGACGGAGGATGATAAACTAATATTCAACAAATAGTGGCCTAACCTTGATCGCATAATATTATGACGTATAGAATGTTTCTATGTGAAAAAGTTTTATTGCCAGAATTCGTGCTATGAAGTTTCGAATTTTTGTATTTCATGGTGCACATGCTCGTGATATCAGACAGATTATCAGATTGTAGTTAATAGTCTAGAAAACAATTTTTTTATATAAAAGCTTCGGATTACGTAATTTTCTATTACCCGCAGATTTATATAATATACCGGGTTTACCAAAAAAAAGTATCGCTGTTTGATTTAATGTAGCGCAAAAACTTTATTTCACTCAAACAAGTTTTACTGTATTCAAAAAGGGCTAACTTAAAATTTGGTATATAACACTTGAATTTTGATGCCATATTACCGAGATATAGATGTTTGAAGTTGCGATACGTTTTTGAAATTAGTGAAATATCGAGATCTAAAAAAACGGCTTATTAAATTGATTTGAAAACAGTTGTCATGAGTATTGCCAATTTCAATGAAGGTAACTTTAACTTCAGATATTTTCCTAGTAGATTTATTTTGTTAATATTTTGTAACCCTTGGGAATAAAAATAGAATACTAATACACATTTAGTTTAAAACATTGAAGACAGCTTCATGAGGCAATTGCTGTGGCATGTGAAACTTTGGATGAAGAACTGATCCAAAATTCATTTTAATGCATTCCAGAGCAAGACGACGTATTCATGCTCAAAGACAGGCATTTCCAGTTGATCAAATCTTGATCGGCTTTGGAAAAATATCGCTGTACATGCGTTCTTTTGACCACATAGAAATATTTTTCTCAAACTCATTAATAATTCATTAGCAATTTACTCAATCAGACAGCTCCATTCCGTCACGTGAATGGGCTTTTATACCCGGTAAAACACTGCATCAAACACTAGTGTTTGATAATCAAACACTAATCAAACACTAGTGTTTCATTCATCGTAATTTAACTGAAAAATCAATGCGCCTAAAACGGCGCCTGATTGGTTCACTGCCTTTCGTTTTGAGAAGCCATTTCAAAAACTCGTTCTGCGAGTTTGATCATGGTAACAAAACACTCGAATGCTAATGAATCTCTCGGGGCTTCGCCCCTGGAGATTCATTAGCATTCTCGTGTTTTGATACCATGATCAAACACTCAAACTCGTTTTTGAAATAGTGCATCAAGTTTAACCAAATAGACATTTGATGGGGCCGTTTTATGCTAATTGTAGCAATTTCAAAAATGCTACTCAACTTCAAACATCTGTATTTCGGTCCATATTGCATCACGATTCAAGTGTCATATACCAAAAGTTAAGTTAGCCCTTTTTGCATACAGTAAAACATATTGGAGTGAAATACCTGTTGTATTTTTTGCGCTACATTAAATCAAACAGCGATACTTTTTTGGGGACACCCGGTAGATAGTTTTCCGCGCTTACCTCAAGGTTTCCACTACAGCCTGTTTCATGCTCATCAGAGTCGTCAGTCATATATATTTGCTCTATCTATATGATATCGAACACTCTTTGGCATTTCCTCCAAGCAGAATTAGCTCAACTTGTAAAGAGAGGGGGCATAAGAGGAATATGTCCCTTACTCAGGTTGATAAAGGATATTTTCGTGATCCTCAATTTGCCAAATTTGTTCCCGTGAATGACGGATTTTTGTCCCGTAATTCCATGTCGGCAATTTTTGTCCGCGAAACGAAAATTTATTCAAGGGCGGTAGAACAATGACTGAACGAGCAGTGAGAACGTCAAAAAGAGAAATGCTATGGATGTAACAATATTATTGCATGTATTTCCATTTGATATATCGATTGGTTAAAAATCTGTTTTCTCTTTTCCGTGAAGTGGCTAATATTTTCCATGTGAAACGTGAAATGGCTGTTTTACCTCAAATGAACGTGTCCCCCCCTCCCTCCGCCTGCTTTACCATCCTCTATAATATGACGTTTACTATGACTGCATGGTATTATTTAAGATGAAATTGTTGCGTGTCAATATTCCTGATTTTTACCATTATTGGGAAATCAATGCCGCATGGACACTTTCGCGGTCCCATTTTATCGGCACCTCTACTTTCCCTGAATTTACCTTCATTACAAGATTTCATAGATCAAAACGAGGATTATTGTTGATACAGCATTAAGAATAATTTCCATGATATCATTTACAGAAGTTTTATTGAATTATTTTAGGATGAGATGGTTCCCTTAATCTTAAACTAGATAACCAGTCATTTAATTTTGTGATATTTTCCCAATTTTAGAAATATGACGTTGCGTTCTGTATTTCTGGTGCTGAGCATTTTGGACAATGTCTATGGTGATCTTCGTGTCCCCGTTTTCACCGCACCAATAGCTTCTTTAAATTTACCTTTGCTTCAAGGTTTCATATCTCAAAATCCCGATTATTACCATAAAGTTACTTCTTATGATGTTTGGCAAACACCTAGAAGCGTAGGAGGAGATATAAGTGGGTTCGATGTTATTGTGGAGTCTTCCATCCTTACAATGTTTTTCGACGCTAGAGTGCTGTTGGATCGTGGTCAACTTTCAGTAGCGATTCTTGAGCAGAAAAAGTTATATGATTGCCCAGATGTATGTTACTCCGTGAAGGATGCAGATGTCGTTGCTGCGACTGATATTCATCCATTCTATTTGGAAAACGTTATGGAATATACCGTAAGACAAATTCACGAGTTTGCTGTTGCAGCAATGGAGAAGAAATTTTGTTTCAACATGACAGTCTTGGAACAAAAACTGAATCTTTCGTCGTTACGAGTGATCAATGATCAATGGCCTTTGTTTGTACCTGATATCGTCGCAGCAGCTATAAAGGGCCGTGCTGATCAACTGGGTGTAACGGTCTCCGAACTGGCGGAACGTTTGAACACAAATACCACTACGTTGTATGGCTATAATATGAATCAGATTGAAGACATCTTTTTCCCTGCATTTGATGACTTGGTTGCACGTAAGAACCTATTCGAAACTCAATCATTCTGGAATGACCACTTCTCAGTGGCAATCTCAAACTATGGCATACTATGTCCATTATATTAAAGAAATCAGTAGTTTACACCGTCCGTTAATACAATGCAAATACATCGTACAGCCAGAGGTTTTTTTGCTCCTGTAAATTACTGTGTTCATGTCAAATAGATGTTGGCTTAATTGTCGTGGGCATACAGAGACATTTTGTTCGGGAAAATCATGAAATTTTAAATTTGGACTATACTAATTAAATTGGAAATTAATTTTTGTTTATATACTCCTCATGTTTCCCGTGGTATTACAACTTCTTGTTTCATACTCCTGTTAATGCGTTTGTCATGGATAGATAGATAACATTTTTATAGAAAATATCGATCTGATGTATTTCGTATTAGTATAGGTAATAGTATGGTTTCGAGTGCAATTTGGAAAAAACATGCTTGAGTGAGTTTTTCAAAGACGATCAAAATTGCACGAGTCCGAAGGACGAGTGCAATTTGGCGTCTTTGAAAACTCACGAGTGTTTGTTTTTCCAAATTTCACGAGAAACCATACTATTACTTATTAATAATATACATGAAAAAATTACACGCTTTGATAACACTTGTGCACTCACCTACGCCGTTTAAGCATTGTTTTCGTTGCTTGTTAGCAAACTTTTCAGTCTATGTTCTCCTTGAACTTAAATTGTTGTATTCACGTACGATTTTCCATTGCAAGTGTAGAAAAAGTCGTCAAAAAGTGAAAATTTACATTGCTAATATCCGCCGCCATGTTGATTTTTCTTGCCTCGTTTCCAGGCTCTGCTCTTGTTTTGTTAATTTGCACTGCTGTAATTGCACACATGTGCAATTATTAACAATTATTGGATGAGGCAGAGCAGGATATCGATAATTATTCAGATCAAGGTCAACGTTATCTGCCGAAGCGAAGCTGAGGCGGATAACGTTGACCGAGGTCTGAATAATTATCGATATCCTGCGTAAGCCGAATTCAATAATTGTTTTATTATTCATTTTGTAACATGCATTGACGAATAGAACAAGCAAATATTGAAAACAAAGATTTTATTACTGTTCATAAATATCAATACAGAAGAAATATCAGAATATTTCAAAAATACCTCTCTTGCCACTTTTGTGCCTTTTTTGTTTTTGCCGAGTCTTTGTTTTCTACTATTTTCTCAATTTCTTCGTTTGAAAACGTTGCGAAACGAGCACTAGCCATTGTAAATATTAAAACTTGAAGACAAAACAAACTTCAAAATTTCCCGCTTATTTGTAATTTTATGCGATATACCGCTGGAATATTCCGGGCGCCGTCCAATTATCTCTGCAGATTACTGTTTCCGCTGAAAATAGCGCGGGCACCGGCAGATATCGATAATAATTCGCAAGTTTTTAGCCAATAAGAAAACGATAACACAGTACAATGAATAATAACAAAAATAATTGCACTGCTCTTAGCCAATCAGAATTGAGTAATTTTCTCATCTATATTATTAATTGTTTTAAATATTTTGTTTTAAAGAATTATGTACCACCAACCCTTGTGATGCCAATGCAAACTGTACCATCACAGTTGGTTCATATATCTGTACCTGTCATATTGGTTTCACTGGAAGTGGAATCGTTTGTATCGGTAAGACTCAATGTAATTCTTGCACAATATTCACTTTCATTTAAGTGTATAACGCCACCTGTCCCACTCAGCAAAGGCCGCTGAAACATCTCAAAAGTAAAGGAGCACCGCCAAAAAGGGGCACTATATATCAGTGGTATACCCGGAGTCATTTGGGGGAAGGAATAAAAAATATCCTGATTGTACAATGTGAGGAACAGGCACATGTATGCGGGTCCGACGGGTCCCCCCGAGGAGAAATTTGGATTTCTAACGTCTCTGCAACACCATTTCCTGCATTCTGAAGCAATTTTTTTACCTAAAATATTATAAGCACATGAATTTTGCTCATTGATTGGAAAGGGGCACTTTCAAACCAGAAAAAAGGGCACTTTCATTTCAGAAAAGGGGCACTTTTTCCATTTTGAAAAAAGTGGGGGGGGGGGGCACATGTGCCCAGTTCCGTGGCCCCTGCCCACTCTACTATACTCTCCCTTCATCTATATTTATCGTTTTAACCCTATACTTCACTCATCTGTATTCAATGCTATATTTCTTATCCTGTCCAACATAACTCTCAAAAACGGAACAATTTGTTCACTATTTTCTAGATATTGATGAATGCGCAATCGGGACTCATGGTTGTGGTGCGAATGGTGACTGTACAAACACTATTGGGTCTTACACTTGTCAATGTAAGACAGGCTATACTGGAAACGGATTTACTTGCACAGGTATGGTTATTTTGAAACCGTTTCTACATTTGAACATTGTTGAATATAATCAATTTTCCATAAAATCATATTTTCTAAAATATGCGCCTCTCTTGCTTTGGAAGTCATTCGGTGGTTGACGCCTGTATTAAAAGAAATTTAAAGTAAAGTGAGCAGCTGTTTCCACCTAGCGTCCCGACCACAACTCTTGGTAAATGGCAGAATTATGCAATACCTGGCAGAAATTGCGCAATACCTGGCAGAAATTGTGCAATAGCTTGGGGAGTTAAAACTTTGGTGAGCCAATTATAGGAATAACTATACACTGTTTACACTCATTACTATGCAGTGACGTTCGTTGGACGTCACAGGCAACGAGAACTGAAGAATTGCATTATTGTCAAGAAAATTTATCATATTTTCGTCATTTTCAACAAGGTAACAATAGTTTTATTAAAAATTTGAATGTTGTAGTCCATCATTAAACCAGCATAGCCATTGGGCTGCCTATGGTATAACCAACATTTTTGAAACCGGCAAAGACATAAACAGTAAAACAAATTATCTTGTCGTTGGCCTGATGCTTCTTGTCGTGACTTGACTTTGGTCTTGCGTGATATTTAACTATTTCTTCTTAACATTTAATGTGCCATTTTCTTCAAACTATTTTCTCATATCTTTTTTTCTTGTGAAGAAGTGTCGTTTGATGTATGTGATTTAGGACTTTTGAAGGCTTCGTTACATTCTTAAATCTCACTCATTCCACTCCAGACAATCCGCCATATTTTGAGATCAGTGAGAGGTCCAACCATGACACCCATGGAACAGAACCACGCGCCCGCGATGCTTGATGAACTTTAGACGTCGTGAGAGGAACTAGTACTCTCGCTCATGCGCTTTGCGCGTGGCTTTGGGATTAAAGAACCGTGTATTAGGCGTAAAATGTCTGAACAAATGTGAATATTAAATGCTTAAACTGAGAACCGCTGCGCGCACATGATTTGTAAACCCGCACAGAACTATTAAGGCTGTTTTCCACAGCACCCCTATCGTAGCGAAACGTAGCGTATTTCTTTTTTTCCTGAGCACTCGGGTAGAACTAATGACTTCGACACAAAAGAAAATGCTACGGTACGTTACGATACGTTTGAAGTGGAAAACGGCCTTTAGACGAGTTTGGGTCACCTCACAGTACCACGGTACTATATTTTCAGATCAGTGCACAGTACACAAGCTCCTACGTACGGTGCGTTCTAACCTCATGCTTCTCTGCTTTTTTTGTTGGAGTTGCATTTACAAGATTTGCGTTAGAAATGAACGGGTAGGGGAGATTGATATTGTGGGTGACTTTCCATATTACTATCCTGAAATTACGTCACAAGGATTAGGGTTAGGATTAAGGTTAGGATTGGAGTTAGGATTAGGATTGTATTTTTTATCAGGTTGTTAATATGGAAATTGAACCGTTGTTTTGAAATGCAACATGCAAGTTTATGATCTCAACGGCACAAATGGTGTATGATCGGAGACCTATGATTACATTAAGCTTTTATTTTGTTGGGGGCGTAACAACTTATACCTAGAGTGACCACTCAGTTAAATTGTAAAGCACCAGACGAGCATTAGAAGCGAAAAACACTTGTGCGAAAAGAACAAATGAACAAAGTTCAAAAGACGAGGGGTTTATGTTATCAAACGATTCAATTTTCCGATATTGGACACTTGTGTTCGATCAAACAAAATATTCGCTATTGAAATTCTTTGTACTGAAACTCATTCCAACTGACTTTGTTACATTATTTCAGGAGCATGTCCAGAAGAAACAACTGGAGAAAATTTTACACAAGGAATATTCTTTTGGAACGTAACGGCTGGCAACCGTTCGATATTTACAAACTGTCCTTATGGAGAAAACAACCATTACTCACACAATGACGATGGTGGAAATTTAGAACTAAAACCAACTGGTAATTCTTCATTCGGGTTTAGAGCGAGTCGATACTGTCAATGCAACGATACTGCTTGTCAAAGTCCATATTGGCTTGAACCTGACACTTCACAATGCAAATACCGAGTGTACAATGACTCAGAAATTACAGACAGTTTGTCCATTCTCTACCAGGTATAGAATGAATCAATAGTATTCTAGAAAGTTAATATATATAAATATAATAAATATAACCACGTGGATGAAAACGTGGATCATCAATCGGTGAGGTTGAAACTGATTTTTGAATTCAATCATTTTCAGTCTTAATACCATTTTCACCAGTCTTACTCGACACTCGTTTCTGATTGGTTCAATCTTTTTCGCCAGTCATAGTTTTTGGTTACAGTTTGGCTCTGGCGTCATACGATGTCACATGTCATGTTCTGATTTCTATTGATTACTTTTGGAAAATACTAAAATTGCTGTGCAATGTTAACATAAATAAAGCCCTCGATTTGTAATTCGAAATCAATGGAATCAAGTAAACATACATTTTTCTAAACATTTGCTGTTGGGACAAGCTTTTTATCGCTTTGTTCTAAAATTATTTGCATTCAAAACGTCCATGGGGAGACACACGTACGCTGTAAAAACTTCTTCTGCCCTTGCTGACTTGGTATTTGTTTGAGAAATGCTGAGTGATATTAAAAGAAAACTGATAATACTAGTTCTGAAAGTATTTGCTGAACAATCACACCTGTTTTCTGTAAAGTTAACGTTACGAATGTCTTAAACAATCAAAAGTATAGCTGCGAGAACTTCGTACGCAAGGCCTCTTAGACGGCCAGCCAGCCTCGAAAAAAGTGACTGTCGATGGCATTTTTTGTTACAAGCAAGAAACCACACTAAATGTCATCGGAGTGTGTTCACTTTGACGGTGAAAGTGGTTGCTTTCCGTAATTTTTCTATTTATGTACCGAAATTGGAAGGTTTTTATAACGACATTTCGATAGATGGGAACCATTTAAAAGCAATTTTCGATATCATGGATTTATTGTAATTGGTTCACTACCTAATTAACATGTGCAAATTTCTCCTTTTCTTAATTGTCATAACTCAAAGTGACATGCTAATGAGAAAAATGGTATTACTATTACACTTGTTAAAATACCTCTATGGAGGCGAGTTTCAAAATAAGGATGGATTTATTAAGACAAGTGGTTACCCAAAGGCTTAAATTCGTAAATTATTACGTTTAATTTCGAATATTTACCGATTTTGAACGTCTATGTGTTGTAGTGAAACTATGCGTTTGCGTCAACATGCTGCTTTTCAACCATTTACATGCCAAAACTCGACTGGCTCAACAGAAATATATTGTGTTACACGGGTGGCAACCGGGCGTGTAATACGGATTCGTATGTAATCTAAACATACGTGATTGATGCCTGTCTGTAACACAACAAAAACATATTGTTGTGGCTTCTTTTTGAAAGGTCGTGTTTTGATGTATTTGCGCCATGTTTCTTATTAGCATATCATTTTGAATTATACGAAAGAAGATTACCCGAGCTTTACAAATGTTAATTAGATAGTCAGCCAATTAAAATAAAACACTGATATAAAATACGGCATTCGACAAAAATCCCATCCTTCGAAATGTTTTAGAGATAACCTTCAAATTTTAGCACATAAATAAAATTTGAAGTTGTTGGCAACCACTCTCACCCTCAAAGTAAACACTATCCTAAGACATTTTGCGTAGTTTCATGCTTGTAACAAAAAATGCCATCGACAGTGTTTTCTAGACACTTTTTTCAAGCTTGGCCGGCCGTCTATCTTGTGAATCCGTCCTCTCACTGAGTACCAAGTTGCAGTTGCGTGGTTTAATTGGTATACGTACAGATTACCAAAAATGAAAGTCCCGAAATGCATTGTTTTCATATTGCTTAATGTTGTTTTAGGATATAAAAGAGAATAATACATCGACACTTCATGAGAGTCTCCGACTGGTGAACTTGACAAATTATCCCGAGAATTTTGGAGAAGAAGATGTCTTGTTGACTGTCTTAATTTTGGAAAATATCGTTGGACAAAGAAACGCATTGAATGAGGTGAATATTAAAACAATATAATTATAAATCCTCACTAAGTTCATGATAGAGTCGTTTTACTTTGATCTAGCGTGATCGCGAAATCCCCCCAAACATATCCCCCGCTCCTTCGACGACGCAAGTAGTTAACATAAAAGTGACATAAAATATTTTCCTGGGGACATTATTGAAGCTAAAATTGTTTCAAATGTGTCGCTGCATTTACTTTTTCTGATCAGATCAATTTTACAAATTATATCTTCAACCGCCCCAAGTAGTTTTAAACGCAAAAGTGTGAAAACGTTTGGGATTAGCAATTAGAAGAAGAAAGCTGCAATTACGACCAAACATTTCGATACTTCAGTCTAATGCCAAGGTTGATTTAAAGTTCCAACTTTACTTCCAATGAATGCCCAGCCGGCGCATGTATGGGACGATATCACTAGCCAACAACGTGGAAGTACTTTTGTGAAAGATAACGTCCGTCGTCCTTATTCAAAGCATGATCATTTAGATTTATTTTCCACGCTAGATTTATTTTGCTAGTGTGACACACGCAGTCTGTCTAAAAATGAAACCGTAGTTTACTCGATCCCTTAAACGTGTGCCAAATCCCCTTTTTCACTAACCCACATACTCTCTCACAGTAATGACAAGGTAAAGAATATACATCAAGCGTTTCTGTATTAATTAAACTGAGCATGCAAATCAATACAATGACAATAGAACAGTAAATCCTCATTTCTCTTTCTAGACCGGTACGAATGTTATTAAGGCTGTTGACAACTTCTTAAATTACGATCCTGGCATTCTTTCTCGAAGTCAGAAAACTGAAAATACGTCTGCAAGGTACAAGTCAAGTGATGTACAATAGACCTATAATAATGGTGTTGTACACGTCCTCGCCTCTTGTGTTTAAATTAAATATGGTTAGGGGGATTTAACGAAAGAAAATAAATTATATCTACTCTTATAGTTCTACAATCCTGGAATCTGGTTAATATTGACTGTAAACTTCTAAAAGAAATGTATAGGTTATGGGGAAATTTTCAAAATCCTCTCCCTTACCCCTTCCTGTTCAGTGTTGTACATCAATACAATATGGGGAAACGTGGTTGTAGAGAATGGGGCACATCACATGCAATTTAAATATAGTAGAGTGTCACAAATAGTTTTGCAGGATTGGGTAGGTCGTCCGTTCTTTGCCTGACATTGACCTACGAATGTTCTCATGTGATCTATTCCATGTTGGCGAAGCTTTTCTCTCCTCCTCACAGGTTTTGCCAGCTTGGCTACAAAATAAATTCTATTTGGGTTTGCATGCATGGCGATAAGCGTTCTATCCGTTCTAGCCTGGATCTTCAGTATTATTTAAACTGATAAAGGTCCGGGCTTATGGATTAAACGCTTTGCGGAATAAATAGACGTGTTTGCTCTTTTTTTTAAAAAACCCAGTTTCCCACATAATTTAATACTTATATGTAACATACCCGTTTTGAAACTTTGTTGATGTCTTTATATACCAATGTTTCAGAGTTTTATCAGCAGTGGAAGAATACCTTCTAAATGTTGTTATAAATCCTGGTGGAAATGTACAACAAAATGAACAAAACATCTCTGTATATTCACGAGACGTCAACCAAAGTAGATTCCAAGGCGCCAGTGCAGCATCTGTGAGTGATAGTCAAGGAAGCGAAAAAATCAATTTATCTGTTTACAACAATGATTTTAGTGTTCAGCCTATGAATTCTCAAATTTCGTTAACAATGCCAAAATCGTTGTTTGTCAATTTGGGCATTAACAGTAAAGCTCAAAACCAACGAATCGCTTTTGTCATTTACAACAAGGTATCATTGTTTCAGTCCCAAATTAAAGAAACTACTGGAGACACCGTTAATAAGTTGAATAGTTGGGTGATATCTGGATCTATTAAAGGACAAAAATTAACTAACTTGCAAGATCCGATTGTAACAACATATCGACCGATAAAAAATGGAATACACGAAAAAACTGCGTGTGTATTTTGGGATTTCTCGTTAAACAATGGTGTCGGTGACTGGTTACAAACTGGCTGTTCTTACAACGGGACAAAGGAAGGAATTGTTACTTGTCATTGTTCTCATCTTACTAACTTTGCTATATTAACGGTAAGGGTGTTGTACCACAAGATTTCAATTCACAACATACTGGAAAATTTTCCAAATACATTCAAATAAATAATTTCCATTGTAGGATGTTTATATCATGGATCATATCGATGGTGATCATGAGGAAGCACTGAGTATTATAAGTTATATTGGCTGCGTTATATCTTTGGGTGGACTTGTTTTAACCATGATCACGATTTTCTTGTTCAAGTAAGTTCAAATGTAATTTATTGTTTATTTATTTATTATTGCTAAAAATAGTGCAATGTCTAACCCCAGTGAGAATGAGGGTACTGCTCACACTGCACACAGCTGTGCAAATATTCGAAAAACATGCATGTATAAAACAGTTTAATATTCAATTTTCGTAAACTCGCGTTCTTATTGGTGAATTTGTACCACGTGTGTGCATTTTATATAGCAACAACGCACGGCCGTGCCGTTATAGTTTATATCAGCATAGCCTGCGAGGCAGACGGTCCTGCGGCGAAACACCCAAAAAGGGCAAGGCTGAGGAGGGGAAAGACATTCTGCAAGGTTTGGCAGTGTATTTGATGCCGCCCCCTTTATGGCGGACATATAAAATACACTGCCAAACCTTGCAGACGGTCTTTCCACCTTGCCTGCCTTTTAGGACTAGTTCCGCGGGATGACCGTCTGCTACGCAGGCTAATATCAGCACGGCAAGATGGCGCCCGAATTCACGAATGGAAAAGTTTATAAGATTTCGTTTATTTTAAACCGAAGACAATCCCAAAACGACGAAGTGGCCAAATTTCTACAACAATTCCGTATTTAAACGTAAACATGTATTGTTTATTTAGTTTATTTTACGAATTTACGGAATATAAGTTGTGAATGAGTGGCGAAGCCGGTTGAAAATATATTCGTAAGTCGGCAGACAGATTCAAAACAACAAAGTTTGTTCACCAAAGTTTATGGGATGTTTTTGCTCATAATTCATAAATAAAAAAATACCGCCAAAGCGTTTACTCAAATTGAATATTAAAACGTTTAAAGCACTCTTTGTTCGTGCATTACAGTGGCGTGCTGGCTTGTGTTCGCCAGGGGAGGCCAGTTGGAAATTTGGCGCCCCTTGTAATATGTGTATGGTGAACGTCGTAGACGCGAGACCTCTAGGGGGGTCGGGGGGCATGAAATGAGTCCCTTTAGAGTCCCTGAAATGCTATTTCTTGCGTTTTGGGAGGCGATTTGACGGAATTCTGAGAATTATAAAACATCGTATAAATTAAAAATGCGCAAGAAACAACACATTCAGGAGTTCGAATAAATATATAATTGATAGAGGACTTAGTTTTTTTCTTAAACAAAGAAAAGTAGACGGCGAACATTCATGAAGTAGACGGTGAACTTACCAGTGATCGTAAGCCAAATCACTTCACATTTCACAATTAACAATTTACATCCTTTGAGATAGTACAGACTGGACAGTAATGCTTGCAGTTGTAGGTAGGCTGGTGAATTTTTAATCCTCGTATAAGTCGTATATATTCCGACTAACAGAACTCAAATTAAGCGCGCGTACTAGCACTTTGAACAGTGCTTGTAACAATCTCAAACCCTTTGTTCTCTCGTTGGCTCATCGGATCTGACAAAATTCCAATTCGGACTAGCGCTTTTGTGTCGAAGCGGTTTAATACTGCACTCGACTGCGTCTCGTGCAGCCTATTAAACTCTCGTTCCTTGTTCGTGAACTCGTGCTTTTAAATCCCGATAATGCACCCACAGAGTGCTTTAATCCTTAAATACAGCATGATGTACACCCTCGAATAAATATTTCAACTTACAACCCAATTTATATCACAGAGTCATGTTTTGTAAAACAAATTTACGGAAAAACACTAAATAATTTTCAAGTCTTACTTCTGAATAGCTTAATAATTATATCAACGCAGGACATGCTATTTTTCTTCACCATCACGTGTTATTATGCATAACATGGCTGTAATTCATGTCGCACTGTTCACGAATAAAACGTATGTCGTTTGCAATCATCAATATATTTTACTTTATATGTTTGATTAATAACAACTAAAGGGTACTCAGAGATTGCATATACGAGGTCCTGTTAGGGTTTTAGGATTATGGATTATTTGGCTTTTTTGAGTAGGATTACGGATTATTGAGGCATGAAAAACGAGATTATGGATTATTTGGGTAGGAATTTAGGATTACGGATTATTGTTAAGTCAATATCATAAATCAATTTTTGCTATTGACAATGAAAACAAAAGGTAAAATTTAAAGGTTGAGATGCCAGTCAACATAAATAACATCACCAACATGCCGGAGTCACAGATTATATTAAGAAAATACCGGATGCATCGAAACGAAAATTGCTATTCGCCATCATCCATTAATACAATTTGAATGTATACTGCATTGATATATTTTAACAAAACGTTACAAATGATCTTCATTTCCTTTCAAATTTAGAGAGTTACGAACGAAAGCCCCAACCCAGATCTTGCTCAACTTCTGCATAGCCTTATCTCTGGCATTAGTTGTGTTCATTGTGGCTGCTGAGAGATCCAAGACTTCCTCTACTACCTCGTGTCGTGTTGCAGCAATAGCTCTACATTACTTTATCTTAGCTGTGTTTATATGGATGGCTATAGAAGCATATAATATGTATCTTTGTTTTGTCAAAATTCTGCCAACACACCATTCTTACTTTATGATCAAGTGTTTTGTCGCTGGATGGGGTATGTGACAATTAATCAGTAGAAATTAAAACAAAATCTGGCCAATAAAAATCGTCATATTGTACAGTAAAACGCTACTCATTTTAAACACTATTTTAGCGTTGAAATTATTTTGCCAATTACGGCAACGTTATAACGTGCTGCTGAAAATTTCAACTGCCATAATGCTAAAAAAGTCAGTGGTGGAAAGTTTCTGGTGGGCAAAGGCTCCTAAATTTCCGACAAACCCGTCGTTTTTGAGGCTCCTACCAAAATTGCATGCCGACGTTATGACATCTAAGGTTACAACCTGTCTCGCGCCTACGCGTTAGCAGTGCTACTTTTATAATGAACTAAATGAAGAACACAAAAATACTCAGGAATGATCTTTATTTCTGTACCAGTTGTATCATAACAACAATTCAACTACAAAATTGAACAAAGATTTATTTACATAATATATACGATCCTAAACAACGCAGTAAGTTTGATTGCAACTGCTCTATCAAATATCAAAGTACATGTACTTACAAATCTGTTTCCGACACAATCCTAAGTAAGTTTATTTTTAACATTTTAAATTGAATGAGTCTTAATTCGCTCTTGTAGTTGTATAAGGCGTGCGCCGTTCAATAATCCCCTGGATTTGTAGCTTCCTCTCAAATCGTGTGATTTGATTCCTTTAATATCTTAAATGAAGAAAAAGTCAAAGATTTGATATCCAAATCAAGTAAAAAATCGTGCTCTTTAGACCAAATGCCCACTTCACTGGTCCTAAAATGTCAAGATATTCTCCTCCCTGTGATTACCAGAATGATTAATTTATCACTACAATCTGGTGTTTTTTTTGTGATGAATGGAAGCAAGCATTAGTCCAGCCACAACTTCAAAAACAGAAGTGGTCTTTGAGAATCTTCGCCCTATCAGTAACCTTACATTTATGTCTAAATTAACAGAACGTGCTGTCTTCAATCAGACAAATCACTACTTGAATTTATACCAACTCTACCCCAAGGCACAATCGGCATACCGAAAGTATCATAGTACGGAGACAGCCTTACTACGTGTTAAGCATGATATCCTAATGAACATGAACCATCAGCGTGTTACCTTACTTGTAATCTTGGATTTGAGTGCTGCATTTGACACTGTTGACCATCACATAATGCTCGACCGATTGAACTCCAGTTTTGGCATCAAAGACCAAGTACTAAAATGGTTCACCTCTTATCTTTCTAACCGTTCGCAATTCATTTCTGTAAATGGTGGTACATCTAAGCGTTTTGATCTCAAAAATGGCGTGCCCCAAGAATCTTGTCTTGGCCCACTTCTGTTTGTTCTATATGTGTCCAAATGAAGCTAAAGACCTAGGATTTTGGTTTGATTCCCAAATGAAATGTGATACCAACGTGAACAAATGCTGTAAGGCGGCATTTTTCCATCTATTTAACATCAGGAGGATAAGAAAGTTTCTGACACATGAAACCGCTCAAATATTAATGAATTCATTTGTGACAAGCCGTTTAGATTATTGTAACAGTCTTTACTATGGTTTGCCTTCGACTCAGCTTAACAAGCTCCAACGTGTGCAAAATGCAGCAGCGAGATTAATATGTAATGTATCTCCGTTCGATCATATAACTCCAACTCTGAAGGATTTACATTGGCTTCCAGTTAAGTTTCGAATAGACTTTAAAGTTCTACTAATTGTTTTTAAAGCACTTCATGGGCTGGCACCTAACTATATTTCTGAACTTATAAGTATCAAACCTCCATCATCTTACAGCATTAGATCGAATTCGAAACTCTTGCTCCAGAAGACTATCATCAAAACGTTACCGACTCTTGGTGATCGCTCGTTTGGATGTGCAGCACCTAATTTGTGGAATGATTTACCTTCACACATCCAACAAGCTGATTCTGTTGGAAGTTTTAAAAAACTTTTAAAGACACACTTATTTAGGAAAGTTTATTATAATATTTATTGACATAATACTGTGATTTTATTAATAATATTTATATATATTTTTATGAAACTAATAGCATATAATATTTATAGTCTATACTGATTATGGATAATTGGTTTAAATTATCTTACACGTAACTATTTTTATCTTTCATGTAAATATCTAGAATGTTATGCGCATGTGAGCATATCTGAATGAAACTTGCGCACTAAAAATTAAATTATTATTAAATTATTATTATTAACTTGACCAGTTGATGGTTGCGCGGCAAAATTATTGGGTTCCTCATTTCGACCGGGAGCGATCTAATATCTTCGAGGCGTCCGTGAGCTTGTTGAAGTCCATCCTCTCCTTCTCTTGGGATGAGTTTCTTGTCTAGACGAGTTAGGTCCAGGAAATTTTGACACCACTTTAAAGATATGTCTCTGAAGTTTTACGTTCCTGAACAGTAATGGACCCTCTTGTTGAATTGGCCCCTCTTGCGTTCTTTGTAAATCGGAGGACGTAAGCTAATGTTCTTCGGACTTTTAAAACGAAGAACAAGTTGATAGAAGATGATTGAGGATGGGGTTCTCCTTGTTTTCTTCAGCTTCGGGGGCAAAACAAACATTTACGTCAATGGGTTTCTTGTTCCCCTTAGAGATCTGGTTAAGACGTAACGGTTTCTTTTCTTTTGTCGTTTCCGAGCATTCTTTGTTGCAACTTTCGTGGTCTTGTTGGAATTTGGGCCACTCGGCTTCCGGTAACTTTAGAAATGGTGTTCCTTCCAACCAAGTGGCTAGTTGGTCAGATTCAATTACCCGAGTAAGTGCGTTAGCTGGGTTGCTCCCCGATCTCACATAGCGAAAGTCTTCTGTACCGATTGTCTCTTGAATTTCCGAAACCCTGGCAGATACAAAAGGTCTGAACTTTTGTGGTGGAGTTCGGACCCATGACAAGACGTTGTCGAATCTACCCAAAAGATTCTTCGGTAGTCTTTGAGTCCAGCGAATCCCAATATCTTTTGGCAGGTCTCGTACATCCTTGAAAGAGCAAGGCAACCCAAAAGCTCCAATCGGGGGATACATTTTCTTTTTAATGGCGAGACAAATGGCTTGATCAAAATTGGGACGCATTGATAGACGCCGTTGAGGAGTTTCCAACTGCTCAAAAGGCCAGCTCACCTCCAACTGAAAATCCATGAACTTCGGGGTCGCCTACAGTATTGTCCGGTTTCAACTTCCGATCAAATTCAAATTCAAATTCAAATGACATGAACAGATTCATTAACCGAACATTCTCCATCCATCTTCGTTGGACTTCGTCTGGTAGAATTTCGTCCCAATTGAATCCTAAACTCCACATTTCTTGTAAATCAATTCTGAACTTCATGGTGACCGGGGATGCAAGCCCGATGGGATCCCAGACTTGAACTAGAAAGGCTAGACAATCTCTCTTTGAAAGAGCCCGAGAAGGCTCAACGACTTCTCTGCTTTCTTATCCCATGTGTGACCAAGAAGATCTGTGAACTGCTCGCCATCGGACTGGTCGATCTCCTTACGATTGGAATGCCACATCTTGATTTGAAATTGCCCCTTTCCGAGGATAGAATCTATCTTGTCAGTTATCTGCTTTGCTTCTTCTGAAGTGGCTCTGGAACCACCAATATCATCGACATACGTATGCTCCTGGAGTTCTTTCGCTGCTTCTGGGAACTCAGTTTGGGACGCATTAGCTAATTGTGTGTTGATGAAGTTGGAAGCGATATCTGGTGCTGGTTTGTCTCAGAAACTTAATCTGAGCCACTGGTAGGCTGTAAGGGGGTCACTCGTTTTACTTCTCCACAAGAAGCTGTGATAAACTTGGTCATCCGGATGCACCATAATTTGATTGAACACCTTGCGGACGTCACATGAATAGGCTACGGTAATTGGTTAACACAGTCCGGTCCTTTCTCAAGATGATCATTCAACGAGAGACCGTCGTGACCTTTGGAGGACGAATCGAAGAGTCTTTTTCTGGGGTGAAAACTGCTTGAAGTGGCAAATACCATTCCGGCTGTGCGTGGTCTTCTTGTTCAGGTGGAACTTTGGTGATAAAACCCTGATCCACCAACTTTTGGACTTCTTCGTCAACCACGTTGAGGCACCCCTTTTTCTGGAATGACCTTTCGGCAGACTGCATCCGTTTCAAAGCGATGTCGTAATTGCTGCGCTTCGGAGGTCCCATTTCTTTCCAAGGCATTCTAACTTGAATTCTTACATTGACTAACGTGGTTGACTTTGACAGAGACTTAACAAACTTATTTTCTCGCAATTCGTTTTCACTGCAGGTACAGAGGCTAGTTGGTTTAACTTCAATTAGGTCTTGTTGGAGGAGTCTGTTCATATTCTCCGTGATGCTCGCGGTACTGACGTCCACGGACTGAATTCCTGAGCTGCTCATTTCTTTCGAATCCAGCTGGCCCAGGACATACCATCCGAGACAATTCATTTTTGCGATGGTCTCTTCACATTTCCCTGGAATGGCGTGTGTATCGACAAAGGCGTCAGCAAAATCGGTCCCGAGAAGGAGATCGACGACCCCACCAGAAAGATGCAGCTTTTCTGAGATTGACTGGAGATGAGAATACTTTTCTATGGATTTTCTTGAGATTGTTCTTGCACTGCTGCAAGGCTTTTTCACTGCATAGACTTGAACAGTCTTTTCAATCCCTTCATCGACACATGAAACTATCGTGACTTCGAGAATTTCAGAAACTTCTGCAAGTTTTTCTTCTCCAGCAAGATTCATTGTTAGGTGAATTCGAGGTCCAGTTAGTCCCAATTTCCTGGCCGCGCTTTTCGAAAGAAGGCTGTGCCCAACAATGCTAACATTTCCACAAGACCTCCATTTCTATCTTTAACTTTGACTTTCTGTACTGGGCAGATTCCAACCATAGTTTTCTTTTCCATCCTTTCTTCTGATCGTCAATGTTCCCTTCAATATTGTTGTTTTGCGTAGTGTTTTCTTCTTGGATGAAAAAGGGGTGCGCACTTGGGTCCAAATTCGAAGTCCGATCATCACCTTGTAAGTTATGCAAGGAACGATGGTGGTTCAGGGCATCATCAGGTATTATTTTATGGTTTATTTCTTAATATTACATGATTATATTTTATAAACTATATAGTATAAATGTACACATCATACTGTTTGCCTTGGCCGCCTGTGGTTGTATCATAACAAACAAGTCAACTATAAAAATGAACAAAGATTTACTTACATAATATATACGATCCTCAACAACGTAATACGTTTGATCGCAACTGCTCTATCAAATATCAAAGTACATGTACTTACAAATCTGTTTCCGACACAATCCTAAGTAACTTTATTTTTAAAATTTTAAATTGAATTGTAGTTGTAAACAAACAACCAGAGAAACAACGTCACAGAATAGACATGGGACAACGTCCTCCTCCCGTGCTTCCACTTTGAAAAGCTCGCAAAACGTTCCAACAAATAATTTGAATAAATTTGATTAGTAGAATCATACTAGTATACTATTGCAAATGCTGTAATTTGATTGGCTACGCTACTCGCTATCTAATTGTCGATAGATAGCGAGTAGCGAAACAGCCATCTCCTTGAGATGATCGCCGGCTTCGCCCTCATCAACTATCACCTCATAGAAATCGTGAGCTCATAATCTAATTGTTAAATATAAACAGTTCGATCACTGTTCACGAAGTGCAAAACACAACCTTTGTCTTTGAATTGTTAAATTTCAGCCAAATGCCCAAAATTAAAAAGTTTTTGGTTTATATATAATCTCTTTTGTAGTTTTAGCATTTGATTAAGTTTGAAGAAATGTTTTTGAAACGTCACCGAGTTTTACTGTTAAAATGTCAAACTATTATTAGCTAATTTATAATATCAACGCAAAGAATGTAATCGCATTCCTGAATGTTTCGTCACGAAAACAGGACATGTTTTTTAGAGTGAGAGAAAGCATCCGCGGTTTTGGTAATAGCGTGGTACTGATAGGGAACTGATAGGTACTACGACATTTTCCCGTTAAATATCTGCTAATACAAACTTGTTATCATCCTCTCTTTGGCACAGCACATCATTATAACAACAGTTGAGCCAAATCGAGTACAACTTTGAGTTTGTTTAGCAGATATTTACGGAAAAATCTCGTAGTCATAGTCGTTCTCGTAGCCGTTGTCAAATCTAAAGTTCCGTAATAGCGCGTGCGTGGAAGTCATTGAGTGAAACTGAAAAATCCGCGAAATCGCTGTAATATATAAACTTTTAAACTTTTTCGAAGACTTCTGATTTTTTTAAAAGACTAATGGGGTTATGCTCCGGCCGATTTGAACGGATTATTTTGAAATTTAAAGAACAGAAACGGAAAATCTCCGCTTCAAAACGTATTTTTGAGTTACGGACAATTCTTTCCAAATGAAATATATTATAACCCTCAAAGAAATAGCTATTCCAAACGAACGGCGAAATAAATAGAAAAATCCGATCACGCTTTTTTAGAACAACTAGTCAACTATTTGGCTGTTATGATATTTTCAGAAATATCTGTTAAAACAGTCAGAGCATTTAAGCCAAAAGGTAAAACAAAGGGATGCAGTGAAGTGTGCAACATAAACGTCGACATAAGCACAAGCATAAGCATGACAAGCCTCTAAGAATAAGCTAAGTCGGAACAAAATACATTTCAAAAGAAAATTCTTTCCGCTTTGTCTTTGTAAAATGTAAGCCCTAGAGGGAAAGTTTTCTTTTGTATTTCGATCTGCTTATGCTTATCTCACTCGTGTGAACTAGGCTTTAGGCCGCGGCATGAAGGTACCGCGATTTTAAATTTTCTAAAATAATTCATAAAATATTTCATTTGTTATCGAATTCACAACTTTCTGATATTCTGCATGGAGTACCAACATTTGGTAAAAATCGGACTAATATTAAGCGCGCAGTAACGATTCTCTGCAAAATGTCGCGCGATCGACCTTTGGCGATCGTTTTCTTTTGAATTATGAGCCTTCGACTGGAACGGTCCGGTCGAGGGCTCATAATTCAAAAGAAAACGATCGCAAAAGGTCGATCGCGCGAAATTTTGCACTGAATGGAAATCGGGCCGCGATTTTAGGTTTTGCTGAATGTTAATGACGAATTTTTTCAGTTGATATGTCGCCAGATGACGTTTGCCACGTATTTTTCAAATATCATTAACGTGCATCTGAAATCAGGCCGACAAATCGCAGCGTGTAAACGTAGCCGCATAGACCACTTTCATAATTCAGACGAGTTTAAATATTCTTTTATGTGCATATTAATAAGCCTACCAGCCTCGTTTCTGTGCATGAAATTGAAAATAATTTATTAATTTTAACGAGGTCAATAAGGCTTATCAAAATGCACATAAAAGAATATTTAAACTCATCTGAATTATGAAAGTGGTCTATAGGGTGTCCTGTAACCTTAATTGCTGAATGTTGACCATAATTTATTTATGTTTCATCATACAAATTTATTTATGTATTTCCATGTTGTTTGTTCACCTTCTAGGATTACCAGCAGTAGTTGTTATTGTCACAACCGCCTTGGAATATGAAGAATATGGCGACGAAAATTAGTAAGTAAAGTCTAAACGACTAAAAACTATTCTCGTGTCCAGGCCAAGCGTGTTGATCTGAATTTAATAGCATTCTCAACTTGCCCCTATGCAAGATGGGGAGGTCACAATTTCTAGAGGGCCTGCCAAGTCGTGTAAACAAAATCTGATGCACATGGAGTAACAGTTCCCTTCGCTTGACGTCATTTGTCAACATGAATGAAGCCAGTTTTAAAGCAATTCTAAACGTTAAAAGTATATTTGGGAACTAAAACTAGTGCAAATATGCCCTGCAGAAGGCTCAAATATGTCTAATCAATTTGTAATTATAAATGCAATATATACATACTGTATACGATTTCTGTTCAAAGCCCTAACGTGATTGTCTGAGAAGGTTGCTGGTTAATTGCTAAAATAATTTCGCCGGCGCTGCAGAATTTTTAACCGGCGGTGTGACCTTCCATGATGACGCAACCGGGCCTGTGGAGGAGGCTAACTCTGGATGACTACCAAGCTAAAAGCCGAAAGTAGTAGCATCGATGAGAACATTCGGACAGAATATATTCCCAAACACGTACATGGATGTACTCTTAAATAGATTGTTCTACTTTCATAAGACAAAAATGTTAAGAGAAATGAAAATTTCGCGTACACGATGAGAATTATTCAAGAGTAAAGCTGGCCGTTTTATCTCTTATTCGAAAACGTTTACCAATTTACCCATTGGTGCTTATCACATTAGACATGTTAATTATTATGAACTGACAAGCTAAAATATCCCGCGAGGACAAAGCATGCATATATGCTAATGTTGCATTATTCCCGAGTAAATATCCGTTTTTTTACATTACTCGATGAAAGTTGGCTAATCTAAGTCATAATTATATAGTATGTTCCGCGCACAGTCGTGAACACACTAAAGCCTGGTTCCCATTAAATCGCAATAGTCGCGCAATCGCAAGAATCGGACCAATCGCAATCGTAGAAATCGCAACCAGCCAATTTCTGCGACTCTTGCGACACGACAATTGCGATATTTACGATTTCATGGAAACCAGGCTTAAGACTAGAGATTTCTGTTTTGGATTAAATAAAATTTCCTAGTAGATTCTTCAAAAAATTCCAGATTGTTTATCTTGCAAAACTGGCCTTAAATATTGAATGTGCAAAACAGCTGATATTCAGCCCATAATCGGCGACCGGTTTTGGACGAGATTATCGTAGAAATAGATAAATTTGCTTCATTTTATTAAATATGGACTATTAATTTATTCATTTAGTTGCCGTCTTCAACGTCTCCCATTCCTAGTGGCTTTCCTTGCCCCAGTCCTAATCATATTGCTCATCAATTTCATTGCTTTTGTCCTGATCTTACGTTCCCTCCTTACTTCCGAAACTAGAGTGACCGCAAACCGAAAGACTAGCGGGCTCACACAAGCAAGACGCGGTATTGCTATCCTAGTGGTCCTGGGTCTCACTTGGGTGTTTGGTGTCCTTGCTATCAAAGATGCTAAATTGGTCTTCCAGTATCTATTTTGTATCTTTAACTCACTTCAAGGTCTGTTGGTTTTCATCTTTCATTGTGTCCTGTCAAAAGATACAAGAAGTAAATGGAAGTCATTTTGCTCGACAAAAGGAAATCATCATCACGAGACCGCCAACAACAATACTGGAAACCAGGCTTGTTCCTCCACGAATGCTACTGTTTCCATGGAAATGCAATGAATAATACTAAGAATTATTTTGCATACAAGATAAGAAATAAGACTATTTCTGACTGTTTTAAACAATAAACGATAGTCAACTTATGATAATACTCAGAATGTCTGCTTAACTTGAGATGTTGATATCTGGAACAATCTAGATTGTAATTATAAAAAGATCAAATCTTATACTACCTTCAAAAAGAAAATTAAGAAGCACCTTCTACTCAATAGTTAAACATCGTAAATATAGCCATAATGTCTTGGTGAAACTCTTTCTGCACGCACATATATTGTGCGAACTTTTTAGTATTAATCTTTTTCTATAATGTTGCTGTAGATTTATATCATCTACTATATTAATTGTAGTTTTATTTTGTAAATACTTTAAGCATATATACTTTGCGTTTCTACTTGTATCCGTTCTGTCCTAAAGATCGTGTTTCGTCTTCTTAGTTTTAGTTCTATATTGTAATTAGTTTTTAGATATTGTAGATGAAGAGCCATGTAAAATGGAAAGCTACAATAAATTCGTTATTATTATTAAATACTTCTTTTACTGGTTATATGAATTCTATTCTATATTATATTGATAGCAAAAACTAGCGGTCATAAATAAAAGCCTCTATAGGTTTCTAAAGGCCTCTAAATAATTATGCAATTTGGGCGAATTTAATAATAATTAAAATATATAATAATAGATAAGAGAAAATTAACGAGATATTTTGCAGGTCTTCAGCCTGAATGAGATAATAGATCTAGTTTAGCATACACTGCATACAAACACAATTCATACTACAACTAGTTAGAATAGTAAATTATGTAACTTTTTAATAGAGCATGTGATTTCAAAAAAGTAATGGAGATTTGGCATTCGAACGAGTTCGTAATTTGTGAGGAAGGCGGGAAATGGTTTCTAATTCTCCCTTTCTGCGTTCGCAGAGGCTTTTTCATTACGCTGTATAAGACCCATGCGAAAATATCATAGTAAAAAGCCTCTGGGAAGGAGAGAGGCATTTTCCTATTGACTTTGACAAGCTTAATATAAATAGCTCGTATTTTTATGGGGAAAATGTATTGCGATACGATGCTTTGGATATCGCCTTCTGTCTATTGTCGTCACTCGAAGAGCTAAGGTTCAATGGCACATTCATATTCTCGTTTTTACCCGAGGAGTAGCAAAGGAATCGCTAGAATATAGGTTATTAAGGAATGAATTAATCGGCTTCAAATGCAAGAAGCGTCGAGAAGTTAAGGATTTGACGGTGAATATTGAAAAGACAAACATTTGGTTCAGAAAGTTTATTGGTAAATTGAAGTGATGAATACTTCTTGGGGAGATATCCACCAAGATTGCTATAACCTATTATGTGTGGTCTGACAAAACACATGTAATATTCATAATGCATGTGAATCACTGGGAAGAAACCTTCAATAATAAAGTAAAACTACAATGATAAACTCTGCTTTTACAGGCAGTTTTATATCAATGTCTAATTGATTTAACGCTATATATATGTTACAATGGATTATATTGTCGTTAGTTTTGGATGATCCCATTTTGGATGATCCGAAATAATGATAATAATACTTTCATAATAATAATACGAATATCAATAAAAATAATGACAATAATAAGGACCTGAATATAGAGGCAGGGAGGGCAGAGGCGTTGGACCCTACAAGAGGACCACTTTTACAAATATCATGGACTTGAACAAGAGAATCGGGATGATAAAGTGAAAGTATTGTGAAGAATTAAAGGATAACTTCGAAAGAGGTTGGGGTGGAGCACGAACTGTAAGATAGTCTATGTAATGAGAGCAATTAACCACAGAGTCATCCCGGTTGGGCCAATGCAATGAATACCTGGATGAGAGAGTATAATAGCGAACATGAAAGCTTAAAAAGCAGAACAAGCATTGCGTGAAGTTGGAAAGGAGCTTGAATTGAAGGAGAAGAAAGTTTGGAAAGATGGTGAAAAAGTAGATAACGATTGGTCGGGTTGTTGGAAGGAGCTTAAGATAAACATGAACAGAGTGTGCACAGAGAAACTGAAGAACGATTACATACCTAATTTTATGAAGTCTTTTTTTACTGTACATTCCATAAACAATAGGGGTCTGCCAGTCCGGAGACTACTGGTACCCCCAGGAAAATTTTACGGACGACGCTCTCCTGAAAATACAACTATGCCTGCCCAATTACTAACAGCAATTCATGACCAGAATTTTGTGATCGTGACCGAATCAGGCATTTTTACACAAAAATTGAAAATAGTCCAACAACTGGTGTGGTAAATGTCAACCAAAATATTATAGTTTCTACAATCTAGATTGAAACCTACATTTAAAATGTTATTTCTGCACATTTTAACTGTCTATCACTGCACACTTTCACTTTATCACGGTACAAATTGGTTGTCACTGCACACTAAAATTAGGTATGAACGATTATAAGGAAAAGAGTATGCAGAGCCAAGTGCTTGTAAGCCTGGAAACTCAGTGTTGAATACAAACATCACACCACAACATGTTGGAACAGATGCTGAATGAACATGTTGGAACAGATGCTGAAAACTCGGAAGTGGAAAACATTAGGAGAAATAGGAGATGTGAGTAGAAGATGTAGATTGTGAAAGAAAAATGACGAGACTGTCAAACGAGATATTTGCAGGAACTGAATAGCTTTGTAGGCATAACAAAATATTGGTAATACTGGGTGCTATTTAGGCCTTTGAAAGGAGCGTCTATACTAACTATTACGCCAAGGCAGAATGAGAAATAGGGAAAAAACCAGGTTATAAAGGAAACGGAATTTTTTGAGAATGCTGGAATTTTGAACATAGAATGAGAGAGGAGGAATCGTCTATAACGAGCTTTTTTGCGAAATTTTGCGTAATTTCAAAAGCATGGTTGAGTGATTCGACGAGATGATGCCATTGGATGTCTAAAATTCATTGTTCTAAACTTGGTTGCATAAACATGAACAAAAAGGTAATTTCCAGACCATATCTTGATTGACTCCTGTCATCAGAAGAAGAGAAAGCAAAGAAAATCTTATCAGTGGTAAGTGTCATGCTCCTAGGAGCATCCCGGAGGTCAAAATTTCAAATTAACCAATAATAGCCAAGAACGATAGTATAGGTCGATATATAATCCTACGTGTATATACAACTTAGTCATTAGATCATTTTGTCTGAAGAGTACCACACATACGTGTGATGGAGGATAAGTTTAGATGTCCCACTCTATAGAATAGTTATGGCTGCGGTCGTTTTTAGCAGATAACATTAAACAAATTTCTGGAATTGAATTAGATAAGAAATTATTGAGAAATACACTCACGTTTATAAAGAAAGGTAAGCAACTTTAGCATGCTATCGCGCGCATATTTAGTTTATAGATTTACCTTTTTCACACCAATAAAAACCAGGCTTTTAGCTGTCAAATAACATATACATAATATCCACTTGAAGTTTAAAAGTGGTTGTCAAACAATGTACAAAAAACATGTCCCGGAAGGTTTAATTATAGTAAGATATATAAGATTAGTGTAAAGAGCTGCGTTAAAAATCATGTTACAAAGTTCCTAAATAAGAATTTGCTAGCGTGTCTGCAAGATGACACTAGTTCGTTGCGTTTGTTCAGAGTGGCCAGAGAAGGTTCGCAAATAATAAAGTACTTCTCCCATAGACATACACTACATTTAGAGGATCCGTTGCTGTAGGGGCGGGCTTGTTTCAGAACTTTCCATGTGATGTTGTAATCGACGCGGTTATCTTTGAGTTTCCAGATGTGTTTACTTAATTCAGTAGCATGTTTCTTTTTTGCGTTGTTAAATGACGTCTTGTGGTTGGCGAATCTGGCTTTGAATGCGTTTGATCTGGTTTCCCGTCACTGGTCGTAACTGTTGCTTGGTATACAACTGCCTTTGTAAGGCATTTACCAAGCAAAGGACGGTTGTCGCGAGATCGGCAGTTGCATTCATTGTCGGGGGGTTTTTCATGTGGATCATTCATTTTGAGAGTCATGCAGGTGTAGCTAATTTTGACAGTGTTTCTGTTGAAGATTTTATGCAATGCATGGTTACTGGGAAATTTCTCGTCAAGGATTCTAAGGAAAGTCTGGCCGATATTGGTGGCAACGTTCTTGCTGTACACGTGCAATACGAATGCAATTTGTTCCAGGGGTCATCCTAAGAAAAATTTAGAACTGCCCATTTTGGCGGTGGAACAGGCAATGGGCCGCGAATTCTCTCGCGCGGGAGGGTGCGGAAGATATGTATTATTGGAGGGGCTTATAATGTGGGTTTACCAACGTAGGGGGGGGGGAGGTCTGGGGGAATCCTCCCCCAGAAAATTTTGAAATCTAGTATCTCTGAAACCGCATTTCCTGCATTCTGTGGGGAGAATTTCATGGAAATTTCAACATTACAAGCTTTCATCTCGAGTACTAAAAACATTATAGTGCAATAATCTAATATTCAACATTTGTTATATAAACATATTTAATTGAAAGACTGACACAGGGGGGCTTAGCCCCCCATTTCCCTACTTCCCCCCCGTTCCGCCGCCTATGGAGGGGGAAGCTGGCTAGCCTGGCTTCAAGCACTGTCACAGGGTTATCCCAACGAAAGAAATTTTTAGGAATTTGTTAAAATGTAAAAAGTATTTGAAAGTATATATTATCATAATGACCAATTCAAACAATATATTAAATATTGAATGTTTAGACACTTTTCGGGTTTGTGAATTCAACATGTTCTCTCCAAAACTCAACTTTTAGAACTGCCCATTTTAGGTTTTAGAACTACCCATTTTAGAATTAGAACTGCCCATTTTGGAAAATGGAAGGCCTTAGGATGACCCCTGATTTGTTCAGCCAATCGAATGACTCTACTGCCAATCATATTTCAATGACAATAGGCAAAGCGCGCTATATAACGTCAAGCGTGTCAATTTGCCGAATGTTTCAACTGAATAAACACGAAATTTTGCAAGAATAAAAATTTACAAATTTATATGCGAAGTGCTTTGGACGGTGCGAGAACTTAGGCGATTCGAATGCTAAATATGTCGATGCGAGACCTCCTTCGGCACAACAACAAGAATGATGCGAACAACGGGCAGCATGGCGAATAGGCCAAATAAAAATAATAGTTGGTTTCAGGTTTCCGACCGACCTGTTAATAATTGTTTTCTTAAATAGGGTCTTTGTGTCTGTACAATATTTTGTTTGCCTTAATCGTTATCTACCGTATAGTCATGTTAATCGTAGTTTAAGAAAAAATAACAGTTGAACAAAATATTGAATACTGGTCTTGGTGGGCACGCAGCGCGAAAATATTTCAAAATGGCTACTGCCGAAAGTGAATGTTTTGAGGTTCATAACTGTCTTTTAGAGGCTGTTTAAAACAACGAAGGACTAGTTCTTTGAAGAACTTCTTCATGGGTCTTACCTACTTACCTAATCCTAATGTCAGTAAACTTAAACAAAGATTTCCGCGACTAAGAAGGCTTCCATTCAGTGAGGAAGAAACGAAAAATAAAATGATGCCAATTCACATAATATTGGGAGCACCAGTTCCCGGGAATAATCCAGATCAAGATCCAGGAGCAGAGCTCACCAAGCTTGGGTGGACCATGTATGGACGACATTCAGGATCAGAGTGTCAAGTAGAGAAGTATTTCTTCCTGCAATCAAGTTCTGATGAGTTTGAGAAGCTGTGCATTCTTGACATCCTTGGGGTAACCGATGCAAAGTCAGAAAACGCTCAGATCCATGAAGACTTTCTTGAACAGTTGAGAAAAACTGAGGATAGACACTACGAGACAAGTTGCCTTGGAAAAAAAATCAAGTTCCACTCCCTGAGAACCGGAACCTATCGAAAGCTAGACTAAAGAGCACGGTAACGAAGTTAGAGAGTATGGGAAAACTGCAAGAATACGACCAAATTATGCATGATCAGATTGAGGAAGGAATCATTGAGCCGACATCTTCAGCCGACACCTTAGCTAAACTTCAAAGCAATGTTAAAAAAGCCCTGAAGTCAATTCCAACTGCAAGTTTTCACAACTGGGTGACCAAAGCGGTGGTTGCATGCTAAGAACTTCCTGTCCGAGCATTACGGCATAAGTGTTCACTTTTCAGACAATCATGACTCATATTATTCTGCATATCAGTATGTCTCTAAGTCGGACACGAGCGTTTTCCATAGTTGTGGGCCCCCTAATTTGAAGGAGATCGGTTCTCCAAAAACTAAAAGATGTATTCAGGCCAACCGAAACAAGCGAAAGAGCAGGTCACAAAACCAACCATCGTCAACCGCATACAATAAACAACAAAGACTAACAAATTTAAACGTCGCCGAGTTTCTTGTTGAAAACAACGTTAAAACAGATACTGAACTTTTCTCACACGCGAACATTCAAAAACAAAAAAGACCTCGCAAGTTTTTGCATGAACCGAACAAGTCCTTGCAGGATCTGATTGCCAATACGTGGAAAATGGAAGGGGCGTCTGCAGAGCTTGAGAAGAAGGAGGTCTCTCGCATGGATGTAGTCTACGAATATTCCAAGCGGCAATGTGCACCGGAGTGTGATGGTTCATGGTTTGAGTGTGCAACTCAGGTGCTCGACCAGAACGGTGTGGCACCAGTCGAATTTGCTAGCTTTGTGCGTGAACTTTTAACAAACGGCCGTGGTAAAAACCGCAACCTATTTATCACTGGCCCAACAAATTGCGGCAAAACATTCCTTCTGAAACCACTACAAACTATGTTCAACACCTTTCGCAACCCTGCTAACGACAAGTACGCTTTTGTCGGCGCAGTAGACGCGGAAATTATTTTCCTAAACGACTTTCGATGGGACAGGGAAATGATACCATGGAGGGATTTGTTGTTGTTATTGGAAGGTCAGCCGGTGCACTTTCCTACGCCCAAGAACCACTACAAAGATGACATTTGTCTGACACGCGACACCCCAATTTTTGCAACCGGTAAAGCTGTTACCACTTTCAAAGGTCCCTACAATGCTCGCGACCCGATCGAAGATGAAATGATGGCGAGTCGATGGAAGGTTTTCAAGTTTTTCCACCAAATTCCTTTGAAAAATCAAAGAGAAGTGCTCTCATGCTCAATATGTTTTTCGAGGCTGATTTTGAGTTGAGTTAGAGAGTTTTTCAACATGTTACCATACATGTTACCATACATGTTACCATACATGTTACCATACATGTTACCACACATGTTACCATACATGTTACCATACATGTTACCATACATGTTACCATACATGTTACCATACATGTTACCATACATGTTACCATACATGTTACCGTGAATTTACATGACAATTCCTTATAAAAGGCACATGTTACCACATGTTACCACTTTTTAAAATATATATATATATATTATTTTTTAATGAAATAGTGATAACATGTGGTAACATGTTACAATTCTTAATAGATGGCACTCCTTTCACTAAACTTATTGGTAACATGTGTGGTAACATGTATGGTAACATGTTGGTAACATGTCGTAAAATAAGCCGTTTTCACATTCTGTTTAAGTTGTACTTGGCGTGCGGCCACTTCAACTTCTATAAATAAATCCAGTCATTATCATCCCCCATGTCTGAAAAACAAGTACTCTATTCTGCATATAGAGGACGAGGAAATACCGGAGACGAACGTAGACGTAGCTGTTAAGGAAGGCCTCGAAGATAGACAACCTATAGATGATAAATCAAGTTCGAGAAAATCGGCTGCTGGCAGAAAGGGTGGGCAAAATAAGAAAACAAAAAGTAACACGGTTATTGTCGGTGATTCTATGACCAAATACGTGAAAGGCTGGGAGATGTCAAGTGCGACCAACCGTGTTACGGCTAAATCATTTTCCGGCGCCAGTATCGAAGATATGACTGACTTTATAAAACCAATTCTTCGAAAGAAACCTGATAAAATTATTCTCCACATTGGGACTAACAACTTACGTAACGATGAAGCCACGACTGTTGCTGATGGTATAACCAATCTTGCACATTCTATTGAACAACAGTGTCCAGATATTGAGATCATTATTTCGGGGATCATAACAAGATCAGATGATATGTCTGCCTCAAGCAGGGTAAGAGAAACGAATAAATTGGTCAAATCTATGTGTGACCAAAATAATTGGTATTTTATAGCAAACTCTAATATTACGACTACACATTTAAATGCCAGAGGATTACATTTAAATCACTCTGGCAGTTTGCTGTTACAAAATAATTTTAAGCTTGCTATTGCAAATTGACAGTTTGAGAGTGTGAATACTGATTCTGGAGAATTTATCTCAAATTTAAATCCGAATTTAATTCCGAGTTGTCTTAATACTAGGGGGTTTAAAATGGCATTACTTAATATAGTCAGTCTTCCGAAACATGTTGATGAATTGCGCATATCTAGACTCTTTCTCCATTTTGATCTGCTTGCTCTGAATGAAACTAGACTGGATTCATCTATCTCGGATGGTCTAGTCAAAATTCGTGGCTACGATATCGTCAGAAACGACAGATCACGTAGAGGGGGAGGTGTTTGTATCTACCTCCGTAGTACTATCAGTTATAAAATCCGAAATGATCTGGTCCCTGATGATATTGAAGCAATTTGTTTGGAAATTTCTAAACCAAATTCTCGAAACTTTATCGTTGCATCCGTTTATCGTCCACCGAGCTCTACATCTGAGTTTTTCTTAACATTTGAAAAAATGATTAAAATGATTGATGACGAAAATAAAGAACTTCACATCCTAGGAGACCTAAATTGTAATATGTTGGCGAATATTTCTAATCAACCAACTAAAACACTTAAAGGAATTCTTGAAACATATCAATTATCTCAGCTCATTACTGAGGCTACACGAATAACGACTAGTTCCTGCACTCTTATAGATCATTATATAACATCTATGCCAGAAAAAATTGTTCAGTCTGGAGTAATACACACAGGAATTAGTGACCATAGCTTAATCTATGGTATTAGGAAAATAAATCCTGTTTTAAGTACCCGAAAAAAAGCTAAAAAGGTCGAAGTTAGAAACATGAAAAGATTTAATGAAGAGCGTTTTAATAATTAATGAGGATCTTCTTACCCAATCTTGGGAACAAATTGTACTAAAGTCAGATACAGATTCTATGTGGGCCTGTTGGAAGGAACTATTTCTGGAAGTTCTTGATAAACATGCCCCAATTCAACATATTAGAAAACGGTCGTCTAGTGTCCCGTGGGTTACCGCTGATATTAAAAAACTTATATTTGAAAGAGATAAAAAGAAACGTAAAGCAATGATTACTAAACAAAGTACCGATTGGGATGTGTACAAAACATCCAGGAATCTGGTCAATATTGCTTTACGACATGCTAAGGCTGAATATTATCGTAACAAAATAGCTCAACAAAATAATAATCCTAAAGAGGCATGGAAAACAATCAATGATTTATTAGGCCGATCTTCTAATGAGACCATTGTAAATGAATTGAAGATTAATGATTCTAAAATTACTTCTAATGAAGAAATAGCTAATGCCTTTAATGAATATTTCACCAATATTGGCCCTAGCCTGGCTAATTCTATCGACGAATCCAATACCTCGTTTAAAACATTTGTGAAATCTGCTGAATCTAAAATTGATCGTTTTAGGCTGGTGTCAGTGGGTAAAGTAGTTAAGCTTTTGAAAGGCTTATCAAATTGTAAAGCAGCTGGTCTTGATAAAATATCTGGTAAAATTTTAAAAGTTGCTGCTAATACTATTGCCCCATCACTTACGCATATTTTTAATCATGGCTTGATTTCAAATTGCTTTCCATATGAATGGAAAATGGCAAGACTTGTACCAGTTCACAAAAAAGGCCCGCGGAATTTAACAGAGAATTATAGGCCAATTTCAATCTTGCCTTCAATTAGCAAAATAATGGAAAGAATAATGTATGACCAGATATACCAATATCTTAGTGACAACTCTTTACTTTCTGAACACCAATTTGGCTTTCGCAAATTTCACTCCACTGCTTCGGCACTACTAGATAGTACGAACAGTTGGTATGTTAATATGGACCGGAAAAAGTTTAATTTGGTTGTTTTGTTAGATCTTAAGAAGGCATTTGATACAATCGACCATGGTATTCTGTTGAGCAAATTAGAACTTTATGGCATAACGGGAAGTGCTCTGTCGATGATACGTTCATACTTATCTGATCGTAATAAAAAATGTCAGTTGGGGGACCTTATGTCAACTGAAAGGCGTGTTACATGTGGTATTCCCCAAGGGTCTATTCTTGGCCCTCTCTTTTCCTTGTATACATAAATGATCTTCCAGAATGTTTAAATCAGGCTACTCCTCGGCTGTTTGCCGACGATACTAATCTTACAGTAGCTGGTGAAAGTATTCAGGAAATTGAGTTGAACATGAATAGTGATCTTGCATGCATAAATGAGTGGCTTTTGGCCAATAAACTGAGCCTTAATGTTACAAAACAGAATTTATACTCATAGGTTCAGCTCATAAACTAAACAACCTTGTTACACAGCCAGATCTCAAAATTAATCATAAAAATTAAACAAGTCTGTAACGCTACCGTACTTGGAGTAGAACTTGATGATAAATTATCTTGGAATAGACACATTGATAAAGTTGCTAAAAAAGTTACCTCGGGAATAGGAGCTATCAGGAAAATTCGTGATTTCGTTGATCGAGACACTTTGATTTCTATCTACAATGCCTTAATTAATCCTCATTTTGATTATTGCAGTGAGGTATGGGATACCTTGGGTGTCGGACTTTCAAACAGGCTTCACAACTCCAAAATAGAGCTGCTAGAGTCATAATGAACTTTGGAAATGATATTTCTGGACCAGAAGCAATAAAAGCGTTAGGATGGGAA
Organism: Trachythela sp. YZ-2020; assembly: GCA_016169945.1. Taxonomy (NCBI): domain Eukaryota; kingdom Metazoa; phylum Cnidaria; class Anthozoa; order Malacalcyonacea; family Clavulariidae; genus Trachythela; species Trachythela sp. YZ-2020. The sequence continues at coordinate 184,155 of JADLSH010000236.1, read as the reverse complement.
ACTCTTGAGACTCGACGAGCCAAGTCCAAAGCAAAAACAATGTACAAGGTTTTAAATAACCTGGCTCCGAGCTCGCTTGCGGAACTGTTTGAACAAAAGAGAAATATTACTCAATACGACCTCAGGGGCTCTTCTACCTCGCTGCAGTTGCCTCAACCAAAAACTGAAAAGTTAAAGAAAAGTTTCTCATACGATGGAGCTAGAGTTTGGAATTCTCTACCTGCAGATGTGCGTAATTCGGATACATTGACAATATTCAAAAACGGAATTCGTGCTCATACCTCCTAAAAATTTTTTTCTAAATTAAATTCTATTCTTCTGTATTCAATTTTTAAATTTATTGCATGCCTTATTTGTCATACTTGTGTTCAGTATAGCGTATCGTAGATGTGGTTCATTGTACTATTTAATATGTATGTAATGTATATAATTGTATAATATTATGTTCTTAAATATGTTATTCACACGCCCCTCGTGGAAACCAGCTTTAAAGTTGACGAGGCTAGCGTGTGACTTTTAAATAAAGTTTTACTACTACTACTACTACTACTACTACTACTACTACTACTACTACTACTATTTAGCATTCATTGAAATGTCGAAAGCTGGCTCACAATCAACGAACTGGAAGAAGCAAGCTTCGGGGACAGAATGGTTTAGTTTAGTTTTTTGGTTTTCACCAGAGAATTGTATAATCTTTCTAGTTTAGTTGTTTGGTTTTCACAAGAGAATTGCATAATTTTGATTTGTGAGGATTGTGTTATGCCGCAAAATCCCAGCGTCATCACAGGAGGCCCAGGCTCTATTTGCCCGCGCCCGCCTGTGACTTCCTTATAACGAGGGAAGGAAGGAAACATTGAGCCCAAAATAGCCCAGACTTGGCATATGTTACACGAAACTATCCTCGATTTTTCGCCTTTAAATGCATTTCTTTCGAGATTAATCGATATCCCCTGCAAGAATGATACCGTACAACTCTCAAAACAACGATGCTTTAATAAAAATATATCCGCGTGCCTGGTTTGCTGTTAAAAAACCGGAAGTCGTTGAACAACTCAAAATACACTCAAACCTGATTGGACAACTTTGAAATTTGAAATTTTTGTTGATATTCGTCGTCCAATCAGGTTTGAGTGTATTTTGAGTTGTTCAACGACTTCCGATTTTTTAACAGCAAACCAGGCACGCGGATATATTTTTGCCAAATTTTGTCATTCCCTCACGGATTTTAGAGCGAATTTAAGCTCTTTGATTAAAGCATCGTTGTTTTGAGAGTTGTACGGTATCATTCTTGCAGGGGATATCGATTAATCTCGAAAGAAATGCATTTAAAGGCGAAAAATCGAGGATAGTTTCGTGTAACATATGCCAAGTCTGGGCTATTTTGGGCTCAATGTTTCCTTCCTTCCCTCGTTATAAGGAAGTCACAGGCGGGCGCGGGCAAATAGAGCCTGGGCCTCCTGTGGCGTCATTTGATTGGTCGCGATACGAGAAAAACCTAATATTTTATCCTCTGACCTCGGCGCTTAATAATAAGTCCTACTCTTTTGTCCATAAACTCGATGATCGTATCAATTGTTTTGGCACTAAAGTTGAGCATGCAATTCTTTACTCTTTCGCTGAATTCATCAAAATTTTCCTTTGCGATTTGTCTGGTGATGACCTCTTTCTTTAGCTCTTTGCATATGAGATGAAAAAAGTTTTCAATTGCATTTAGATCCGGACTGCGTGACGGAATGGTGAAAAGTTCTGCGCCTATTCGTGTCCACGTATTGCGTGCAATTGCAGCATTTTGGCGAGGACAACCATCCATTAGAAAAACTTGGGTTGGAGGTTAAATCCTTGTATTATTATTTTTGCGAACTTAGGGCCATCCATGGACCCGAAATATTGCCTGGCAAAAATAACTCCTTTCCCATAGGAGACTGCAACCATAAAATTAGCATTTCTTCGACCTTCTTTTTTCCCTCTTGATACACAGTTTATGTCAAGACCCTCATTTCCTTTTCTCCATTCGAGTGCAGTAGGTGCTCGTGCCTGATCCAATGGATTTGTTTTAAACTCAAATCCCACTCCGTCGAGGTAAAATGAGATTCCATGGTTCCAGCACTCTTGTCCTAAATTGCGTTTTTTAATATTTCGACAGTATTTCAACCGCGCTTTAAGATCAGCTTCCGTCAGAAGACCCTTTTTTCTAGACTGTAAGTATTTGTAACCACTGACATTTAGGTCCCAAGTATCAAATCGAACATTTCGCACACCGTATTCTAACTGTAGACGTTGCGAAGTAAACGATCCATCGCTTTTCCGTAGCTTGGGAATTGTCCGAATAATTCTGCGCTTGTCTTGCGACGAAAGCGTAATACTAGGCCTCCTCTTGTTACGTTTTCGCTTGTCGAATAAAGGTTCTCCATTTAGCGGGATTTTTGCATGAACAAAAATTTGGGCTTTTGAATATTGCGGAAACATTTCTAACAGTTTTTTGCCTCTGACGTTGCAAAGTTGATAAATAGATCTTATCTGACAGGAGTGTTCCATTGATATTTTAGCCTTCTTAGGCCTTATCTGCTCAATTTTGTTGTTCGGCATAGCTGTACTGTAAAGTCTTTTATACAAATGCTAAAGGCAAACATTTATTCATCAAATATTGGATAGTGATTTATATGGAAAGTACAAAAGAACCACAAGATTGATATTTAGCGCAAAGTAATATCCGCATGTTATCTTTTTTCTAAGATAAATTATACGCCTTTACGTTATAAAGTGGATTTTTTGCAAATACACTCTAGTTATAACTATTATCTTTTGTGAAAAGCAAGAAAATTTTACGTAAGATACCATATATCAAATTGTTGAGTCGGTGAAAATATGAGTAGGCATCAGAGACAGAGACAATCTTGGACAAAATATATCCAGACAAGTCACATTTCACCTCTCCCCCATTCCACAGTGTTGTAAATTCATGAAAACATTTGGATTTTGGACATTTCTACAATCTACAACTGCTACAACAACATTGCAAGAGGGGAAGCGAGGTTTCGCACTTGTCTGGTAATTTGCGGGGATTTCGCACTTGTCTGGTAATTTTTGGCCAAGATTGTAGAAGAGGATCTAACGCGAAGACGTTCAAAGCGAGTAAGAAGTGGTTGACAACCTTGGCTCGAAATGATGATCATTTCAACTATTTGACGGTGAATGATATTGATTGGAGGTTTAACATGTCACGATCACCGTGGTGGGGTGGCTTTTTTGAAAGACTAATCGGTATCATGAAAACCAGCCTTTCTAAACGATTGGGAATGCTTTGCTTAAATTCGAGGAGTTAGAGGGAGCTCTCTTGGACGTCGAAGTCTTCATAAACAATCGTCCGTTATGTTATCTTGGAGAGGATTTCGAAGTTCCAGTCATTACACCGAACATTTTGCTGCACGGTAAACCAACCTGGTTTCTAGAGGAAAACGTGGAAGAAGCGGATGATGAGAAGGAAAAGGTGTGCCGACGATTGCGATATTTAAAGACTTGTCGGCCGAACGTTAGAAAGCGGTGGATCAATGAGGACCTTCACGCATTGCAAGAACGATTTATCGCAAATAATTTTAGAAAGAAGCAAAAAATTCCGCAACAGAATTCGGTGGTTCTGCTAAAGGATGCAACCAAGCATCGAGCAAAATTGTTGGAAACATATGATAGATAGATGAAATAGATAGATAAACCGTTTAATTAAGATCATATCGCAGCCCATAGGCTGAATTACATGATTTTCACATTGTTGTGAGTTTAAAAGTAGAAATTTAAAATAAACTACGTTTCCTAAATAGGAAAATATTTACAATAAAACTGTTACCCATCATTTACCTACTATAATCTAAATAATACTATTAAGTTCCATTTAAAAGACTTGACGTAATAAACGTATTTCTAAATCTATTTGTTCTATAATTAGGAATCTAAAATTGTTTTGAATTTCTGAAGTCATATGTATCTTGAGCTTTCGGAGGTAAAAGGTGGTGAAGTTTATGGTTCTCATAGTTTAAGATTGATTTAAATAGTCTGCTACACAGTTTGTCTCTTCTTTCAGACAAGGTGATCATATCCAGAGTGTCTAAGGCTACACTATATGATATATCCGGGTAAATGATCCGTAATGCTCTCTTTTGAATCCTCTCTATAACATCACATAGGTATTGGGGGAGTCCATGATGGAAAACTTGGCACGCGTATTCGAGTAATGATCTAATTGATGCCACATAGAAACACTTTAAATCATTATTCGCGTGCTTAAGTTGTTTTAATAAGTATAGTCGCTTTGCTGCTTTGGACGTAATTTTCTCCACATGTTCGTTCCATTTCAAATCTTCAGTTATCACCAAACCAAGGATCGTTGCTTTCTCCACTCTTTCAACATTTGCGCCGTGTGTGCAAATTGGTGGAAGGTCAGGTTGACTCCGTTTAAAATTTACCACAATTTCCTTGCACTTCGTTGGATTAAGTTCGAAATTGTTTCTTGTAGACCAGTCAACAATGGAATCGGTCGCCCCTTGTAGAAAGCTGGTGCAGACTTGACTGGAGATATACTCACAAACATTTGTGTCATCTGCGTATTTAAACATGTCGCCCACAAATTGATCGTCCACAATTGACAAGTCATTGATCATGACGAGAAAAAGCCATGGGCCAAGTTTTGTCCCTTGTGGTACTCCAGCATGAACCGGTTTCCAGCTAGAAAAACAGTTTGAATTTATCTTCACTCTTTGTAATCTTCCCCGTAAAAAATCCACAATCCAATTGAAGACTGATGGTTTGAGTCCGAGACGTTTAAGTTTTTTATAAAGTATATTATGATCTATGAGATCGAACGCCTTACGATAGTCCGTTAAAAGGCACCGAGCAGATCCCCCCTTTTCATCCACTGCTTCCGACAAACGGTGGATTAAGGAGATTAAGGCCAACGTTGTACTGGAACCGGGTATAAACCCAAATTGATTCGGATCCATGCATGCCATTAGTGATGGTTTAAGATCGTGTGTAATAACAGCCTCCTCCGCAATTTTACAAAGTGTTGATGTAAGTGATATAGGTCGAAGATCTTTATTGATATCAAGCACTTGCTTACATTTTGGAATCGGGCATACATTTGCCAACTTCCAAACGCTGGGCAGCTGGCCTTCTTTAAATGACCCGTTTAGAATAACTGTTATCGGTGCTGCCAAGATGTCAGCGAACTTTCGAAGAGGCCAGTTGGGTAAGTTGTCCGGACCACTAGATTTATCTGGTTTAATGCGATTTAAACATGCCATTACTTCATCCACTGCTAAAATGATCGGATTGCCATTGGTAATTCCAAGAGAGGCATTATCGTCCAAAGGGAGGTAGTTCTGCATTGGTTCCAAAAAGCTGTTGTTTATATTGTTACCAAATGAGACAGGGTCCTGTGCATCCTGTTCTAAACTCGAGAACATATAATTTGCTCTTCCTGATGGGATACCACACATATTTTTCACTTCTCTCCACCAATCTTTAGGTTTGGTTTGTTTTAACTCATGTACTTTGGCTTCATAGTATAATTTACGACAGTTTGTCATTGTCCTATTTACTTTGTTCCGTAACCATTTGTATAATGTCTCGTTATTTTGAGCAAAAGCTTTTTGTCGTCTCTGAATAAGATGTTTCAAATTATTATTCATCCATGGTCGGTCATTGCAATGGATCTTTACCGCTTTCAATGGCGCCAAGGTATTTAAACCGTAATTTACTATTTGAGTAAAATTCGTTAAAAATGACGATGACAGTTGTCGCAGCAATTGGTCCTGCCTTGTCAGGTCTTACGATAGGTCCGGGCTGGCCGGTCTGAGCCACAGTTCCATTATCTGTTCCTTGTTCCAGACCCATGTTCACATGCAATATCGTGGGTAATGACGTGGTTCCATGATACTTCGGAAAAAAACTACCCAGTCTTCGTACGCTACTAGGCCTTTTGTCACGGACATAAATCGCTTGGTTACACTGTTTTTCCTTTGTCCGAACTTTAGGTAAGGCAAAAACAGTTACATGGTCTGACAAACCAAGTGGTGGACCACTGAAAGGTTTCTCGTAAAAACTAGCAAGATATGTTAGAATTAGGTCCAATTTACTTGACCCTCTTGTTTTGAAGTCTAAAATTTGTTTAAGCTGGAATTAGCGAGTTAGAGATTGTACAGGTAATTTATTAAAGTCTCCTGCCAGGATCAAACCACAATTTGGATATCTAGTTTCCAGTAGTTCTAGAGATGAATGCAGGTATTCCAACATGACAGATCTATTTGCGCTAGGAGGGTGGTATAATACTGCTACTATAAGATTAGAAAAACCTCTCGGCATGCGACGTAAATTAACAATAGCCCAAATAACTTCACATTCGTTATCATTCGGTATATAAAGGGTATTAATTGTTTTTGATATAAAGGCAGACACCACCATGTTCTTTTACTTTCCTATCACGTCGAAATAACGCATAGCCATTAATTTGAATAACTTCATCTGGAATGTTGTTTTTTAACCCTGTTTCTGTTATTAAAAGAATATCGGGATTATCATGATTCTTCACAACTTGCGCTAACTCGTCCATCTTAGGGACCAGGGACATAACGTTAGATAACATGATAGGGGGTACAATTCGGTTGTTCAAATTACGTTCACGATTTACGCATAGTTTTCTAACTTTACTGGTTGAGGAAACGATAGTAGGTATGACTGTTGGGAAGGACGGTGTTACACAAAGCTACAAGATTAGAACGGGTAACGGTCGTGTGATCGAGAGGCCGCTTCAATTGATATGTGATCTCAAGATTAGAGGAGAAGAACACAAACCTACCAACGATCAAGATGAGACTGAGGTTAATGTCAACGCGAAGCACCAACATGGAAACGTCTGCTCAACTGATGGTGTTCCTGAGAGAGCAAAGAGTGCAGCGGTAGATCGATTGGCGGGCTCGTTGCTGACGAGAACGATGAAGAATTTGATATTTAAGTTGATAACTTAAATAGGGGGAGGGTGTAGGAAACCGAACGCGAACCTGTTCGCAGGCTAATTATATATAATATATCCAGATAACTGCATGTAGGTCAGTAGTTGCTATAGTAACGAACACGAGGAAGAACGTAATGGGACGTTTTGTTTGAGTTTTTCGACGAGTCGTGAACGTTTTACACTATATTATGATTTTATTTTAGTTTATATTTTATTTTTGAGTATAATTAAATGGAATTATAGCGAGTTCATCTAGTGTCACTGGCATTCTCGTACCCAGAGCCCGTCTTACGCGCGGTCAACGGAGCGCGACAATGGGCTCTGGTTAAATCCAAACCGGATACCACAAAAACATGGTATCCGGTTAAACACAACGCATGCTCGAAGACATGGCATGAATATAATTATATTAAAACATCATAAACAAAGTTTAGCTGAAAATAAATAAGCCCGTGTTTTATATAAATAATGATTCGCTTATATACTAAACAATACACTTAGGAATTGTAAAATTTCAAGTAAAATTGACTTCGCATTTGTAAAAATATAGTAGTTTGATTTAACAAACACTATAGCTATTAATAGATTTGGCAATGTTTTGTGTTATTATTGCTGTAATTGTACAGCACGTGCAATACACGCGCCCCGCATGTAGCTATAACTCCATGCGATTGGTTCTCTAAATAGCACACATTCTAAAAATAAAGTAAATGCTATTTTGACATGTTTTGACAGAATATAATAACATTCGACGTGGCCAATCATATTCGTTTCTGATTTGCATTTAACCAGAGCCCCCTGTCGCGCTCCGTTGACCGCGCGTAAGACGGGCTCTGGGTACGAGAATGGTGTCACTGGTAATTGGGAGCGTGAAGCGAGGCTTTTGTGTTCGGCGTGGTTACGAACCTTCCATACTTATAAATCCCCCACAATGTTTGTGTGTGCTTTCAACCATGTGAACTGTCTAACTATGTACGATACTCAATAGCATGCAAATTTAAAAGTCTTTTTGGATATATATTCAAATTAGGATATAAAAACGCTAGGCGTAGCTATGCTAGGAGTCAAACAGCTAACTTGCTTGTAGACGAGTTTTTTAGTAAAGTTTTCATTATTTCTATTGAGTTTTATTTAATTACACGAACTTGGGTACGTAATAATATCCATTGTACGTACCACTTTTACCTGAAACGTCGGCTTATATTAAAACACAGTCTTCAGGTTGTACGGGATTTGACTAAAAGACTTAACCCTTACATACACGTAAAATATAGCTGACATTCTGCGCTGTGAAATAGATTGTTAAAAATAACCTATTCAAATTGGATGTCTCAGATGCACTTATTTGACCAATATTTTATTGAATAAAACAACCAAAAAATTGATTATTTTAACCAATTATATTTCGGTTTTTTCGACCAAATAGTATTGGTGGTTTTCACATCTGCCCTTGCTGGTGGAAAAATACCTTAAAACAAAGAAATATCCATAAATTATTTGCTCTGATAAACATCGGAACTTTGAAGTTGTCCACCAGCATGGCCGCTTTGACGTCACATTAAAACCATCAATTGATAAAAAAGAAATGCATCTAAGACAACCAGTTTAAATGGGTTATTTTTACGAATCTGTTTTTACGGTGCGAGTATTATAATAAATTGATTATCGCTAAGACATTATTGTTTCAGAACTGTTAAGTCAAGAACACTTATATTTACTGTATGACCATGCAAACTAATCTGAATATTATTCATTGCATTTCCATGGAAACTGCGTGATTCATGGATGAATTCAGAGAAGGACTTCCAGTATTGTTGTTGGAAGTCTTGCTGGAGGTAACCTCGTGAAATTTCGGATCTGAAGCGTGATGGTGATGACGACCACTTGACGTATCTGACTTTCCTTTGCTCGAACACAATGACTTCCATTTTCTTCTTGTATCTTTTGACAGGACGCAATAAAAAATAAAAACCAACAGACCTTGAAGTGAGTTAAAGATACAAAATAGATACTGGAAGAACAATTTAGCATCTTTGATAGCAAGAACACCAAATAACCAGGTGAGACCCAGGACCACTAGGATAGCAATAGCGCGTCTTGCTTGGGTGATACCACTGGTCTTGCGGTCTGCGGTCACTTTACTTCCAGAGGTAAGGAGGGAACGTAAAATCAGGACAAATGCAATGAAGTTGATGAGAAGTATGAGTAAGACTGGGGCGAGAAAAGCCAGATGAAATGGAAGACCTTGAAGACGGCAACTAAATGAAAAAATTAAAAAAAAGAAAATGAAGAAAGTTTATTAATATATTTCTACAAACTATATATGATTGGAGATTTCTGTTGTGACCAATAGGGAAAGTTTCCGGTATATTGAGTAAAAACCTCAAGATTATATACAATTGTTATACTATAAATATTAAAATATATAAATATTTTAATATCTTCAAAACATCAATAATTCCTATTAATGTTTTAAAGATAATTTTAGCGACCATTCAGATCTTATCGGCAGATCCACCGTAAGCGATCAATGTTGGTCCACATTGAAGATCTCTGCATGAAATGAAACAAACAAATAATGATTTAATCAGCCAACTTTCGTGCAGTAAGGTGCAACAAGGATTTCGATCGGCAATAAGAGTATTAATATAGGGGCCGATCAAGCCCCTTTTGTGGGGGTGAGCATGGGGGTGAGCATGGGGGTGAGCAGGGGGTGAGCCTCATTAAATATTCAAACATCATTAGCTGGGGATGAGCATCACATTAGCATATGGGGATGAGCACATTAATTATACAACTGTTGAATTTTGCTGAGTTCAGCATCTTTGTGTACAGAAATATATGTTTCCCAAGCGAAATGTATAAACATAGTTTTTATAGGGATTTAAACCTTACAAAGTTTCAAGCGTTTTAGATGTAGCAGAGAGTGAAAAGCAGTGATTTTTAAGCGAGCTTTACAAGCATATACAAACATTGTATAGAAACATTTAGCGGTTGCTGTGCGTTGTAAGAGTCATCAGTAAATCATTAACGGTGATTAATAAGATTTTCTAGCTGCGATTTAATTTAATCAACAGCAACATAAATACCAATTTTGGTATATCTAAGTACATACATATAAAATATACTATAAAATATATAAAACTAAACTAAATAACTCACTTTAAAAATTTTCAAAAACTGTGAGAATATCGTAACAGTATTTACCAACTAAAGTCATTATTGTTTTGTCTTGGATAGCCATAATATACATAAAAAGATCTTGAGTATATTAAATGAATGGAATGACCGATTTATTTTACATAGATTATTTATAAAGTTAACTCTGAGATTAGTGATCTTAATGTTTCTGCATGACATTAAGAAATGGTTTTCGTTTCCAATCTCATCTAGATTGCAATGTTTACATAATCTATCATTGTATGAAACATTGCTATAACGACCAGTTTCAACAGGTAATCTATGAGCTGAAATTCTAAATTTTGTAACCGCCTGTCGATGTTTGAAGTTGTGAATTGAAGAGAGATAATTCTCAAAGCCAAAATGTATTTTCACTTTTTTAAAAAGTCTTAATTTACCATTGCTTCCACCTTGTTGAATCTGTTCTTTCCAGTATTTAATAAAGTATTCATGCAATATATTTTTCAAAGAATGGCAAAAATTTTCTTTCTGGTCGGATGAAATTACGAAGTCTTCTATGTGATTTATTATTTTTAAAATGTTAGTTTTAAACATCTCAAGAAAGTTAATTTTACCAAGTAAATATGGGCCCCAAACTTCACAGCTATACAATAAAACTGGAATTACAATTGAAGAAAATAGTTTGAGAAGTATTTTAATTGGTACATTTTCCACATTTGAAAAACTTTTAAATAGACTATGATAAACACATAGTGCTTTGTTGTATTGTAATTTTTGTGCTCTTTAAAATTACCAGAAAAATGAAAAGTAATACCAAGATAACAATATTCGTCCACTTGCTCCAAAGCGTTACCTCCGTTTTTGGTATAAAACTCAAGTTTCTTGAGGCAGTTTTGTAAATCAGACTTAGATTCAGATAACAATATCAAATCGTCTCCGTAAAGTAAACAGTTCATATTTGTCTTACCAAGTTTTACTGAATCACATGAACTATTAAATATATTAGGTATATCATTTATAAACATATTGAAAAACGTAGGACTTAGATTACATCCTTGTTTTACCCCAATATGGGATTTAAAGAACGGAGTACTTCCTTTATCCAATTTTACAGAAGAGTTAACTGCAAAGTACATACTAAGCATTAAACGTATGAATTTCTTACTACAACCATAAAGGATTAGTTTGAAAAATAGGCCTTCTCTCCACACACTATCAATAAAATCGGTTTTCAAGCAAAAATCAATAAAACAAGCAAAAATCGGTTTTCGTTTTGACTTGTAAACATCTATTAAGGTTTTAAGGACTAGCAAGTGATCTGTTGTCCTAAAATTTTTCCGAAAACCAATTTGATATTTATTCATAATTTTGTTCTCTTCTAAGAAATTATTTAAACGTGTATTCATAATCATTGTGAAAAATTTTCCCAAACAACTGCTTATACATATTCGTCTATAGTTACATGGATCGATTGTACTTCCTGATTTATATATTGGAACAATAAAACCGTTCGACCATTGTGACGGAAACACGCCATTGGACAAAACAATTTGACATGATAGGATGGTAAAACTTCAACCGTTACCTTAATTATCTCATTGGACAGTGAATCATTGGCACTAGTTTATTTGTTCTTTAATTTCTTTGATGATTTATATAGCTCTTCAGCTGTAATTGGGCTATCAATGGTCTTTCGTTTCTTAACTCGTAATACTTTTTTGGATGTGGTACACAGTATTTCTGAAAAATTATCTACAAGTACATTAACACAGTTTGATTTTTAACATGTATCGGTCTGTAGAAACAATGAGTCTAGTTCGTTTTTAAATTTATCAACTCTCTCAAATAATCTTTTTGGTTTTCATTCCAAATAAAAGAAATAGGATGAGGCGTCAACTTTAATTCATCCTTTGAAACTTTGGGGGTTTTAATTCTCATTGCAAGAGATAGATATAGGAGTGATTAGAATGTTCAGTGATATCAGCTACTGAAAAATTTATTATTGACGAAAGTAAGTCTTGTGAAACAATGACATAATCAACAACACTGCTCCATTATATGTTTGACAAGTGAACTGTCCAATGAGATCACCTTTAGTTCTACCATTCAATGGCACCATACTATTGCCAATACACAAATCAACTAAAGACCGCCCATAAGAATTTACATGACAATCTTTCGAGGATCGCTTATCTTTGGTGAGAGGAGTATACATTTCATCTGTTAAACAAGAATCATCAATAAAATCATCTAGGTCACCTATCCGAGCATTGAAATCGCCATATAACAGCTCTTATTTTTCTCTCACATTCTTTCACATACAATTGACCAATCATATGTCCTTGATAGGGCTCGTGCCTGTCCGACATTTTACGATGTAGGACAGGAGCATATTAGACAGTAGCTTATCGCCGCTTTTTTCCTTGTTTATCTCACCTTTTTACATGTTTTGTTAATTTTAAACACAAAACAAACGGTAGGGCGAAGTAATGTAAAGCAAAGAAAAGGATTTGGAAAATTGAAGTCGTTTCTTTTATCGTGTTTAGTTTTCTGTGTTAACATTCAACATGTTTAGTTTTCTGTGTTGTCTCACGTCTCTAAAATACGAATTTGATCTTTTTGCTTTAATAACATCCCGTGGGTATGCTATAACCATACTATGATCTGATCTTACCAAACTTTTCGCGACTTTTACTTTTTTCCAATAATGTGGAATGTTCGTAATAAAAACGTCTAATATATTATCGCCTCTTGTGGGTGCTTTAACCATTTGAGAAAAGGATAGTTGATTTAATAGGGTACGAACATTTAGTTTATTTAAATCCCCTGCAATTATTATCTTAGTATTAGGTTGGGATAATAGTAAGTGGTCACATGAGTCTAACAAGAAATCAACCAAGTCATTGGGATCATATGTATGATCTGGAGGATGATAGATGGCTGCAACATGGAAGATAGAGTTTTTAGTTGTGATATTCCTCCATACACATTCAAAGTCATTAGTTAAATTTGGTAACAGCTCCATTTTCCAGTCATTCCGGCATATTATTGCCACTCCGCCACCACGACGATTTGTTCTGTCTTTCCTTAAGATGGAATAACCAGAAGGACAGATGAGAGAGGGTTAGAGTTAGAGAGAGGGTTAGGATCAGAGAAAGGGTTAGGGAAAGTTATAGTCATGGACTATAGTCATAGACCATAGTCATAGTCAAGTTAGAGTTAGATTTAGCGTTAGTATTAGCGTTAGGGCTAAGGTTATGGTTAGGGTTTAGAGTTAAATGATTCAGTCTTAGGATGCAATGATTCAATCTTAGGATTCAATGATTCATTCTTAGGATTCAAAGATTCAATCTTAGGATTCAATGATTCATTCTTAGGATTAGACCTTCTTAACCGAAGGTAAGAAAATTCTTGAAGAACGTAACAAACATATTTTACTGGCCGAAAAATACGGCTGGGACACGGTGCATCGGAGAGAATCATGTCTGTCGAGAGTCGGAATCGAGATTTGCATAAGGAGGCCATTTTAATATACCAGATATGCAGACAGCATAATATACGGTTAACGGTCGAGTGGGTCAGTCGAGATTGGAATGACACTGCCGATTGATTATCTCGTTTGGATGATCCAGACGACTATATGCTTCATCCCTCCTGTTTTCGAACTATTGATGAGGTTTGGGGACCTCACACATTGGATCGCTTCGTTAGGGATAAAAACTAAGCAATTACCACGTTTTCCCAGCCGATACCTAAACCCAGGTTGCGAGTCAATTGATGCTTTCACAGTATCATGGGCTAATGAGAACACTTGGCTTTTCCTACCACCTTACCTTATACCCCGCGTCCTACGCCATATGCAAGTTGGTACTTTAACAATACTATACTGGCCCTCAGCACCTTCGTGACCTTTGCTTGTTGATAAGAGCGGTTTCTGGGAAGCCTTCGTGAAAGGCAGCCTAAACATCCCTACTTACGATGGAATATTTATTCCAGGTTCAGCATCTAGCAGCAGGTTTGCAGATGGTGTACCTAAATACCACATATGGGCGTGTAAATACCACATATGGGCGCTAAATACCAACATGTGGGAGTGTATGTACCTAATTTAGTACAGCTGTTATGGCAATTGTACTGTGTAATTAAGACATAGATTTCATTTCTCGAGTAGATGGTACAGCCGCATGGCCATGTACCTCATTTAGTACAGCTGTTATGGCAATCGTACTGTATAATTAAGACATAGTATCAATTCTCTACTAGATGGTACAGCCGCATGGCACATGTACCCCGCTCAATTTGGGACATAGATTATATTGCTCTAGTAGGTGGTACATTTATTAATTGGCGATTTTAATTTGTCTTTCTTAGTACAACGTCCCCCTGATATAAACATCGAGAGCTTAGTCTGGATCAGTTTCAGGATCCTGAACCTAAACAGCTAGCCAGTTTTCTGCCAGCCGTATTGATGCGGGAAAAAGCGGCAGAACGGTAACTACCTATATCAACGCATATAGAGCCTGGGAACGATGGGCGTCTTCTCATGGGATCTGTCCTATACCGGCAAGTAGCATCACCCTATACATTGTTTCTTGCTCAGTTTCCTGCATTAACTCAGCGATATACGGTATGGGTTCACCTGAAAAACGGGCATGCTAAGCCAAGCGGGCACGCGGCTATAAAGCAGGTCACTGAGGCAGCAAGGAGAATCCTAGCCAAACCAAAGTCTAGAAAGACACCCTTATCAGCTACTCGTGTTAGGAATATTATAAAGCGCTTGGAAGGTGGGCCGCTTGGTGACCTTCAAGTAGCCGCGTTTATTGCCCTGGGTTTCTACGGGTTCCTACGGTGGGATGACCTGAGTCATATTACTCCGGAGGACCTGGTATTCGCACCAACCCATCTCTCAATATCCCTCACTAAGAGAAAGAATGACCAGTTTCTGGCAAAGGGAATGCATGATCCAAAGACCACTCTCTGGAGGCGAATTCAACATACAAAAAGTGGTCACAAACTCAGGAGGGAGCCGATGTCGTACAGTAGGGGTAACCAGTTGTTTAAGAACGAGTTTAAGACGGCAGGTCTCGACCCAAAGTGTTATGGGCTTCACAGTCTACGTTCAGGTGGGGCGACGACGGCTGCGGCCATGGGCATCCCCTGACCGACTGCTTCAAAGACAAGGGGGTTGGCGCAGTTCCAGGGCAAAGAATAACTATATAGACGAATCTATTAACTCTTTATTTAATTATGTAATGAAGAATTTCTGAAATTAATGGGAGGATGCATTATATAGTGATATTTAATTAGCCCAGATAATGAAAATGATGAGCAATATAATGATATGTGTGGTACTAATAGAAAAAACCAATAATTATGCAGTGCTAAACAAATGGATTCATGTTTTCAAAATGTAAAACAAAAAGGCATATCCGTATTGCATTGTAATAGACGCAGCCTTTCGAAAAATTTGACTGTATTAAACGATATTCTCGTCATACTTAGTGAAACACCTTCTATTATTGCTATTTCTGAAACTAGACAAAATGAGAATTTACAATCAAATATTTATATTCGTGGTTGTATATACCAAGGCACGAGTTCTCAAACAAATGCAGGTGGTGTGGGACTTTATATCCACGAACATCTGAAATTTACTTTAAGATCAGATTTTAAATTAAACATTCAGGGAGTTGAATCATGCTGGATTGAACTAGTACGGGAAAGACAAAAGAGTGTTTTAATAGGATATATTTACAGGCATCCTTCAAATGATTTAGGTACTTTTCATTCAACTCTTGAACGAAAGCTTATTGAAGCAAATAATGAAGGGCATGAGATTATTATTGTTGGGGATATAAATATTAATTTTCTTAACTACAGGGTGGCTAAAAAAAAGGAGACCTTTAGAAATTCACTTTATTGTTATAATGTGAATGCCTGAGTACTACTGTACAGTATACTGAACTCATGGTGCGTAAACGCAATTGAATCGAATTTTATGCATGGAGAAGTTATTTAAAAGTTTTTGGTTTCGTTCAACATAATTATGATTATGTGCTGATTGATTTAACGTAGCGCTTGAGCCAAGAAAATTACGTGCATCAAACAAAGGATATTTTAATTTCTAAAGGTCTCCTTTTTTAATATATGCACCCTGTCAATATTTTACGCATCCGTGGGTTCAGCATACTGTACTGTAGTGCTCAGGCATTGAAAATATAACAATAGGAAAATATCTAAAGGTCTCCTTTTTTTGAGACACTCTGTATAACACAGATAATAAAACGTCGGATTACCTTGACATGCTTTTGAATTGAGGTTTTATGCCAATTATAACTAAGTCAACTAGAATTACTGATCATAGTCTACTTAAATAGATCATATATACACGAACACGCAACAAAACGTTCTCAAGTCAGGTATAATTATGTTTAGCTGATATATCTGATCACCTACCAATATTTTGTACAATAACAAGTAAAATACCTAATGTTAAAGAAATTAAATTTTATAGGGATTTTTCAAATTTTAATAATGATTCATTTGTAAATGATCTAAATAAACATAGACTTTAACAATTTTATTAATCTTGATGTCAATGAAAGTATGAAAAAAGTGAACGACACGCTACTATCAATATGCGACAAGCACGCTCCAGTGAAAAAAGTGAGTAATAAAAAAGATAAAGCAACAAAGGAAATCATGGATAACAAACAGCATCCTGACATCGATAGAAAATAAACAAAGGCTATTTAAGACTCATTTTCTCAGCGGGAATTCAGATTTGGTAAAACAATTTAAGATATACAGGGTGTATCAAAAAAACTGCAAATACCATAATTTGTATGCACGAGATCATACATTAGAATTTCAATGGCTGTACAAATAATTACGCTTCTGGGATTTGAAAATACCTTTCCCAGGGGTATCAAAACAAGCACACAAAGTGAATTAAACTTATGAGTTCGATTACGAATGGCTCAGTTTACGAATGACTGCTGCCGAGTTTTGAGTTTGGGCGTACTTTAAAACAAGAAATACTCTTTGCTCTGTTGTTAGCTGAGCCATTCGTAATCGAACTAATTTTAATTCACTTTGTGTGCTTATTTTGATAGTACTGCACGTGGAAACGTATTTTCAAATCCCAGAAGCGTAATTATTTGCACAGCCATTGAAATTCTAATGTATGATCTCGTGCATACAAATTATGGTATTTGCAGTTTTTTTGATACACCCTGTACAGGGTGTATCATAAAAAAGTGAACCCTTTGAAATTAAATACAATAGGGTACAATAGATTCTTTGAAAGAAAATGCAAATATGAAGTTCAATTTCAAAAGGTTCACTATTGTATTAAATTTTAAAGGGTTCACTTTTTTATGATACACCCTGTATAATAATAAATTAAATAGGATCAAAGAAGCTGCTAAGAAAAAATATTTTGCAATTCAACATTAACAACGCAAATTTAAAGTTGACTTGGGGGTTAATTGGCTTACTAATCAATAGAAAGAGGACATCGTCTACTCCGATAAGTAAATTGATAATCAAAGGTAGAGATTACACGGACAAACAAGGCATATGCGACCAACTGAATAATCATTAGTATTATACGCTCAGCCTTATTATGTCTTAGAGGTACAAGAGTAAATTTTTACGCTCCTGTAACACAACATTTTGGATTCGCTTGTGCAGAGGCGAACATGTTAAATTCTATAAACTACTATTAATTCTAATTTTAATCAGAAATAACTGAAGTCATTTTATATGTAAATATTCGTATTTTTATAATTGTTTTATTATTAGCTACGTTGAAAAATATAAAATTCTTTTTGAATTTCAATATGGTTTTAGAAAGGGGAAATTTATTTTATTTATTTATTACTCATTATTTAATCACGGAATCTCATCATCTTCTACAAAAGTACAGATGCTCTTCCTGGGAGCCTATAGACTTATTTTACAAAACTGAAAAGCATAGATCTAAGATCCCGCCACCCTTATCACTGGTTTCGATTTGCAACAGACGTGCATTCTTATAATACAAGGTATGCACAAAATCAAAACTTTCATAAATCACTTGTAAAAACAGACATCGGCAAAAAAACTGTCTCGTTTGCTGTATGTAGTATTTGGCAAAATCTTCCATTATCGCTCAAATCCCTAAATGTTTTCTCCTTCTTGAAAAAAGTTAAAGAGTATATATATACTATTTGAACAATATGAAATTATATGATTGTTTTTTCCTTGCTTGAAAGGAAAAATAATAATTAAACATCACGTATCGTCGGAACAAAACAGAATTATGATGACTTAGTTTATTGTATTAAATATCAACTTGTAATAAGTTGGTGGCTGACACGATAACCTTATGGTTAACTTAGCCACCAACCAATTTTTTATTTTATGAATAATATATTTATTCATTGCTCATCATATATAATTATATATATATTATACTTTTGTAAATATCTAAAACTAAGGAGTGTGAAAAATAAAGGTTTTCGTTGTTTTTGTTTGTTGTTGTGTCTACTGATTGCTTGTTACCAATTCGATGCTGAGTGCAGGACATTACCTAGATCTATCGTTGTTCTGTTACGGTGGATTGGCTGCAGCAGCTCCCAGCAGTGTGTGAGAAGTGTTATTTTCTGCTGGATGAGGTACGAAAGAAGCAGAAAATGTTTTCTCACACAAGGTTGGGAGCCCGATTGTGAATCGGGTGTAAGCGGGTGGTGCTGGTTAAGCTAGCACATGTAGTTGTTGCTTCCGCAAGCTTTTGCAAGATTATCACCCGAAGACAGATAAGAATATGAGAACTCTTGAAAGATACAAAAGACACCTAAACGATATGCTCTTAGAAGTAGACCTTATTAACGTTGTAAAAAACTTTTTAAGCAATATAATAACTGTGTTCAAAAATTAATTCTGTGTGTATATTTATGGACCGGCTAACAATGTACATTGTACAATATTTTTCCGTCGTATAATTAAATATTCTCCTATGCAAATCACAGCTAGAAATCTTATTAATCACCATTAATGATTTACTAATGACTTACAACGCACAGCAACCGCTAAATGTTTCTATACATTGTTAGTAGTAAATAAATATAGGTACCGTTCGACCCCCTTGCGTGGGGGGGGAGGAGCAGGGAGGAGCAAATCATTAAAAATTCAAAATCATTAGCATATGGTACATTAAGATAATGTAGGGGGGAGCATGAACATTAGGGACTTTAAGATTGGACGGCTACAGACTGGGACTACGGTTGGACGAGCGACCACGATATTGGTGGGCACTGGAACGAGTACCGTTGTTTATGGCGCGAAAGATGAATTTAAGATTTTAAATACGGAGTACGGAAAACAAAGACAAGATGTCTTTTCAAGATGTTAGAAATAATTTGGTTTTTGGTTTGGTGGATGGATATTTACCTGAAGAAGAATTTTTAATTTTGTATGAGTATTTCAAGTCTTCAAATCCAATTTATCCTTACTGGGAATATGACCCATTTTGTTTGGATAACCTTGACTCAAATGAATGTAAAGCAGAATTTCGAGTAGAGAAAGACGATATTCTACTTTTAGCAAGAACTCTTCATATTCCTGATGTTTTTAAATGTATAAATGTATTTTATAATTTTTAAATGTATTTTTATGTATGTTTCCTGATATTTTGGTTTACGTAGTCGCGGCAACGAGAAACTCATCGACTACCCACCGTCGTGAGGCAACTACGGCTGGATCGCGGCAATTCTACTACCTCGCCCTAGTTTACTTCCGGTGCTCGGCCGTAGTCGTAGTCCGTAGCCGTCCAATCTTAAAGTCCCTAGTAGCACATGAGAGTGTGCGACATCGTTAACATAATATGAGGTTGAGCATTACGCAATTAATTAACATTAATTATACGCATTATATAAGCATAAACATTAATTATACATCTCAGATTTTGCTGAGTTCAGCGTTTTCCGTTTTTCCCAAACCTGATAATTCCATAAACATACTTTATAATAAAGTCCAATCTACCGAATGCTTATATTACAAATATACCTCTTCGGCAAAATTTTCAAGCGTTTATTTAGTAAAGTCTATACAAGCGAGATTTACAAGTATAGTTTTCATTGTCGTTTTGGTGTTAGAAACATAAATATTTTGATGTATTTGTTGCTAATGTAAACTATAGACACAATAGCTTAATTAATTAAAGGATTAAGTCAAAAGGCTTGTTTGGGCAAAACAGTCATTATGTTGAACAATCACAATAGCTAAGCGTCCGTATAAAGTTCCCAAGCGTCGTGTTCCAAACACAGTCCGTTTTGACAACGATCACAATAACATCTTTTTGCCTAAGATTGTTTTGGATTTCGCTTGTAGAAAAGATATACAATGGCTCAAGAACATCGAGAGAACATTTGGTGAGTTGACATTTGTAGTTTTAAGTCTTCTTTATACAATATTGTTAATACAATTTCTAATGTATAGGAGAGATCAGTTCATGACTGATCTGGAGGACGAAGAGATTAATCGTCAGCTTTGTTCGTTGGCGGTTGAAGATATGGTCGCTGGTCGGTCGCCTGAAACCCAGGAACAAGTTCTCCTTGGGTGGAATGACTGGCAACATGACGAGACAAGCACAGAAAACCCAGGGTTGTGTTGTAATGAATGTGGTAAAGTTTTTACGCGTTCCAGCAATCTCAAACGTCATATCCGAAGAATGCATACTGGGGAAAAGCCGTTTTCGTGTGAAGAGTGCGGTAAAGACTTCGCGACGAGGGATAAGCTGAAACGTCACGAGAAAATCCACCAAGAAAAGACGTCCGAGTGTCCGAGATGCCACAAAAAATTTAATCGAAAGGTATGTAATTAAAAGGTGTATATTTTAAGTGATACGGTTTGTATTATAATATCTAATCTTGAACTATATTGTTTATTTATTTATTTTTTATTTTATTTATTGTTTGTTTGTTTGTTTGTTTGTTTGTTTGTTTGTTTGTTTGTTTGTTTGTTTGTTTGTTTGTTTGTTTGTTTGTTTGTTTGTTTGTTTGTTTGTTTGTTTAATTGTTTGTTTGTTTGTTTGTTTGTTTGTCTTTTAAGGATAAACTGAACAGTCACATGAAAATGGACGAAAGACGAGGTGCCGAGCGTGAAGCGAGCAAAGACGACGGATTCTACACCTGTGAATGAAGGGGCATCTACGTCTACGGCTATGAATGAAGGTATGTATTTTCGTTAAGTGTTTCAAAGTTTGTCAAAATGCAATTCTGCCAAGTATGCTGAAATTCGCCCAAACGTTCGAGCAATGCGGTGAAAAATACAATGTGTTCAGTGATCTATATCAGCTAATGACTTTTGCTATTCAATTCGATATTCAAATTACATTTAATCTTTTTGTTAAAGGAGCTTCGACATCTACCGCTCCACAAACTTTTCCCCCAATTACCCAATTATTATTATTATTATTATTATTATCAAAAATTTATATAGGGCATAATAGAGAAAAATCTATGCGCTTTACAATGGTATATAGTTCAACTAGAAGAAAAATTAAGAAGAATTACAGCTATTAAATCAATCACTAAAAAATACAAATCTGTTAAAACTATTAATAAAATATGTACGTCCAGACTATTAATTTAAGAACAGAAATAAAATTTAAACAAGTGTGTTTTCAGTCTAGATTTAAAGACCTGTACACTTGGTGCTAATCTTACAAAGTTCGGTAGATCATTCCAAAGTCTAGGTGCATGTATAGAGAAAGCTCCCAGGCCATAATTAGCAGTATTGTATTTCTGTGTCTCTAACTTCATATTCCCATTAGAACGCAAAGTTCGACCAGGACTATACACCACCAGCAGATCACTTAGGTACTTGGGTGCTAAATTATATAAGCATTTATAAGTCAGTAAATTGATTTTAAATACTATTCTCAGTTCAATAGGCAGCCAATGTAGTTCTTTTAAAACGGACGTAATATGATCATATTTTCGTGCTCCAACTATGACACGGGCTGCGGCATTCTGGACATTTTGCAACTTTGATATCAAGTAATTAGGTAAACCAAACATCAGCGAATTACAATTGTCGATCTTCGAAATGACCAAGGTCATCACCAAAGTTTTAATGATTTCCAATTATACATATTTCCGGATCTTAGCAATATTCCGTGATTGATGGAATGACGATTTGACAACTGTTTGTATATGCTTTCTGTGAGACATCATTTCATAAAAAATCACCCCAATGTTTCTTGCATGATCACTTGGAAAAATAACATCATTTCCTATCGTGAGCGAACCAAAAGGAATGTGTGAGCGAAATTTGGAATGTAATACAAGAAGTTCAGTCTTCTCAGTATTTAACTTTAATTTATTCATCATCATGCAGTTGTTAACTTCAACCATACACAGTTCAATACGTTGTTTAACTGTCGCTAATTCATTGTAGTCCTGACAGCTAAAGGAGGAATACACTTGATCATCATCCGCATACAAATGGAACGATAATCCATGTTTACGGAATATATCTCCAATATGAGCTGTATACAACAAGTACAACAGCGGTCCAAGGACTGAACCTTGTGGGACTCCGCACTCCACTAGGTTAGGCTCTGAGGTACATCCATCAATTTTGACAAATTGACAACGATTTTCCAAATAATATTTAAACCACGCAAGTACCTTTCCTTTTATTCCAAACCGAGTTGACAATCTTTCCAAAAGAATTTCATGATCCACTAAGTCAAAAGCAGCAGAAAGGTCTAGCAGCAATAAGACCACACAGCAGTTATTATCAATTTCAATTAATATGTCATTCTGTACACGAACTAATGCAGTCTCACAGCTATGATACTTTTTGTAAGCTGATTGAAGACTTTCTTCAAGTCCATTTGTTTCCAAGTAGTCTAACATACGAGCTGCTGCAACTTTCTCAATAGCTTTAGCTAAGAACTGCAAATTCGATACTGGTCTGAAATTCTCAAAACGTTCATGGTCCAAGAGTGGTTTCTTTAACACAGGTAATACGACTGCACTTTTCAAGCCAGAGGGCACAATAGCTTCATCAAACGACATATTGATAATTCTTACAATAACCGGTAGCAAGTTATTAAAACAGCATTTCACCAATTCCGAAGGAATTGGATCAAGACAACAAGACTTAACAACGGACTTTCTAACTATCTCAGCAACTTCATCAACATTTGTTGGCCCAAAGTATACCAATTGACTCCCAGTATTTGCTTCGTCCAGATAGTTAAAGGTAGTAATAGTTTCCTGAGAAAGTGTACCCATTTCAGCTCTGATAGTCGAGATCTTATCACGAAAAAAGTAGAAAATTTGTTGCACAGTTCATCTCCAGACTCGCACTTTGGATAGCGTATTTCATCTTTCCGATGAAGTAAGCGATCAACCGCTTTAAACAAATTTCTCGGATTACTAGCGTTTTCAGAGATTATTTTAGAAAAATAATTCATTCTTGAAAGTCTCACCAACTCCCTCACATTATTACATTGCTCAATATACACCTCATAGTCAATATGACATCCATTTTTTCGCCACTTTCGTTCAAGCTTGCGACGCTTCCGCTTCTGCAATGTAATCTCCTGTGTATACCAGGGTGTAGGCGGACGTGACAATACCTTTCGCCTTTTTAAGGGAGCATGGATTTCAACCAGACGAGACAGCTCTTTATGATACTGAGAAAATAAGTCCGATACCGTATCAGCTGGAGGCGACTCTGCTAATTGACAGCGAAAAATATCAATATCCACATCACCAATTTTCCTATACACTTTTTCGATTTTTTCTGGCTGAGGTTTATCAAAAGATAGGTTACAGTGAATAAAGAAATGATCAGAAAGTCCGGTGTCCTTAACCCAATGATTTAACAAAATTTGTTCTTCTTCTCTTGTTATCACTAAATCAAGTATGTGTTTGTTTCTGTGAGTAGCCACTGACACATGTTGTCTTAGGTTATGTAAATTGCTAAGATCTAATAGCTTTGCAGCTCCCGCATCCTTCTCAGGGTCATCAACGTGAAAATTGAAATCTCCAAGAAGAAGGAGTTTTCCACTCGATATAGTAAGACGTCCCGGAAGCTCTGAAAAATCATCAAAGTCGTGGCAACCGAGTCCAGGATTGGTACAATTATCGTCTGAACTCCATGGATACGAGTCAACTTGTACAATACGTAGATCTTATATTCCATGACCAAACTACGGTGTTCAAGCTCAACTTATCGTTTGGATTCGTGTTGTTCAACAATTTCAATACCACCACTCCTCTGTCAACAACAACCGTGTATTTGAGTCGTCTTTCCAAATACGTAACCTCGAGGATTTAGATCAAGTACGCGAGGCATTTCAAAACTTGGATATCTTCGAATGGGCTCGACAACAACGACCCAACTCGAAGTGGGTCGTTGTGGATATTACCAACGCTACGTTTTATATAACGAAGCTTCGCGAACATCCGATTGGACGTAGTACTCGCTTGCCTTGCCGTGTGTTGGATAATCCTGCCATCGTGTCGTTAGATTGTAACGAAAAAACTGGCCTACCTTACGAGGACAAATTGTGTTTCTTCCGTTGTTTGACTATGCACCGTGGATGTCACCCGAGCAATCTCGAACGTGATACTCAACATTATTACGAACGGTATGCTGAGGATGATTATGATTTTGAAGGTGTGACACTCGAGGAATTACCGGACTTGGAACTTGAACTTAATATTTACGTGTATAGACTTGTGGAATTGTACGATGAAGAGAAGGATCAGACAAAAATTGTTGCACAACTTATCCAGCGATCCCACCGTGCTTACGCCAACGTACTTGAACTTATATGGCAGTCATTTCAGCTATATTAAGAACTTGTCAATGTACTCCAAATCTTACTATTGTTGTAAATGTGATAAACTATGGAAAAATGCCAGAGCCTTAAACAGACACGAGAAAACCTGCGAAGCTACTATTCGTCATGTATTCCCTGGCGCTGTCTATAAACTTCCACAAACGATCTTTGATTTTCTCGCAGACGAAAGCATCGAGATCCCTGAAGACCTGAAATACATTCCGTATCGTGCAACGTTTGACTTCGAGTACTACTTTCAACGCCAATCACAACACCCGAGAAACACTAATAGAGATATTTGTCTTTCTCCGAGAATAACGAGAAATAGGTATTGGGAACGTTTGAAAACAGATATTTCATTGTGAGACCAGGTACACTGACACCGTCTTTAAACATGTCTATATTTCTTTCTTTCCAAAAATCACTCATTTTATCAATCGCTTCAAGGAAAGGCACCACATCGAGGTTGTTGTACCACACGAGGAAATCGCGGAAAGTTGTCATACTGTTCTCATCCCATACGCGCTGACAATAATCATACTGTTCATTTGTTATGTCTGTGTTGGATAACGTTGAATGGAATGCTTACTGTGGTGGTAAACTTGGAAAGTTCAGTTTATCGATTGAGTCGACCCAATCGTACGGGAAGTAGCCTTTCGTCTGTGAACACTCGTACGCTTTCAGAAACTGTTCGTGATTGAAACCAGGAGCCAAGTAGTTTGTGATATCGAGAAACTTTAAGTGCAATGTTTTCAAGCACATATGATTATTGTTTCTCTTTATCACAAATTTGACAGACTCATGTTTCACCAGCTGTGAGAAGAAGAGGTCCTTAGCGGCGTTGATATCATACTTTCCCGAGTTGAAGCCAATGATTGGTAGTTCCATCATGTATTCCATCAATTTCTCCTGTAATTTTTCCAACGGGTGAGCTTTCACGTCTTCTTCGTTCGCTTCTACAGCGTCTTCTTCGTTCGCTCTGCAGTGTCTGCTTCGCTCGCCTAAAACATAGAGAAGGATAATAAATATAAATACTAGAAATACATGCATGCAGCAACCCCTCACCACAGCTAAACAACGACAGTTTCCAACATTATACTAAGCTTTTTTGTTCCAAAATCTGCGATGCAAAATGCAGGAAAGAGGCCGTTGCACCAGCAGCAGTCTTTCTTCTGGAAATGGGATTCGGAAAATCAGTGGCAGTGTTTGGTATCTTCTATATGGTATTATGATTCAGGCATAATTTTCGCTAAAAAACAGAATTGTTATCTCTACACCCCCCTCTCCCATTTATGACGCACTCAAAGGACAGCGTCATATAAGTGAACTTCTTGACGTAAGTGTTTTCGTTCATCTCAAATGAGTTTGAAGGAAAATAATACTCTAATAGCTTGAAAGGAAAACTGTAAGGAAACCGGGAAATATATATATAGTTAGAAGTTAAGGGTTTTTCGCTTTCACAGGATTTCTTGAAAGATATGCAACGGAAATATTTCTTAAGTAGTGGAAGCACTGTAGTCATAGCAACACCACAGAGTAATTACATACAGAGGCGTATCTTCATGTCGGCGTAAGGGCTTTTTCGGCAAAATCCGCCATGTTCTTAGCCAGTCCGGTAAAGAGAGGCCGTCAGCATGAATTTTTTACGTAAACTGCGCATGTGCAGTTACTGGCTAAGAACATGGCGGCCAGTAAAAAACACCTCACGGTTTTTTCGCAAAGATACGCCTCTGTATGTAATTACTCTGTGGCAACACTGACACAAAATAATACAAATTTTTAGGGTACAAAACAGCATACAAATCGGCCAAAAATAATTAAAAAATAGTTGTTTTAGCTATAGAATTCCCGAATATATGATGTAGGTATGTTATAATTCGTTATATGAGCTTCAACCTTCCGTTCAAATATAACATTTCGAAATGTTCACAAAACTAAACTGCATTTTACCGATAAAAATTCCTTTTTGGAAAAGAAATCAATTTAAAATATAAGCGTAAAAATGATTTCGTTCTCCTTTTAATTTAAAACCTAGGACGACCAAGTATGGATTGGAGTCTATTAAATATTTAAGAGTTGGAACTCACTAGATAATGATTTCAGGATGATAATGGATATTAATAAATTTAAAACAGCAATTAGCATGCTGGAATTTTCTTAAATTAAATTGTATAGATAGATAGATATATATTTATTCATATAGTATTGCATGCTCGAAGATATTAGCTCATTTGTTGAGCTACTCTGTAAATTCGAGAGTAAATAAAGTGTATGTTATGTTATGTTATGTTATGGACTCTTCTTATCTTTTTTGCTAAAGTTAAAGCGATAAGATCCGTCCCACAGCTCTTCCAATAAAGTCCCAAAAGCGACCTTTAATTCAGACTTTCTCAAGTTTTTCTATAATCTCACTCACTCCACTCCTGACAATCTGCCATACTTTTGAGATCAGTGAGATGACCACCCACCAACCTTGAACCACGCGCCCGCGTTTATTGATGAACTTTAGATCTCCCATGGATTTCCTTTTTTCCGGGTGTGATAAGACTGATAAATAACCAAGCGGAATTAGTACCCTCGTCACGGGCTATCGCCCGGAACGGCGCTTCGCGCCGTTGGCGAGGGGATTATAAAAAAGACGTAGTAGGTTAAATATATCTTCTTTACCTCACTGTCTGACTCATGTCCATCCATTTCAAGCAGACATTGAACCATGTCCTCAATCATAGCATCTTCCTCAGTGCATGCTGTGGACTCGTTCACTTCGCTCAACTAAAACATAGAGAAGAATAATAAGAACAAAAATTATATAAAAGATGTAATAGGTCAACTATATATACATACCTCGCTGTTGGATATTCGTTCGTTGATTAGATCAAACACGTCTCCAAATCGATCCAACAATAATCCATAACTCTCTTGGCTTATTTCAACCAAATAGTCCACAAATCGTTTGATCATATCTGCCGTGTTACCAGAAGAAACAAAACACTTGGACTCTTCGTATCCTGGCACATTCGAGCATACTGATACATTCAATGGTATATGTTCAGCTTCCCATGTAAGTTTCGCCGTGTTTCTCGGGTGCTGTGATTGGCGTTGAAAGTAGCACTCGAAGTCAAACGTTGCACGATACCGGAAGTATTTCAGGTCTTCAGGGATCTCGATGCCTTCGTCTGCGAGTAAATCAAAGATCGTTTGTGAAAGTTTAGAGACATCGCCAGGTAATACATGACGAATAGTAGCTTCGCAGGCTTTCTCGTGTCTGTTTAAGGCTCTGGCATTTTCCATAGTTTATCACATTTACAACAATAGTAAGATTTGGAGTACATTGACAAGTTCTTAATATAGCTGAAATGACTGCCATATAAGTTCAAGTACGTTGGCGTAAGCACGGTGGGATCGCTGGATAAGTTGTGCAACAATTTTTGTCTGATCCTTCTCTTCATCGTACAATTCCACAAGTCTATACACGTAAATATTAAGTTCAAGTTCCAAGTCCGGTAATTCCTCGAGTGTCACACCTTCAAAATCATCATCATTCTCAGCATACCGTTCGTAATAATGTTGAGTATCGCGTTCGAGATTGCTCGGGTGACATCCACGGTGCATAGTCAAACAACGGAAGAAACACAATTTGTCCTCGTAAGGTAGGCCAGTTTTTTCGTTACAATCTAACGACACGATGGCAGGATTATCCAACACACGGCGAGGCAAGCGAGTACTACGTCCAATCGGATGTTCGCGAAGCTTCGTTATATAAAACGTAGCGTTGGTAATATCCACAACGACCCACTTCGAGTTGGGTCGTTGTTGTCGAGCCCATTCGAATATATCCAAGTTTTGCAATGCCTCGCGTACTTGATCAAAATCCTCGAGGTTACGTATTTGGAAAGGCGACTCAAATACACGGTTGTTGTTGACAGAGGAGCGGTGGTATTGGAATTGTTCCGTCTCGTTGTTGAACAACACGAATTCAAACGATACGTTGAGCTTGAACACCGTAGTTTGGTCATGGAATATATGATCTACGTATTGTACAAGTTGACTCGTATCCATGGAGTTCAGACGATCATTGTACCAATCCTGGACTCGGTTGCCACGACTTTGTCGAGTACGTATCGCACGCCAATGTTGCCGGTGTAATTGAGAGGGGAGATTAACTGGTGGTGTAATTGGGTCTTGGGGAAAAGTTTGTGGAGAGGTAGATGTCGAAGCTCCTTTAACATAAAGATTAAATGTAATTTGAATATCGAATTGAATAGCAAAAATCATTAGCTGATATAGATCACTGGACAGATTGTATTTTTCACCGCATTGCTCGAACGTGTTTGGGCGAAGTTCAGCATATTTGGCAAAAGTGCATTTTGACAAACTTTGAAACACTTAAACGAAAATACATACCTTCATTCATAGCCGTAGACGTAGATGCCCCTTCATTCACAGGTGTAGAATCCGTCGTCTTTGCTCGCTTCACTTTGGTTATTGTGGACGTTCGTGACATCTCGGACACTCGAGCGTCTTTTTCGAGCGTCTTTCCTCGTCGCGAAATCTTTCCCACACTCTTCACACGAAAACGGCTTTTCCCCAGTATGCATTCTGCGGATATAACGTTTGAGATTGCTGGAACGCGTAAAAACTTTACCACATAGACGAATCGCGAAATTCGGCGCGCATCCAAATGACGCGTTCTGAGTCGGGCAAAAATCGCAGTTAAAGAAAAACATGTAGCTGTGACTGGATGATTTAAAATATGCGTATTAAAGTATTCAAATGTTCAGTCATGCATTCGTGTTTTTATTGTTGTGATATGTAATCACGAATACATGACTGAACATTTGAATACTTTAATACGCATATTTTAAATCATCCAGTCACAGCTACATGTTTTTCTTTAACTGTGATTTTTGCCCGAATTTCGCGATTCGTGTATTCATTACAACACAACCCTGGGTTTTCCGTGTCTCGTCATGTTGCCAGTCATTCCATTCAGCGAGAACTTGTTCCTGGGTTTCAGGCGACCAACTAGCGACCATATCTTCAACCGCCAACGAACAAAGCTGACGATTAATCTCTTCGTCCTCCAGATCAGCCATGAACTGATCTCTCCTATACATTAGAAATTGTATTAACAAGATTGTATAAAGAAGACTTAAAACTACAAATGTCAACTTACCAAATGTTCTCTCGATGTTCTTGAGCCATTGTATATCTTTTCTACAAGCGAAATCCAAAGCAATCTTAGGCAAAAAGATGTTGTTGTGATCGTTGTCGAAACGGACTGTGTTTGGAACACGACGTTTGGAAACTTTATACAGACGCTTAGCTATTGTGATGGTTCAGCATAATGACTGTTTTGCCCAAACAAGCCTTTTGACTTAATCCTTTAATTAATTAAGCTATTGTGTCTATAGTTTACATTAGCAACAAATACATCAAAATATTTATAGATAGATAGATAGATAGATAGATTTAATAAAATACTTCGCAGCCATAGGCTGAATTGCGTTTGTTTTTTTACAAGAAAATTTAACTAATTACGAGAATATAAAAGAAGAGTTTATCAAGCCATTATAATGACATTCCATATAAATATTATATATACAAGATGTTTATTACTTTAATATACTATAAAATTTAAAATTATTAAAAATATTAAGTCATTTCAATAGCATTAGATAAATGATTTGCGGCACGAAGCCACAAAAAACTAGATTGAAAACGATTAGTGTTACATCTAGGAATTTCAAATTTCCTATCGTTTCTTAAATCATAAAAAGAAGTATGTGTAGGTGGCAGTAAACTTCGTAACTTATGATTTTCATCAGCAACTACTGTTTGAAATAAACTAGTGCAAATATTTTCATGATGAACAGACAGTGACTCCAATCCACAACTAATTAAAGCGTCTTCGTAATTAGTGTTTGGACAGATAATTCTAATAGCTCTTTTTTGTAATCTTTCCAATTCGGAACGCAAGTATTTTGGCAACGAATAGTAAATGACAGGGATACCATAGTCGATAACTGATCGAATACATGTAACATAAAATAGAACCAGATCATTCCGAGGAATACTGGCCCGTTTGAGTTGGATCAGGTAATAGATTCGTTTGGATACTTTTTAACTACCTCTTCGATATGTAAATTCCACGTCAGGTTATTATCGAATGACAAGCCCAGAAGTTTAACGGATTTTACGACTCTAATACTTTTATTGTTAATAAGTATCGGGTTAAAATCACGAGGACTTTGAGAAGGAAATACGGAGCTCCTTACATTTCTCTTCATTCAGCTTCATTTTATTGTTTTGGGACCATTGTGACATCTCATTAGCAATTGTCTGTGCTCTACTCTGTTGGTTTTGTCAACTGTTTCCGATACTGTCGTATCATCCACGTATTTCCATAAGTCAGTATCTGTGATAGATAAATCATTTATCAAGATTAAAAGAGCCATGGACCCAAAATGGTGCCTTGAGGACGCCCGAAGGTACTGCACCCCAATCTGAAAAACATCCTTGTGAAAGTTTGACTCTTTGGAATCTGTTACTTAAGAAATCAATAATCCAGTTTATAACACTTCGTGGTAGATCTAACTGAAGTAGCTTATTAAACAAAATTATATGATCAATTAGATCAAAAGCTTTTTGGTAATCAAATAAAATGATTCTAGTTGTAGAACCGGTACCGTCAAGCCCGGAGGTCCAGTTATGCACCATACTAAGAAGAGCAAAGATCGTCGATGATTTAGGAATTGCTCCATACTGATTGGGGTCAATTTTCTTCAAAACAGCTGGTTTCACATAATCATTAACAACGAAATGCTCTGCAACCTTCGAAATATTAGGTGTTAATGAAATAGGCCTAAGTTCTTTTTTCAGGTCCTGTACTATTTTTACTTTTGGCAGCGGTGAAACATTCGCAAGTTTCCATATTGCAGGTAGGCGTTGTTGTTTGTAGGATGCATTTAGGAGTAAACTAATTGGGAGGGCAAGGATTACAGCATACTCTCGCAAGAGCCAATTGGGCACTTCGTCAGGGCCACCACTTTTACTAGAGTTGAGTTTTTGTAGATGTGACAAAACCCTTTCTTTTAGAAACTTCTAAGAATTCTGGGTTTTCCTCTAAGTTAAGTCGATCTAACGGTGAAGATAGTTGATATTCTGATAAGGGCTCAAGAAAGGCTATATTTATTCTGTTTGCTAGTTCTTGTTCCGATATATCTTCAAGACCAGCGATATTTATCAAATTTATTAGGGAGCTATTCATTGATTTCATTCCTCCTAGGCGTTTAATTTCACTCCACCAAGCTTTAGGGTTATCTTTTTCTTTACTGTGAACCTGGGTCGTATAGTATTTTGATTTACACGCTTTTCTCTCACGATTGACAATATTTCGGTAGTATTTAAAGCAGTTGGATTTTGGACCGTAACTGAAAAAGGCTTCTTGTCTTTTTTTTATAAATGTTTTCAATTTATCGGTCATCCAAGGAACATCTGCAGAGATTTTCTTAATCCGTTTAATTGGCATGAGGAGGTCAAGACCAATAGATACAATGTCATAAAAAAAATTCGCCATATCTTCGCAGCTTTGTGATTGAGCAAAAATTTCAGGCCAAAGGATTGATTGTAAAAATCTCCCCATGGCATCTTTCTTACTCTGACGAAGGTCTCGTTTGTATACAAATGTAGGTTTTGCTTTCTTCACAATGTGGGTGGGTGAAACTACAACTGTGTTGTGATCAGATAATCCAATTGGAGGAGTATTTGCGGAGACTTGTAGAACTCATGCATGTTAGTTAATATAAGATCAAGTATTGCTTCGCCTCGAGTTGGTGATTTAACAATTTGTTTCAACCGAAAATGCTTAATTATTTGATTCACATTTAGACGATTGAAATCCCCGGCAATGATAATACCGCAGCTATAAAATTTTGCTTCGACTTCGCTCAGTGTCTGAAATAAGTGACTCTGCATGCTGAAATCGTCGGCACTGGGGGGGTGGTATAGGACGGCAACTATGATTGAGGAAAATTCACGAGGAAGTCGTCTAGGTCTTATATGAAGCCATAAGATTTCGTGTTCGGAACAACATGAAATTTCTGAAAGGATTTTGAGTTTCGTATCACCGTCTCTGATATAAATACAGATTCCGCCATGGTTGTTTATAGATCTATCTTTGCGTATGATTGTAAACCCAGGTATGCTTACAACGCTGTCTGTAATTGAGTCATTGAGCCAAGTTTCAGTTAGAAAGGATAAGTTTATCTCATTTTCCATCATGAATTCACGGACTTCGTCTATTTTAGGGGCCAAAGAACTCACATTAGTCACCATTAATTTTGGAATAAAATTACTAATCCTCTGTTTTAATGTAGTGGTATTAAGTTGATGGAATTCTGTAGTAAGGGGCTTACATGGCAGTGTACAGTTATTTGGAAGGTCAACAGATTCGTTTAATAATGACTGGGTGGTCTTGTTGGGATGTCCATCAGGGGAGGCATATAAGGGTAGTTTACATGGGGATAAAAAAAAGGGTGTCTCATAGTATTCAGGGGACTTTGGGGGGGGGGGGGGTATGGGGTTTGTCCGTAAAAAGGGGGTGGAAAAAATTGTTGTTGGTGTGGTTGAAGGGACTGTTGTGAAATAGCGTGGAAGAAATCACATTTCGAACCCTTCAGGCAATGACCCTTTTTTCGTAAAAAGGGACATGGAACGTGAGATTTAGGTTTTTTTGTGTATCGGGGGAACCTATCTTGGTATGGTGCGGGTATTTCGTTCCTACCGGCGATTTCTGAAGCTGAAACATTATCGGTTCCAGCGTTATTTGGATTTGCCGCGCCAACATTGTTTTGATCAGATATCTCGATTATACTAATGTCGGGGGCGTTGGGATTAGTCGTTTCATTGATTTCTTTTGTTTGGGCGTGAGTTAAAATATGCATATCGGTGGCAGGTTTGCCATTTCGATTTTTAACTAACTTTCCCCCATTTTCAACTGATTTTTCACCTTTACACTGGCCCATAAACTCAACTATTTGTTCAACAGATTGAGACAAAGTTCGTATAATTTCTCTGTTGATTTCTTGACCCGATTTAAGTTCCTCAATGTCTAAAACAACATCATTAGCTTTATCATTAGCTTTGATAAGTCCTGCTCCTTCGTTTTCAAGCACAATAATCGGATCGTCGCTTAGTCTACTTTGGGAGTGGATTATATCGCTGTCTATCTGAGTCGTTACGGATTTAGTTTTATTCAAGCAATTGTTGTGTGCGTCGACATTTGCATCCTTTTGTTTAGAGCAATACTCATAGGGCTGATGAGAATCTTGATATAAAATTTTCAGAGTAGTTGTAAGGCTAGCTTTTTCATTCTCGAGATCCTTTACTTTATAATTCAAATCAGATAAAGCATATTTAGCTATGTGAAGACTATCTTTCAAGGCATTGTTTTCTTCCTTAAGTTTCGTATTTTCTTGCCGTAATCTATTTATGTTTCTAACACCAAAACGACAATGAAAACTATACTTGTAAATCTCGCTTGTATAGACTTTACTAAATAAACGCTTGAAAACTTTGTAGAAGAGGTATATTTGTAATATAAGCATTCGGTAGATTGGACTTTATTATAAAGTATGTTTATGGAATTATCAGGTTTGGGAAAAACGGAAAACGCTGAACTCAGCAAAACCTGAGTTGTGTAATTAATGTTTATGCTAATTGCGTAATGCTCATCCTCGTATTATGTTAATGATGTCGCACACTCTCATATGCTAATGTTCTTGCTTCCCCCCTACATTATGTTAATGTACCATATGCTAATGATGTTTGAATTTTTAATGATGTTCTCCCTGCTCCCCCCCCCACGAAAGGGGGTCGAACACTACCTATATTACTACTATTGTTTGTATATGCTTTTAAATTTCGCTTAAAAATCACTCAATGCTTTCACACTCTGCTACATCTAAAACGCTTGAAACTTTGTAAGGTTTAAATCCCTATAAAAACTATGTTTATACATTCGCTTGGTAAACATATATTTGTATTGCTCTATAAGACCTTAGCAACGCTTACAGTACTATGCCGATAAACTTTAAGATCTTCTCGTTTTGGAAAGCTATATTTTTGCTTATTATTACTTCGCATAAGGCAATAATAGGTTACCAGGTTAAGCGTCGCTATATTGGTTGCCTAAGAAGCACTTCAGTAGATATGAATTTAAGGAGTTTATAAATCCATGCGATATTTCTGTACACAAAAGATGGTGAACTCAGCAAAATTCAACAGTTGTATAATTTATGTGCTCATCCCCATATGCTAATGTAATGCTCACCCCCATACGCTAATGATGTTTAATATGTTTGAATACGCCTGCTCTGTTTGGCACACCATGTTACCAAAGTATCTGGGGGACAGAATTGAAAAAGTCCAAAAAAGAGCTTTCCACATAACATACCCTGCAGCGGATTACGAGGATGCCCTTAACATTGCTCAATGCAAGAGCCTTGATGACAGACGTCAAGAACTATGTACCAAAACTTCTAAAAAGATTCAGGAAACCGATTCTTATCTAAACCACCTTTTGCCTCCGCTTCACCCAGACACAATCGGGATTTAAGAAACAATTCTAACTTTTCTTTAATGAAATGTAGAACTGAACGTTTTAAAAACAGTTTTATCCCAGCAATGAGTGCTAATTTTAATAGCGTTTAACAAAACAATATAATGTTAATCTCTGTATATAGGCTGTATATATTTGATATATTTTTATATTTTGTACCTATCTTATACTGTAATATCTAGTTATAGCTGTAATTTATAGATAATTTCGTTTGTATAACTTTTTATAATCTGTAATCATATTGCAATTCACCTTTTGGTGCGAAAATATGTTTTAATAACCTTTAATAATAATAATAATATATAATAATAATTTAATGATGCTCACCCCCTGCTCACCCCCACAAAAGGGGCCGCCTGATCGGCCCCTATATTACTACTAATAAGTATTGTAAAATGTTAGAGCTTTAGTGCTGCTGCTTTACTTGCTTCATTCCTTTCAAGTAGATTTCTTTATTGTTTAGAAATAATCAATATATAATTGGTGACAACGAAGCATATGGAACAATGCACGTTTACTGTTGGATGTACCAATGGGTATAAGTTTTGTGGTGATATTTACCAGTGGGTAGATTTTGTTTATATGTACTAATGGGTAAACGTTATGTTATAACCAGAAAGAAAGTTTTATGATGGCTTTCAACCATTCACAACATAGACACAGATAAAAATAACCCTAAAAGTTTTAAAATGGCTTTCTCATATGTACGCACTATATTCATACTTTATCTAGTGAAAGTAGAACGATCTAAGAGTACATGTATGTTTTGGGAATATCTTCCGGGTTCTAAATTTTGCCTCTAGGCTTTTGGTCTCAAGGGTTTTGGTAAGTATAACCTAGAGCGGCAAACGTATCTCCGGGAACCATGCAGGTATTAGGAACCAGGTTGATCGTTAACTTACTAATTTTCGTCTCCATATTCTTCAAATTCCAAGGCTGCTGTCACAATAACGATAACTGCTGGTAATCCTAGAATATAGAAAAACAAAATTATACTGTATAATTACATGTACCTAACAAAAATATATGGCGGCATGTCAATTTCATTAATTTCTGGCAAAAAATATTAAGAACAACATAAACAATACTTGGTATAATATATGCACAGCTATAACTGAGGTCAGTAGAAGAAAATATTGACCATATATGCACCATTTAAAGTAGAAATTTTATGGTATAGTTCAGTCAATCTTTCCTACTTCATAGATTTTAAAATATTCAACAGCATGCAGTGGCGTAACTGGTGGGGGGGGGGGGGGGGTGATTTCGGGGGTGAGATACTCCCCTCTCCAATGTTTAATAATTGGAATTTTGTATGGCAAATTTTGCCATATCGGGAAAAGGTACGTTGAAGTCAAGTTGAGTAAGAACAAAAACCCTTGAAGATCAGTTTCTAATTCTTTTTAACATACCCCATCCAGCAATAAGACATTTGATCATAAAGTAAGAATGGTCTGTTCGAAGAATTTTGACAAAACAAAGATACATATTATACGCTTCTATAGCCATCCACATAAACACAGCTAAGACAAAGTAATGTAAAGCTATTGCTGCAACACGACAGGAGGTAGTAGAGGAAGTCTTGGATCTCTCAGCAGCCACAATGAACACAATTAATGTGATAGATAAGGCTATGCAGAAGTTGAATAAGATCTGGGTTGGAGCTTTCGTTCGTAACTCTCTAAATTTAAAAAATAAAGATCATTGCAAACATTTTATGAAAGTGGATTTTCTTTGCAGTAAAAATTCAAGTTATCTTAACGGAATGATCACAGATATTACATGTCTTGTGTTGATACGTAGAACAAACCAAACATAATAATCTACTCATGTACATAATACTGATTAGTCTGTAACCTTAGGGGTCCAGCATCGGCCGCAGAATAGAATATAAAACCTTTGTTAAATTTCACGTCGAGAAGTTTTTTTTGTCTTTCAAATTCAAATTCAACAAAAGCTTAAAATTAGCCTTTACTACTGAATATTTTTTGAAATGGATTAGAGCAAAGAGAAAAGGTGAGAGGAAAGCTGTATTTTGTCGAACTATTTGTGAATATTTTATTTTCAATAGTCACTTCTTCAGTTCTTGTCCAATTTTACTGTATGCATAAATTTAATATTAATTTGCTAGTTCAGTTGTTTTTAAGCAACAGTTTTCGTCGTTTTCACTGTTAGTTTCACATTCGTAAGGGCCATTATTTAAAAGAAGCAAAAAAGAGCAAAACATTAAAACAAAACTTACTTAAACAATAAAATAGTAATGATGGTTAAAACCAATCCACTCAATGATATAGCACAACCAATATAACTTATTATACTCAGTGCTTTTTCATGATCATCATCAATACGATCTTTGATATACACATCCTAAAATACGACAAGATATTTTGAATGGATTATCCCTGTGTTGTGAACATTAACAAATTCTGCATTAAATTAATCGTCTCAAAAATTAATACCACGGTTTATCCAGTCCTCTTGTGGTTCAACACATATTACGTAATTCCACTTACTGTTAAAATTGCAAAATTTGTAAGATGAGAACAATGACAAGTAACAATTCCATCTTTTATTCCTCGGTAAGTACAACCAGCTTGTGACCAATCTCCCAGACCGTTCTTTAACGAGAAATCCCAAAATACACACACAGTTTTCTCGTGTATTCCATCTTTTAACGGTTGATATGTTGTTACAATTGGTTCTCGCAAATTAGTTAATTTTTGTCCTTTAATAGATCCAGATATCACCCAACTATTCAACTTATTAACGGTTTCTCCACCAGTCGTTCCTTTAACTTGAGATTGAAATAATGGCGGCTTCCGGTGGACGACAAAAGATGTTCGTTGGTTTTGAGCTTTATTGTCAATGTTTAAATTTTCAAACAATGATTTTGGCATTGTTAACGAAATTGTAGAAATCATGGGTTGAACGCTAAAATCATTATTGTAAACTGTAAAATTATTGTCTTCGTTTCTCGTTGTATCAATTAGTGATTCAGCTCCAGCACCCTGGAATCTACTTTGATTCACATCTCGTGAATATACAGCGATGTTTTGTTCATTTTGTTGTACAATTCCTCCAATATTTATGGCAACATTGTCAAGATAGTCTTCCACCACTGACAAAACTCTGAAAAAGAATATACATCAATAAGGTTTCGAAAAATGAATTTTACGCTTAAAAGTTAAACTCGTTGCATGATTAATTGTTTTATTGTATGAGAAAAAAAACACAAGTTGAATAGATTGGGAATGAATGAATGGAAACCAAAAGGAGCGAAGAGGGAAAGAGGAAAGCCGGTGTAAAGAAAAATGGAGTGGAATTGAATTGAAATGAAGGTACATGTATTGTTAACAAAACAATTGGAATGAATAGGTATAACTGGAGGAAATTCTTTGCTTTATGTTCGGCAAAGAACGGAACGAACTACCATCCGGACAAAACCATATATCATTCAATTAATATTACACCTGAAACTTTCTTTGCTTCACATGACTACCATTTTATACTCCATTTCCTATGTCGTATACTGCAGTATAATAAATTTCCCTAGAGCGTAATAAATTAATTAAAAATATACAGTCGCAGATATTTTGTCCTGGATTGAACAACTAGGACGAGATAATTTCTTTTGTTTCGTTCAATCTATCTTAAACATCTTCAAAACTCAACCATTAGTATAAGTCTCTCTTACGGCTGTTGGTATGTACCTTGTAGACGAATTATCAGCTCTCTGACTTTGAAAAAGAATGACAGGATCGACATTTAAGAAGTTGTCAATAGCCTTAATAATGTTCGCACCAGTCTAAAGAAAAGATGAAGATTAAATTTTTGTTGTATTGTATTGTATGCTCAGGACCTCGCGGTTGAGATAGATAGATAGGTAGGTAGGTAGGTAGGTAGGTAGGTAGGTAGGTAAGTTGGTAGACAGGTAGATAGGTAGTAAATAGATACATAGATAACTTTATTTAAACACGCTTACAAACAGCAAAAGCTGGTTTTCACGAAGGGCGTGTACAATAACAGAATAATAGAATAAGTACAAATATAGTTCTAGTAGAGATATCGAATGGTACAAATAGATAAGTGAAAATAATATAAAGTTCATATATTATAAAGTTCAAATATATTAATGTTATAGTATATGACAGTCATAATTCCAAACTGTCAAATTATGGTATAAGTCCTCATGTTGTGAACTGGTTCTTCGACTTTTTAAGTAACAGATCCCAAAGAGTCAAGTCAGCAGAAAATTGTTACTCAGAATGGAGATCAGTACCGGCTGGTGTCCCGCAAGAAACAAAACTCGGCCCGTTCATATTGCGTCATCTAATGGTACAGTTAAGTACGTTGATGACACCACAGCTTATGAAATTATCCCGAAGGGTTTGCCAAGCACCGCCCAGTCGTTTGTGGACGAGGTAGTGGTGTGGTCGCATGATAATAAATTTAAACTCGACTTTAAAAAGTGCAAGGAAATGAGGATTTCGTTTTTAAGACCAACTACCCAATATGAAGAACTGCGTATCGATAAAAACATTATCGAGACAGTCGATTCTCTTAAACTTCTGGGTTTAAGATGGAATGTTCATATTAATATTACAATTAAGAAAGCTTCTAAAAGACTTTACTTTACTTTCTGTTACAATTGAAGCGTGCCAAGGTACCTCCAGAGGATCTGATCAAGTTTTATATTTCGTGTATTCGTTCAGTCCTCCTCTACGCATGCCAAGTTTTCCATTACTGATTATCTCCCAGAGTATTTGAACATGTCCTTAGAACAAACGCAAAAGCGGGCAATGAAGATTATCTACGGGGACGATACTCTATGCGATCAAGTACTGGAACATGCAGGAATTAACAAACTTTCTGAGTGTAAACAACAATTATGTGATTTATTTAATAAAGTAGTATCAAATCCTAGAGTCCAATTATATGACATAGTTCCACACAATGTAAATCCGCAAACTTGTCTAAGACATGTAAGACCGTTTGATATTCCAATATGTAGGGCAGATCTATTTAAGAACTCCTTTTTAATATCAAGAGCTCGCCGTCATAATGATAGCAAGAGTTGTCAATAAATTATTTATAAGCGAACTTTAGGTTAACTTATCTGCCTAAGTTAGTTTTGACGAATTTTAGTTGTTTGACTTAGCCAGGCTTCCAAAGTGTAATACAACTCCTAAACATGTGTGTATGTCGATAATTTTACTTCTAATTTTTTTATGCTTACTTAAATTGCTACGAAATGAGTTAGGCAAAAAAGTTAGTAAGGTGTCAATAAGGTAAACTACAAGATGTTTTTTTCTGCATCTCACTCGATTGAAATTAAGGTAGAAGGTTTTAGGTGGTGGATATTTCGAGTGAAATAATATATACAATATTTTAGACCTGAACGGGAACGGCTGCGAAAAATGCAACTTAGTCTAGGACCTGTATAGGAGTTTGTATGCGTTTCATTTAGCACAGGCAATCTCAACTGTTTTAGGGTAAAATGACCATGGCGGTCAACATGGCATATGTGCCAAAACCTGAATCCGGGACGAAAGTCCTGAAAATGACCCCGCCCTGAAACGGCAGTGCCGACATAGCTCTACCTTCCGAAAAGCAAAAGCGACAGCCTTTCTGAAGTGCTTATATAGTGTTTAGAAGGGTTGCTTTTAGGGGTGTTATTGGAAGGAAAAATTTGTCTAAGTATAATATTTTACAAGAAAATGACCATGCACCACCCAGGTCAACTGCTATTTATGCATGAAATAACTAATATACCTTGCAGAGATTAAATTTTCTTATTTCCTAAAAATTTCATGCATAATTAGCAGTTGACCTGGGGTGGTGCATGGCCATTTTCTTGTAAAATATTATACTTAGACAAATTTTTCCTTTCAATGAACTTGCTGTTAACGCTTGGCAACTGGACTCTGTAGCTCAGTGGTCAGAGCGCTGCATCGGAATCGCAGGGCCGCAGGTTCAATTCCTGTCGGAGGACTTGGAGTTGCATTTTTCGCAGCCGTTCCCGTTCAGGTCTAAAATATTGTATATATTATTTCACTCGAAATATTCACCACCTAAAACCTTCTGAACTTTAGGTTATTATAAATTGTTGATGGTATTTGTGGATGGAATATTCGAACGAAAAATTATATACATTCGCGCGACATTTTGCACTGAGTGGAAATCAGCCTTTAGGCTCTCTGGCAGGAATCGAACTGCGCCCTGCGATTCCGGTGCAGCGCTCTAACCAACTGAGCTACAGAGTCCAGTTGCTGAGCGTTAACCGCAAGTTCGTGTATATATTATATGGTATATAGGTAAATACTAAGATTTTTCTCGGCATCTCTTTTGCATTTTCTTTTGCATTTTTCGCAACTGCTCCTGGCTTGGTCTAAAAATGTATATAAACAAACTTTATATTATCTTTCTTTTGCCCAAGTTTGTGCCAGAGTTTGCCACATGTTACGTTACGTTCAGAGCTTCCACTCGGAAGGAAATTTCCTTCCAAAAGGAAATTTTGGCATTTGGAAGGAGAAATAAGAGGAAATGAGATTTGGAAGGAAATTGGAAGGAAATTTGGCCATTTCGAAGGAAAAGGGAAGGAAATTTTACAATTTAAACTTTTTCAGTAATTTCTAGTAATTTAATAATGGTTAAACACTTTAT
This sequence comes from Trachythela sp. YZ-2020, assembly GCA_016169945.1. Taxonomy (NCBI): domain Eukaryota; kingdom Metazoa; phylum Cnidaria; class Anthozoa; order Malacalcyonacea; family Clavulariidae; genus Trachythela; species Trachythela sp. YZ-2020. The sequence continues at coordinate 141,876 of JADLSH010000236.1, read as the reverse complement.
TATGAACTTTTGAGTTAAAAAACATGTATAAAAATAATACATCGAATATTTACATAACCATCAAGGATGAATGAGGGTAATTTGGGACTTAACAGGTCTTCAGTGGGTGAGTAGAGTACTTGTACATAAATAACGCGGGCTCAATTTTTTTCGCGGGTTTTTATAAACTAAAAACAAACAGTCGAAAAAAGGGAGACTGTAATTTCTAAACCAAAAAAAAGTAATTTGTAAATTATGATGGCTTATAAAAGATTTAAGGAAAAAATTCATAAAAAACTCGTTTAATTAAGTAATATGTCGTTTGAGAAAACAGACAACAGAACATGTTTTTTCAGGTTAATTATCCTTATTCAAATTAATTTTGAACGGTATAGACTAATGACTATATACTACTCTACTCTGTAGTGATCTGGAACACTAATGTTGGATACTTGAATTTTGTACCGTACGCAATGGTTAATTATTTTTCTAATATTAAATTAGAGATTCACTATTTGAATATTGCAGTACACCTTCAATTTACATCGGGAGTACAGTACAATACAAAATTTATTATACTATTTAAAAAACAATTGGAAGGAAAAATGGAAGGAAATTTAGGATTTTGGGAAGGAAATTCTGCGAAAAAAAAGGACAAAAACGAGAAATTTTACTTTGCCAAAGTGGAAGCACTGGTTACGTTGCAGAATAAACATGGCGGAAGGTCGAGCTTAGCTAAACATAAAAATTTTAGGCCAGAGAAAATTGATATGAATTCTATCAAGTTGTTAAATAATCAAGCTTACTTAGTTTACGATGGGATCCGTATCAAATGGACACAAGACCTTTGTTCGTTAAAGACGGGTAAATGGAAGTTACCGGCGGTAAAGCTAAACAGTTCACAAGCTTAAATTCTGATTTTGTTATGACTTGGTACCCGGGCAAGCAAAACTCTTTGATGTTCCACGGAAAGGACGGCGATTCATTTAGAAAAATTCTGGTGAGTGTTTTAGATATAAATTGTGTTAAGCAAACAAATTAACACGGTCACGGAAACCGAGTCACCATTTGCCGAATCATGTGGAACTATCAGCGAAAATAGCATTGATGTTAACTCATCTTCGTCTAATTGTCATAGCTGCGCTTGCAGAATTGATATTAAAGATCTAAAAGATATTAAATCAGACGTTGTAAAAAGCAAATTGAATCTATTAATGGCGTTATTGAGTCCACTAATGCTGTTATTGAATCTATGAGTGTCATTTGAACCCCTCCGGCCTCGAAAGCCGTTGTTACGACCGTCCATAGAATGGAAACGTTACTAGAGGAGTTCTCTACAAATTTGAACGAGAAAAGCAACATTATAAAGGCCCTTCAAGAAAAGTTATTTGAAAATATCAGTCAAAATGTGCCATCTAAATCTACAGCTAACGAATGCTTTCAGCAAAAGCGGCGTCGAGACAATGGAGATGCGAAGTGCGATGTAAACATTGCAGCGAACTGGCAAAGTAAACAAAGAGAGATTATGTGACCTTGAACAAGCCATAAACAAGCTGAAGCTAATTATAACAATCAATTACGCATCTCATTAACCACAATATCTCCCAGCAGTGCGATACCTAAGTCACAAAATTATAATTCAATCAATGAATCATCTAAATTAACCAGTCAAAATGTGCCATCTGAACCTATAGCTAATAAATGCTTTATGCAAAAGCGTTGCCGTGACAATGACAATGCAAAACGCGATGTAAACATTCAGCCTACTGGTGAATTATCAAAATCGATTAATAATAAAAAACAGGCTGATACAGCGGTTTGCAAACAGATGGGCGCGGGTTTGCCCTTGGTCGGGTCACCTAATGGTATTATACACTGCAAATCCATCCAAAATAATAGCGGAGATGGTTTAAAATATTCTAATACTAATCATGCGAAACATGGTAAGGCCAAACAAACTTGTGACCAGTCATTTTCAGCGAAATCAAAGAAAAATCCTTTTTGGAAACATTAGTTTCGAAACAAACCGCCATCATGTCCCCGTCGACCAACAAAGGCCATTGGTTAGATCATCTAGAGCTCGTTCGCCAAGTATCTGTGAACTACCCCCAAGACAATCATGCCTTGAAACCGTCAAAAGTCCTTCGGAACGACAAATTCCTGTCCGAATTACAAACCGATTTCCCAAAGCTTACGGTATTCCTTCCCCTCGCCGGAGCAGTGTGGAATTAAATTGTTTCTATATTCAAACAGAAGGAAGTATCTCCCAATCTACGAATAGAGATTTTAATAAACTAAATGCGCAATTGCATAAACCTACGCCCGTTGAAAAAATCTGAAAAAAGTTCAAATAAATCTCTTCCAAATATTATGTCACTCATTGCTCAATCATAGGTTGACGAACTTTCAGTACGTGTTAACCAAACAAATTCAGATGTAATATGTGTTACAGAAACATGGCTTACTAACTGTATACCAGATGAAATCATTCAGATTAACTAATAGCGGAGGAGGAGTTTGTATGTATACTAGAGAAAACGTTCCCTTTAAAATACGAACGGATCTTTACCACAGAACGATAGAATGCCAAAATGGCTCCCAAGGAGTATATCACGAATAGCTATCTACCCACATCAACTCCAAATAATGAAATGGATAAATTCTATGACTATTTGTGTTTTTGCATTGATACACTGGTTTCAGAAAGTACAGAAACTGCCATTATTGTAGTCGGAGACTTTAACCCTAACAGCAACAATTTCCAGGCGAAACGAGTAGAATTGCAATATGGGCTGAAGCAAACCGTTCGAGTACCACCTAGGAATGATAATATACTGGATTTAATTTTAACAAATATTTCTAAATATTATACAGCACCAACAACACAATCCCCACTCGACACCTCAGATCATTTAATAATACTCCGGAAATCGAAGGGCATTGGAAAATCGAGAAACCTGACTCGGAAAGTAGTAGTGAGACCAATTAAGGAATCGAGTATGGAGGCTTTCGGAGGATGGTTAAGGACCTACCAGCTACCAATGGACTCTCCAGTAAGAAATATGACAACAGTTGATGAAAAGTTGGAAAATGTTGCTCAAATTATTAACAATAAAATTGAGTCTTATTTTCCTAAGTACATGGTAAAATATCACGCAAATGATAAACCATTTATAACTGGAAAATAAAATGCTTAATTCGGAAACGAATCTCAATGTTCAAAGGATATCGAAATTTTGCAACGATGAAAGAATGGTACTAAACTTAAAAAAGACAAAATAAATGATCTTAGATTTTCGCACTAAGAAGACTGTAATTCCAAATATCACGCTTGATAACTTTGAAATTGAAATTGAAAGGGTAATTTCTTATAAATTGTTAGGAACATGGATTGATGTCGATCTGAAATGGAGTAGCAACACTGACTCTATCGTGAAGAAAGGGAGAAAGAGGCTCTATTTTCTCAAAGTTATTAAGAAATACGGTGCGCCAATACAGGATTTGCTACAGTTTTATTGTAGTGTTATTAGATCGACGTTAGAATATGGTGATCTGTTGTGGCACGGGTGCTTAACTCACTCACAAAGCTTAGACATAGAAAGAATACAAAAACGAGCATTCAGGATAATTTGTCCCAATATGGACTATTGCGAAGCCTTGTCACACCTCATGATGCCAACGCTGAAAGAAAGACGCGAGAAATACTGTGTGGAATTGATAACAAGAATGTCGTTTCCAGAGCATCGTCTGCATTACTTACTTCCAGAAAAAGTTGCAGAACTGCGGCAAAGAAGCACAAGATCTAATGACGATAAGTATTATAATTTTAAATATCGGACTGAAAGATTTAAAAACAGCCCCTTGGTTTATGCTATAAATAGTTATAATAATAGTTTTTAGAGATGTAAATTGTAAGGTTTATAGTATGGCATTGTTTTAATATAATTAATTGTATAGTCGATTTTAAATGTTTACAGGAGTAAATTGGTGTAAATAAATCGTATTATATTTTATTCATTACCCAAACCGTTGTAAATACATGGTAATTAAGGTCTACTTTTTCATGTATATTTTAAAAACCCAATAATAATAATAATAATAATTATGCTCAATATTATGCTAACGAATCGACACTGATGCTGTTTCGTGTTGATTAGTATATGCGTTTATGCGGTTTTAGCCCGCTTTACGCCTTTTATCGACTTCCTTGCCATTCGAAGCACTATATATAGTTACAAATTAGAGTAAAAGTAAAATATAGCCGATAAAATAATGTAAATTACAAATGCAGTAGCCGGATACTAGTTGCCGTAGCGAAGGAGTGAATAGTTCGCTACATTTTTGAAACAGTACTCAATTAACTGCTTCTTCGAAGCAATTTTCCAAGGACTGACATAGGTTTGAGGTAAATTCGTGATTAAATCACCATGAAATCACCATGAAAACTGAATCTATGACGATTACTTTGTTTTTCAATTATATTGTTTCAAAAGTTTACCTCATTCAAAGCGTTTGTTTGTCCAACGATATTTTCAAGAATTAACACGGTCAAGGAGACATCGTCTTGTTCAAAATTCTTGGGATCATCAGTTAAATTCACCAGACGGATACTTGCATTGACTGTCGATGTTCTATCTTTTTTTATTTCCTGAAACAACATTAGGAATATAGAATTTTCATTTTCTTTAATCTATACCAATAAGACCACGTGACTGCGACCTTCTACTTAGCTAGAAGTATAAGCCAATGGGAGCAAAAAGATACTCTGCAGGGCATACGTATTAAGTTGTTGCAAATGATTTTAGTAGTAGAAATAGAATTTATTAGCCACTCCCCAACGGGGCTTTTCAGTGAACTATTACAAATATAGAACACTTAAATTATTACAATTATATTACAAAAATATTTTAGTCTACTAGTATAAATCAAAATATTAAAATCTAGCATTAAGAATTTAAAAACTTATTCAATGAAAATGTCCTAAGATGTTTTTTAAAGATTGAAAGGTTTGTCCTTTGATTATCAATGATATAGTTCCAGAGATTAATTGCTCTGACTAGGAAGGATCTCTGTCCTGTAACTGTTCTACAGAAAGGAATCATTATCTTACCAAATGATAAAAATCTGGTGTTATAACTATGTCTTTGCTCACACATATCAAGGTAAGAGGTGCCAGGTCATTCATACACTTATAAGTCATTATTGCGTATTGATGACAACACATCAGCAACAGGAAGCCATTTCAATGCTTTCAAAGTTGGAGTTATGCGATCAAATTTTTTTTCTTATTCACGATCCTGGCAGCGAAATTCTGTACTTGCTGTAACTTGGCAACATTTTTCTAGGTTGTGTTTGACCAAACAGTGGAACTGGAGTATAATTTGCTGAAAACCAGTGGATTGAGAACAGCTTCGATATGCTCTTTGTTGAGTAAATGCCTAATTCTAGAAATCTGGCATACGGAATAATTGCAGTATTTTACGACGTTGTTGATATGCTCGTCATAGGTAAGTCAGTAGTAATATAGGGGCCGATCGGGGGGGGGGGGAGGCGTAAGGGGGCGCATCATCATTAACATATGAGGGAGCGCATCATCATTAGCATATGAGAGCGAGCACATTAATTATGCAACTCCTTTGAGACCTTTCAACCCTCATTAATATGCAATGACGTCACAGAACAAGACCAGGCTAGTTTGGGCAAACAAACAATAATTTTTCTGAGTTTGTAAATACGTTACAATAGCTAAGCGATGGGCATGGTGAAATTTTCGATTTATAAACTCTTTGTTAGTAATTAATACATTCTCGTATCTAGTAAGACTATTATTGCCTTATGCGAAGTAATAACAAACGGCTTCTGAGTCGACCAACATGGCGACGCTTAACCTCATAAGTTTACAAAGTTTCGAGCATTTAGATATAGCATACAAAATGTGAAAAGCAGTGATTTTTTCAGCGAGTTTTAACATCGAATAAAGTTTTATAAGCATAGTTTTCATACAAACATTGTGTATAGTTTTTGGCGTTAGAAACATAAATATTTGATGCTTATATCGCTAAGGTAAACTATAACACGTGCAAGTCACAAAAGCTTAATTAGGTGCCATTAATTAGGGGCTTCGGTGGCGCAATCGTCAGAGCACGCGCCTTTCACCTCTGATATCGTGGGTTCAAGTCCCGTTGGGGACGACTTATGATAGCTATGTGAAAAGAGTTAGTCAACGCTCTGCCGAAAGTCGTGGGTTTTCTCCGGGTACTCCGGTTTCCTCCCACAGGGAATGTTGACAGGGTGGGTTGGGTTTAACCCCTAACTGGCCCTTCCATCGTAGCTGTGCTCCGTGATGGCGAGCAAAAGGTGGCTGCCATATGCGCCCTAGAAAGCCTTCGACTTGGTCACGTTGAGCTGTGTCCTTCGCAATTCAGCTTAGCTCTCAGCTGCAAGTAAGGATAATAAGCACTCCTGCTTACTTACTTACTTACATTAATATGGACTTGTTTGGGCGAAACAACCGTTTTATGCTTACTTTGCATTTTTATCACAATAGCTAAACCTCCGTATAAATTACCCAACCGTTGTGTTCCAAACACAGTCCGTTGTGTTCCAAACACAATCTCTCTGGCTATATTGTTTTGGATTTCATTTGTAGAAAATATGTACTTTATACAATGGCTCGTAAACATCAGGAGAATATTTGGTAAGTAGATTTTGACATTCGGTTTGATATAGCTGGATTTTTGTTAATACAATTTCTACTCTATATAGGAGAGATCAATTTATGGCTGAGCTGGATAACGAAGAAATCTTGAACCGCCAGCTTTGTTCGTTGGCTATTGATGACAAGTTTGATTCTTGGTCTCCGGAGACCCAAGAACAAATGCTTGCCATGATTGGCGAGACGAGGCCGTTTTCGTGTGAAGAGTGTGGGAAATCCTTTGCGACGAGGGATAAGCTCAACCGCCACCAAAAGGCCACAATAAGGAAAGAGTTTACGAGTGCCCGAGATGCCACATGAAATTTAGTTAAAAGGTATGTAATTATAAGAGTTATTGCACTTATTATAGTATTTTGAACTATAGTGTCTATTTTTTTAAGGATAACTTTAACAGGTATATGGAGATGCACGAACGAAGGGGTGCCGAGCGTGAATACAAGTGCAACGTGTGTGGTGAAACCTTTCGTAATATATATCTTTCCATTGCAAGCCTATCTGCGCGATATCTACCAAATTGGCGCTGGAAAACGTAAGCGTACGAGCACAACTACAAAAGCAAAGCAAGTAAGAATTGTTGAACCACGCATCAATGAAGGGGCATCTAGCTCCACAGCTGTAAACAAAGGTACGTGTTATTTAGTCTCAAAATATGTTTTGCCCTATTTTTAAACTCTTCCTGGATATACGTTAAAAATTGATTTGAGTGCTACTTTTTATGTTAAATTGAACAGCGCGATTTAAAATATAGTAATCTATCTTAAAATTCGCATATACAAGTTTGTGCAATAAAAAGTACAATGTGATCAATGATGTGAGTCATTTAATGACCTTTGCTATTCAATTCAATATTCAAATCACATGTCGTTAAGTTATCCAAAGTTGTAAACAGTGAAAAATTATTTTTTCTTTTTGAAGGAGCCTCAACATCCATCGCTCAACCTTTTCTCCAAGATCCAGTAATTAGTCCACCGGCTGATCTCCCATCTCCACTACATCGAGAGTATTTGCGAGCGATTCGAAGTCGACAGAGTCAAAACAACAAAATACAAGATTGGTACAATATCGGCTCGATTCGCTGGATACTTCGCAACCTGTGCGTTATGTGGATAATATATTTTATGACCAAACAACGGCACTCAAGCTCAACTTATTCTTCGGTTTTGTATTGTACAACAATGAAACGGGACAGTTTCAATATCATCACTCTTCAATTAACAATAATCGTGTGTTCGAGGCGCCGTTCCAAATACGTCAGAATCTCGAGGATTTAGACCAAGTTCGTGAAGCGTTGGGAAACCTGGATATTTCTAAATATGGGTCGTTGCAGATACCTGGCAATGTACTCCAAATCGTATACTGTTGTTGCAAATGTGACAAATTGTGGGAAAATGCGAAAGCCTTAAACAAACACGAGAAAACCTGCGAAGCTGTCGTGCAACACAGGTTTCCTGGTGGGGTGTACAAGGTCCCACGAACCATTTTTGAGTTGCTTGAAAACGAAGGAATTGACATTCCGGACAATTTAAAGTATTTTCCTTACAGTGCAACGTATGATTTCGAGTGTTATTTCCAGCGTGAAACGAAACATCCCAAGAATACGGATAAACTAACATGAGAGGCTGAACATATTCCGTTGAGTGTTTCGGTATGTTCCAATATGCTTGGCTATAGCCTGGCTACAGCGAGCCTAAGTGTTTTGTTTCGACGGGTGATACGGCGCGTATGATTAAACGTCTTAAACGGTTTGTGAATTATTTAGTCGAGATCAAATATACGAACGTGTATCAAATAATGATGAGTCGCAAAGTGACGAGGAAGATCAAGACGAGAGCCAAACGAAGAAATCCTATCCGTTGGAAATTGCGAGAGCTACCTGTCCTTGGATTCAATTCAGGTAAATACGATCTCAATGTCGCTAAACAGTCGCTTTTCTCGTACCTGGTAAAACAAGAGCAACTTAAGTTTGTTATGAAATGAAACAACAATAATATGAGCCTGAAAACCGAACGCTTAAAGTTTCTCGATATCACAAACTACCTTGTTCCTGGTTTCACCTGGTTTCACTTACGAACAGTTTATTGAGGCTTACGAGTGTGCGCAGACGAAAGGTAAATTCTCGTACGAGTGGGTTGAATCTATTGACAAGTTGAACTTTCTAATTCTACCACCTTAGCAAGCATTTATTATACGTTATCCAGTTCGGGTATAACAGATGAACAGTATGAACATTGTCAGCGCGTTTGGGACGAGAACAATATGGGATTTTCTCGTGTGGTACAATAACCTAGACGTTGTGCCTTTCCTCGAAGCAATAGAAAACTAAGTACGTTTTGGAAAGAGAGAAATATTGACATTTTTAAAGACAGTGTGAGTGTTCCCGGTTTGACTATGAAATATTTATTTTCACGTACCTAATGTTTACTTCTCGTTGTTCTCGGAGAAAGACAAAGACGTATACTACACCATGAAAGATAACAACGTTGGCGGGCCGAGTATCATCTTTAACAGATACCACGAGAAGGATAAAATATTTATACAAAACGTAGAAATGCGAGCGAAAGATGTTGAACCAAAACCTTGAAAGAAAGTGATTGGCTACGATGCCAACGCTTTATATCTTTGGGCGATCATGCAGGACATGCCTAGTGGAAATTATACGAGACGAGTAGCGGAGTGGGAGGCGTATCAGCGTGGGATCCACATCAGACTCGAGAAGCGTATTGGACCAACGTATTACAACAACAAGAAGCGTATTGGACCTCGTAGCTTACCTGTGGATGGGTTCTGTTCAGAAACACAAACCGGGTTTCAGTTTCAAGGTAAATATATTGTAATTTCGTGGGCCTAGGCTTAAATTGGGTAGGATTAGCTTAATCGATTTATAACGATTTATCGCGACTCGGCTGCGCTGATCTTTGGATAAAGTTGAAACGATGACGATGGAGAGCATAGTATGGGCTGTGAGGAACGAGAAGCTGCTTGGTTGCGTCGAATGTGACCGTCACGTCCCTGAACACTTGAGAAAGAGGTTTGTAGAAATGAACACAATCTTTAAGATATCCAGAGACAATATCCAGAGACGATATCCAGAGGTGACTTTATGAAGACCTACACCGAGGAGAACAAGTTCATGAGTCATCCACGACGGAATTTGATCAGTAGCATGGTCGGAAAGAAGATTCTCCTGGCGACACCTCTCTTGAAGTGGTACCTAGAACATGGCATGATCTCGAGGCGACACATATCTACCAAGTGGTCGAGTACACACCTAAACCTTGTTTCAAACCTTTCGTGATGCTGACCCCTCCAAAGCCATCATCGCAGGTACCATGAAACTGGATGGTAATTCATCTTATGAAAAACGATCACCAACAAAGAGCGCCACCGTCAAGTGAAATTCTGCGATGACGATGAAGTTTCTCGCCTGATCAACTCGCCGTTCTTCCGTGAGCTCAATCCAATTGATAAAGATACCTATGAGGTTGTAAGCTCGAAAAAGACCATCAAGTTGGACTTACGTTTGCAAGTAGGTTTCTTTGTGTACCAGTATGCAAAGTTACGCATGTTACAGTTTTACTATGACTGTTTAGATAAGTACCTTGACTGATCAGACTTTAAGTATTGTGAAATGGATACGGATAGTGCATACATTGCTATTAGTGTTTAGGAGTTGGTTAAGTCAGAGATGAGGGAGGAGTACATGGCAGATAAAAGTAATTGGTTTCCGCGTACGGACACGGTAGAGCATGCACGTTATGATAAAAGGGCATCGGGTTTATTTAAAGTAGAGTGGGAAGGAGGTGGGATTGTTAGTTTATGTAGTAAGACGTATTATTGTTTTGGGAGTGGGAAAGATAAATTTAGTTGCAAAGGTGTAAATAGAAATATTAATGCTATTAACAAGGAGAAGTATTTGGATGTAATTTTAACTAAACGTAGTGGGTCGGTTGTAAATAGGGGGTTTAGGGTTTTAAACAATCAAATATGTACAGTACATATGTTCAAACGAAGAACGCCTTCAGTTACTTTTATCCAAAGCGTAAAGTATTAGAGGACGGTGTATCAACAATTCCTTTAGAGATTTAAGTGTGTGTAAATAATAACTAAATAAATGTTTTCAAAACCACATGTCTGTTGTGGGTGACAGGACCCCAGAAATGTAGTGTTTCTCCCGAACTGTTTCTTTCTTTCACAGATACCGAAACATTTTTCCTATTGAGTACATCTTGATCAACTTCTATCGCTTCTTGTAACGCTCTTTTGCCAACTGTTTTAGCGCCTTGCCTGAATAGAAGAATAGCAAATCCTGCAAGGCTTTTGAAAATACCTCCAATCTCATACATCTTGCCCCACGGAATCCAGGTAGGCTACCACCACGCTAATTTCTTGTGTAATGTTCAGTTAGCAATTTTACGTCAGGGATAAGTATGCATTTCATCTTTTAATAAAGTACTGAGATCTCTTCTGTCTAAAAGAAGTGACGCGATTGACTTCCCAAAAGCAAATGAAACCTTTTCGTCTCTGCCGTTCTTTATATTCATTTCAATGGTCTCGAAAAAATTCACTTTGACGGGAACGTATTGTAAATCACGGAAACTCGCGTGAACGTTTTTGCCATATTCCCCTTCTAGATTAACTATCCTTAATAGAGGCACTTCACATCGCCTACAGACTGAGCATCAACGAGATCACTGTAGACATACATGGAAGAAAATCCACCATTGATATCTGCCACATAAGCACTTGTCGTTTTCTTTTGAATGAGAGTGTCCTGGTCAAACCCCAAGACCGTTGCTATGTCACCAGTAAACAACACATTTGCTCAGTGTTTCACATCAACCGTTACTTTGCGTGTACTATGATTATAGCCAAACGTTATTTTCGTCTGCGCTTCTTTTGACATGCTGACATTTAATGCTTTTGTCAGTTGATCAATCGTCAAATGATGTACATCTTTAAGTACGTTAGTTTGATAAGGGTTAGCACCAATTTTATACATGAATGTCTGTTACACTCTATTCCGTACCGTAGTCCACGTATGTGGATAATGGAGTCCAGCCAAAGCGACTTCTCACTGTCCACGTAAAACGATTGTTTCGGCTAATTTCACTTTAAAATTTGCTACTGTATTATTTACTGGGTCATTCCAATACTTTGATGTCTGGTATGACTCTTTTGTTTCGTTATGTGTAGTAAAGAACCGAATATTATGGTCCTTGTAAAACATTTTTGGTTGACGTCCTTTCTTAATTATTTTGCCAAACACTTGAACGAGGTTCTCTCCAGTCTTGGTCTTAAGCGGCATATTTACTGAGTATATCAATCACTGTTAAAATGTACTTATAGCCGTTATTTTGTTTACTTAATGAATCCATAATCACCAAGTCGGCCTCCTACTCATCATCAATGACTCCAACAATAACACGATTACGCTTGAAACAGTATCGTACGGGTTTGTGCAAAGTGTCCATATCCTGCTTTTGTAACCATGAGCGTATTTTATTCCGCGATATCTGATACTTCCCGTCGTTTTTCGCGATATATGGAATCTAGGGCAATAAATTATAATTTTACCCCCACAACAAGCGGAAATGCAACGTATTCTCCGAAATATATTACTGAGGGCTATTTGTGATAAACCTTTACAACTCGTCCTTTCACCACAGATGTCAGAACAAAATGAACCATGTTATGATCACAAGCTATCAGTGTGAGCGATAGTTTTATTAAAATTGATCGTTTATTATTTCGTTTACGTTTTGGAATATTGAAAATTCGAAATGCCTCAACAGATCTTCGGACACTTTGACGAATAGATTCCTCGCTATCGCTGTGTAAATATACGAAAGCTAAACAGGCAAAAATACGACCAAAATTGGTAACACTGATCTATTTCTTTGTAGAGTTGCTCATAATCTAAACTACAAACAATCATTGAACGGTATAAATCTCCGTGCTGGTTGAGAACTGTATTTAGATGAAACGATAGGGTATGATTATCGGCAACATTAATCTCATTTCGTCTTAACTCATCATAAATTATATCTATATTATCCATTTCGGGATCACCCTTACACCACAAAGGTCGAAAACAAATAAACATCACACAGTAAACTACACGTTTATATTGAACATTTATTTTTTTAAATCAACTTATTAACAGTACCAAATGTCAAGTTCATGTTATATTACGATATTGTTTAATGAAAGTTTCTAATAATCGTTCAGTGACAGTTTCTTCATAGGTCGAGTTTCTATTCGAGGAAACCATCTTCCGTCTTCTTTCGGGTGCAATAAAACAAGCGATTTTGGGTTGGGCATCTTTCTTGACTTTCCGCACGCAGCACACCATATTTAGCATCTAGGTCTAGGACTTTCAAATACATCTCCCCAACGCCAAAACGAATACGAATTTTCTCGTTTAGAACACACGAAGAACGGCCGTTCATAGTTTTTCTCCATCTTGTCTCACAGAACCAAAATGTTCCATGTTGTGTAGTCGTAGATAATGCAGGCTTTCCATTTCGTTTTGCTTTGGCAGTTAAAAATGACGCTCAAACAAAGCTTGGCAAAATATATAGGGACGCTTAGCTATTGTGACGTATTTACAAAATATGCTGAACTTAGCAAAATTTGTCCAAACTTACCTGGTCTTGTACTGCGACGTCATCGCATATAGGACCAAGTTGCATAATTAATGTGCTTACTCTCATATGTTAATGATGATGCGTTCCTTTGCGCCGACTCAAAAATCCGGATCGATCGGCCCCTATATTACTACTTAAATCCTTGATCTAGGGTTACACCAAGATCATTTACTGACTTAGACGGTTTATGTGACTTTTCCAGAAATTGAATAGACAGAGCGTCTGGCAAATTCTTCAATAGTTGTCGTGTTCCAAATATGATAAACCCTTGAGGTACTCCATGTGTAATCACTTTGGGATCGAAAAGATGATTCCAACTCGGACTGACTAGCTGTTATCTCTCCTCAAGATAACTTTTGAACCACTTAATAGCCGGTATTAAAATGTCAAGATTAGACAGCTTCTTTAATAAAACGTCATGACTAATACTGTCAAAGGCTTTAGATAAGTCTATGAGAATCATGGCAGTGAGATTCTTTTCGTCCATTTGATCGATTATATATAATCAGTTATTGAACGAATTAAAGTTTCTGTAGAATGTAATTTCTTATTTCCACTTTAATATTCAGACAATTTACCCCTGTCAGTTAAAAAGGCTGTCATCTGAAGATACGCAACCCGCTCGCAGAGTTTTTATAAAATCGGTCGTAGGAGAGAAATTGGACGATTATTGGATCTTTCCTCTGGATCGAGGTTATTTTTGACTAGAAGTATCACTTCAGCCATTTTCCAAGCTCTCGGAAATGTACCGGTATGAAAAGAGCAGTTTATAAAATTAATTAAATGATCAATGATGTAAATTTTGCAGTCCTTGATTACTTTAGCTAGAATTTTATCATTTGTTGAGAAGGAGCTCATCGATTAACAGACTGACTTGCGATGTAGTAATCGGTTGGAATTCAAATATATCTTCACAAATTTTGTCAGTACTTAAACTGTTTTGAGGTACTTCGTTAGGCATTGGTAGATTAACTCTGTAGCAACATTTCTTCCCACATTAACAAAATACATATATTAATATTCTAAAATTAAATTTTCAGATTTAAGATTATTGTGTGAATTATCAATAAATTATCAATTAATTTTAAGAAGACAAACTTTATGATAGTTAGATCATCATATAAAAGACAAGTAAGTATAAAAATAAAATTGAAAGGTAAAAATAACTCAATCCATGTAATCGAAAGGAAAGATTATATAAAGTACTTTAATAGGTGTATTCATTGATAGCACCTTATCATGGAAAAACCATGTATCTTGTATTTGCTCGCGTATAGCTAAATGTACTGGCATTATTACTGAAATTAAGGCATTATCTATCTCTCGAACAACTTAAGCAAATTAACTATACTCTTTGCTATCCTTATATATCCTATATGAAATTCTAGCATGGGATAATACGTATCATTCGTATCTTAAAAAGCCACCAACCAATTTTTTATTTTATGAATAATATTTATTAATTGCTCATCATATATATATTATACTTTTGTAAATATCTAAAACTAAGGAGTGTGAAAAACTAAGGAGTGTGAAAAATAAGATTGTTGTTGTTGTTGTTGTTGTTGTTGTTGTTGTTGTTGTTGTTGTTGTTGTTGTTGTTGTTGTTGTTATTGTTGTTGTTGTTGCTGCTGCTGCTGCTGCTGCTGTTGCTGTTGCTGCTGCTGCTGTTGCTGTTGTTGTTGTTGTTGTTGTTGTTGTTGTTGTTGTTGTTGTTGTTGTTGTTGTATCTGATTATACTTGTATACTCCCAGGCAAGATTCGTAATCTAAAATAAGAATTTATGCCCAGAATGTGCGTAAAAGTGTCATCGCAAAATTGCATTTTAAGTCAATTAAGAATAATTATATTAGGCCGTAGGATGAGCATCCAAAATATGCTTAGAAAACGGATTCCGTTGCACCCCTCGTGGAACTACATAATTTTCACATGAATCAATAGATAAAAACTTACTTTATCAGAATCCGTTGCTCCCCAAGCGAAACAGGTGCACAATTGGGAAAAAAATCCCTCCAAAGTTTGCTATTTTCGCGCTTCGGAATATTCGAACCGCCATTGTTTTGGTAGCAAATACGCATGCGCATATCAGCCAAACTCGCACTGCCCACGCGCACAAATACGCACATGCTTCGAAGTGGAAACACGCTTAGTTATGCAAAACAATCATGGCTGAAAATATTTATAAAACTCGAATATCCTCATGTTTTATGCATTTTGATGGCGTTACGGAGCAACTTTGCAAAGTTACACGTTTAAGGCTTAAGAAATTTCTTGAGTGTAGGTCTAAATGGGCCAAACTTAAATGTCAACAAGCCGAAATAGCTAAGAAATCGTACGAGAATGACGGATCTGTCAATTCATACATGGAGTCATGGAGAAGAACCCTGACAGCATTAACGTAGAATGGTACCATCATATGAAATGCTGTAAGAGATTTTGTGATGAAGAGAAGATCCGTAGACAACAGAGAAAAGAAGAAAAAAATGAGAAGGAATTAGCTCTAAAACTGTAACTTCTACCGAAGAACCACAAGTGGAACTGTGGAAGTGGAATCAATAGAACCAATGTACTCCCAGAGATATGTATTATTTGTGCAAGAGACGCCTCTTGCTTCTCACTGGACAAGGTATGGTCATTTTGATAGGTATAATACTAGCGCAATGTGCACAACATTCTCGGGTTTGGTTTTAAAATATCTTGAATTGTGATCAATTAAGTTTATTTAGGGTAAAGTAGTTTCTAATGCTACAAACATCCAACCTTGTTATTAGCAGATATTTAGTTTAATAGTTTTGTTTCACACCAGGTAACTAAGAAGAGAAGAAGAACCCCACTCATGTTGGCAGAAACAATTGATGCTGGTCTTCTACGTACAGCTGCCGAGAGAAAGAATGATGAACGGATACTCATGCAATTCCGGGGGAGAGACTGTGTAGCACTGGAAGTCCGCTATCACAATGTTTGCTACTGCAATTATACAAAATTTCTCACCAGAGAGATGAAGAAGCAATCGGAGACTGAAAGAACTACATCAGTGTATGAGAAGTCTTATGATGTCTTCTGTAAGAAAGTAATCGAGACTGAGGTCATCGGAAATAAGCAAATAAAGTATATGAAAGATTTGCTGGAGAAATTTGTTATCATTGCTAAGGACACCGAGAATGTGGATGCATCTAAATATAGAGCTTTTAAACTCAAGCAACGACTGATGAAAAGTTATCCCCAACTTGTGTTCTGTGTACCGAAAATGAGAAATGTTAGTGAGATTGTATATGTGGAAAATTTGGATTCTTCTGAATTGGTTGAGGAACATATGTCAAATAAGTCTGAAAACAATTATGAAGACTTTGATGAAGAGAGCTGTACCATTGATGATGATGATCTGAATTCCAACACAGAAACTGAGGGAAATTCTAAATCGTTCCTTGTTATTCTAGATAGTAGCTAAATACCAACTTATGTCACAATATAATATATGTAATAGTTCAAATACGAGAAGTAGAACTTTACCAGAGAAAAGCCAGGACAGCTTATTGTAGAATACATGCAATCTCGTTTTGAGCGTAGGCCTTTGGCCAGGATCCAATAAGTGGGATTTTATTGCACTGATGAAAATCTGGGCTCAAGGATGAAAACATTTCTTTCAATTATAGATAGCTATGATGAAATTATGGATTTTATATTTCCTCCTAATAAAAATTTATCTTTTTTCATGATGAATTTCGAGTTGGTGCCTGGGACATGTTTCTTTCACAGTTAAAGGTCCTTCACTGGTGCAGTCCGGCTTAGTCGGTTGGAACAGATGGTTGGAAAAGATGGTTGGAAAGAATGGAAAAGTTGGTCCAAATCCAAGATTGGTATCCATAGAATATACTTAAGCGATGGATGGAACGCATAATTTAAGAAGCGCCAAACATATCTTACATAGTTATTCAATAATACATTAGATTCAATCAGAGGTTTTCCTAGGAGTTTATATAAATATCCCTTAAAGCCCTGGACAAACTGGGAAACATTGTTGCGCAAAGATATTTGTCATATTATTTGTCTTACCAATGTTTCGGTATGTCATATTGTCCTACCAGCGTCGGCAAACAGAGAAAGAGTGTTTCATCAAATGTTTCTGAATTTGGTAGGAAATATTTTTGCTTTCCGGGAAGCAAATTTTGTTTCTGCAATAAAAGCCAATGTTTCCAGATGTGGGAGACATTTGAGCAAACATTGAAAATCACGAATATTTCTGCGACAATGTTTCTTACGTTTGGCCAAGGCTTTAGTTTAGCGAAATATTTAATTTGTTCCTTGATCGTGTGAATTGTATGTATATTTATATATTCTCCGTCCTGTTTGATACAGGTGGGTTTTTTACCTCACACAAATTTGTATTGAATTAGGATGTTAATAAGTAGAATTAAACGTTAAAACGGTATTTTGAAACAATAGCCAATGAATTGAAGTGATTTAGCATATGAGAAAGCAAAATGTACAATGTGGTTTAAACAATATTTAATGTGTGTGTATTTATTCGTTAATATTACAAGGTTTGATCTCTATTCCGTGATTTTATTTTGTTGTTTTTACGGGGGAAATCGGGGAAAACCCACAGGGAAAATCCATTTTTCCTGTCTGCGCGTGCGCAGTGCGAGTTTGGCTGATATGCGCATGCGTATTTGCTACCAAAACAATGGCGGTTCGAATATTTCGAAGCGCGAAAATAGCAAACTTTGGAGGGATTTTTTCCCCAATTGTGCACCTGTTTCGCTTGGGGAGCAACGGATTCTGATAAAGTAAGTTTTTATCTATTGATTCATGTGAAAATTACGTAGTTCCACGAGGGGTGCAACGGAATTGCATCTTTTGAATGCTCATCCTACGGCCTATATATTTAAGTATAACAAGGAACGTTTCGTCTTTGACGATATATATTTTTATTATGAATATATGAATCTTTATACAGGATATTTACAATACTTCAATATGTATATACTACTATCCTAGCATGTCCTGTGATAAAATGTTAAAAAGGAAAAGTTAATGTAAGTTAATGTTAAGATGTCTTGAGTCAAAGACGAAACGTTACCTTACATAAGTATTTTTAAGATTTCGTTTTGTAATGGCTGCACGTTATGCGGGGCGTTGGTTTTTTTCATTTACATATAGTTATACATATACTTGTACATAACTAGAACAAGTGTGTTAATCCCTCACATACCTGGTAGAGAATGGACAAAGCGTCTGTGATATTTGAATCATTGTAAACTCGGTATTTACATTGTGAAGTGTCAGGTTCAAGCCAATACGGACTTTGACAAACATTATCATTGCATCTACAGTATCGCCTCGCTCCAATGGAAATTTCTAAATTTTCTAGATTTTCGCCATTGTCACTGAGTGAAAAACGGTTGTTTCCCCCATAAGGACAGTCTACAAAAATCACGTCGTTGCCCGCAGTTACGCTCCAAAAGAATATTCCCTGTGCAACATTTTGACCAGTTGTTTCTTCTGGACATGCTCCTGTTTTATGGAAATACAAAAGAAAAGACGAAATTGATCAATTGCGACAGTTGGAATGTTGTTCGGTATACAGGGTTAATATAATATTTGACAATTTCATATTCTCTATCGTAGATATACCAAATCAATAAGGATTCCATTCATGAGAATATTTGTATTCAGCAAGCCTTTAAAACTAGTCCAAGATTATGTTTCTTAAATTAAACTATACAGATTATCAAACTCGTCATTTTTCTTGTTACACAAAAAATGATCTTGACAAGATTATTTGATCTTGCGCACGAAACAAGATAATCTTTCTTATTCATGAAACAAGCATCCTTTTCTTCAAAAAGTAATTTAGCCCAACTCTTCAATACACTGCAAAAAATGCATGAGTAAATGTTACTCATTTGTTGAGTAATTGAACAGATTACTCAATATTTTGAGTACATTTTACTCTTCTTTCTCGCTACAATAATTTTACTCCTGATTTTGAGTAACAAAAACTCCGATTTTTGAGTAAAGTTCTTTGAGTATTTTATACTCTAATGCAAGAGTACAATTTACTCAGAATCTCAGATGTTGAGTAAACCACAAATTTTTGTTTACTCAAGAATTGAGTAAGTTTCACGTACTCAATATTTTGAGTAAAACCACATTTTTACTCATACTTGAGTAAATTATGAATTTACTCAAATCTTGAGTATTGTAAAACTTACTCAAACCTTGAGTATATTACAGAAAATCCGATTACTAAAAATCCGTTCATACTTAGACAAATCTCATTAATATAAGCAGGAAGTAGCCCGCCTTGTGCTAGGCTTTGACTCTGTTTTGGATTTATTTAAAACCTTTACGTCGCCGTTAATAATTTCAATTTAATTATGTTGCAAAATCTGTGTATCTAAATGACAACTAGAGTGGTATATCAACCATAGATTTCTTACTTTTACCTTAGATAGTTTGATGGACAAACCCTTAAATGTGCACTGTAACTGAGAGAGAATTAGAATTCTATCAGTTATTATTAGACAGCAACCACGTTGCCACACAAGGAAATGTTCATGCGATCAGGTCAGTTATACTCTGCCATTTGTGCCAAGCAAGACAGCAGTGTGTGCCAATGAACTTTACTAAGGTTTAATTGCAAACAGTATTGATTGGCAATGAGACTGAAATAACAATATAGTTTGTCTTGAATTTTGGTCTTAGTTGTGCTGTTTCTCAGCTTTTGTGTAAGGTGGCACTTGCCGCCTTTTACCAATAGCTCACTCGGGTGGCACTTTAAGAGTCGCCTGTCACTGAGAACTATTGAGACAGAATTCAGGACTTGTATACATTTATGTTGATGCAGTTTACTGTTGTTGTGTAAGGTGGTTAAACCGCCTTTTACCAGCACCTCTTTTGAGTGGCATGTATTTATAAGCCGCTCATGAAAGGGGAGATGCATAGATGTATACATTCTGTATTGTTCATTTCTAATTTTGCATGGTCATAGTTTAGTATAAGGGAGACACAATGGGATTTACAGTTTTATGCATGTATTTTACTTATGTTGAACAAAAATGAACTTTACTAAGGTTTAACTGCAAACAGTATTGATTGGCAATGAGACTGAAATAACAATATAGTTTGTCTTGAATTTTGATCTTAGTTGTGCTGTTTCTCAGCTTTTGTGTAAGGTGGCACTTGCCGCCTTTTACCAATAGGTCACTCGGGTGGATCTTTAAGAGTCGCCTGTCGGTGAGAACTACCGAGACAGATACATTGTATACATTTATGTTGATCTGCAGTTTACTGTTGTTGTGTAAGGTGGTTACGTCGCCTTTTACCAGCACCTCTTTTGAGTGGCATGTATATACTAGCCGCTCATGAAAGGGGAGATTCATAGATATATACCTTCTGAATTGTTGATTTTTAATATTATTACATGGTCCAAACATAGTTAATTAATTGGGGAACCATGATTTGCATTCGTTTCTTCACTATTAATAATTTACGTTTAGCCTTAACTCATGCAAACAGTATTTGACAAGGCGACTGAATTAACAATACAATTTGTCCTGAATGTTGACTTTATTATAAGAACAGTTATTATTTATATTAACTGTGTTATTAGGTATCAACCACTTTGGCTTTGCCTTAATAGTTAAGTGTATCTTGCATTGCCAGGTCAATGCTTGCAAGCTAGACATAAGGAATGGGCTTAACCATTGAATTCTTATAAATGCAACGTTTTCCAGGGGCAGGAAACGGAGTAAACGTTCTTTTAGGAACTGATATACTTAACAGTGATTACTATTATAAACATTAACACTAAAAAATATGTGACATTTACTTTAACCTAGGCCCAGGGTTATCTATATTTCATTTCTCGTGAGCGCCTGAACGGTGAATATGCGGCTAGGAATTAATAAATGTGCATGTATATAGTTACTATATTTCATAATGACCAGGAGTATATAACTCGCAATAAGCTTTTGTAGTATACTAGTATATAAACTACAAGACACATGTACTGTGTATGAAACTCATCCGACATTTTATTATTTGCGCATGATTACGTGCATATAGTGCGCGATAAGTCGATATATATTAGAGGATTGGAAAAGAGTTTCCCCTGCGTGTGTCGATGTAATTTTCGATATAGATTTCTTAAATATGTATATTTAATGTTACATAATTGATAATTTAGAAAATAATGTTGTAGTTTTGCATATTTATATTGTCTAAATTTGTATATAAGATTTAGGTTAATTCATTATATATTT
Organism: Trachythela sp. YZ-2020; assembly: GCA_016169945.1. Classification (NCBI taxonomy): domain Eukaryota; kingdom Metazoa; phylum Cnidaria; class Anthozoa; order Malacalcyonacea; family Clavulariidae; genus Trachythela; species Trachythela sp. YZ-2020. Next base: position 120,268 of record JADLSH010000236.1, on the reverse strand, counting down.
GAGAATATTTTGATATTGTTTAAAATATTCACCAGGTTGATATGCATACCATATTGACATTCATACCAAATATAATACCATCTACAAAACCCTTCAATTATTATTCTATCGGGTGAGATGCCAACAAAAATACATTTATATAATTTACACTCAATAATTTTCCATCTACAAAACCCTTCAATTATTATTCTATCTAGTGGGATGCCAACAAAATCTAGATATTTATAGTTAGTTTGTTTAATAAATGTTTGCTGATTCATTAGCTCTGCACAAATCAATATAATTGTTTTAATGAATTCATTCAGTAATATCCTGATGCTGAAGTTGATTGAAGTTTAATACTACCACTATAATCAAGTCAATATCATAATATATGGAATACCATAACAATGTAAATAACTAGAGCAAATTGCATGCCTGTTGTGTATATCATATTTTGCTGAGAAAATATATTATTTTGACCTTAAAATGTTTTTATTGATTTCTAACTTTAATTAAGAGCCCTGTGTATTATATAGTTATTTACTATTTTTTGTTTCTGAAGGCTGGTTTTGTTTCAGCATTGCCATTGGGAACTGTGACTTGACAGTCCATACTTGAATATATGTACTTCCCGTATTTGAAGTACCTTTGCTCAAAGTTTGAGTAAATGTTTTTTCCTCAATGTTTGAGTGACTTTTCGTCGAATAACTGGGACGCATTTTTGTGTAGATACTACTCGAGGTTTGAGTAAGATTACTCAAATTTGAGTACACTGTTCATTTACTCAAAACGAGGAGTCACTATGGGTGCATTTTATTTGAGTAATTAGAACTCCTTTTTTGAGTAACAAGTACTCATATTTTGAGTACGTTTACTCAAAGTTTGAGTAGACTGTTCGTTTACTCAAAATTAGGAGTCACTATGGGTGCATTTTATTTGAGTAACTAGAACGCCTTTTTTGAGTAACAAGGACTCATATTTTGAGTAAGTTTACTCAAAGTTTGAGTAATTTATAAGTTTACTCATTCAGTGAGTAATTGTAAATTGGTCAAATTTGAGTGTTTTCAACTCACATTTTTGAGTAAAACTCACTCAAAAATCTGAGTAATTCTTACTCACATGTACGAGTTTGTTTTACTCATTATTAAGAGTCACTATGGGTGCATTCATTTACTGAATATTTTGAGTAGATTTTACTCAGAATTTTTTGCAGTGTAGTGTAATAATACTCGTTAATAATTTCTTCCAAGGGTTTTATGACATTCTCTTCACTGATTATGTAAAATTAAGCACTACAATTATGCTAGTATGTTATAATTCATAATGTCTGTAATATAACAGTGCAATACAAATGAAAAATGGAATATCCATTCACACCTTTGCATGTCGTTTGATTCCTTGCAGTAATCGTAACACCATACTCACAAATACACTCATACGATCCTGGTCTGTTTACGCATTTTGAAAAAGATGCTTTACAAGGTGAACTATCGCATTCATTTACGTCTGAAATGAAAAATTTCACAAGACAACATTTTCATACGATATGCATAAAATATTGGATGGCTATAAGGCAAATAACCCAATTAAATTGATACGAATACAATCCTACACGCATATTCGATCGGAGTGCTTGCATGGTCGCAACAAAACATATTTTATATTTACTAATTTAATAGGTGTACCAAATATTGACTAAAAACGAAGACATCTTACCCATGCAAAATACCCATATACCAATCATGCAAAATTTTCGTTCGTAATGCTCGTAGATATTCAATTATCAATGGACAATGATGTCGAAACGTCTTCCGAACAATTTATGATTTTTATAATTAAAACAAAGCTAATATTTTACCAAACCTTTTTATAGAAGAAAACCTATATCATACCAGAACATTTGAAACCATTTCCAGTGAATCCCTCAAGACATTGACATTGATAGGATTCGTCAGTATTATAACAAATAGAATATTTGGAGCATTGGTTGCTTGTTTCACCGTGTACACATTCGTTAATTTCATTTTCAATTTAATTTCATAAAGATTAGTTCACAAAATCCTACAATGCGCATGCGGCGTTTTGCACGCGTACCCACAAGATATGTCAAAACAATGCCATACCACGGATTTGGTCGCGATTACCGAGTCTTGTCTGCACGACGATATTGATGACAGTTTATTATCTATCAGTGGATTCAATATTTTCCGCAAAGATCGCGTGATTGGTCGAGGTGGTAGTGTTTGTGTTTACCTAAAAGACGACATACCATGTAAGCGGCTTGCGGATTTAGAGAACTCGAGTTTTGAATGCTTATGGCTCAGCCTACGCCCTAAACGTCTCCCCACACCTCTCTCGGGCATTGTTGTCTGCATCGTATGCTCCTAGCCGAACTGCGCAGGAACACAAAGACCTTAATGAATATTTAATTAACACCACTGATCTCTTGCGCAATAAACACCCCGATTGCGGTCTGGTTTTTCTCGAAGATTTTAACGAATCTTTAGTTCGTAATCTAGCATCTAGCCACAGTCTAAAACAAGTTGTTAAACAACCTGCTAGGGGCAACTCTACATTAGACCTTATAGTTACCAACTTGTACGGTTTATATAGTAGCCCGTCAATGCAAGCCCCACTGGGTTCAGGTGATCACAACATTGTGCAATGGCTACCTAGCTCAATGAATCAGTGGCAATTCTCACATGTAAAATCTGTCAAGCGTCTTGTGCGCCGCTACCCCCGGTCTGGAATTGATGCCTTCGGGAGGTGGATCACCACGCACAACTGGTTTACTGAGCTCGGCCCAAACCCTTCTGTTGACGACCTTGCGACATCCTTTACTACACAACTAACAGAGGCCATCGACCAGATCTTCCCAGCAAAAACCTTGAGATGTCACCAGTCGGACAAGCCATGGATTACCGCAGAAATCAAGTGGATGATCAAAGACCGACAGAAAGCTTTTCACAGTGGCGACATATCCACATGGCGGTCGATGAGATACAAAATCCAACAAGAAATCACACCAAGGAAAACCTCTTTCTATAAGAACAAGGTTCAGCATCTGAGGAAGGATGACTGTCGCAAGTGGTGGAGGACTGTCAACAAAATGTCTGGGAGGTCTTCTATGTTACAGTTAATGCCAACATTCCTCCACTTGACATAAGCAAACTACCAGCATTTCTACCTGCCGCTGAATGCCTTCCCACCATCCAGTCCTACGAAGTGTGCAGAAAACTACTTACAACTAAGACCTTCAAAGCCCACGGTCCAGATAATGTGCCGTGCCGTATTGTGAAAGAGTTTGCCTATGAGTTGGCCCATCCAGTTACCACCATCTTTTACATCTGGTATTGTACCGGCAATCTGGAAATCCTCCAACACTACACCCATCTTGAAAGTAAAACCAACGAGGGCGATACTAGGCCCATCTCACTGACACCGTGTTTGTCTAAGATCCTGGACTTTGTCGTCAAATGGTTGATATATGACGTCAGAGATAAAATCAACTCCAGACAATTTGGATGCCTGAAAGGGACTTCCACAACGTATTGCCTCTTAGATATGGTTCACACGTGGCTATCATATTTAGACACTCCGGGAAACTATCTCCGCCTCTGCTTTCTTGATTATTCTAAAGCATTTGACCGTATAGGGCACAACGTGCTGATAGAAAAACTCATAGACTTGGGAGTCCGAAGATCTCTGATACCGTGGATCATAAGCTTTCTGACCAACCGGCAACAACGTGTCAGACTTGTAGTAGTAGTAGTAGTAGTAGTAGTAGTAGTAGTAGTAGTAGTAGTAGTAGTAGTAGTAGTAGTAGATGGTTTAATTAGATAACATTGCAGCCAAAAGGCTGAATTGTGTTATAGAATACAAAAAAATTTAAAAAATATTTACAAGGATTATTTATAGATATATAAAAATATGCTATAGGTGAGTATATATTACGCTATGAAGAGAAGCAATCTCAGATTGGCGTCCAATATCTGCTGGCGTCCCTCAGGGGACAAAGCTCGGCCCAATTTTGTTTCTGGTGATGATCAGCAACTTGAACATTTCCTCACAATATTCCAGCATTTGGAAGTAGGTGGACGATCTTTCGTTGTCAGAAGGCCTCACAAAGAACTGGCGCTCGACTATCCAGTCCAGTCTTGACAGCATAGTCTCGTCTCCTCTCACAAAGTGCTTGGGCTGGTGATTCAGAACAACTTAAAATGGAACGAACATATCGGCGCTATCATCTCTAAGGCCTCCAAATGCCTCCATATTCTCCGAGTGTTACGCCGAGGGGGTGTTCCAACTGAAGACGTCCTCGCTATTTACGTTGCACTGATCCGGTCTGTTTTGGAGTATTGTTTTGCTGTGTGGCACCACGCCTTGTCCTTGTATCTTTCAGACGATGTGGAGCGAGTACAGAAACACGCATTCAAGATCATGCTACCGGGATATTCTGGACGAAAGACGGAGTGAGCTCTGTACTAAAACTTTGAAAAATATTTCAGGAGGGGGCCCACTATCACAACACCTTTCCAAGACCATAGCATGTGTGCATTATTACCAAACAAGGAATGCCAACAAGTATACGAATTTGAAATGTATGTACGATTCTAATGCTTAACACATAGTCTATAAATGTCTTTTACTAACTCTTATCATAGTTAGATATTTAGAATATTTCAATTATTTCCTGATGTAATTTTCAATGTTTAGACAAAATTTTTGTAACCCCTGTCCATTGTAAATACCAAGAAGTTGTAAACTAGTTAGTAACTTTTTATCCTTTAAATTTTTGCGAAGGTGTAGAATAAACAAACATTATTATTATTATTGATATCATTTTAACAATCTTCTAAAATGATGGATTGTACTCTTTTTCGAAATCAGAACAATGTCAAGTTGTCAAAACAACTAGTTACAAATAACAAATTCGTAGAATCGATAGGATGTTGGCGCGCTGGGGATGACGGTAGATAAGGAAAATTCGAGTTTGTCTAATTGTCGAGTGTCGAGGGTAAAAGGTCGAGGGTGAGGGTAAAAGGTCGAGGGTGAGGGTAAAAGGTCGAGGGTGAGGGTAAAATGTCGAGGGTGAGGGTATAACGTCGAGGGTAAAAAAATCACAAAAATATTGCTACAAATCATATACTTCCTGTTATTTTCGGCTAATTCTGCAGACAGAGACAGAAGCTCCTCATACAACCCCGTTTTAAAGCACGTGGGCAAGAGGATAACAGCAAAAAGCAATACTGGCCAGTTGTTGTACAATACATATCATCTTAACGCAGCGCATGTTCAAAAGAAGAATCACTTATTCAATGGTCGTGTGTATATATCTTCCACTTTGTATATATCACTAGATCAGGATCAGCACCGTCAGCTTGGTTCATGTGGGTTAAATGTAATTGTCCAGTGAAGCAGTTCAGCCTATGTTGTTGTCCAGTCCGTTAATTTGTTAATGCTTTTCTTGTTCTGTTCACATTAGTTTTCAAATAAAATAAAAAATCATAACATTGACTGCGTTGCAATTTTATTATTAAAACACGATTAGACACTTCCTGATTTTATAAGATATTGTTTCGTGCGCACTCAAAAAAAGTGTCTACTATGAGAACCACCAATAGTGTCTACAATGAGAACCACCAATAAGCATAAAATTGGTCTTCTTATTGTTCAAGGTTAGGAGGTTAATATTAAACCAATCAACAACTTTTATTAAGTCATTATTAAGATGCTGTTCGATATCCATTACTGAGGCTGAGGAGTAGTAGAGGACAGTGTCATCAGCGTACATAATTATCTCACATGTTTCAAGGCATTTTGGAAGATCGTAGTGGTAAACAGTAGTGGACCAAGCACGCTACCCTGGGGCACGCCGATTGAAATATGCTTGAAGGATGAATATTTATTATCCACACGTGTTACTTGAGATCTATCAGAAAGATAAGACCTAATCCAACCAGTAACGTGATCTGAGAAGCCAAATGACTTCAGTTTTCCCAGAAGTAAATTATGATCAACGGTATCGAACGCTTTGGATAGATCTGCAAAAACTACACCAGTAATTTTACTATCGTCCATGTTTTTCAAGATGGTATCTGTGAAGTGTGTCAGTGCAACAGTAGTGGATAGCTTTTCCCGAAATCCAAACTGCTTTGAGGTTAATAATTTATGCTCGTTCAGATATCTATAAATTTGAACATGCACTGCTTTCTCGAGAATCTTACTAATTATGGGCAGTACAGTAATTGGGCGATAATTATCGCAGTGACTTTTCCCATTTTCCATTTCTCAATTTGAAACCAATCGTAGTAAAGTGTAGGTTGAAAGCTTCGGCGATTGATTTTGAGTCAGTTTTAACTACACCGCCCTCGGAAATAACACAAGTGGGTCTTGAAACGTTCTTACGAGCAGTAATTTCATCTATAGTTTTCCATAAACGTTCAGAATGACTTTTGTTTTCTTGGATGATATTAAGATAATAGTCCGACTTACACTTTTTGACTTGTTTGTTGACATAGAATTTCAGCTTTCTATACATTTCCCAGTGGTAAGATGACTGCGATTTAATTGCTTTCCGGTGATGGTAATCTCTATCGCGCATAGCTTGGTTTAAGTTTGAAGTCATCCACGGAATTTGTATTCCTTTGACGCGAGTTTGTTTTAATGGAGCATGTCGGTTTGCAATATTAAGAAACATTTCATTCCAGCCGTTTACCGCAGAATTAATATTATCTCTATTAGTCACCAAATCCCAGTCCACTTCTTTCAAGTCATTAATAAAAGCGCTTTTGTCATATGTCCTATAAGAGCGGTACTCTATAATTCTCGGCGGACCTTTACTAACACCAGATTTAACCGTGCAGTAAATTAGTGAATGATCGCTAATTGCACAAGGGATTACGCCACTTTCTAAGGTACGATGGTATGATTTGAGAATATTAAATCAATGGTCGATTGGGTTAACTCCGAAACTCTAGTTGGAATCTTAATTAGCTGTTCAAAATTATGTAAATGTGCAAACGTCTGCAACTTTTGTTTGAACTTATAAATAGGGTCTTTCTTTGTCGCCGAAAAATCAATGTTGAAATCCCCCAAAATGATTATTTCAGCATTATCTGGCACTCTTGCTAAGCTCTGGTTTAGTTCGTTTATTAATAAGTCACAGCAATAGGTTGGAGGTTTATAGACAGAGCAAACAAACTGCTTCTTGCAATTAGTTATTAGGTCGACATACCTCAATCCAACAAATTTCAGAATCGTCATTAGATAAGTCCTTGCGATGCAAATATGGAATGCCTTCTCTAACAAATATCGCTGTACCACCACCAGACCGGTCGTTGCGATCTTGCCTAACCAACGTATATCCTGAAATGTTTACCTCCGAATCCAAAATCGACTGACTAAGCCATGTTTCCGAGATGGTAAAAATATCAAAAGACTTCTCCTCAAAAAGCATTCTAAGAGCATCCATTTTGTTTATCATGCTTCTCACGTTGAGATGGGCCACCTTAAAGCCACGAAATCGTGGACGCTCATTTGTAACGTTGGTGCTGTATCCAGCGACAGGTCCGGGGCATAACTCGATATGGCCAGCGAGGATAAGTAATAACTTCAGGGCATTTTCTGATCGTACATTCAATCCATACTCCTGTCTAATTTGCCATAACGACGAAGGAATCAACGATTCGTTCGTATCAAAAACTTCTTCGTAATGAAACGAATAACATACTGAGTTACTCCCAACTAAGGAAGGCTTTTTTATAGTAAATATAATAAAAACTGCAAGAGCAAACCGGAGCATGACCGCCGCCATATTGCCGCCTTCCCGAATTGATTATGTCATCACCGGCTATACATGCATGCGGTATATTGAAAGACTGGTCAATTTGAAGGCGGTTTTTTATTCATTGGCCATCGAATATGATCGAATAGTGCAGAATTAGCTTAAAATAACAGGGAGTATATGATTTGTAGCAATATTTTTTGTGATTTTTTGACCCTCGAGCTTCTACCCTCACCCTCACCCTCGACCTTTTACCCTCACCCTCGACCTTTTATCCTCGACCCTCGACACTCAACAATTAGACAAACTCACTGTACAAGATAAATTACGTTTACTCATAAACTTGGAATATAAACATACAGTCTCAAAACTGTAGGGGCTTAGCCATGATCTGGAATTTGGGTATTACAAGGCATTATATATACAAGGCATAATAATAATAATAATAATAATAATAATAATAATAATATTTATTCAGGAAGCTCCATTCACCGGAGTGTTTGACAAGAAGGTCCTGCGATATATATCATTCAATATTATAAAAGTTAAACTAAGACTAAGCTATATTAAAAAATTTAAAATATTTACAAAGTGTGATAGATTACGTATAGAAAGTTCAATTACATTAATTGTTTTAGCTTTATTTTAAAAAGCTGAAAATTATTAGATTGTTTTAGTTCAAGAGGTAATGAGTTCCATTCAGACAGAGATTGGTATACAAATTGTTGTTTTCCCCAATTTGTTCGAGAGAGTGGTAGAGGGTAGTGGTTATTTTGGCGGGTTTCATAGGTATGAATTTGGGAGTTTTTTGTCAGGTGAAAATCAAAGTCGACCATATTGTTGATGGATTTGAAGGCACAGATACAACGGTGGTATTTTCGGCGAAGGGAAAGGGGTTTCCAGTCAAGAGTGTGTAAAGCTTCAGTAGCAGAGGAGTGGCGGGGAAGATCAAGGATAATTCTGGCAGCGTTATGTTGTAGGGTTTGAAGGTGATTCATCAGAGTAGTGTTATTTTTGTCTCCCCATACGATATCACTGTAGTCGAACAGAGGGAGGACAAGGCTGTTGTAGATGGTTAGTCCAGCTTGTAGTGGCAGTAAGTACTTTATGCGGCGAATAAGACCAAGGCGCTGATTAACCTTCTTGCTAATGTTGTCAATATGGTCTGACCAGGTTAGATTTTGTTGGATCGTCACTCCCAAGTATTTAAAAGCGTTCATTCTATCAAGGGTGGAGTTGTTGATAGTGATGGAGATATTTTCGAATTTGGTGAGCTTTCGAGAACTACCGTATAAAACACACTTGCACTTGGAGATATTAAGTGTCAGAAGATTGGCGTTGAACCATTCGCATAACCGTTTTAAGTCAGAGTTTAGTTTGCTTTCAAGATCGTCAGCGTTGTTTGATGAAAAGTATATCACAGTATCGTCAGCATATAAGGATATTTCGCAATGATTAGTACAAGGAGATAAGTCATTAACGTATAAAAGGAAAAGTAGTGGACCCAGAACACCACCCTGAGGAACTCCGACAGGAACGTGCTTGAATGAAGAAACAGTATTAGCTACAGCAGTGACTTGATTTCTATCCGTAAGGTATGACTTGAACCAATTAACGGATTTGTTGGAGAGACCAGATGAGATAAGCTTGTCAAAGAGAAGGGAATGGTCAACGGTGTTAAAGGCTTTAGACAGGTCAAGAAACACAGCTCCCGTTACTAAACCCTTGTCCATGTTTCCTAAAATGGTGTCCGTGAGGTGTGCAAGTGCAATACTAGTGGAAATTCTAGGTCTAAAACCAAACTGACGTGGTGATAATATCTTGTTTTCAATAAGATAGGTGTAGACTTGAGAGTGAACTGCTTTCTCGAGAACTTTGCTGATGGTTGGAAGTATTGTGATTAGTCTGTAATTGCTAGCATTGGATTGATCACCAGATTTATAAATTGCTGTAACTTTGCCAGATTTCAAGATTGACGGGAATGTCGAGGAGTCAAGTGAACGATTAAATAATTTGGTGAGAATAGGACTTATGATGCTGGAGGAGTCTTTAAGTAGTCTTGCACTGATTTTATCTAGTCCTATAGCTTTGTTTGTTTTAAGCTTGCTCAGAACACTGAACACATAGCTCTCTTCGACTGAATGGAAAACAAATTCATTTTCCGTAGAGCTACCGGAAGATTGCTGATTCGGACAAAGATGTTGTAGGTTATTTTTTATTTTACTTGCTAATTTGGATCCTATGGTGGAGAAATGATTGTTCAATGACTCAGCTATTGACTTTGGGTCAGTGTGAGAGACGCCATTGGATACAATACAGGAAGGTGAGGAGTGAGATTTTCGGGAGGAGATGTTGTTTAAGGTTTTCCATAATTCATTAGAGTTTCCTTTATTTTTGTTGATCAGGTTTGAGTAGTATTCAGCTTTACACGTTTTAACTGTTCTATTAACATAATTCTTAATCTTCTTGTACATTCTCCAATGGAAGGGCGAGTTTGACTTAACAGCTTTACGGTGGTGGTGGTCGCGATCTTGCATTGCGTTACTTAAATTTGAGTTAAGCCAGGGAGTTTGGATTCCTTTTGTCCTAAGTTTCTTAATAGGGGCATGACGGTCAGCGATGTTTGTAAAGAGTTCGTTCCACTTACATATAGCGACATTAATGTCTTGTTCATCGTTAATGAAGTTAAAGTCAGCGTCTTTGAGATCGGTAAGGAAAGATTGCTTAGAGTAAGTCTTAAAGGATCTATATTCGATGACTCTACTGTACCTGGGGCTCTACGTACTCCCGATTTAACGACACAGTAGATAAGAGAATGGTCACTAAGGTTGGCGTGTAAAACTCCAGAGGCGACTATTCGATGATTGTTGTTAGCAAAAAGAAGATCTATCATTGTCGTAGAGTTTTCCGTCAATTCTCGTAGGTTTGTCTATAAGTTGTTCAAGATTGTATATATTGGTCAAATGCAGTAGTTTTCTCTTGAGGACTCGTGAAGTATCATTTTTTGTAGTTAAGAAATTAACATTAAAATCACCAAGTAGTAGTAGTTCAGCTTCCGACGGAATAGAGGATAATACAGTATCAAGTTCTTCAATAAGCGAGTCTAACGATTGGTCAGGGGCTCTGTAGATAGTGAATATGAAAAGACTTTTGCTATTAGGGCGAGTAATTTCGATAACGGTTGATTCAATTTTATTACTCTGTAAGTCAGTCCGGGTTCTGTAGGGGATACCATCTCTGACAAAAGCTAACGTACCGCCACCAGGTTTTTCATTGCGATCATTCCTAGATAGTGTGTAGCCACGAATGGAAATTTCTCCATCCGTTATACTAGAGGTTAGCCATGTTTCAGAAATTGTAAGTATATCAAACGGTTTATCATTAAGTAGAAGTTTTATGGTGTCTATTTTATTGTAGATGCTTCGGATATTGAGATGTGCGACTTTAAGTCCCCGAGAGTGTAGAAAACTGTTCGCCTGTTGGGTATTAGAGATAGATTCGGGACCAGGGTTGGATTGAACATCACCAGATAAACAAACGAGCAAAATTGTAAAAATTGCGTATAATAATAGTCGGCATCCAAAGTAGACCTTTAGTGAGTTCAGCAATGGCTTTCGTTTAACATTTTTCTGTTGACGACCGTATTTAACCATGTTCATGGCTTGAGAAGTTACGATGTCCTTGCATATATAGAAGATAGCGTGTTGGGGTAAGCGATTAGAGATACGATTGTTTGGGTTATAAAAACCAAGTAAGGTGATGTAGGTGTAGAGAAACAGCCAAAGACAAATGTTTCGGTAGCAAAACTGTATTAAGTTTAACAATATCATGATGGAGAAGTGCGTTTATGTATAGGTTCAGTTTAGTTACTTATGGTTGCCATACGAGGATAGTTAGTAGAGGATTACGATCAGTAATAACCATGCAGCAACAAGAACACAAAGTCCGTAAATATTGTTCAGGATAGTGATACCATTATCGTAGTATTGATATATAGCATGTAGTAGAGAATGTTTAATACGCTGTTGACAGATTGGAAGTTAATATCACGACACAGCCCACGCCGGTAATTTGAGAATGACGCCGCGAGTTATTTAAAATCCGGCAAAGTACAATAATAATGTACGAATCACTCACGATATACAACGTCAAATTGGAATATCAAAATGTTACGAATAGACAGACAAACACGAATCCGAGATAAAAACTTTACTTTAGACGAGGGGAAGACGACTACACGCAGGTGAAAAAAGAAGTTGTTGCCATTACAAACGACGCAAGACACGATTAGTAATATAAAAATTCCAACGGTCAAATAAATCAATTGACTGTAGTATAAATTGTCATAGACGGAGATACACCAAAACTTGACACAAAGACGTGAACACAATACGTAGAACACTGAGAGAGTTTCAAACAAGTCCAATGAGTCGTTGATGAGAAAATGATCCAAAGCCAAAGTTCGTTATTTGTAGCGTGAGACACAACACAAGCGGCAGACGACCACGACAAAAAGTTCACAATATATTAGTGAATTTGTAAAATAACAGCACAAAAACTATATAACACGAAACGCTGAATCTTTATCTTTAAATACTGCTCAATCAAAATGACCGAAACACCAAAAGCACCACGTAAACCAAATGAAACGCGGTCCTTGTCAATATCGCCCGAAGATGCACAAATCATCGACATTTCATGATGTACACGAGGCGGTAAATCTCTTTGGGTGCTGTAGAAGGCTAGAAGCATATCCATCTCGCAATCTTGCATGTTATTGTAGTGTTGGCCGAACAAGCAATTTATTGTCATTGCTCTCAAATTTCGGTATCATCAATTAAACAACTTTGGCAAAAACATAATTACTACTCAGACACACTACAAACACAGACACACGTTCAATTGTAAAATGCAAAGACGTATATCGTGTATCATCGCTTCGTGAGCCTTCGTCTTTTTGCCAATTGAAGCCTATTGTACAATGTACAGATTTTCACAAACTGTTCAAGGGGGTCATGTAATCGGCCGTCTAAACGATGTTTTTAAAGTGCTTGTCCAAATTTGACATTCAAAAACCGGCTGGTTGGTAAGACCATGTCTTTAAATAGATATTAATAACAACGATCGATATAGTTGAACCTACCTATACATGAGATACCATCCCCAGTTAAACCCGGTCGACAAGTGCAAAAGAATGATCCTTCAGTGTTTGTACACGTCGCATTTAAATGACAGTTGTCTAAGCTGAGCTGACATTCATTGATGTCTATAAAACAAAAAAAGAAAATTTGTTTTTATACAAATACTCTTCAAATATCTCACGAGTACAAAACAATATGCATATCATGTTACCAATACTGCAATATGTAGTACATGGATATATAATTGACAAAACGCAGTGGATACAGGTCTGACACTAGCCTCCTCCGTCGATTTGACTACCTCACGGGCGTTCGTTGTGGGTGACGTCAATACACTTATGGCTCACGGGCGTTCGTTGTGGGTGACGTCAATACACTTATGGTTAGGGTTAGGATTGGGGTTAGGATTGGGGTTAGGATTGGGGTTAGGATTGGGGTTAGGATTGGGGTTAGGATTGGGGTTAGGATTGGGGTTAGGATTGGGGTTAGGATTGGGGTTAGGATTGGGGTTAGGATTGGGGTTAGGATTGGGGTTAGGATTGGGGTTAGGATTGGGGTTAGGATTGGGGTTAGGATTGGGGTTAGGATTATGTTAAGAACCACAACGAACGTCCGTGATGTAGTCAACCCCCTCCTCCGCGGGCAACTCTTCGTAAACGGCAGAATTGTGCAATACTTGGCAAAAATTGTGCAATAGTTTGGTTTCAGACCAGCTCCATTTATCCCTCACTATCCACTGTTACTCCCTCATGCCTATGAAATTATTGCGTAATTCTGCCGTTTTCCACCAAGTTGCCTGCGGAGTAGGCTAGTCCGACACCGGATCTCAATGTGCTACCTCTTTTCGCCCGATATAATATTATGCATGCAAACATACACCTTGCCCGCACCCAACCCCCACCCTAACTGGCCCGTATCCTAATTAACTCAGTTCGATCAGGCATTAGATCCCACGTGCGAGCGATTAAAGGTGAACGCTTTAACTACTTGGCGTCCGAGGGTAGTTTGCTTTTTGAAAATTAACTAAATTGACGTGGTATCATTTTAGCATGTTTTAAGAACGAGGGAAACAATTGTGTCGGACGAATAACGTTTAAATATTGGCATCCCGTGTCGGACCGTATTAAAACACTCTCGGCATTATATAGGTGTTTTAAGCGACAAAGCGTTTTCGCCATGTTGGATGAATTAGAATTGCAAACTTGTAAGAAAATTCATTTATGAAATTCATCTAGAACCATAGTGGTCAGAGCTACAGAAACACCTAATAATAGAATTGAAATAAAAATTTTCCACCAAAATATATGTCCAGTACACATTCATGTAGAGATGTAAGGCAGTTACATACCTACACACGTGACACCATTTCCTGAATAACCTACGTTACAGCCACAGGTAAATGATCCAATGGTATTAACACACGTTGCTTGACCGCCACAGTTGTCTGTGCCGAGTGTGCATTCGTTAATATCTTAAAAGATAATACACAATTACTATTATACATTGTATTTATTTCGTGTCTCCCGATAATAGCTGGAGAATAGCTTACGGTTAATGAATGAGTTATCTTGATTGTGCTGGGTATATGATATCAACGATATAAAATGAACTGTGAAGTACTCACCGACACAAGTAATTCCGTTTCCACTATATCCAGGATTACAAGCGCAGGTGAAGGATGCAGGAGTGTTAGTACATGTAGCTCGCGTATCATGACAATTATCTGCATTGGTAGCACATTCATCGATGTCTATATAGCGATAAAATTGTTTTTAGATATAATTCTCAACCTACAATTTTTTACGAAAGCAACTGTTTATAAGTGCACACTTCTAGGGATCTTCCACTGAAGAGTAAATATATTTGGCGTGGGACAGAGTTTGATTCATATAGTGTGAATTACATGCAACTGCCAATCACCAAACATGCATGCATGTATTGTGTTTTTTTGCAGCTTTGCTTTATGGGCATTTTTAAAACAATAGAAAACAAGACGTAATTTGACCTGCAGGAGTAATATTCCCCCCTCATCGATACCAACAACTCATTTCACTCGATAATAGTCCAAAATTAGGAAAGATTTATTTACAACTATCAACTACAAATTGTTCGGCCATATATAATTATGTTCTACTAAATATACTAGGTGTAAAGACATCGCGACGAAAGCTGTAACGTCGGTTATCATATTCTGCGAATGGACCACGCCTACCTTACTTCGACAAAACTGCAGTGTTACGTAAAATATTCCATATTTCTTATTACAATTTTCAAGTCTTTTTTCTATCTTAATTAAAAAGTGTATTATTTGTCCTACAACAAAAGAGTTGCCGATCTTGAAGTGAAAGACTATTTCATAACTTCTACTTGCCTACACAAGAAACTCCATCTCCACGGCTTTAGAGTTCTGACTTAAGGTCTCTTTCCTTTTTTATTTAAGCAACAACTCCATGCTCTATGCGCAAACCGTCAATAACCCAATGACAAACTTCAAACAAAGATTAAAAAGATATATACTTCTGTCATCACCGGCTATACATCACATGTGGTATATTGAAAGACTGGTCAATTTGAAGGCAGTTTTTTATGCATTGGCCATCGAATATGATCGAATAATGCAGAATTAGCTTAAAATAACAGGGAGTATATGATTTGTAGCAATATTTTTGTGATTTTTTTACCCTCGACTTTCTACCCTCACCCTCGACCTTTTACCCTCACCATCGACCTTTTACCCTCACCATCGACCTTTTACCCTCGACCCTCGACGATTAGACAAACTCTGTTTTATGACTGCACCTGACACCTTCAGTATAATGGGTGCGTTTCACTAAGCACCTTCGTGCAATAGATAGTGGTCATGCAGTTATTAGAGCAAGTTCTGCAACGCTTACTGAAACCTGCCAAATAATAACATTTAGATAGAAATCATACTTATTAAAAATCTTTTCCCAATCCTCCTATCAGTTGGTTTTATATCTTACTTACCTACGCAGGTCCTTCCGTTTCCACGGTAGCCATCATTACATGTACACGTGTAAGATTCTTTGACATTGAAACAACGTCCATCGCTCTAGGGCGTATTATTGCCATTTAAGTGCTGAATGAAGTTGACATGTGCAAGGACCGCTCGGTGACAAAAGTGTATTATTGACACTAAGTGCTGAACGAAGTTGACATGTGCACGAACCGGTCGGTGGCAAAAGTGTATTATTGACACTAAGTGCTGAACGAAGTTGACATGCGCAAGGACCGGTCGGTGGCAAAAGTGTATTATTGACACTAAGTGCTGAACGAAATTGACATGTGCAAGGACCGATCGGTGGCAAAGGTGTATTATTGACTCTAAGTGCTGAACGAAGTTGACCTGTGCACGAACCGGTCGGTGGCAAGGGTGTATTATTGACACTAAGTGCTGAACGAAGTTCACATGTGCAAGGACCGGTCGGTGGCGAAAGTGTATTATTGACACTAAGTGCTGAACGAAGTTGACATGTGCACGAACTGGTCGGTGGCAAAAGTGTATTATTGACACTAAGTGCTGAACGAAGTTGACATGTGCAAGGACCGGTCGGTGGCAAAAGTGTATTATTGACACTAAGTGCTGAACGAAGTTCACATGTGCAAGGACCGGTCGGTGGCGAAAGTGTATTATTGACACTAAGTGCTGAACGAAGTTGACATGTGCACGAACTGGTCGGTGGCAAAAGTGTATTATTGACACTAAGTGCTGAACGAAGTTGACATGTGCAAGGACCGGTCAGTGGCAAGAGTGTATTATTGACACTAAATGCTGAACGAAGTTGACATGTGCACGGACCGGTCGGTGGCAGGAGTGTATTATTGACACTAAGTGCTGAACGAAGTTGACATGCGCAAGGACCGGTCGGTGGCAAAGTGTATTATTGACACTAAGTGCTGAACGAAGTTGACATGTGCAAGGACCGGTCAGTGGCAAGAGTGTATTATTGACACTAAATGCTGAACGAAGTTGACATGTGCACGGCCGGTCGATGGCAGGAGTGTATTATTGACACTAAGTGCTGAACGAAGTTGACATGTGCACGGACCGGTCGGTGGCAAGGGTGTATTATTGACACTAAGTGCTGAACGAAGTGGACATGTTCACGGACCGGTCGGTGGCAAGGGTGTATTATTACTATTGCCATTAAGTACCATTGCCGCCTTAATGATTTCTTAAAATAAAAATAATTATATGCTGTTCGCTTTAGATGTGATCCTTAAAATTCGGAGTCGTCACTGTATATTTTCTTTAAATTTATTTGCATAGAATATATAACGTCGGGAGAACAGCTCTCTGCGATAGAAAGACTATTTTCGGATCGTAATTTACAGTAGAGCGAAATCTCTATGTCAAATAATATTTGGTTATTTAGCGTGTACAAGGTGTTTATAAGCTCAGAGGGAAAAGTTCCTGAGATGCTCAGGGCACGACATAAATTCCCGAATTTACCTCAGCTAATTGTCACTGCCATCAGCTAGCGATCTGGAGGTCATTTCAGGCCATATGTGGGACTCGGGATTTTTCCTGAGCATTAACAGCTTGTACAAACAGAACAAACAAATTATGAGAAAAATGAGCGTGTTTTGGTTCACGAAATGCCAAAGAGTGCTCGATATCATATAGATAGAACAAATATAGTTTTCGCTTACCTCAAGGTATCCACTACAGCGTCATATATAAACAAACACAACACAACACAACACAACATAACGATCGAATTCACTTACCGTCATCATCTACTATTGTAATTATGCTAAAAGATGGTGTCCCGATATTGACTTGGTCAGAGTTGGTTGTAGATAATATAGCTTGGAAATTTTCATTCGATTCAATAGTTCCATCATTTTGAATGGGTATGAGGAAGGCAAATCTTGACGAAGTTGGCGTAACAAGAATAGTCCGAACACCACCATTATAGTCACCCGGTGATTGAGCTGTCAATGAGTTTGTTGATAAATTACTAAGGGAAATAAATTGAACGTTAACTTAAGATGTTGCTGTTATCCTGTGATAAGAAAAAAGTATATTTAAGGTTACGAGACGCGTTGAAAGGGAAAAGCCGAGATCATTTATATGGTGAAACCGAAATTCTGATGTAATGAAAACTCTATACGAGATATTTACGTTTAAAATTTGGTTGAAATAATTTTTGTCCTATCGCGTTTTATCTTAACCCTGGTCTAACTATTATGCACTATACCCTGATTATAGCCGAAATATAATTGCACTATACAGTTGCCATTACTATACAGTTCATGCGTTATTCCCAAATTGTTCTTTGCATTTTCAATAGTCATTGAACTTAAGTTTAACACTATATATATCGTGGTTAGTAAATGATAAGTAGTCTAAATAGAATACCTTCCTGCAATATCGACTGCTGTCTGCCCAGTCACAACCACTTCAACTGATACAAGCCCATCATTTTCGTCGACTGTGTAGGTATTTTGATCCATGGCTAAAGTAATTTCTGAAAAAATGGATAAATATACAGCCGGTTAGACGGTCTCAACAGCTCTCAAAGGATAGTGGTTGGCAACTGAGCAATATTTAACGTCTGAAAATTCTAGCTTGTCATCGCAACTGATCATTATGGAAACACATCATGTGCTTATAAGTATAAATAAATCATTACAAAATTGATAATCATCGCCATTCTTTATAACGAGCACGTTTATCCGAGTGTGTAAAGTTCTCACTGGCGGAGATTTAAATCCTTTTACAATGGTGAAGTTAACTGTATATTTACTTACTATCATTGTCCGTTATGGAAACACGGAGGTCTCCATTTACAACATTCACTTGCGGATCAGTTGATGTAACACGTACTCCGAACTGCTCTGTATTTTCAACAATGATATCTTCAAGGATACCGACAAGGAATGGTTTCTGAACGCTATTTGGTTCTAATGTCACCTGCTCAGATTTCGTGTTGTAGTCATTCAATACAGCAAAGGCAGAAACATCGTACGTTGATACACTGAATGAAACAAAAATGAATTTATGCATATGGTCAGATGTCGTAACTGAGTTTGAACTTAGGAATAAAATTGGACGGGATAACACTATCCCGAAGGTACATGGACAGTCGTATTATTCCATGAGTGTGACTCATGCAATATGTATTCAATATTGTCACTGTTAAAGTTGCACTATGATGTCGTGCAAGATTATACATGCAGCTAAAACTGCTTGACTAAGAGAAACAAGTTGTAGGATGTATATGCATGGTCACGTGCAGGAGGGACGTAAAAGACGAGATAAAAATTCGTCTCATTATCCATGCACTCAATTAACGTTTGGCGTTTTTGACGCCCATGTTCAGACTTTCTGTGATTCTTAATATTTCAACTTACTTGACATGTATGTCTCTTTCTCTAGTACCAGTCACTTTAACAAGGACAATAGCGTTAGCGATAGCTTCAGACACATGAATTTGTGAACCTTGCAATGTGACAGTGACCACTAAGAAAATAATATTAAACAGAGTAAGTTTCATCAAGCACGAATCTAGTAAACCACGTTTCTGCAATGCCAAATAGAATGTTACTGCTAGTCAGTAAATCACAGCATGTAAATAGAATGTTACTGCTAGTCAGTAAATCACAGCACAGCACGGCACGATAACATAACATAACATAACATAACATAACATAACATAACATAACATAACATAACATAACATAACATGACATGACATGACATGACATGACATGACATGACATGACATGACATGACATGACATGACATGACATGACATGACATGACATGACATGACATGACATGACATGACATGACATGACATGACATGACATGACATGACATGACATGACATGACATGACATGACATGACATGACATGACATGACATGACATGACATGACATGACATGACATGACATGACATGACATGACATGACATGACATGACATGACATGACATGACATGACATGACATGACATGACATGACATGACATGACATGACATGACATGACATGACATGACATGACATGACATGACATGACATGACATGACATGACATGACATGACATGACATGACATGACATGACATGACATGACATGACATGACATGTACCCACAACAATGTACCCACCATCATTGTCATTGATAGTAACAGTTGTTGTATCACCATCAGGTCGTATATTTACTCCATTCTCTGCTGTTAGGGTAGCTGTAAATCTCTCGTGATTTTCAACGATAGTGTCATCACTGATAGTGACAGGGACAGATTGGAATGTTGGATCCCCTGGACTGAATATTATTTGTCGGTTTACAATAGAACCATAGTCGTTTCCACCAATTGCATCTATGTTTGAGGTACTTATTCTGAACAAAAAATTTTTATACATTTTTCAAAATGAGAGTCACAAGACGAAGGTTTAGCGCACAGATGGAATGTTGTCTATGCTGAGACAAACGCGCTTAAAACATAACGGGCTTCATTAAGTTGCCTAATCTAAATACAACAAAAACAAAATACAGTAACAAAATCAACAATTTGTTGTACAATAACAATACAGCAACAACGACAACGACAACGACAGCGACATCAACAGCGACAACGACAACAACAACAATAATAACAATAATAATAACAACAACAACAATAACAACAATATGTTGTCTTTCATACACGAAAGTCCCCAGTTTGTAATGTCCTTACCTAGCCGTAACGGTTCTTGTAATTGTTCCAGTTAACAGTACGAGAAGGTTAACAGAAGTGTCTGGTTCGTCTAGTGAATACACTGACTGTACGAAAGCAAGAGTTGCTCCTATAAATCAATATAATTATTGAAAGTACTCAAATCCAACATAATTGAACCCTTATATGATAATATATATATATGACAGTAACTGTTAGTAAGATCAATGTTGTACTGTATGATGATGATAATCGTGATGATAGACACTATATGATTGTGCTGCTGCTATTGATACCGATGATATAATGATTATGATGATGGCAATTGCCCAAACAAAGACTTGATAACCACTTACTGTCATTATCAATGATGTTGATAGTAGTCGATGAAAATGTTGTGGGAGTCAAACCAGAATCTATTGAAGTTAGCTTTATAATAAATGATTCAGTAGCTTCCACTATCTGATCATCTATAATTGGGACAATTCCATATTGTGTGGATCCATTGGCATCTCCTGTTTTAAATATCACAGTAGATCCAGCAACATTTGAAAAATCTTCAGGAGATACCGCTGTATCTTCTTCGGTTGAAAACCTGTAGAAAGAGAACATAATACAGGATCACCACTATATTTTGTAGTATTACTACGTTAGCTTTAAGGTTTTTATACTGGATTTAACAACTAATCATATCATGTCAATCCATTTATATTTCACTGATTAAAATAACCAATCGATTGTCTTCTAGAGTCACTTAAGGTGGAACACCAATATTTCAACATGTTAAAATTATGGAAATTAGTTTTAAAATATTTCAATCTTTTAGAAGGGACTTTAAAGAGAATATCTTATGTACCGTCTTTAAAACTGATTATTTCTTTGCCCCTATTAATCAAGATTTATCTTTATGTAAAATAAGTAAAAACGAGACAATAACACTGACAACCGTGCACTGACAGAGAGGGTTACTTTGAGTCATTTTACTATATATAGTCCATTTTGATGTTGGCCCAAATAGTTATTCACAATTTCTAGTATAACAATTTTTTATGACTGTATAACTGGGTCTTAAATGACGATCGATAAACCTCGTTTATATATTTAACCATGATAGGCATTGCACAAACAAGTAACGCTGGTCCTTAATTTTGGATTCTATTTCATCAAACCCTGACCACCAAAAATCCCCAGCAACCGATGGCCAACCCTTATGGTGACCATATGCCGCGAAACAAAGGTTTCACTTTACCTTACTGAGACATCTCTTTGTAAAGGATTATTAATATTTAGCACGATAGTCATATTCAAAATTCCCGCGTCTTCGTTCGCATTTCTTGTTCCAAGTAGGAAACGAACCAGAGCATCTAAAACAAATAATAAATATATTTACTTTTAGCGAAAGAACGGTTTCAACAATGTATTTGTATTGAAACAAACTAAATACTTTTCATTGCAAACGTTCGCGGTGTTCACTTAGTCACAACAGCGTTACTAGCATTTTACTTTGATCAAGTTGTACAATTTTAATTTAATCAGAGGCAACAATCACCTATTTCAAACAGGGTGTAGAAAAGTCTTTATTTTGAACATAATTATTTACCGATATAACGTAATTTTGACTTAGAAATTAAATTTGGCCTTCCTTTAAGCGTTGTATTTTTTTCTTTTTCTAACGATATGTATTCAGTTTGGTGCAAGAAATAACTACAGAAAAGAAAATTATATTTAACTGGTTTATTAAATGCGGTCAAATTATTCTTGCAAATGAGTTTTCTTCTTTAACATTTAATGTCACTGTTGTGACAAGGAAAAATACAGCTGACAGGGAAATATTAATCCAAAATAGGGAGTGAATAACAGTAGACTAGTTTAATACCTACGAGTGAATAACTAGACTAGTTTAATCTGATTGTGGATTGTGCATAGTTCAGTTAATGAAATATTGACACCTCAATCGATAAGTTTTAGTTATTTCGTCAAGCAAACCACATAGTACTGGTTGACTAAATTCTAAATAAGTGTCCCGAAATGACATCACAATGATTTGGGTTAGGGTAGGGTCAGGGATAAGATTGCAAGGAATAGTTTAAGGGCAAGCAATTACTGTGCTTAATTGTTGATATGGAAATTGACTTACTATCATCGTCCAGAATAAGCACAGTTGTTGTCGAAGGTGAACCAAGTACAACTTTAGAGCTACTTTCCTGTAGTGTCGTCAAGAATGATTCAGTCGCCTCAACAATACTATCTTTGGTGATATTAACAGTAATTTCTGACCTATTAGAACCGGGAAGAAACACCACCGTCCTTGTTTGTGGGGGAGTGTAGTCTGTAATATCAGCACTTTGTGTATCAAACTGGACGCTGGAAAGAGAATTTCGATAACGATTTATAAACATTAAAATCTCTGAGCATAAACAACTGTTTCGTAGACAATACGAAACGATTAGCTTAAATCTTATAATCTAATTAGTGGCCAAATCTTACAATCCTTTTGCCGTTGCTGCAAGTCATCAAACCTTTTCGACTCAAACTTAATTACGCAATTTAAAATGACACTAGGCTTTCATTGGAGAAAAAGACCTTGGTATAACATTGCTATACTTTATAGTTAATCACCGTGGGCATATGCACTATGTAAGCACCACCGTGAGTATATGCACTATGTAAGCACCACCGTGGGAATATGCACTATGTATAAGCACCACCGTGGGCATATGCACTATGTAAGCACCACCGTGGGCATATGCACTATGTAAGCACCACCGTGGGCATATGCACTATGTATAAGCACCACCGTGGGCATATGCACTATGTAAGCATCACCGTGGGCATATGCACTATGTAAGCATCACCGTGGGCATATGCACTATGTAAGCACCACCGTGGGCATATGCATTATGTAAGCACCACCGTGAGCATATGCACTATGTAAGCACCACCGTGGGCATATGCACTATGTAAGCACCACCGTGGGCATATGCACTATGTAAGCACCACCGTGGGCATATGCACTATGTAAGCACCACCGTGGGTATATGCACTATGTAAGCACCACCGTGGGCATATGCACTATGTATAAGCACCACCGTGGGCATATGCACTATGTATAAGCACCACCGTGGGCATATGCACTATGTAAGCACCACCGTGGGCATATGCACTATGTAAGCACCACCGTGGGCATATGCACTATGTAAGCACCACCGTGGGCATATGCACTATGTAAGCACCACCGTGGGCATATGCATTATGTAAGCACCACCGTGAGCATATGCACTATGTAAGCACCACCGTGGGCATATGCACTATGTAAGCACCACCGTGGGCATATGCACTATGTATAAGCACCACCGTGAGCATATGCACTATGTAAGCACCACCGTGAGCATATGCACTATGTAAGCATCACCGTGGGCATATGCACTATGTATAAGCACCACCGTGGGCATATGCACTATGTAAGCACCACCGTGGGCATATGCACTATGTAAGCACCACCGTGGGCATATGCACTATGTAAGCACCACCGTGGGCATATGCACTATGTAAGCACCACCGTGGGCATATGCACTATGTATAAGCACCACCGTGGGCATATGCACTATGTAAGCACCACCGTGGGCATATGCACTATGTAAGCATCACCGTGGGCATATGCACTATGTATAAGCACCACCGTGGGCATATGCACTATGTAAGCATCACCGTGGGCATATGCACTATGTAAGCACCACCGTGGGCATATGCATTATGTAAGCACCACCGTGGGCATATGCACTATGTAAGCATCACCGTGGGCATATGCACCATGTAAGCACCACCGTGGGCATATGCACTATGTGAGCATCACCGTGAGCATATGCACTATGTAAGCACCACCGTGAGCATATGCACTATGTAAGCATCACCGTGGGCATATGCACTATGTAAGCACCACCGTGAGCATATGCACTATGTAAGCATCACCGTGGGCATATGCACTATGTAAGCACCACCGTAGGCATATGCACTATGTATAAGCACCACCGTGGGCATATGCACTATGTAAGCATCACCGTGGGCATATGCACTATGTAAGCATCACCGTGGGCATATGCACTATGTAAGCACCACCGTGGGCATATGCATTATGTAAGCACCACCGTGAGCATATGCACTATGTAAGCACCACCGTGGGCATATGCACTATGTAAGCATCACCGTGGGCATATGCACTATGTAAGCACCCGATTGGGTGCGGTTGCACCGCCCCCTTTTTGGAACTTATAGGATTGAATTCCCTGCAATTTCTGACATAGTCTTAGGACAATACCATTTTATAAGACGGACCTCAATGGCCTTCTTGGAAAAGAACAGTGAAGGCAACCGCCCTCAATGTGGCCATGTTTACAGTTCCACTGATGATTGAGAAAATCACTTACTCAGCTGAGACTGAAATACCAAGATTGCCAGTCAGTAGTATGCGAAGAGTCACTTCGCCATCTTTCTCATCGACAGAATATGATACACGTTCAAATCTAATTGCCACCACTATAAAACAAGAAAATAGTTTATTACGGGAAACATTCACCATGCACCTCTGCTAGGAGACTACGTTTGTTTGCTACTTTAATTGTTCATTTGCTTGTTTGTTTTTCTGTCATGATAGGACGATAACCAAAAAACCTATTAACAACATAAATATGTTACAATATTGGTGGTAAGCTAAGTGCAAAATCGTTTCAATTTTGGTTGAAATTCGGTGAACATTTAACGAGAAATCTCTGTTCTGCTTTTCCGGACATGGACAAGAACTAAGCGCTTCAGTGTAATCGATCGAGGACAGGCATACCATCAGGGTTTCGTTGATAGGCAAAGTCAGCCTTTGACAGCTTTCATAACCCCCTGGGGTTTATATGAATGGATAAGAATATCATTTGGGCTAACCAATGCCCCGGCATTGAGAGGTTCATGGGCAAATGTTTAGGTGACTTAAGGGATAACATATGTATACCGTATTTGGACGATGTTATTGTTTTACTCGAAGACTTTCATTGAACACATATACACCACTTACAGCAAGTTCTCCAAAGATTGAAGAAACACGGCGTTAAGCTAAAAGCAAAGAAATGTGAATTGTTTAAGAAGGAAGTTTCATTCCATAGCAAATGGATACCAAATGGATCCCAAAGCAACGGAGGCGGTAACCAAATTGAAAGGAGTTAGACACCAAACTGTAGGCGAAGTACGCAAAATAATGGGTCTTCTGGGCGTACATCGGCGTTCTATCGAAAATTTCTCAAAAATCGCGAAGCCGTTATATGATCTCTTGAACTGGGACAAGAAACCTGAAGAGATGTCACATGTGAGCAAAAGAAACACCGGCAAGAGTTCCAGCAATCAACGACCATCGATCAAATTCACCTATACAAAGGATGCAAAAACATGCTGATACCCTGAATATCTTAATTGAATCAATAACGTCTCCACCTATCCTCGCGTATCTACGATATAATGAACCGTTTATTGTCCATACGGATGCGTCTCAAGTCGGGCTGGGTGCGGTGCTTTACCAAAAACAATCTGATATGATGAAAGTCATTGCTTACGCCTCAATAACTTTAACTCTCGCAGAAAAGAACTACAATCTTCATTCAGGAAAGCTTGAGTTTCTGGCGTTAAAATGGGCGGTGAGTGAACAGTTTCGGGATTACCTGTACTATGCACCAGAGTTAACGGTATTTAAGGACAATAATCCTCTCACATATGTTCTAACAACAGCCAAGCTAAATGCAGCCGGATTGCGCTGGGTTGGCGAGTTATCTGATTTTACCTTCAACGTCAAGTATCGGCTTGGTGAAAGTAATACAGACGCCGACAGTTTATCTCGACTTCCAGGTTACTTTGAACAATATATGGCATCATGTACTGAAACCATCTCACAGGAAGAGCTAGAAGCTACTATAACATCGATTCGTGCTCAGGACAATGGCGATGCGACTTGGCTGTCATCATTTACCACTGACCAAAGCTTGTTAGATAAAGAAGAAACACTTCTTTCGCGCAACCTCAGCTATTGTCAAATCAAAGTGATAGACATTGGGCAAGCCCAGAACAGAGATCGAAATATCAAGCGCATAAAGGATATTATCAAGTCACAGCGGACTCTTACCTTGAAAGGACAACAGCACGAAACACCCGAGGTAAACGGTTCCTGTTTGAATTACCGAAACTTCGCATTGATACAAGTCCTGCATGGTAATGGTAATGGTGGACTCGTCAGGAAATTACCAAATAATACAATTCCACAATAAATAAATAACAAATACACAAATATACAAATATAATAAGAAAATTAAATTAAAACCTGCTTTACATGAGTGCCGTGCATTGGTTAGATACAGTAATTATTGCCGAGAAGAGAAAATATTTTTCTACAACCAGACCGAAAAGTATTAAGAGAATTAGCTTGTCTCAATTCTACAGGAAGACTGTTCCATGTTACTGCACCACTGTAACTGAACGAATTTCTTAGGTAGTTGGTGCGAGGAAAAGGAACAGCAAGTTTTCCCACAGTGTCCCTAAGAGAATAGCTTGAAACACAGCTGCGTTCGACAAATTTTGAATGAAGATATTCAGGAGCCAAACCATTTATCGATTTATAAACCATAGTAGCCTTATGAATTTGGCGCTGTGTTTCAAGGTTTTCCCATCCAATGTCTACAAAAAGACTATCAGCATTAGCATCATAGCCAGAAAAAGTTAAGACCCTAGCTGCACGATTTTGTAATTTTTGTATTTTTGCAGCAAGAATTTTATTGCAATTCCCCCACACAACACTACAGTAGTCAAAATGCGGTTGTATTAACGAATGAAAAATAGTATGCAGTGTTGTACGAGGAACAAAAGGCCTGATACGTTTCAACGCACCAATGCCTGAGGCAATTTTTTTAGAGATGGCATCAACGTGCACAGACCATGAAAGGTGCTCATCGATATGAAGACCCAGAGACTTAGTTGAATTTACTTGTTTGATATGAGCCCCTTCAATTGTAAGTACTGGTGCATTGTCAAAGGTGTAAAGTCTTTGTCTTGATCCTATCACCATAAATTCAGTTTTGGACATATTCAGTGTCAATTTGTTTACAATAAGCCACTCGCGAATACTCTCAAGATCATTGGTGAGGGTATGTTCGATTTAGGATATCATTATCCGCATACGTCAAATGAGTATCGTCTGCAAACATGCGAGGCTGCGAATGCGACAGGCAATTCGGCAGGTCATTTATATACAATAAGAATAAAAGCGGCCCAAGAATTGTTCCTTGTGGAACACCACAAGTTAATGCGCGGTTTTCGGATAAGCACCCATTAACAAAACACTTTTGATGACGACCGTTCAAGTAAGACTTAAACCATTGGTATCCAACACCTCTAATACCATACGCATTAAGTTTAGATAATAAGATATTGTGATCTACTGTGTGAAAGGCCTTTTTCAGGTCTACAAAAACAACAGCATTCACACAACCGCTATCAATATTATACGCCCAATTATCCACAGCCTCCAATAAAGCGGTGGCAGTAGAATGAAGGCAACGAAATCCAGACGGGCAGTTTGAAATCAAATTATGATTGGTTAAATAGGCCAAAACTTGATCGTATACAATTCGCTCAAATACTTTAGCAACAATCGGAATAATTGAAATAGGTCGATAATTATTCAACTCAGTGCGACACCCTTGCTTGAATAAAGGTATAACTTTAGAACACTTCCATTCATCTGGAAAAACACCAGTAGAAATGGAGCTATTAAAGATCAAGCACAGAGAGTTCGAAATGAGATCAGCACATTCACGTAAAAGTCTAGCAGAAATTTTGTCCAGACCAGTTGCTTTAGATTTACTATGTCTGGATAACAACGAAAAAACTTTGGAGTTATTTGTTGATTTTAATTGAAACGGTTCATGATCATATGGATGACCACTAAGAAAATGTAAGTGTGGGCGATTGTTTACGTTAAGCGGAATTTCGTCAGCCAGCTTTGGACCAATGGTGACAAAATGATCATTAAAGTTTCAGCGAGACCAAGCGAATCACTGATTAACATGCCTTCATGTTTTATCTCATTAACAAAGGAGCTTTTAGATTTTCTCGATGCAAGTTCATTAATAACTCCCCATGTCTTGCGCGGATTGTCTTCGCATTCATTAAAAGCCTCATTGTAATATCTTTGTTCAGCCAATTTTACCTCATTGTTCACCTTATTGCGACAATTTTTAAAGGCACGCCAATCGCTTGGGTCATTTGAGCGAATTGCTTTTATCCTGTATCATCGGTCCCAAGATGTTTTCCAAAGGAATTCCGGAGACGCATGTTGAAAGAACTACATGAAGATATGGGCCACCTGGGATCCGAGAGAGTTTTAGCCCTTGCAAGAAAACGATTCTACTGGCCATATATGAGAAGGGACATCGAGCACCTTGTCACCCACATCTGTCATTGCCTAAAACAAAAACGACCCAATCTTCTGACTCGAGAACCACTTCAACAAAGAACTACAACTTCACCTTATCAACCTAGTTTTAAATCTAATTGGATGAAAAACTCGTTTTGTTCCATAGTTAGTCGACTATGGAATCGCCTCCCGGATGAGGTTCGCAATGCTGATAATTTACAACTTTTTAAAGCTTTATTAAATAATATCGAACTTGATATGGACATTTATTATTGCTAGATAGTCTAATATGATAATATGACTTTTATTCTCTATATACTTTTAAATTCTTAACTATATACCTATGTTATGTACTTTATATCTATAAATTATTTAATAGCTTATATCTATACTATATCTTTTAATAGCTTAAGTACACGTGTGCGTTTTTACGAGTCTCTGTATTCCTTGGCACTACGTGTATAAATAAATGATTGATTGATTGATTGATAGCTATTGACTTTGTCCACCTTGAACGCAGCTCAGGAGGTTATGAATATATTCTAGTTGTGGTGGATCACTTTACAAGATACGCGTACGCGTATCCTACAAGAAACAAAGCAGGTACTACGGCTGCCGACAAGATCTTCAATGATTTCATTCCTAGATTTGGATTTCCTGAGCGAATTCATCATGACCAGGGGAAAGAATTTGAAAATAATTTGTTCAAGAGGCTAAAGAAGCTGTCAGGAATTGGTCACTCGCGCACAACGCCCTATCACCCGCAAGGGAATGGCATAGTAGAACGTATGAATAGGACACTTCTTTGGATGCTCAGAACTCTACCTGAAATACATAAAACGCATTGGAAAGATCACGTTGCGAAGTTCGTACAAGCGTACAACTGCACCCGTTACGATACAACTGGTTACTCTCCGTTCTTTCTGTTGTTTGGTCGTTCTCCGCGATTGCCGATTGACCTGGCCTTTAATCTAAAAGAAAAAGACGACCCAACCAATTACCCTAAGCACGTTGCAAAATGGAAAACAGCAATGCAAGAGGCAAATACTAAAGCTTCCACGGTAGCAAACAAGAACACAACACGTGGTAAGAAGCACCATGACAACAAAGTTCGTTCATCTATTTTGCAAGAAGGAGACCGAGTTTTGGTCCGCAATCTATCCCCAGGAGGAGGCCCTGGGAAGTTACGATATCTTTGGGGGGGGGAGGAGGTGCACGTTGTGGTGTCAAGAAAAGGCCCAGATAGCCCTGTGTACGAAGTTCAATCCGAGTCTAAACAATGAAATCCCGTACATTACACCGTAACATGTTACTTCCGTGTGATTACCTATCAAGTGAATCGGCCGAACCAAAGTCTCGACACTGCGCAGAAAACAACAATCTTCACCGGTCCGAAATTTTGTCAGTTCTAACAACGTTCGTCAAGCCAGGGAGAAATCAAATTATACGGAACGACCAATGGAAGAAATCTCAGAAACTCGAGAAGATCCAAGCGTAGGAGTTGAAGAAGATGCTGTTCGAGAACAACTCGTAGGTGAAGATCAACCTGATGAAGTAGAACCTAATGAAATAGAACCCAATGAAGCAGAACCTGATGAAGCAGAACCCAATAACCAACCCAACAATGACCCTGTAGCTGGCGCAGAAGCCGGCAGAAGTCGGTGCTAATGTTGCAAATCGCCCCCAGAGGAACAGACAAGTCCCACAACGGTGGACGTATTATGCACCTGGACATGCAGCCCTTTACCATTGTGGTGCGAGGTTTACGCAATTCCAACAACTAGTCCCAGAACCCTATCAATTCCAGCAACCAGTCCCACAACCCTATCAAGACCTAATGCCGACACAACATCCATGGTTTCATCCGATGTTCGCAATGCATTACGAGGTCAAGTTAGTTATATCGTTATATTATTTGACTATCAGTTAACAAGAGAAAAACTATTTGGTTAAAAGTTCCACCACCAAGGATATGTTTGATCCGAACTTATCGACGTATTAAGGATATATAGAATCAGCTTTAATGTGGTTAGAAGGAATATTAGAGAAGTGGCAGCGGAAGGGTCTGATCATCCCCCACCATTGTTCTATCAAAATAGGACTTATGCCAACAGAACAATAGAGAGGAGTAAAGTACAGACGAAGACTGATTTAGAGATTTAAATAGATACTCTTAAGTAATACCAATGTCAGGGATGCCATTTATTTTAAGAGGGAGAGAGTGATGAATAGTTTCATATTAGTTTATGTTCTATTATATGAAGTATAGGTAATACGGTCAGTAGGACCGCGGGCACGAAAAATGTTGAACGGTAAACACGTGAGATATTCATATATTATATAGTATTATAGGATTTAAAAGATATATTTGCTCGTTTCAACATGAAATAAAAGTAGAATAAAACCAAAGCTATCGATTTTCCTCATTGTGAAAGAACCGTGTAACACAGACACTCAAACAAAGCTTGGCAAAATATATAGGGACGTTTAGCCATTGTGACGTATTTACACAGAGGAGGTCGGACAAGCAATTAGCGAGTTGTCACGTGAGCTCTCGACCAATGAGATCACTCTATTTTCTCATCGTGTTATCTGAAAAATTTGGGCAGAAAAATTTGCATTCGAAGCAAAATAAATCGAGAAAAAACATTAATATTAAAATTTTCTTGCAAACTTTCTCTGAGGTAAACGTTATTTTCAATGTTATTTTGATGTTTGAAGTTAGTTGACTCCCCGCGACGTGTTGTCGTGTTGACTCAAGTCTAAATATGTTTACAATGTTTAAAATGAAATATCTAGAATTCCCATGGTTCGATTTTCTTCATTTTTGGTAGTCGTCAAGACATAAATATAAGCTTTAAATATGCTGGAATGATCCCGGTGATCCCCCGGCAGTTTTCGAGATATTAGGCATTGAAGTGACCATAGTCATTTCGACGTTTGCCAAAATGGCGTCTAATAGTTTAGGAAGATATTGCGCCACCAAAGCTTGTTTTTCCCAATGAATCTTGAAACTTCTTTAATATAAAGAGCGTTATTCTTTAGAGTAAGCGTTAAAGTACTTTTGAATGAATTTTAGGAGATATTTGCGTGTTGTTTAGAGATTTTATATCTGGGCTAGTGTCTGGCTCTGTCTGCAATTTTGTTATCTGACGGCCCACTCAACTCGCAAATATTGAATATTTTGTCATTGTTATTCAATTTTTTTCCTGGAATGCATCCATGCTATTTCAATAAATATTGATCTACCTATGTGAGCAGTATTTTGTAAGGTAAACGTTATTTTGATCTTTTATGCAGGCTGTACGTCGTCATATTGTATTAATCCGATGCATTTCTGTCAACAATCTTTGAAGTTGAACCTCTCGAATTTCCACAATTGTCGCAGTGATTGCTCGTATTTTTCTGAAGGAGTCGACTTTACTGTTTAAAATAAGTGCTGAGTTTTGAAAGAAAATTTTAGAAGTAAAATTTGTTGTTTATTTACAGATTTGTATTTTGGTTTGAATTCTATCATTGTATTGTTAATTTGCCTTCTTGGTGAATATTTGCTTTCTTTAATATTTCTTTATATATGTAGAGAATGAGCAGAGATATTATTATATTTTATGCATGTACTATGTATTTTCAATAAAAATGGAACTGTATATTACTGTAAAGTTTGTTTTGTCTACATTTCACCAGTAATTTCTGTTGCAAAAGTATATGTTTAAGCTGATGAATAGAAGTTCTTTGACAACCCCAATATGGCGGTTTTCAGTGGTCATAATGTGCTATTGGGATAAATAAATAACTAAATACATATTAAAAGTCGAACCTTTGATGCCAGCAGAATCAATCTGGCCAATAAATATTTAGTTTTTCTCACTATTTGCACAATGCACATTACAAATACAGACGATCCAAGCAGTGGGTCAGCTTATGAAATCATTTACTTAAGTATATGTATACATAGTGTCTAGTTAGACCCTTCATTCTCATCTTTTCCTCACTTCTGTCTTTCCATGAATGTATGTTTATGTATATACACCTGTATATAATGCACAGTATAATTTTGTTAAATGTAATTTATAATTGCAGGACCCCACTGAAAAACACTTCGGTGATGTGGGTATCCTGGTTAAATATAAATAAATAATAAAAAATATATATATAAAATGCAACACTGAACAAAGTGTCCACAAATTACATATAGAATTTCAACACATGAACATTTATATTGACCACAAGACCAGTTGATCACACGCAGCCTTTGAGATTTCTGCACAAATAAATTAATTAAACGGACTCAAAGAGCCTTGTTATACATTGAACACAAACACTAAACACATCCATAATGATGGCATTGAGTCTCTGTATCAATAGCGTCCATTTTCGCAGAATTTGCTATGGCCAGAGATGTTGACTTCACGGCAGTCAACGCATAAATGAGGCCGCACGTGGAACATGCGCTCATTACCCATGATGCTTTGCGGCCTGCTTGTCCGACCTCCTCTGGTATTTACAAATTAGGGTGAACTCCGCAAAATGATTGTTTGTTCGCCCAAACTTGCCTGGTTTTGTTCCGTGACGTCATTGCATATTAATGAGTGACGTCATTGTATAATTAATGTGCTCCTCCCCATTTTATGTAAATGATGATGCTCACCTCATTTTATGTTAATGATGAGGTTCACCTTCATATGCTAATGTTTGAATATTTAACAAGACGCCTGCTGAGGCGTTCACACTGGCCCTGCGGAGGAGGTTTTGCCCCATGTGGTAACATGCATTTACTGTCTGTGTGAGGTTTCAGGTTTCAATCTCAGATCAGTGGTTTCAATCTTATTTTGAGGTGCTTGGGTATATTAATGATATATGCTAGGTTTATATAGCCGATTGTGAGGTATATAGACATTGTCCTATCATTTCCGAGTATGATATATTCGCTTCTTAGTTTAATATATGTATTAAAGACAAAATTCTAATAAATATTTAAACCAAATTCATCGTGTTGTTGTAATTATTTTAGTAATATACTCCATACGCCCAGCCTCGACAATGTTATTTTGAGTTGACACGTCAGTTGTATTTCACACAAACTAAAAATAGCAAACATAAACAAGACATTTTGAGCCATATTTTGTGATATTTAATAATACCTAAAGTCGTAAAGAACAATATTGAATCGAAATACCAATATTGTTAAAAAGCAAGAACAAAGCATCATACCAGAATGTGAATGACTTTGAAAGTTCGAAAAGCATATAAATTTAACTGTGTATCAAAGCGAGTTAAGAGCTACAATTGTAATATATTATTGCCTAAATTTTGAAACAATTAATTGTTACTAAAGCCGTACTTCTTAAAAAACATTCCAAATTCTTTATACAAAGGCAACAAAGCTAATATATAATAGCTTTGTAGTTTACTCATATTAACTGTATTCTACGTTGTTACTATCTAAAATTATGTTGTAAACTTAAACAATCTCGAAAGTCGCTTAAACATACGGGCAACCTTTTCGCCATAATTTCCAGGGATTTTACCAACTGTGACTGCAGCTATTGAATACGCAAAGAAATTTACAACGAACTCATGTGTTGTTTATATCAAAGAAAACCACCCATGAAACGAACACAAGAAAACATTTCCTAATAGACATATTTGTCATATAGCCCGCTCCTCAATGACGGTCATTTTGAATCGGGTGGACGATTTCGTAAAATCGTAATCACCACATGGTCTCTGAGCCTGCGATGCGCTAACACAAACTCGATTTCTCGACGATGAAAAAAACAGAAAAAACCCAGAAAATTAGGGATTTAAGACACTTGGCCTACAGGCCAGTGTAATGATGCATTGATGCTCACCCTCATGCTCACCCTCATATGCTAATGATGTTTGAATATTTAACGATGCTTGAATATTTAAAGATGCTCACCCTTATGCTCACCCTCAAAAAAGCTTATGCTCACACCTATATTATTACTTGTGTGTATGTACATATATATATATATATATATACGCTCACTGGCGTTGGAATTTTGAAGATTGATGTTATCTACGCTGTATGAAAAATTGAAGGAGAAAATTTGAGCAAGTCTATATCAAATATATAGATCCGCTACGGGTCATGAGTTTCCTTTGTATTTTGCTTATGAATAATTAATGAATTTTAGAAATATATATATATATATAGTTTTTCGATCTTTTGTTCAGCAAAAATTGTTTGCCCTCTTTCATGATACACAATTTTTCTTCCAAACATAGATTGCATCTTTTTTATCCTCCCGTATACGAAACTGCGCGCTTTATGATTGACCACGTTATGGTGCACAGTGAATTAGTCTCTTCATGCACTAAACACTTAGGCCAATTAAAAAAAGTTTTAGTTTTTCATCAGATTTTTTGAAAAACGTGGGGCGGGCGGGCGGATTTTTATTTTTTTTATTATTTATTTTTTAATGGCGTAAGTAGTATATTTCCCCTTTTAAAAACGGGTTAAAAGGTTGTTTTCCATTTCACACATTTTGTCTGCGCAAGAAATAATCACAGTCAAGAGCCATTTTAACTTCTATGCCTAAATACGAGACCATGTTGTACTCTGATAGCGCACAACTGATGCGTAATGAAACATTTTGGAACAATATGGCCGCCAACGTTCGGTTTCCGATTACTTCCGACTAATTCCGATTTAATAATAATAAAAAAAATATTTCGGGCGGCCATATATTGGCCTTATCGCTATTTTAAATATACCGCACGCTGTGTCTATACCTTGGCGTCAGGTTTAGTGCAGATAAGATAATATTTCCGCGTCCTGTCAATTGTCAGCTAACATGTTAATTGCTTTGCGTGCTTTGTAAATAGGATTAATTTTCAGCTTTCATCCACTTGTAATATTGTATATAAATGCTGTAAAGTTTTTTCTGCTACTAGTCATTAGGCTAATTTACCTGATGAGTGCCACATATTGTGGTACGATCGAAACTAAATAGTAATAAAGATGCCTATACAATTTGTTGAGTAGTTGAATCTCAAGTTCGAAAACATATGAGTAGAGTGCTCAATACCAAAGTAGAGCGGAATAGTAAGACAAAAAGACAAACTTGAGTTACTTCATTTGAACTTTATTAAATCACAACAAATTTGTTTCGTGTGGCAAGCGTATAGCTTGCCACACTCATCAGGTGATTATCGTGTCTGATGTAATGCCTAGGAAGTACTTGGATATATTACACGGGTGACGTCATTGCAATAAAATGTGGTTTTATGTTACAAGGTTATGAACAAATTAATTAATAAATTAGTTTAATAATGGTCTTGAAATCTCATCAGTTATTTGTTACAAAGCAAATGTTTTTTCCGGTGTCTGAATGTGGAAATAACAGGCTCTTACCTGCTATCAAAACTAACCCCACTCTACGGTAACGGCATCGGTTTATACAGAGACGACGGACTAGCAGCTTTTAACAAAAAGCCCAGAGAAATCGAGAACATAAAGAAGGGTATTTGCAAAGTCTTCAGCGACCACAACCTGAAAATCACAATTGAAGCAAACAAGAAATGCGTAAATTACCTAGACATCACCCTGGATTTAACATCCGGTACATATAGGCCATACACTAAACCCGGAAACATCCCACAGTATGTAAACAACCAGAGCAACCATCCCCGAAGCATACCAGAACAGAAGGCTGTCCAACATCTCTTCTGACAAACAGTCCTTTGATGCAGCCATCCCCCCATACCAAGAAGCCCTGGAAAGAAGTGGATACGTCTACAACCTCAACTTCAACCCAAAACCATCAAAGCCTAAGCGCTCAAGAAGTAGAAATATAATATGGTTTAACCCGCCCTACAGCGCCAACATAGCCACCAACATCGGACACAAATTCCTACGGACGATAGACGAATGCTTTCTACAGACAGGGACGTCGCGACCGGGGAGGTGTGAGGGTGTGTAACACCAACTGACATGAACGGGGGAAAATCAGGTAAAATCACAACATGTTGGGTAAAAAAAATCAGGTATTTTGAGGTAAATATAGCGGATGATTCAAACTGTGAACGAGATAAGTAAACAGATCTGATCTGTGAACTGATAAGGACTAAACTATATCATGACATCTCACTCAGGGGCGGATCTAGGATTTTTGAAACATTAGTCGAACGCCGAAGGCGTGAGACATGCTAGGGGGGTACGGGGTGAGATTCCGTTGAAATCTAGACTCCCTGAAATGTGATTTCAAGCGTTTTGGGGGTGAGACACGATTTTTTATGACATCAAAGACACGATTTTTTATGATCTCACAAACATACCTTCTCCCAGATATTTATCTTCGGAATTAAATGACTTGGAAAAGTCAATTGAATTGTACACATCATGTAGTTTCAATAGGCTTTGAATTAAAATGAATTTGGCTTATACTTAAAATTTAAGCACATAAAATCCTTCACAAGATAAATCGCTGCATGTGAAACAAAATTCTCAAGCAAAATAAAGAGTTATATTTCAATTATACTTTGTAAAATGCATTACCAATTACAATTACAATTTATACTATAAATAGACTTGTAATGATATTCATCGCAAATCTTTCATACAATGCAAATTAGCAAAATAACATCGTTTTAACACTCCAATTGCGTTACTCTGATCCTTTATTATAAATTATAAATACAGTAGGAATTAGGAAAGCGGGAAGGCACGAAAGAGCAATGCAAGTTGCTCGATAAAAATGTATTAAAGCGTGTTATATTTCAACTTCGCATCATTTATCATACAAAATATATTGCAGTGTATTCATTTCTATTTATTTTGGATATTTTCATACGTTATAGCAGTGCACACTTTATCTTTGGCTTTACCACCCAAATTACCACCACGATCTTTGTGAGGCACGTAGCGTTCAGCAGAGAAGTCTCTATTGAGTGCCTTCTCGTTGCTGAATAGCAAAGATAAAAGCTGCTCGCTTGATATCTTTGCTGCCCGACGATAACCTCATTCAAAGACAGTCGAAGTTTATTTAAGGCCGTTAAATCGTATCGTGCAATCGCATTTCGAACGTCCGCGTACATATCAATACTCGACATCGTAAAACAATTTTCCTACTATGAAAAACCTTGGTATAGTTTATAATATACGAGATTACAAGTAGAAAGACTGCTTTGCATGAATTTCGCAATTTTCAGGACTGATGCCCCCAGCCGCGAATCAGTCCGAATCAGTCCAAAAAAATGAACCTATAGGAATTGTCAATATTTTCAATTTGACCAATCAACATGAAAGAAATGGACTGATAAAGACTCCCTTCAGGTGCAAATATCAGTCCGACCACCCCATAAAGACTCCCTTAAAGTGCAAATCAGTCCGACCACCCCACAATATTTTCAAATTGACCAATCAAAGGAAAGAAATGGACTGATAAAGACTCCCTTAAGGTGCAAATCAGTCCGACCACCCCACAGATCAGTCCAGATAAGTCCAAATGACCTCTCGACCAATCAAATGAGCATAATGACCACCCGATTCTGCGAGTTTCTTGCGTTTTACCGCTGCTCTAGATAAAGCATATATTTATTCAAAACTGAGCTCGTAAAGACGTAAACTGGACTATGATATGAATTTCATATTATATTTGGGAATTAATTATTCAAATTTCGAAATAATAAATTAATTATTTATTTGCAAAAAAATACGTCAGTCACGCGACTGATTGGACTTACCCTAGATCCGCCCCTGAATTCTCACTTGTAATCGCGTCGCTTTCAGTTGTACAGTCTGTTTAGTAGAATAGTAAGTAAAGACATGCAATATATTATACAGTCCTCGCAATTTTCGGCGGCAAAAGGCAATTGCCGCCGATAATGCCGCCGAAGATTAAATTATCGGCAGCAATTTTTTGCCGCCGACGAATTTTTGTGTCCCTGACAGTGAACTCTAAGTAAACTGGAACGCTAACTCCTATCATCAAGTCCTATGATTCGTTGAAGCCAAGCTAGTTTTTCTGAGTTTTGAGTTGAAATACTTAACGCCGAACATTGGGCTGTATATGAAATTGAAGCTATTAAAAAGTTATATTTGATATAAAAACTTCAAGACTTTAGGCAAAATGGAAATACTTAAAAAATACAAAAACAACCGCAATTTTGTAAAATACGGCAAATTTTCCCTCAAAGTTTTAAGTATTTCCCTTTTACCTAAAGTTTTGAAGTTTTTATATCAAATATAACTTTTTAATAGCTTCAATTTCATATACAGCCCAATGTTCGGCGTTAAGTATTTCAACTCAAAACTCAGAAAAACTGAATTAAGCTGGCTTCAATTTGCCCCCCTGCGTTAGCGTTCCAGTCTATTATAGTTCAATGGTCCCTGATGATGCTTCACTGCCTTCTCAATTCGATTAATTCTTCCAAGTATGAACATATGATTATGATTTTAATTATTTGTAGTTCACTTCACAGAAAATAATTCGGGAAAGTGAACAATTCTTTTGTGAACACTTTTATTTTTGTGGCTTATTTTAAAATATATCGAAAGTAGTTCTGATATACTTCAATCATGTAACTTCAAGTTCCCCCAAACATACACACCGCTGGCCACGTGTAACGACGGGTTTGGTCAGTGGTTTGGTTTCGCCCATGTGCTTCGATCAAGCGAGACGAAATTAAAGGTAAATTATTGCGTTTTTACACTTTTTTTTAACTTTTTACAATGGTTTTATGCTTTTCTTCAGCAGAACTATCAATACGTTTATATCATGTATACAAACACTGATTAAATATCTTATTTTTCAATGTTCTTCATAATGAATTTCACAACTGCATAACGTCCGTAGAACAACGTCCGTAGTGTAACAAAGTTAAAACTAAAAGATTGATAGCTGGTCTCAATGTTATTGTGTGTGAAACAACGTTTCTTCGAATATCAAACACTTTTAAACAGTAGAGTCAAGAGAATACTATAAAATAATTCAGTTCTCTGTCAAAGTCAGTGTCATTTTATAGAGACAAAAAAATTGCCGCCGAACTGCCGCCGAACTTCGAAATATCGGCGGCAATTTTTTGCCGCCGAAGATTTATCAAAATTGCGAGGACTGATTATATAACTGTTGGGGTTTAAAAATAGTTTTAATTCAGCGCAATTGCTCAAAAAGATTAAGTTACACAGGCATTGACGTATATTAAACAGGTTTAATTCAATAATCCGAAATAAGCAGACTCGTGTAATATTACGTGGGTGACATGGCATAACGCGTCACGCATTTATCGCGTATACGTCGAGATGTGATGGCACATACTAGCTAGTTTTTACAATTTGAATCAAAGTATAATAATTTTCTCGGTATAATTAGTATTATTTTCATCTAGTTTTGCCAGGTTATAACGCGTATAACTACGAACTATTATATATTGCGTTATACAAAGGTTTAATATATAATTTTGGTTTGTATAATTTTTTATCGAACATATCAATTGTAAATTTGTAATAATTAATAATGGTAATACTTTTAATACTTATAGGTTTTGTGTTGGTGTATGGTGCTGACATGTTAGTAGTGGTGTTTGTGTTATCAGGGACGCACATTAGGGGGGGGGGGAGGGTAACACCCCCCATCATTTGTGACTTTTCCAAAAGAGTTGGTCCCAAATTGTAAAATTACACTACTTCATTCGATCCGAAACATCCTGTTTAAAAAACGTATAATAAACGATACAAAAATTGTCAATCAAAGAAATCAACATTGCAAAACCCAGAGATATATTTTCCTCTTAAAGCAATATATACTCAAATGTAAGATGACATA
The DNA here is from genome assembly GCA_016169945.1 of Trachythela sp. YZ-2020. Taxonomy (NCBI): domain Eukaryota; kingdom Metazoa; phylum Cnidaria; class Anthozoa; order Malacalcyonacea; family Clavulariidae; genus Trachythela; species Trachythela sp. YZ-2020. The sequence goes on along the minus strand of JADLSH010000236.1, from coordinate 79,441 downwards.
GCCATACACGACTGCGCAAAACCTCCTAACTTTTCCTCTGCCGCATTGTGCGTTCTATTTTCACGTCATGCAGTATTCTCGAGTAAAATTAAGTCAACTCTGTTGTAAAAATGCAGTTTCTAATTGGGTCTTTATGATATTGCAACGAAATATTTGAATTCGAAACTAGAGTGTTTGAAATCTTATATATTATGTATTAATGAAAGGGCCTATAACGAAAGAAATAGAGAAGACTCTGAAAATGCCATTCCGACGATCTACAGAATGAAGTTTTTCAAAATTTTCAAAATCGGCCCCCTATTTTGTAAGAATCCTTCTACACCACTGGCACTATACATATTTTTACATTAACTCGTAATACATGTTTTGATGTGGTCAAACAAATATTAAAAGTCGGTCCCTGAACAATGGACAGCCCCCAAACTTTTTTGGAATGTGCGCCCCTGTGTGTTAAGTATATAGCTATCAGCCTATCAGGAAAGTCGGAAATATCATCAGGCATTACGTATTTGTGTGAGAGGATTGTAGCTTCACGGTAGCGTCGTTCAAACCAAATAATTGGCCGAAATATTGAACCCTTTGCAGCAGTTAAAGTTCAGGTAAATTAAACTTATTTCTCTAAATCAGGTAAAATCTACCATACACCCCCCCAACTGTGAAGTCTTCTCGACGTCCCTGTCTACAGAACCACCCTCTTCGCAAAATATTTAATAGGAACACCCTGAAATTAAGTTACAGATGCATGCCTAACATGAAAAGCATCATGTCAACACACAACAAGTCTGTACTAAATAAAGAACCACCCCAAAGAGAACTGCCGCCACAAAGAGAACTGCCCACTCTCTGGAAACTGCCAAACCGAAGGAATTGTGTATCAAGCTACAGAAAAACGAGAGGACAGCGGAGAAGAGAAAACCTACGTGGGACTCACTGAGGATACGTTCAGGACCAGATTCAATAACCATACCAGCTCTTTCAGAAACCAGCAACGCATGCATTCTACTGAACTTAGTAAGTACATTTGGACCTTAAAGGATCAGATGTCCGATATTCAGTCAAATGGAAAATCATCAACGATGCAGACCCTATTTCAACAAAACAAAAATATGTAATTTATACCTTCATGAAAAGTTTATCATAATTTGCCATCCAGAATTATGCTCACCAAACACTAGAAACGAACTTATTTCCACATGCAGATACCGGAAAAAACATTTGCTTTGTAACAAATAACTGATGAGATTTCAAGACCATTATTAAACTAATTTATTAATTAATTTATTCATAACCTTGTAACATAAAACCACATTTTATTGCAATGACGTCACCCGTGTAATATATCCAAGTACTTCCTAGGCATTACATCAGACGCGATAATCACCTGATGAGTGTGGCAAGCTATACGCTTGCCATACGAAACAAATTTGTCGTGATTTAATAAAGTTCAAATGAAGTAACTCAAGTTTGTCTTTTTGTCTTACTAGATAAGTATATATAGCCACTGTCAAAAAAGTTATCCAGCGCCACAATTGACATTGTTTACTTGTAATTGGATAATAGTTGGTAGTTAATACTAGCAGTTAATAGGTTACTTGAATGACAGTTCGTCGTTCTTGTTTACATTATATAATTCAGGCTCGCGCTTGTCTTGGCGGTTTTTGTATTATTAATAAAGCTTCCGTTTCTCGTCTCGAAGTTTATTCTTATTTACTGGCGTGGTGGAAGCTGTTTACCATTTAAAATTTACAAATATATTTATCAAGAAACTCTGATAAAGTGGATTAAATCAATAATTTACGAGCTAAAAGTCAATAGGAATATTCTCAAGACCAGACAGATCGACGACGAGCTAGTTTGCATCTCGAGCTGGTAACATACGAAGTTTTATCAACAAAACATGGCTCAATTAGAGTTGATGCTCGGCCAAATAGCCAATTATTGTCCCGTCATCGCACGAAATTCAATCGTAAAGAATTCCACGTCTATAAAATTTGGCAGGCAATTCGTGCAAATTACGGCTTTCAATAACATTCGTTTGGAACCTGACGAACGCCTCGAGAACTTGTATCAGCTACTTTTGAGCTTTATCGGCGACAATTTACTCAAGGCTTGCGGCAATATCCAACATCACGGTGAAAATGTTTCAACGGACGAAGAATTAACATCCTCCCTTGAAAACATGATTGTCATGACATGGTTGCGATTAATTCACGCAGACTTGCCTGCCCTGGTTAAACAACGTTATGGTACAGAACTTCGTTCACAGACACTGGCTAGCCTCAAACCCGAAATCTCCCAAGCTTTGGACTTCCTCCTCGAAGCAATCCATGCTACAAATGAGGCGAAAGTCCTACGCACCGCCTTTCGTTGCTCCTCCCAACAAACAATCGTAGCGAGTCTTCCAAACCAACCAACAGCAAAAGTGCAACCAAGTGCTGTCCACTGTGCAAGCAAGCAAAACGATCGCAGTTCCAACACTACTTAAGCCAGTGCCCGTTTCTCCCTAAAGAAGATCGACAATATTTATCTCGCGCACGACAGGTCGTTGGTGAACAAAACCCCACATCTGACGAATTCGAGCCGGAACCGGAAGACCACCCATGCTGCCATAACCATCGGGTCAAGTCCACCGCCTACAGAGTAAGCACCAAACAATCCCCGCACCTAAAAGTATTCCACAACCACCACGCAGTACACCTTACCCTCGACACCGGAGCCGAAACCAGTATGATCAAGTCATCTGTTGCAGGGAAAATTGGAGCTACCATCAAAAAGACCAAACAAACAGTTCTACAGGCAGATGGTATCACTCCATTAAGTGTTATTGGAGAAGTCCATCTAGACTTGTCACGACAAGGGCTGATCCAAAGGAAAACCACATCAGACGCACTCAGGCCTACGTTTTTCGAGCTCCACCGACCTCAACAGTGATTTGGCCAGGCGAGTACCTAGAAATCCCAATTCCTGGAACAATTGACCATGATACCACCCTTGCCATTGAACCACGCCCAGTTTACTCTAAATCTGTCGGAGATTGGCTTCGCCCACAGGTTTTAGAAGCTGTGGCAGGACGAGTTCGCATATTCCCAGTATGAACATTTTTGCCAAGTTCGATTAACACACAATCCCGATACCAAAGAGACCCGTCGGCCTCCCCATCAATGTGTCACCTGTCCCCCCTGGCCAAATATTGTCCGTACATTCTTCTAACGTATCCGTCGATCCTGACAACATTTTACCCGACAAAATACGCCAAAGCTTCCGCGACCTTTTGACAACCCATGATAAGGTATTCGACCCTACCATCAGTCCACCACTGGCTACAATGGCGCAGTTGGCCCATTTGAAGCTGTGGTCAATATGGTCCCAGTCCAACCCCACCCCCCAAAGAAAAGGCCGTCTTCCACAATACGTCACAACAAATTAGTCGAGTTACAACAGAAATTCGATGAGTTGGAGGCGCAAGGGGTATTCCAACGCCCTGAAGACATTGGAATAACAATAGAATACCTAAACCCCTCCTTCCTAGTTACCAAACCAACTGGAGGATATTGCTTGGTCACAGCTTTTGCCGACATTGGGCGCTTCAGAAAACCTCAACCATCTTTACTTCCAGACGTCAACACAACACTACGCACGATAGCCCAGTGGAAGTATATAATCGTAACCGACGTAACCTCGGCATTCTACCAAATACCACTGTCGAAGAGCTCGATGAAATATTGCGGTGTCGCCACACCGTTTCGCGGGGTACGAGCTTACACACGCTGTCCGATGGGAATGCCAGGATCAGAAACTACACTAGAGGAGTTAATGTGCTGCGTGCTGGGAGATTTTCTTCCGGACGGAATAGCAGCCAAGCTTGCCGACAATCTCTACTGTGGAGCTGACTCCCCTGAAGCTCTCCTCGAGAACTGGCAACGCATCCTACAAGCACTTCAGAAATGCAACCCACATCTGTCCCCTTCGAAGACCGTTATCTGCCCCCGGTCCACTACCATATTTGGTTTTTTATTTATTTATTTATGTATTTATACAATTTATTTTTACTCTTTCTCGACCGGTCCTAGTGACGCATTGCGAAAACGCAATATGACTTTGCAGGTTCATATCATCGGTTCAGTGCATGCTATGTAGATGACAAAAGCACCGTTCGATTCAGCGTTTTACGATCTCTCTAGAGAAGTAAATTGTGTTTGTTTACAACGCTATGCGGCCGATTTAGCCGCTTTACAAATTAACAACAATATAAACTAATTAAATATTCATTTCGCATAATCTAGCCCTTTTATGGAAATTCTCGTGAAAATGCTTTCTTTGTTGCAGAGCCGGTTTTGTCGGCGTACGCTCGGACAACTTCGGAAGCTAAATCTCCGGGATCTTTGCACCCTATCGGCTTGAAAGTACCGGCAATCGATTCCTCGTGATGTCATTGCCTAAGTGGCGGATTTCATTGGTTTATAGCAAGCAACACTGACCTTATATGGATTTTCGTAATTTATATCGCGTGCGGGAATTAATTTCAAGATTTCGGTCATTTGAATGCGAATTTCAAAAAATAAAAAAAAATAGTTCTACTTCTTCAAAGGCAATGAAACTTTCCAACATTATTCCTTTTTACATGAGCTACAACTTTTGTGGAATATTGCTCAGCAAATTCTAAATCCTGTTCTGGCAATTCAGGTTTATATCAACAATTATTATAAAATTGTTAGATAATTTATGAATATGTCTGCAAATTAATTTGGATATGTAATATGAACCGGGATAAACCACATATAATTTAAAGAGGAATTCATAAGCTATCGAATGACGCGTGTCCTGTTGCCATCAGTAAACTTACATTTGAAACAACTCACAACTGATCGTAAATACAGCGCGTTTCCGTCGGTTTGTTTACTAATTATTTGAAATATACTAAAAAATATTAACTACAAATATTGAATATATACTCTCACAGTCACAGGCTCATTGGTTACTCACAGGCATACTGGTTATTATTTACAACCCTAAAGAACAATCCGCCACATACAGTGTTGTCAACTATCTCTCTCCAAATCATTAAAGTAATTACTAATTAAGGTTTTAAAGCCTTTTGTGGAGACTGGAGAGTTGTTTGTATCTATTGACAATTTGTTCCATGCCGAAGCTCCCCTGTAGGGAAAGCTAGAGTCAGTGCTAGGTTTTCCTAAGTAAAGTTTACGGTCATTGTCTCTTAGTTGATAGATATCATTATGTTTAAATTTAAAGACCATGTAAAGTCCATTCTGCGCATGTGCTATGGGGGGTCCCTCGATGTAAACAATGCCCAAATTTCGTCTTGTTTCGACTAAAATTCGACATCTTCTAAACCAGAAACTCGAATCTGTATTTATTTAAAGCATAGCGAACCAGAACACATCATAATTTTTTAAATATAGCGTGTTTAAAATGTAAACAAACGGACGTTGCCGGTTTGTTTACATCGGAACTTTACATCACCTTTAAACATCTCAGATATATATTCTGGTAATTCACCTTGAAGGGCCTTAAAAGTCATCATAATTTCACGTTTCTTAAGAATTTTTTCAATTGGTTCCCAGTTTAAGCGTTCAAATATTTCCTTAGATCTTACTTCATACTTTGATCCTGTGATTACACGCGCAGCCCTTTTTTTCATTTTGTATTTAAGAAATAGAAAACATTTTCCGTGTTTCTATACGCTTTTAGTAGAATCATACTAGTATACTATTGCAAATGCTGTAATTTGATTGGCTATTAGATAGCGAGTAGCGAAACAGCCATCTCCTCGGCGCGATTTTTAACGAATTTATTTCAATAATTATGAAAAACGTTTTGAAATACTGTTTTCTTGCTGGTTTCTACTAAAACAATTGGATTATTCGCTCTCGATTTCTATGAGATGATAGTTCATTTGGGCTTCGCCCTCATCAACTATCACCTCATAGAAATCTTGAGCTCATAATCTAATTGTTAAATAGAAGAAACACGCGTGGGAGTTTGGGAGAACGAGAAATAATCAGTGGGAAAACGAGCCCGTAGGGCGAGTTTTTCCACGTTATTTCGAGTTCTCCCAAACTCCCACAAGTGTTTCTATAAGTGTATACAGCTATTTCAATTAAGGTTGTCCCCGAGCAAAGCGGAAAAGTCGAATACGAGGGCGAAAGGCTTGCTGGGAATCGCTAAAATATTAATGGACCAAGAATTTGACAAACCTCAGTGGATTCCTAAGAAATTAGCAATAATAATTTCAAAGTAGAAACGTATTAAATGTTTTGTGGGCTGTTCTTTGTGGGTAATTCCTTTGAGACGTTTTTATGCATCAGTGGCTCAGAGCTGTGAATGAATCAAGGTGGCATTTATGGCTGACATACAATTTTGTGATGGAACAAGTTCGAGGCATTTTCCACTACGTTATAACGACAGGAGTCACGAATAATCATAAGTTTTGCAGCACGTTTAATTGCAAATTGGTATACAGGGTGTATAAAAAACAAACCTATCGAAATTAACATATTCTTCTTAACCATAAGATTTTATACCCTTGGGAATTTAAAATGCCTTCTAATCGTATGAGTAGCATAAAGTCTTGTACTTAAGAACAATATGTTAATTTCTTAGGTATCCCCACTGAGGTTTGTCAAATTCTTGGCGATTCCCAGCAAGCCTTTCGCGCTCGTATTCGACTTTTCCGCTTTGCTCGGGGACAACCTTAATTGAAATAGCTGTAGAAACACAGGAAATTTTATAATATAACTCAAAAGACATTTTTAAACTCGATTAATTTACAAATTCTCATTACGTACGCATGCTGACCTTTGCTCGTCAATTTCGCTGCAAGAAAACAACTCTGATTGAAAATTAACAGTCAAAAATGTGTAAAAGCATTAAAATTGTTTTTAAATAGTATTCAAAGTTTTATAATTCGCATTAAATTTTTTTTTTATGATTTTAAATTTTGGCGGGAAAATTTCCGTGTTTCTATACAGTTATAGGCAAACTCTTCTCGACCAATCAGCACGCGCGTACTATAAATGTTATATTATAAAGCTTTTTAGTATGTGAACAATATACATACTACTCAGTGTTTTATGAGTTACGAAACTTTTCGCCCGTTTCAATAGAGCGATAGATTTAGAAAGCTTTTTGCACTGAGGTTGGGTATGGACGGAAGGACAATTATCGGCCAGTCCACATCGCATTGCCACCTTGTCGTCATGCATGCACCTGACACTGTACATGGCCTCCGTTCATTTATTGGCGCATATAAGGTCCTGGGTCGAGTTCTACCTAAGTGCTCCCACGTCATAGCCCCGCTCGAAAGTGCTATCGCAGGTCAACAGTCGGGCGAACTCATACAGTGGACAGATACGTTACGCAAGCATCTTCACTCTGCTCAAACCAGTCTCGCTACGCGAAAGTCCATCACTTTGCCTCGACCATCCGACCATCTGTGGATAATCACTGACGGTTCTGTTACTAAGTATGGCATTGGCCACCTTATACATCACCCGAAACGAGAAACTTCACCTCGCCGTGTTCTTTAGTGCGAAAGTTGCGCAAACATCAAGTAGCCTGGCTACCCTGCGAAATCGAAGCTCTCGGTATCGCCGCTACGGTAAAGCACTTCAGCCCATTCATTATCCAGTCTATTCAACAAGCATGCCCACCTCTGCATGCCTACTAACGGAGAGTAAGCCGTGTATTCAAGCTTTTTAAAAATTATGCCGCGGGGAGTTTTCTGCTAGCCCTTGTGTTACTTCTTCCTTTCGATTATCAGCAGGTACCAAGTCAACGTTTGTCATCTAACTGGTTCTGCCAACGTTCCATCTGACTTCGCCAGTCGCAATGGCCCGGAATGCAACGAGCCGAGATGTTAGATTTGCATTTTCGTCGCCCTCACCGATAACTCTATAGTCCGTTCTACGTCAAGACACCCGCGCGTTATCTCGTCTCCCATTTACCTACCTGGATTCAAATCCAGTCAGAATGTCCAGATCGTCGACGAACACACGCCCATCTCAAGCAAGGTACCCGTCCATCCAAAAAGGTAACTAACATAAAGGACGTTAAAAGGTATCTCAACCCACCATTGCGAAAGATGGTTTATTAGTTGTTCACCGTAGTACTCTTCTCTCACCTTCCACTGATCCGATTATCGTCCCCCGCTCTGTACTGGACGAACTTGTAACAGCTATACATATAAATATAGATCACACTTCGAAGCATCAACTGCAGCTGGTTTTGAAACGTCATTTATATGCCCTTGACATGGCCAAAATAGTCGACCGCGTCTGTGAAACGTGCCATACATGTGCATCATTACGCAAGCTGCCAGAACCCAACAAACTACAGAAACAAACACAGAAGATCCCCCCGAAACAGTTGGCGTATGCTTTGCAGCAAACGTCCTTAGGCGATGCAAACAATCCATTCTACTATTGCGCGGGACTACAACATCCTTGACACAGCGGCGTCTAAAGTACCCGATGAAAAGAGTGCAACACTTCGCGACAATTTAGCACGTTTGTGCCTTGGATTACGACTACTGAGTGGACCACTCGCTACGGTAAGAGTTGACCAGCTCCTGGCTTCGTCGCCTTAAAAGATGATTCCACACTTCAACAGCTCGGCATATCGGTAGAAATCGGTCGAATCAAAAACGTTAACAAGAATCCTGTAGCTGAAAAAGCTATTGCAGAATTGGAAGATGAGCTTATTCGGCAGGCTCCTAGTGGCGGACAAGTTACAGAACTTGGTCTTGCAGTAACTATTTCGCGCCTTAACTGACGGCGTTTCTGCTCATGAGCTATGAACACAAAGAAATCAATTTACCCAGGAACAACTCCCCTTAGAAGACAGATACATTATCATCAACCAACACCAATCACGCCAAAGGAACCATCCGTACAGCGAAAAGACAAAAAAATTCAAAGAGGAGAAGCACAACTACTTCACAACTTAATGTTGGAAATCTCGACTATTTACCCTCAGATCATGACAAGACGCAGCCACGAAACCGCTACTTGGTTGTGTCCATTGATAAGCCATGGTGCTTCGTCAGAAAGTTGGACTTATGGTCTAAGAAGTCCATCAGGCGCATTAACGTTTAAAAACTAAAGTAGTAAAGTTAAAGTTCAAAATACAAACAGTTACAGTTCCTTTTGTTCTTGGCACTTGCTGTTTTAGTGATTCTATTATCCCAACAGTTGTGCTTGTCAAGAAAGATTAATTAAAAGTTTGGAAATATCAATTCTTATGTATAGTAGTTCATAGTAGTTTGAGTAGCACATAGCACATAGTAAATTAGTCGTCTGCTGAACTGTGCCTTGTGAGATGCATGCCCTGCCCTAGTGCCCTAGCCAGCCCAAAACCTTGATTAACCTCTTGATCTTCTTTTGAAGGTCTTTAGTAGCGTGTCATAAATTGCACACGGATTCAAACAACACAGTAATTTGATAGAACCCTATTTCGGGTTTACAGGTTAACTCTCTCAAAGGACCTGCCAAATTCATTGACTTGACAACTTCAAAAACCTTAGTTTTTTGCTTCGAATGCCTTCTGATGTGCTCTAGAAACCTTGTTTTTTTTTCAAAATTTTCCGGGGGTGCTTTGCTTTCTAGCCTCCCACAAGCGACTCCACCCCTGGACCTCACTGGAGACTGAGCCCTGCAGCACAACGTTTCGTGACGCCTTGTGTTACCTCACCAGCTCCTAAAATTTCTGGCACCTCCCTAGTAATAAATATAAAAATCCGTTCATGCTCTTCCAGCGACAAATCAAAAACAAGGAAAACGCAGAAGAACGAACTCGCAGCAGAAATGTCTGTTTATGTCTAACATTATGTGTTTAGTGGATTGCCTGTCCTTATATATCACGTACCGTCATTATCCAGAATTCTTATCGTCATTTCATCATCGTTTATTCTAACTTGATCATCATCAATTGAAAGACGTAACAGAAATTGTTCATCCTTTTCAATCAAATCATCGTTTGATATCAACACAGTCACAGGTTTTGTGCTTTCGGATGGTTGGAAGGTGACTGTTGTGTTAAGTTTGGTGTAGTCGCTTCCAGCTAATGCAATCAAATTGACAGATTCAACACTGAAAAAGTATATTATAAGATAAGACATCCAGTTGGTTTGTGGAAAATAAGTAAACTAAATGTGAGATTAGGTTTAATTGGGGGTGTCTAAATAAAGTCAAATCACATGTTGAGAAATTAATTCCTGAATGTCTCAAACTTGAAGGATCAAACCCGAGTATTTCAATCTGAGTGTCTCAATCGGGGATCCCAATAGCACATGCAATAGCCAGATTGCTCGTACGGCGTAGACCTTGCATGGGTTCCATTTTTGGTTGGACATTATCAGAAGTTAATTTTTCAATTGATTCGACAATTGGTGACATCTCAATTTACTGTTCTTGAATTGCTAAGAATGCAAAAAATAATTGCTGTATTTTCCACAAAAATATAATTACATTGATCTAATTCATACTAGTCTACAAATAATAAGACATTCGATTTTGTGAACGTATGGGAACCAAGGGCAATAACAGTGTTTTGGACATAATTTTGTAAAGAAGCTCAATGAGGATTGCTCCTTACCTAACAGTGACAGGCCTTGTTCGTGTTCCTTGTATCTCAATTTCAACGAGGATAACACCAGCTTGTTCCAACACATTGGCCGTTGTTAGTACAAAATCAACACTGACAACTGTCAAATTCAAAACACAAAAAAATATTGGTCTAAAATTGATTTTATGTTATTCGGGCTCTGAAAATTCAATTCCAATTTGCCGCGCCTAATATACCATGTGAAAATCATTGCCCTAATGTTCAACATCGAAATAATCCCGTTTAGCTTAATATTTATTATCTTTAAACCCTTGTAAAGAAAGCTGTGTGCAAATACTGTACGCACGAACGTGATCAACAGGATAATAATTGAAACAAGACTAGGGACCCAATACTTCTCTTGAACGGTGTACTCTAATTCAAGCTAGAGCTGATCTCTTATTTTGTGACATGTATTGAGTATTTTAAATGAAACAAGATAAGGATCAATTTGCAAGGTCTCCTTACCGTCATTGTCAATAATCCTGACAGTTGTATTTGCATTATCCCCAATTCGAGTATTAGCATTTTGAGAAGAAACAGATAGTAAGAACGATTCCGTTCCTTCCAGTAGAGTATCATTGTTAATCGCTATCACAATATCCTGTTCAGTTGGTCCACCAGGTGTAAACGCTATTTCTTGACTCGAAATCGCTGTATAATCTTGACTAGCAGTGGCAGTACCATCGAAGCTTGATACCCTACGGCCGACAAAAAACACGTGTCACAAACTGTGATAAATCTACAATAGTTACGCTGCATCCACCACATGCCTACTCACTTTTGCTCATGCCTACCCACCCACCCACCCACCCACCCACCCACCCACCCACCCACCCACCCACCACCCTCCCACGCACCCACCCACCCACCCACCCACCCACCCACGCACCCACCCACCCACCCACCCCCCCACCCACCCACCCCCCCACCTGCCTGCCTGCACTGCCACCTGCCTGCACCCACCCACCCACCCACCCACCCACCCACCCACCCACCCACTGCCACCCACTCCACCCTGCCTGCCAGCCAGCCAGCCAGCCAGCCAGCCTGCCTGCCTACTGTACCTACCTACCCACCTACCCACCCACCTAACCACCCATCTACTCACACACCTAAATCTACCTACCTACCCACTTACCCACCTACCTACCTACATACCTATCTACCTACCCACCTACCTACCCACTTACCCACCTAACTACCTACCTACCCACCTACCTACCCACTTACCCACCTACCTACCTACCCACCTACCTACCTACCTACCTACCTACTTGCACGCCAAACCTGCCTGCCTTACCTTACTTTGCCTACCTACCTAGTACTTACCTACCTACTACGTTATATACCTACCCTTTTTAAAAAGATATTTAAGTCCAAAAAAATTCATTCCTCGCGTACCTTACTGTGGTATTCTGATCAAGTACTCCCGTTAAATTCAAAGTAACAGTTACAGACACACCGTTCTCGAGAACACTATATTGTCGTTGTGCAAATTCAACAGTTGCAGCTGTGAGAATAGAAAATAAATACTATGAACAACAATTTTATAATAAATCATCATCCTTCATGAAATAACTTGGGGCGTTTGAGTGTTTTGGAACTTTCGCTGGGAACGTACTCAATGAAGACATGGTCTGAAAACTTGGCAAAGGTCCTTGTTTTATCTTTTTGTTCATGTGTATGTAAACTTGGTATAATGAAGCAACCATCCAATGGCATCAACTCGTCAATTACAGTTGAAATATTAATATTAGGCAAAATTTCGCATGCTCATTATAGACACTTCGAAATTTGCAAACTTTCCAGACCATATGGCGATTGAATATGTTTAAAATGATCTACAAAACTTACCATCGTCATCAAGAATTAAAACCTTCGTAGTCGAGGGACTTGCAAGAACAATACGCGCATCAAGCGAGTTATCCATACGCAATGAAAACGTTTCATTCGATTCAATATTTTCATCATTAACAAGCGGAACAGTGACGGTGTTTTGAGTTGTTCCTGGTCCTATTGTTAGTGACTGGGAGGTCCCAAGGAAGTCAGTAATCCGTCGTGCGCTTCCTTCGTCAATATGAACACTATAAACATAGAAGATAGAAACATGGACTATTTGGCGAAAAGCAATACATCTGTGCATATTATGCTAAAGGAAACCTTAAATGCCTTTTTCAACTCGAATTGTGTGCCAGATAAAAATAAACTGTATCCAAATGTCTTCAAATTTTGTATTCCTACTCATTTCTGAACTGTTTTTAACACCTTAGGAGTATATGATTATTTCTACAATTGATTAAGAGCTCCCTAATTCCCTGTTCGTTTCCAAAGAGAGATTTACATGAACATTAGCCTCTGGATATTTTAGAAATTTTATGTGGTCAAAGTACCTTTGAAACATTTAAAGGTTTCAAAGGTTTCAAATGGCACATTTTATTCCCGGTTCAAAAACTCATAAGTACGTCATATAAAATATACTACTTCTTATATCTGATAAAACACTTTACTTCAGTATTTTATATAATTAGTTTTTTATTTCTGAAGTCGTTTAATAAACTCAAAAGGCTTGTTCTATTCTTTGTTAAAAACTACATAAAATATTAAACATACAGGTAGTTAAGGTTGACTGCAGTGGATCCAGAGATTGGGTAACTGATTTGGACAGATCCATCATCTTCATTCACAATGTACTGAGGTTGTTGGAATGCGATGACAACAGCTAAAAAAATAATCAGTATAATCAATAACAATCCTTCATGTTGAAGAAGAAAGAAGTATACTTCTTAGACAGTTTGAAATTCGTTTGACAATATTTAAAATTTGCACCGACGAAGATCCACAAAACAAAACAATTATATAAATACTTTTGTAATTAGTTCTATATTGGACTAGCCAAATGACAAACATGGTTAAACTTAAATGGCGTACATTTAATTACTAGCTAAAATATGACAGGCTGATTGGTAAAGATTGGTATTGTCCATGCAAATCAGAGCGAATGTTTAAACGAACTTTTCAAGTTAATAAAAGAATAAAGCTTATGAGTAATGTCCTTTGAACTTTTGATAAATTTGGCTATTTGGTTTATTAATATTCTTAATTGACCAGTTTAGCGAGAAATTGATCTTTATTGGGATATACAAAGGTTTACATGTGACGAGGGCGCTATGATTAAATATTAGTTTTATAACCCACTCTAGTCCAGTGTCAAAGGTGATCTAGAGTAGCAACTTGGCTCCTATTATTATAGCCTTTATTAAAATATATATATATGTTATTTATCGGCTGGGAGGTCCGTACTGGAAAATATTTTCCCGAGGTCTCAGAAGCGGCCCGAGACCGAAGGTCGAGGGACGCTTCTGAGGCAGAGGGAAAATATTTTTCAGTACGGACCGACCGTAACGATAAATAACGTTTTAATTTTTTTCCTCCACGGAAAATTGAATTTATATAAGATTCCAGTATTGTTCGAGATCAGTGGCGTTGCCTAATCAAAACATGTTGCTAAATTTGAAAGCTGACAGTCAAAAAATCTTGAAGGAAAGATATATTTTTACATTAAATGCATATGGCAGCTGTGATATTTTTCTCACTTTTCGGCTCGTGTTGCTGTTGAAGTGTTCAAACCGGCTGGTTAACCCAGTACTAGTCTAGGTAGTGATACTCGGAATTTGCACAAGGATAGGAATTTGCATTCTTTTATGGACTATAATTTTCCAGCACGATGGAAAAGGTATGCCTGTTTATTCAACTTTTGTTTATGTGTGGTTTTTCATCGTTAAAACTTGCTAAAACCGCCCGTTTTGAGTAGAGCTTCGACTTTACTCTGTCGAAAACAATTGGGTTTTTTGTAGAATTGAAACGCTGTTTAAGATGAACATGTTTACACTGCTGTTTATGTTGTTTTCTTGGAGGAAATTTCTTGTTTCTCACGCGCTAGAGTTGCTCGAGAGCATTTACGCTTTTTCGTGCTCTCCCAACTTCCCGCGTGCTCAATAACTCGATTGAGCAGGCTAAACCATGAAAAAATTCTTAAATAATAGGATATTTATTAAAGTATACTAAAATATTCTGGACGGATGACGTCATCGCACACAAGGTAACGATACTATCATGGAAGATATGGCTACCGATATCTCTTTTTAAAGCATTATTATTCATATTTATGTTGTCGATTGTTGGTGAAAGGTTCGTAAAATGTTTTGCATTATACTAAATGCTCAAAATGAGACAAAAAAGACAGTATTATTGCTATTTTTCTTTAACTATAACTCGAACTGTTTTTGTTCCCCTTTACATTTCGAGCTAGCGGGGTTCTACTGTATACAAACAAATACTTACTGTCGTCATCGACAATTCTAACTGTTGCTTGTCTTAAAGCAAACTGTACTCGTGGATGAGTAGTTTCCAAAGATACAATAAATGATTCCTCGTTCTCAACCATTCCATCGTTAATTATTTGAATAGGAACTTGTTTTGTAGTTTCCGCAGGATTGAAGGTTAAATCCATTCTTGTAATTTCACCAAAGTCATTTGAACCAGCAGAACCAACTGTTGTTTTGATGCTGAAATAATAATAAAACAGTATTTATAGCACTCATGAAGATATCATAGTCCATCATCACCATAGGCATAGTCAAACGACCTGTCTGGAAGACAAGAACCTCGGCAAACTTGAAAACGTCCATAAATAGGGCAACAATCTTATGTTTAGACGACGGTGCACAAATCTTTTGAAATTGCCGATTACTATTTCAACAGCATGGTTGCTCGATTCAACTATAGATGATAGTATTGGATGATTGCTTAATTATACCATAAAATCATTGTCTTCACCGTGCACAAGTTTGCATAAATATGGGAAAAGATTTCTACTTTACGATAACATTTTGATCAACGTCACTACTTTGATGAGTGGCACTCGGCCAATCACTTTGGTTAAGTATTCATTAAAGGATGGTAGCACTGGAAAAACTACGAACTTTCTGTTTTTATG
Organism: Trachythela sp. YZ-2020; assembly: GCA_016169945.1. Lineage (NCBI taxonomy): Eukaryota > Metazoa > Cnidaria > Anthozoa > Malacalcyonacea > Clavulariidae > Trachythela > Trachythela sp. YZ-2020. The sequence continues at coordinate 63,822 of JADLSH010000236.1, read as the reverse complement.
CTGGACTACGAAACTTCGAAGCATACATCAAATACTATTCTCTCACAAAGTCAATATGTATAAATTAAACTCTTTCTTGGCCACAGTCCATATCATATTTTCACATTACAGCAGCTAGATCTGATGCAAGCCATGACATTTTAGCAGACCGTGATCCTACTTGTCATTGGGATGCTTCCTGGACGAAAACGTGGTATATGGGATTTGCATGATCTATCGCAACAATTCATATTTAAAAAATTTGTTTGTTTTTTAATGATTGATCTCACTAATTTTCTATTTTAAGCTTATCTATTGGATAAGTTAACTGCAGGCTTCACATACTTTTTACGAACTTTTGATTCAATGATTTTTCACTTCAAACTAAGAATTCAAAATGTTATGTATACTCGTTGATCAAACGTTCGTTTCTCTGGTTTGATGCTGAATGCTATCCCGGACAAACCACATTCACTACCCAACATTGCAATACTCCAGTATACTGTAGTGTCTTCATCAGGGGTGATCTAACGACGCAACCCAGTTCCTTGTTCGGAGTGCTGAAACGTCAACCTCGTAACCAGGGCCCGCCAGCCCGATTTTTTTAATATGGTGACGAAAAGAAGTAATTTGTTCGGGGATTGAACTCATTAAACCAGAGTATCGAGCCGAACTTTGAACATTGATAATATTCACAGTAACATTACCTCACAGTCACAGATACAGCCAGACTGTTTTGCAGTTGAACTTCCACAACAGCATCCTGGTTCTCGTTCACAGTATACTGGTTTTGGGTAAATCCAACAATATTAATGGCGACTGCATGGAAAAATGCAATGATTACGTGATATAAAAACTATAAATCTTTAACATAATTTATTGCATCGGATAAAGAATGTGGAAAGATTTATCTTAATAACCAAAATATTGTTTCACTTTCCATATTAGTTTTCTTCCAATTCAAATACAGATAATTTTACCATCAAATTTGTTCCATATATGCATATCCATACTCTACTCTTAACCTAACCTTACTCTGACAATGTAATGTTTGTTGACCTTTCATACACATGTTCCGAAATTACCTCATAATAACATTGGTGCACATTTTACGTAATTAGGTTGGAATTGGGGTTAGGGTAAGTAATCTTAGGGTTAGCATTAGGGTTAAGATTGAGGTAAACATAAGGATAAGGATTAAGGATTAGATTGGGATCAGGATAAGGGTAGGGATTAGGGAGAAGATTTGGCTCGGATCCGTGCTGGATAACGGTTAAGATTTGGTTAAATTGAGATTAGGATAGTAAGGGCTAGGAATAGTTGCCACATAAGATATGTAAATTGGTCCCGTTATTTGGAAATGAAGCATGAATATGCTTGAAAAGAGCGAATATTTTTTCAAACAATTCATCGAAAAGATTTAAACATCTCACCATCATTATCCTCAATATATCCTTTAACCAACAGCGGCTCCACAGCAACGACAGTAGTACCATCTGCATTTATCAAACCATAGAAACTTTCTTCGTTCTCAACATTATCATCATCAATAACATTGTAATAAATTGGCAGAAGTTTTGTTTCACCACCGCGGAAAGTTAGTATAGTTGAAACACTTGCAAATGTATAGTCTGCTGGGGTTTTAGCAGTATCCGGGAAGTTATAAACCTCGACCCTAAAGTAGAATTCGTCAATAGGTACAGCAGATGATGTTATACAGTGAGAAAAATAATGTTAAGCCTTTTTATTATTCTTATTCTTCTTATTATTATAAATACAATAGTCTTGTAGGTTTAGTTTAATTTGATTGCAACACTTCTGAAGTTGACCACAATCTGCTGCTCCGTAGCGTTTTTACTGAATTTGGGCACCGATAGGTATAAATAAGCAGGGATGTATACAGCTTGATCTGTTAAGGGGGGCGGTGCGATGAGCGGGCAACGTCAACCGAGGCAGGGTGGATCATGGTTGTCTTGGAATGTAAAGAGTCCCCTGCATCGCCCCCCCCCACACAGTATAAATCCGTCCCTACAAATAAGTATTCCATTACAATTCCTTAAATGCTATTTATTGTATACGTTGAATATACGTACCTCACTTCTGCGTTAAGTTGTAAGTCGTTCTTCAATTCCACCCAAATAGCGGAGGATCCCACGTCTTCACTGACACGGTATGCGCTTTGGTTAAACGAAACCGTTGCCACTATATAATATGGAATAAGTAGAACACGTTGACAACTGTGTTAGGGAAAGAGGGTATCTGGATAAATACACACAAGCCAACGTTTGCAAATTTAGTTTAAAATATGATTTAGTTTTACATAATTCTACTCACTCTTAACCTCAGATGACAATAGTTGTGAGTGTAAAAACCCTCGGATGGGAAGGAGGTTATATAAAATCAGTGATGAATGCTTTACAGTGTGGGTAATAGGTATTTTAATCCAATAACGTACCATCAGTGTCAATGATTGTAACTGTAATGCTTTGCGGTTGCACGATTCTGACTTGCAGATCATCTGAGTTGATTGTAACCCGGAATGTTTCTGTTCCTTCAATAACTAGATCATTCAATATCGGGATATCCAAAGTTTGAAGTGAATCTCCAGGAGAGAACTGCAGGTTTACAACTTGAGTTTCATAATCTGCACCAGGGGTTGCAGTGATCTGAGTAGTTGTTAATCTTATTTTCAAAGAATATGCGGAAACAATGTTAATAGAGCACACATGACAGTATCACAAACGAAACACATGAAGAACATTAAGGGCATCCAATGGGCTAGACTTGTCCTTAGGCAACTAAAACACACCGACGTAGCTGAGAAATTAATAACAGCTTGTTTTCGGGGACTGGAGTATAGCGTATTGAAGAAAGAACCATGGTCTGTTTGGCAGCAGAATCTCTTACCTAATCGTAACTTCTCGCTCATGTTGTCCATTCAGCCGAACAGAAATACGTACAGATCCATCTTCTTCGTTTACTGTGAGACCACCATGGGTAAATTGGGCCTCAAAAGCTTCAAGCAGACAAGAAATATATATATATATTTTAGTAACTAAATATCATTCCTTTAAACAAGTGTCAACGCTCTTTTTTCATTGGACAAATAGTCCACGCATGGCTGCCTGAGTGCTAACGTTCCCAGCACAAATTTTCTAGTCCTTAAACTTAAACTCGACATTAGCCAGTCTGGGGGGGATGCTCCCAAGTTCCCTCTTGTGCCCCACACGAAAAGTAACAATTGAAATCGTTGTGTATGGAAATTGCTTTCCGAGGGTGTTTACATGAGTGTTCATGCTAGTCCTTCCAGTAGGGCTGATGTTAATCTCGTATTTATACTGTATGAGAGAAATCAGCCCTCTTGCTAGGGCTGGCTCACTTCTGCAAACTGCAGCATTAAATGGCTCATCTATACTATATATACGGAATAGTAAACTTTTATCTCGGTATTCCGTTTGTATAGTAGAAAAAATTGTGGTTGGTATAAATTATCAGTGTGTTATTAAAAATTAATTTTACTGTTAAAATTCATTGAAAGGGGAGCATGTAAGAGATATATGTATATAGGCTATAAAGGAAAAAAGGTGCCTCATAAACAGTGAAAGTTTATTTGGTCATGAAAGGTTTATTTGGTCCTTAAAAAAGGCCCTGACACTAGCTACCCACCATCATTGTCCTGAATGGATACGGTTGATCTGTTAGGGTTAACTACTTGTAGAGCAGAATCTATTTCAGCCAACTGTACGTAGAAATATTCTGTATTTTCAACCACAGCATCATCAGAAATGTCGATTGAAAAGGAAACTGTAGCACCATTCCCAAGCCCTATATTAAATCCTCCAATCTGGTCGAGATGAGTGAAATCTCGGGGAGAATACGCTGTGTCATTTTCAGAAAATATACTAAAAAAATTTCACGAATTAAATATGAAAAAGAAACAATATGTGATTACTTTAGTAATAATCTTTCTTCACAAAAATGTTTTATGTAGATAAAACTAGCGTCTGTTATCAAAACCAATTAGGCGACATTCTCAAAAAATCTCATAGTTCTTTTTGTTTAAATATGGGTAAATGAAACACCAGTAATGCATTTGATTTTATTAGTGTTTAGCAGGATTTAAAAGTTCAATCATATGACAAGAGTGGGATTAGTTAAGAGAAAATAATCATGAACTATTAAATATTAAGCATTACTACGAAACTACACAAAATATTTCCCTTACTATAACAACAAGCAATTTCAATAATCCTACCTAAATGTCAGTTGTCGTTCAATGGCGGCAAGTACATTCAACTTGACTTGAACCTCCGCTGTGGCGTCATTCTCGCTATACGTGTACGTAATAGAGTTCATTTCCACGGATGCCACTAAAATACAAATACAAATATATGAAAAATTATTAAATGCAACATTACTTTAGAAAGATGGGATGATCCTGGCGAGGGATGATCAAGTCTGGAATCGTCATCATATATATTTCCAGAATAACACACACAAGAGCCATGTTAAAGTTCTTTAACAAGATAACATGTAACGTTTTCCCTTTAACATAAGATACCTTCATTGAAAGGCAATTAATCAAACAGTTTCACACTTCAATTCACTTGCTCCGTTAGATGTCTTAAGTTAAATACGAAACGTTAGTTTTTAAATAATTTTCTAAAGTTTACTTTTGTGAATTGTGATGGCTATTTTGGCCATCTGTTTATATCTTGGTAATAATTATTATAGCCAATTTATAAAAGAGGATTTTTAAAACAAAGATTATCGTGTAGTCTCTTTCTTTCTTTCTTTTAACAATATTTTCCAGTTATATTGTTTGGGGGTTTCGGTGTGCTTAAGATTTGAGTTTATAACATATCGTAGGGTGCCCCATGGGAGATTGTTCGTTCTCATGTACACCTGGATATAATGAAGTAACATCATAAGGTACTATAGGCACTATACATCATTTCTAAACTTTTTTAAAATTTGCATATATATTTTGGAAAATTCCAAGTGAAATGGGAATTCAAAAGAGGAATGCCATTATAATTAGTTGATATAATGAAAAAGAGCAAATATATATAAATTTAGTATGTGCTTTCTTGACTTAATATAATTTCAAGAAAAATATCTGCTGGTTTTGAACAAAAGCATTTGCCATATATTTTCAGGTTAATTGGTAGCCTCATGTACAGAAATAGCATTGCAGTATATTACTATCTGTGTATCACAACCGAGATTTCAATTTTCATATGCATGGAAAGAAATAGCTTTGCAGTATATATACTACTACTACTAGTTGCTGACACTATACATACCATCATCGTCGTCAATGGTGATCAGTGTAGTGCCTGGTGTACCAACACGCAGCGGGGAACCTCCTGCGGTCGATAAACCTAAAGTAAACACTTCATTTGCCTCGACAATATTATCGTTCCGAATGGTTACAATTAATGGCTTCGACGTATCACCAGGGCCAAAAAGCACTTGTTGGTTCACAACAGAGACAAAATCAAACCCAGAGGTGGCCGTATTTGCTGTTGATGAAACTCTAAAGAGAAAAAAATTAACTGTCAAAACAAAAACATCACAAAAACAAGACTTAATAGAGGGAAGGCACGCCTGCTTTAGAATATTGAAAACTGCCAGTTGTAAGAACCTCATATCAATAGCTTGGGTTGTTAAAATCATACTTAACAAAAAATATTTATTCTGATTGACTTATTTTCTCACTAAGGAAAGCTACTGAATTACTTTTCAACTACTGCCCCCTGAACGTTTCGCGAGCTGAAAACCTTGGAAGCTATAATATTACTTCGTATATACTGCAAAAAATCTGCTATACGCTTTCAGTTCCAATTTTCTGTTCAATTTAAGTGTTTGTCGGAGGTGATCAGAATTGCAAGCTGTTTATTCTCATTTTAACAAATTACGTCATTCCTTTACTGTTGCAACATGAAGTTAATTCACCTTTTCGACTCTAAAAACACGTGTTGCAAACACGTGACCAAAATGTAAACAAACGCCATGAGTTCGGACAAGCTGATTAGTGTTCGAACATATAATATATAATCTATTTGTTTAATAGGTGAAATTTTTGAATCGGAATGAAAGCCGCCTACAGAAAGGTTAGTTAACCGAAGCTTATTTTCGAAGTCGAAATCCACCAAAATCAATCCACCTCATACGTTTTTCTTTGCTCTTTTTTGGCATAGGAAAATGAAAAACTTTACTGGGTCACCATTTGCATTCTTTATCATACGTTGTGGGTAACGAGAGTCATTTTCGCACGTACCCCACGCACATTTTTTGGTAGCGACCATATTGAATAGACTATATATTATGTTCGAACACTAATCTGCTTCTCCGAACTTATGGCGTTGGTTTATATTTTGGTCACGTGTTTGCAACACGTGTTTTAGAGTCGAAAAGGTGAATTGCACTTTTACCAGATTATTGTGATCAGAGTAGAAACAACCTTGTCTAAAACTCAGTTCTATACATTCATTCAGTTTCAAACATCAGTCACAACAATAAACTTACATGGCAAAAGATAAGCATGCAAGAATGAATATTAACTCCAAACTTACGTTACAGTTGCAGTTGTTTCTAAGTTACGATCAATTTCAATGTTCACCGTAGCTTGAATCACATTTTCGTCAAAGGTGTAAGTATTTTGTGAGAACATTACATTGGCAGCTGTGAAATAGATTGTCGTTGGATATTAATAGAAGAATACTGCAGATATATGCAGTGTTAGTTGTATCGAGTCAACCTGAGGTCAAGTTATAGGAGTTGAGTCGACATGATGGATGCCAGTGGGATGGGGAACTTAGTCAGACTTTGGAGCTCAAATACGCAGGAAAGCTATATTTTTTAAAATTTTACCTATCCCCTATATCAAGTTGCTATCGTAAGTTTCATTTTTCTCAAGTGCTTATAATTTTCAGTTTTTTCAACACAAATGAATACAATAATGGCAAAATTTCTGCACCGAACCAGCAACATAAAAATTGTGTTCAACTTACTGTCGTCATCCTTTATAGTCACTGGCAGGCTTGAACCGTCATTTGTAACAAGAGCATACGAATCATCAATAGTCACACTGAATAATTCATCACCTTCCACAATTTGATCATTGGTAATCGGTATGCTTGCAACATATGTTGACGAACTACTAGGATCAATTGTTATTACTTGTCGATCCCACACATAGTCTTGGCCTTTAAGTGCAGTCCCTGCTATAGTATCGATCCTAAAGAAGAAAAAAGTGGATGCATACAAATAAAGACATTTGTCATGTCACGAACAAAATGCGTAAAGTATAAATAAATCAAGCTTGTTCAACATGTTTTATCATTTTTAGTGTTCGCAATTTCTAAAAATAGAGTAAACCCTTGTTTTATCACAACTCAAAACATTACAAAAAGTTACTCTGAATAAGGATAATGATAAAGATCTTACACGAAAGTTATAGGAACTGCACGATCACCAGTTAAAATTATGGGTATAATTGCAGCATTTTGCGCTTCAGGAACATCAAGAGCATCGTTTTGAAACGAAATGCTAACAACTGAAATAGAGATAACATATATTCTGTCAATGTCATTGCTAACAAAGGCCATTACTAACACTACATACCATCAATTATACCAACAACAACTGCATCAAAGCCAACACCAACTCACTACACCAACATAAACACTATCACTAACATCCTCAACACAAGCACCATAACCATACCTTCAGCTTCAGAAATAATTAACACAACGCGAATAATTACACGATGAAATACACACACAATTACACGAACACTAAAATAAGCACAACCACCATCACCATGAACACAGACTTACAATCATTATCGACAATGGTAATAGTATGCTTTGGATCTTCAACGTTTGCATCATTACTGGTTAAAGCCACTTCAAACGTCTCAGTTCCTTCAACCAAAGTATCCTGATTGATGGTAATTTGAACTTCTTCAAGTGGGTCTCCAACAGAAAACGTAATTTCTTTATTAATTGGTTGATAATCCGAATTCGCACTAGCAGTTACATCCGACGATGTAAGCCTAGAAACACAATAAAAGTATTCAAAGAAGGGCTTTCGCTCAAAACGTCGAAGTTCTGTTTGAATTTCTCAGGTGGTTTGATCCTAAAGACCCGAAGCTTATTATAAAATAAAAACGACATGCTTGAAAGTATACTCCTCCATAATCCTTCGGAGAATATCGAGCGGTCCGACGGTATCATAATAAGCTGCATATAGAATTTTTTCTATGCATATTATTGATTTTGATTACTGCAAGGCATCGTTAAAGAGTAAGTGCAATGAATTGCATGGAGTAAAAATGGCAAATCAACAACTATTCCGTATAGCAATAATAGAAATGGGATATTAGCTTAAACGCAATATTCTTTAAGAATTTTTATGGCGAGCTCTAGGTATATCACTACCATAATATGATTATGATGTTTGAGAATTTCAAATAAAATTTGTCTTCAGACAAATTGAATTAAGTTGAAAAATTTTGATTCACACAAGATTTTTAGTGCCACCCTCGCAGCAAGTGTAATGAGTATACCTGGCAGTAACTTCTCTATCAACATTCCCAGTCAGGAGTGCTCGTACGGTAACTTGAACATCACCTTCAGCCACTTGCTGTGCTGTCTCAATCAAGCGAATAGATGGGACTATACAAGAGAACAATTATCAGTGTTTAGTTTTCAACGAAACATGCATTATATAACATGTATTATTATATGGCTTTTCAAAATTCTCTATTCTGATTGGTTGACAAGCGGTCCGTAAAAACCCATATCTGATATTTCACAGTACAATCCTCGCGCTCGGTCAATAAGCCTTTATTATATAACGTTGGTTAAGAAATGTGAAAAATTTACGATTTAGATCAAACTTTTAAAATAATTTTTACTTGTTACAAAACAAAAATTGTATGACTTATGTTGAACAACATTTTAAGAGCTGAAAATTGTTTACAAAAATGACGTCATCACCGTTGCTATAGTAACAATGACGTTTCAATATGGCCGATATTTTGTCTTTTGTCGCACTTTACTCTAAAAAACGGTTTTTATTTCATGAAACGTTTTCCTGTAGAAAAATAGATTATCTAAACAAGATAAAAAAAAATATTTATACCGAAAAATCATGTTTATTATTAACATTTGGCTCTACAGAATTTTTTAAACTTGTTTAGATGATCTATTGTACTAGATGAAAATGTTTTATAAAATAAAAAATAGGGGTAACCAGGCGTTTTTTCGAGTAAAATGCGTTAAAACCTAAAATGTCGGCCATATTTGAAACGTCATTGTTACCATAGCAACGATAATGACGTCATATTTGCGAACAATTTCCGACTCTTAGCTAGAATGTTGCTCAATATATATGGTACAACGTTTGTTTACTAACAAGTAATAGTTCTTCAAAAAAAATCAATCTAAATAATAAATTTATCATATTCAAAAATTGTGGCTAACCTAAGGCAAACGTTGTTGCTCAATCTGACAAACTAATTTTATATACACCACATTTTTACTCGATTATCATACGTAACCAAAGTATTGCATTTGAGGCAAATTTTCTGCACAAAGCCTTCACAGTAGAATTATTATAATATATCATATATGCAGCGAGAAGTTTATCCAACGAACTGCCATATTGAAACAGATTTTCAACGCGAAAGTTTACTTCATTTATGAACGTAGATTAGCGTGGCAAGGTGCTGATTTTCTTTGTGTTTTGCTCTTCAATTATTAATATATTTGAGAAGTTAACTTAAAGAGTGGAGGAAGGACAACAGAAAAACATATACTATTAATTTATATACATATATATATGAACATACATTTTTAACTTTGCTGGCAGGTGTGCTCCATGAGTCCTATTCCTAAGTCCCGTTTCTCGTACCTTGCCATTTTGGATCACTCACTAACTAAAGTTTCTCTTAGCAAATGTAAATATTTTTATCGTTATATTTCTACATAGTCAACATATACTGTAATTATTTGATCCAAATAAATCTGTTAAAAAAAAAAATAAAATAAAAATAAAAATTGTAAACAATTAAGAATGAATTACAACCTTCGGAATTATATGGGTTAAGAAAATCTAATGTTGAAGGTTTTTGTAGATGGAAATTTTCGAAATACATATTTTTATAGCGGGAATCAAACCTGCGGCCCGGCGATTCAGTTCTATATCAAGCGAGACGCCCAAAATTTAAACATTTTTCACGTACCATCGTTGTCAATTATAGTAACACTGGCAGTATTGGCAGAGATAGTATCATCAGTGATAGCAGTCAGTCGTACTTCGAAGTTTTCTACGTTTTCAATAATTTCGTCATCATTTATTCCAATGGAGATAGAACGAACTGCACTGTTTCCATCACCGATATTAAACTGAAGTTGTCCACTGGCAATCTCGTCATAGTCTCCTGGGGATTGTGCAGTATTGTTTATTGTTGAATACCTAAATAATGAAATTGTGATTATAAAATCAATTGACCCTACATTACATCATTGAGGTGTAGATATACTTAGGGTTAGGCATACTCAGAATTAACATTAATCTCTTTATCAATGTACTACAGTAGCATTTATGAAAAGCTCTCATAGTAAATAAAAGGCTTTTTGAGTCAATTTATATATTGATTATCGAATGTTTCAATGACCATTATATTATTGAATATAATCTTATATAATTATATAGTTTTCGTTTACTTCAAGGTATCCACTACAGCCTAGCACACTTCAGGTGGGCTGAGGAATTTCGAAGAAATGATCGAACTTAAATAGTTTCGTTGGAAACGTGGGCGTGTGTGCGTTCAAACATTCCATACATTCCTTTATTTCTATAAGTTGTTTACCCGGGACCGGTTGTATCAAAGGTGAATAAGTCGCTATCCGGTGGATAGAGGTTTATCCGCCGGATAGCACTTATCCACTGGATAACTTATCCACCTTTGATACAACCGGCCCCTGAAATTTACTTTTGTTCTTACAAGTTGACACTATTTCCGATCTTTTATTAAGTAAAAATTGTTTGTCTTTTTTCATGATACAAAGTTTTTCTTCCAAACATAAATTGCATCTTTTTTATTCTCCCGTATACGAAATTTTATGATTGTTTATTTTCTTTCAAATTCCAAATATATTTCGACAGTTCGGTGTCGTTTGAGTACTTTTTGTGTTGAAAAGATTTATTGTGGTTTCGATATCGCTCTTTAAATGTGCTTGCTGTCATGCCAATGTAGCGCTGATGCATATGTTGTTTGTGGTGACAGTTGCCTTGTATACCATGTCTTTGGTTGTGCATTGTTTCTGATGTGGGCATGTATTGCCATTTCTGCAGTTACAACTGCATGTTTGTGTCTTTGCTATGTATGTGTCTGTGGTTGGTTTTTCCTAATTATGCGTGCGTTGTGTTTAGTGATTATGGATTTTACATTGTTCATGCGACTGTAGCTGACCTTAACTGTGTTTCTGTTGAAAGTGTTGTGGCTAGGCGGAAAATGTTTGTCAATTAAGTTGAGGAAATTGCGTCCTATGTTGGTTCTGACAACCTTACTAAATGGAAAAACCAACCATGCACAGGCACATAACAAAGACATGCACAAACAGTTGCAACTGCAGAAATGGCTTCACACTTTAAAGGTTAAGAAAGAGCATTGAGAAAAAATCACAAAATCAATAAATTTATAAACCTGAACTGAACATTTCGTTGAAGAGGGGCCGTTGAGAATAGAACGACTGACAAATTAGCATGTTGTGCAGATTCTTGAAAACCGTAAGTCGAAGGCGAGAATCCAAAGATCGCCCCTAAAACATAAAATTATTGGGAAGTTAGGCATTTAGGTTAAAAAATAACTTTCTTTGAAGTCCACAACCATTTGCATATCAGACAATGCTGGGGATCCTGGTTTATATAGGCAAATGTTAAACTGGTCAGCGTTCAAGATCCAGATTTTGAACAACCGCCCTGCTTGTGCAACAACACTCTTGAGAATCACTATTAATATTTAATTATCCGTTCAAGAAATAAATATTTTAAGCCCTGGGAAAACAAGGAAATATTGTTGGGGAAACATGTGAAACTTTTGATGTTTTCTCAAATGTTTCCCCGTTTAGGCTATGCCGTTGGACAGACTTCCCCAACGTTTCCCAAGTGCGAGTTTTCTTTCCTAGATCACCCAACTTTGGGAAACATGGCTAGAAAACAATGTTTCTGCAGCAATGTTTTCTGGTTTTCTTAGTGCTTTACAACATACTCACGGTCGTTGTCAGTTATCGAGACTACCGCAGTCGAAGTAGGTGCTATTTGCACATTGTCGCCAACAGCTTCAAGAACAACGCGGAAGAATTCTGAATCCTCGACAATGCCGTCATCAACAATAGTTATATTGCGTCTTTGTGTGGTTGGTGAACCCGAAACGAAAGTTACGACAGGATCATCTAATTCTACGAAGTCTCCCAAAACAGCTGTTTGTGGTGAAAGAACCAACCTGTAAAAATAGATATATAGAACAAGTTTCTCTTTGAAATCATGTCTCTCGTGGCTGTCTTTTAGTGGTTAGTAGCAACAAGCAAGCCTACCAGTATCTAGCCGGGAATTGTGCGGACAATTAAAAATCGTTCATATATGAACGATGACTTTACATGCATACATAACTTCGCTTGAAGACATATTTGACAACCAAACTAACAGCGTTGCATGACATTTGTTTAAAAATTGTAGTACAAACCAATATCTGACGAGGTATATACGTTACCAACCAAAAATGAACATTTAAACGCACCTTGCTTGTACCGTTGTTCGCAACGTACCAATGAGATTTATAGAAACTTCAACCACTGGCGAGTCCTCGCTACCCTGATAATTGTTCAGTCCAAGAGATATAAACGCGTCTAAAACATTAGGCAGTAAGACGTTTGTTAGAAAAACTATAACCTAAAATATATATAGCCAGGGAGTAAAACCTTCATCATCAAAATCTTTACAACTGATTCTTGCTATGCCTTAGATTATATGTACAACTCCGTGGTCAATAAACTTGCAGAACAAATATCTAGTCCCTTGTATCTATTTATTCATATGTTTCCTTATAGTTCCCGCCAGTCGGAGCATCTGCACTCCCATCAAATATTTTGTTCTTAATAGCTTTTTAGAACATTGAGTACTATTGATAACATTAAGTAATATATGTACAATAAATACATGAATACTAATGAACATACGTCAGACAGTTTTAAGACCGTCAATGTAGAACAGGCACACTTACTGTCATTGTCCACGATTGTAACAGTTGTAACCCCATCGTCAATTTGCACATTCTGACTCGTTGTTGACAGAATAACATGAAAGACTTCGTTCCCTTCAATAAATGAATCATCGTCGGTTGTTATGGCAATAGTCTCCACAGTATCTCCAGGACTGAAGTTCAAGTTGAGTGACGAAATGACATTGAAATCTGTATTGCTGGCGCTGGCTAGTGAGACTGTGGCTCTATATGAAAAATGTTTGAAAACACATATTAAATAACTAGCAAAAAAAGCAACCTCGTACCAAGGTACGAAAAGTGCCTCACCTTCATTATAAAATATATCACTTTTATCAGAGACTTAATTAAACAATCTATTCGACTTACGTCGCAGAAACTTGAGTTGTCAGTGGTCCAGTAAGCGCAACTCTAAGGAGAGCAGGGCTTCCTTCATTAACTTGTAAATTTAGTACGTTGCTGAATCCAAGTGAAGCCACTAAATTAAAATATTTGAGGGAATATAACATCAAATGTTTTCTTAAGCATCACGAATAAACTTTTTCACGAGTCCAAAGTGTTAACATAAAATAGCCATAGGATTTCAAAACAAAGGTGAAAACAATAGATTTTTGCGATGTTTGGTTGGAGCCGTTACTATAAGTTTAGCAATTAAATTAACCAACAAAGGCTTCTTATGTATGTTTGGATATGAAATTTGGCATTGGCATTTGAATTTTCAGGATAAAACAGGATGAATATGACGAAGTTCTGCGATAAATATAATGGGAGTAGTGCTCGTCAACAAGATTATTTTTTATGAAAAATTAAGTCATGACTTGTACAAGGTAATTTTCCTGCAACTTGCAAACGTGGGCATTGCTTATTAATTTTCAGGGTTCGTACGGCCCCTGGAAATCCTGGATTTTTTTCTTATCTTGGAAACCCCTGGAAAAGTCCTGAAATTTCAAACTACCACCTGGAAAACCCTGGAAAACTGAACTTGTATTAAAAGATGTTTATCTAAGTAATATTAAACCTGCAATAAATTGTTGAGGTCTTGGAAAAATTATTTTTGTCTTGCTTTAAATACCCCTGAAAAACCCTGGAAAATGACAGAAAAACGTCCTGGAAAGTCCTTGATTTTTAAAATTATGAAGGTGTACGAACCCTGAATTTTAAATAAGTGATTCCGTTCTTAACATAGCTCTGTGTTTTAAGTATCAACTATTTTGCAAGTGGCAGTAAAAATTGCCTCAAGTAAAATGCCGGTAAGTCGCTAGTTTCGTACCATCATTATCAATAATTCGTATGGTCGTCTCATTAATACTTCCAATTCTTGTAAATGAGTTGGTAGTTGACAAGCTAGCTGTGAATCGTTCAGTTCCTTCAATGAACTCATCATCGGTTATATTAACTCTAATGTGCTGTAATGTTGGTCCTCCAGGTGTAAATGTCAGAGGAGAATTGGTTAAACTTGTATAGTCAACTCCTGCCAGAGCCGTATCTTGTTCTGTAGAAACACTGAAACAAAAATACGTCTTTACTTAATAATTATATTCCTACCCTATATTCCCCCGCATATGCATGCCCCTATAAACGGATAATTACAATTTTCGAGTTTTTTTCGAGTGAAAATTACCGTTTATATAGGCGCGCGCCTACAAAAATCCGTGTATAGGCGCACCATCGTTCCCCCCCCAAAAATAAGTCCCTAATCATAGTTAATAGAAATATAACAATAATATCTATTGTAATATATAACAGAATATAAACGAACAATAACGTAGCAATGTTTGATGCCCTAAGAACTCTATTCTCTCATTTTAAACTAATCCTTATGTGCTTATTTTCGTTGTTTGTTGAACAATGTCATGCACTCAGATTTTGATAACTTAAAGGCGCATGCGCGTATACCCGGATATAAGCGCTGGCGCCTATATCTGGGGGAGCTTATATGCGGGGGAGTAGTTAGTAAAAAAAATAGAAAGTTGTTGAGGTATTATAGCATACATTATTCGCTTCTCTGATTTAAGTAAATTAATGTAATCCCGGATGATAATATTCACGACCCCAATTACTACGTTCATTTACATAAACACGAGTAGCGAAACACGTCTGAAAACAGAAAGTATATTATAACTACTAATTAAGGAACGTTGCTTTTTTTTTCACTATAAACAATATAAGGACTGCAAAGAAATCTTTGTATATAAATATCACTCAAATACTATATACATGCATTGTATATGACGTGTCTTGCAGAATCTCACGGTTAACTAGTTTGAACATATACTGCATATATTCATATCAAGAAGAATATACTGCATGCAAAATACACAATATTGAAAACAAATGTTTCTTCATAAAGACTTAAAATATAATCAACGTACCTCACTGAAGTAGGATCTTCCAAAACTCCAGTCAAGATAACCCAGATATCAACATAACCATATGTTTCATTTCCAGATAAAACTTCACTTGTAAACTGCACAGTCGCAACTTGGAAAAAATATTTTTCACGAAATTAATGAATATGGACACAAGGTAAAGGAAGAGAGCAAGGAGATGTTGCCTGGGCAACGGGTTGAAAAATATATCCTTGTCCCGCAACCAACGCACGAGTGTTTATTTAAGTATACACACTTTCCTCCCGCCCGCATTTTCGAGCGCTCTTTATAACTCCCAAATAAAAATCCCTTTGAGAGACAGATTTAATTGGAGCAAGTCTAGTACACACTGTGGTGATGGGCTGGCAGTGGCAGGCCATGAATTTTCAACTATAGCAGTAAATTTCTTATTCACTTTGCTGCCTACAAAAGTATGCAGTAGACAGCTGTCTTAAATATTTTCTTGTGCACTGTATTTCTATACGTTCTTTGAAGAACTTACTCGTGCATGCCATTTTTCAAAATTGTACTGAAACCATCCTATCAGTATTGGCAATAGTAATTGAGAAACCTCCCAGTGCATATTAATCAAATGTTTTCCGAAATCACATGATATACTTACAGTCATCGTCAACAATTTGAACAGTGTGTTCATCAATAGCACCAAGGGTCACTTGACTTGAAACTGCATTTAAAACAACTTTAAATGATTCTCCTTCTTCAATTTTGTTATCATCAAGGATAGTAAATTCCACGTTTTTAAATACGTCACTAGGATTAAATGTTACAGCTTCTGTTTTTGTGACGTAATCAACATTTGCAAAAGCAGTTCCAGCTTGCGTGCTAACACTATAAAAAGAAAGAGCAACCACTTCAAACAATCATACAAACGTTTCATTTCCTTACAGACATAGTGTAAAAACGAGTAGACCGAAGTTTAAAATATTCAAAAGCACGAGAAACATGGCAAACATGTCCTGTGCAATGGAGCAAATTTTCCTTCTTCCTTGGTCAGTCAATTTGCTCTTGTGCAAGGCGACCATTTTTTTCGGCCATTCGCAGTAAGAGCAAATTTTCTTACAAAGCTG
Source organism: Trachythela sp. YZ-2020 (assembly GCA_016169945.1). NCBI lineage: Eukaryota > Metazoa > Cnidaria > Anthozoa > Malacalcyonacea > Clavulariidae > Trachythela > Trachythela sp. YZ-2020. The sequence goes on along the minus strand of JADLSH010000236.1, from coordinate 47,092 downwards.
GTATTGCATAGTACGTTTGCCATGATGAAATACCTGTCATTTTACATGGCATATAAACTGCAGAGATGCTGGTTAATCATCTTTTCTATATGGTCGGTTGAATATTGGATTGTAACATCCAAATAAATCCACATTATAACATTCATTAGGTATACCTCTCAATTTAATTAACTTCAATTAATTTATATTAAGTATATTTGCGTTGGGTTCATTCAACCAAGGCGACGTCCTAGGTGAATATATAACCAGTCTGCTGTTTGGAATTTAACCCCATTCCAATACAAATTAGAGTGCTTTTCGAGTGTATACCGTTGTATAGTATTTCAACAAACAGTAATTATAGATTCTACATTACGTACCTTACTGTTACACCAATTGCTCTCTGCCCAATAGCACTAAGCTGGACAGTAGCAACTCCTGATCCCTCAGTAACGGGTGTCGAAATACTAGTAAACTGAACAATCACATCTGTACAAGAGATAAAAAAATAATCAGAATATAGACTACGCAAAGACGAGAGTAAGAACATGCATGGTCAGTGTCGAGGTCGATGTGTTTGTTAAATGATTTCTTCAGAGTTAGGGTGGAGGAGGGGGTCGGTCCCTATATACGATGAAAGCATGCAGAACCGTTTCATAACCCTTCATGCCGCTTGGAAAACATAACTGTCCTCCAGCACAAAAATGGCCCTGAATCTAAAAACAGGAAATATCTCCCCAGCGGGACTTTTGTGAGGACGAATACGGGGTAGAAACAGTGAGAAGATGCTTGCTTCAACACCATCATGCATTACTCTTCGTTGCATTACCCTGCAACTAATTCACTTTATATACTGCCAACATCCCCAGTGCGCACTAATACGAATATTTACATTTGTTAACATATTCCTACCGTTATTTTCGGTAGCATTTGGAAGGGAAACGTGATAGATATAAGATACAAATATCCTATTTAGTGGCAAATATTTCCTTCAGAGAAAAGCGTATTCATATAAACTTCCAGATATGTAAATTAGTGAGCCATGTTTCGACAATACGTGCATGATCTTTACTATATACAATCAATATATACTATGATTTAAAATAATTAGCCAAATTGGAATGTAATATGTCTATGATCTTACCGTCATTATCGTTGATAGTTACAGACGCCTGACCCCCAAGTGTTACTCCAGAAGTGCTCGCCAAGGAAACAATAAATAATTCACTTGTTTCGACGATATCATCATCAACAGTTACAAAATTGACAGTCTTGGGACCTGTCTCTCCAGCTGCGAATGTAACTGCTGATGTCGTGCTAACGAAATCACTCGTACCAGCAGTAACACCTTGTGCATTAACACTGAAATTTAAATAAAATGCAGTCTATAATTGGGTACGACTAGTATACCTCCTCCAGGAGAATGTTTTCACTTCGGTTTGTTTGTTTGCCGGCAGGAAATTCCAAAACGTTTCGAACAGTTCAATATGACCGTTTGTTGGGCTAGTGGCTATATGCCAAGGACAGATCGTTCAAATTTTAGTTGAAAATTGGTTTAGCAATTTATAAAATTTTTCTAGCCTCTCCAGATTGTGTAAAAGAACCGAATGCCACAATGCATGCATAATTAATGCCTGATACTGACTTTCGCAGGCGGAGGATGCAGTTTCTGAGTGCCCTCCAGCTTAAAATAAGAGAAACTGTACATACCACTCCTTATACCGCCTACTTCAAGTTCAATATATACATCGAAGTTCCAAGCATTATTTATACGCACACTGGAGTACGACGTTTGTTAGAAGTTACCTGACAATGACACTTGATCCTAGTGTACCAGATGAGACTTCGAGCATTACAGCAGCAGTCTGTCCCTCGGTAACACTGTATGAACTTTGTGTAAATGATATTACGGCAGCTAAAAGGTAAAAATACAAGTTTTATAGACCAAAGTTCTAATGGAGTGAATTATTTATGTCAACATCAGAACTGGTTTATAAGATTTGGCGACCGATACGCGAGCCGTAAATGGAATTAAATATGAGATGTAACACGTTATTATTTGGAGTATTAAGCTCCCCCCCCCGAATGCTTATTTATTTCAGACAAGTTTGACTGGTTGGAGAGGCTACTGGAAAGGGGGGGGATGAATAGAGAGAGAGAGTTTTATTGGTTTAGCCGCAACGCTTTATATAGGGTGAATATAAAACGGAAGTTATTCTTAATAATTTTTGGAATACTACACCTTATAAAATGATTTAGGTCTTTTTAATGATTATGAATTTAAAGCTTGTTTTTTTTCTCTTTCGAAGAAGGGGTCGTTTTTTTTCTTTAGTGCAAGTAAAAACTGCACAAGAGAAAATTTAGTAGAACCTATCATCTTTATATGGGGCCTAATTATGCAATTTTGCTATGCGATTTCATAGTCCGTTAGTTGAGATTCTTGAATTTTCTTATTTAAACTTTAATCTTGTTGTTGCCACACGAGAAAAGAAACAACAACGTAGCTACTAGTTTTGATGAATCATTTCCAAAATGCTTCAATTCTTCTCGTTTTGGTGAAAATAGGCTAATTTCTTTAAGTATTGATTTGTTATTGCATGTAATTGCATGTAAATGACATCAGAGTTTTGCTGTTCACTTATTTTCGAAATTTACATTTCAAACGAGGAATCCGTTTTTTATACGCCCTGAAGAGAGGTCGGGGGCTTTCTAAAAATAGGGTATGTTATTAGGGGAGGCTCATTTGAGAGGGGGCTATTTACGGTGTATTTTAACACTTAAATTACCATCGTCATCCGTGATAGTGACTGTAGCTTGTGATGGTGGATCTATTTCAACTTTATCATCAGTGCCAGCAGCGGTAAGTACGACGAATAACTGTTCATCAACTTCAAAGAGATTGTCATCATTTATTGGTATTAAGATGTTTCGTACGATATTAAAATCACCCGCAAAGAATGTGAGTACAGAGTTGGGTTGTGTGAAATCATTGCTAACTGCTGTCGTTCCTATTGCTGCAACACTGTAAGAAAATTTAAAACAAATATAATTTAAACATATTTCACATAACGGAGATTCTATATGCAACGATTCTATTAACGGGGATTCTATATAGTGACAGTTCCATGATAACAGATTCGGTTTCAGTTACAGTAATAGTTTGTTTCAGTTAGTAACAGTTAAAGTTGCAAAATAACAGTAGTTAAAGTCACAATTGCAGTTACAGTCGCAATTACAGTCATACTTTACCTGACATTCACATTAGTCTGTAGTGGACCAGCAAGGTTCAGCAGTCTTACACCAAGTACTGCAGTACCAACATCTTCTGGGAATGTGTAAGTTGTGTTTACATGCTCCACAAGAGCCTCTAAAATAGAAAATGATACAAAGGAATTTTTCAGACCAATAATTTCTTTGGATTTATTGAATATCTTTGAGCAGTTTTAGCGCGTGCATATAGTTGAAGGCAATGATAGAACTTTTATGAATGCGATATATCAACTATCATTATCAATAATGGTAATAAACCAATACTAACTATCATTATCAATAATGGTAATAAACCAATACTAACTATCATTATCAATAATGGTAATAAACCAATACTAACCATCATTATCAATAATGGTAATAAACCAATACTAACTATCATTATCAATAATGGTAATAAACCAATACTAACTATCATTATCAATAATGGTAATAAACCAATACTAACTATCATTATCAATAATGGTAATAAACCAATACTAACTATCATTATCAATAATGGTAACTGTTGTCTCCCCAACATTTCCAATTTCTGTGTTTGCTGGATCTCGTAGTTGTAGGGTGACTCTAAACTGTTCTGAAGCTTCAACGAAATCATCATTCGTGATTGAAATTTTAATGACTTGCTCTATTGCTTGGCCTGGGGTGAATGTTATCGTTCCGGCAGCGACAGAGAAGTCAACGCTAGAAGCTGTGCCCGTCTGTGTCGTATACCTGTGAAATTTGTGAAAGAATGTTACGATGCTGCTGTCACCTTTAGATTATTGTTCATTATTTCAAGAAACATGCTATTAATGGAAACTGCAGGAACTGAGTCATTCATTATCCAAAATCGAAATATGTTTTACTTCTGTTAATACTTGCAGTAATATTTTAGCTTATAACATGAATGTAACTTCTCTCACATGCAATGTTCCTTTATTTCCTTTAAAATCCTATACGTCAGCAATATTTGAACATGGGAATAATATCTTCAACTTTCAACTAAATTTCTAAATTGGCTTTCGACTTTAGAGAAGCTGCTGGGTTAAAAATTTGCATTGATTATTTCGTTTTCCCCCCGCAAGGTGATCAGGAAGAGGCTTAGATGTTAACCTAACCAAACTAAAGTGCCCGTGTAGGAGGCTGAAAAAAGCTATTTCAATTGGTAACTGAATAAAATTAACATGGTCATGCAATACAAGTATATAATGAGCCACTTACGCACAGTTCACACTGGAGATCTATACCTGACCTAGGCCCGACCTAAAGCAGTTAGTGAAGCCGTGTAAACGTGCTTGAACTGACCTAAGACTGAACTAGGATCGACCTAAAGCAGTTAGTCATGTAGTGTAAACGTGCTTGGACTGACCTAAGGCTGAACTAGGAACGATCTAAAGCAGTTAGTCATGTAGTGTAAACATGCTTGGACTGACCTAAGACTGAACTATCACCGACCTAAAGCAGTTAGTCATGTAGTGTAAACGTGCTTGGAATGACCTAAGGCTGAACTAGGAACGATCTAAAGCAGTTAGTCATGTAGTGTAAACATGCTTGGACTGACCTAAGACTTAACTATCACCGACCTAAAGCAGTTAGTCATGTAGTGTAAACGTGCTTGGACTGACCTAAGGCTGAACTAGGAACGATCTAAAGCAGTTAGTCATGTAGTGTAAACATGCTTGGACTGACCTAAGACTTAACTATCACCGACCTAAAGCAGTTAGTCATGTAGTGTAAACGTGCTTGGACTGACCTAAGGCTGAACTAGGAACGATCTAAAGCAGTTAGTCATGTAGTGTAAACATGCTTGGACTGACCTAAGACTGACCTACCACCGACCTAAAGCAGTTAGCCATGTAGTGTAAAGGCCCGATCAAACGAGAACGCAAGTCATCGCAAGTTTTTACTTGCGCTTGCTTGTGCCTCGTTTGACCATCAACTTGCGATGACTTGCGTTAGCTTGCGAATGATTTGAACTGGTTCAAACTTCATCGCAAGTTTTTGTAAACTTGCGAGCACTTGCGACACGTTTGAACACCAAGCGCAAGTTCAAGTAAGTTTTTCGTGACCAGTTGCTATGGTAACATAAAGCTAGGCTAGTCCCTAGTCCTCTGTGCTCGTGCTCTATTTATCTCTGTGATTGTTAAAAAAAGCGGGAAACGCCGAAGTCGAATACCGTTCGTTCCAAATGCTTCAAAAAACACCGAAAAACTGGAAAAAGTCGACGAAAATGTTTCCAATAAGAGTGAGAACATGAAAGAAAAGCACACGGGCTAAATCGCCCTAAATTTCTTGCGTATCGTTTGATCGGTCGCGTCGCAAGTCAAAACAAGTTTACTTGCGAATTGCGATGACTTGCGTTCTCGTTTGATCGAGCCTTAAACGTGCTTGAACTGACCTAAGACTGACCTACCACCGACCTAAAGCAGTTAGTCATGTCGTGTAAACGTGCTTGGAATGACCTAAGACTGAACTAGGATCGACCTAAAGCAGTTAGTCATGTAGTGTAAACATGCTTGGAATGACCTAAGACTGAACTAGGATCGACCTAAAGCAGTTAGTCAAGTAGTGTAAACGTGCTTGGACTTTAGTCATGTAACGTAAACGTGCTTGGACTGATCTAAGACTGAACTAGGAACGATCTAAAGCAGTTAGTCATGTAGTGGAAACGTGCTTGGAATGACCCAAGATTGATCTACCACCGACCTAAAGCAGTTAGTCATGTAGCGTAAACGTGCTTGGACTGACCTAAGACTGAACTAGGATCGACCTAAAGCAGTTAGTCAAGTAGTGTAAACATGCTTGGAATGACCCAAGATTCATCTACCACCGACCTAAAGCAGTTAGTCATGTAGTGTAAACGTGCTTGGACTGACCCAAGATTGAACAAGGATCGACCTAAAGCAGTTAGTCATGTAGTGTAAACGTGCTTGGACTGACCTAAGACTGATCTAGGATCGACCTAAAGCAGTTAGTCATGTAGTGTAAACATGCTTGGACTGACCTAAGGCTGAACTAGGATCGACCTAAAGCAGTTAGTCATGTAGTGTAAACGTGCTTGGACTGACCCAAGATTGAACAAGGATCGACCTAAAGCAGTTAGTCATGTAGTGTAAACGTGCTTGGACTGACCTAAGACTGATGTAGGATCGACCTAAAGCAGTTAGTCATGTAGTGTAAACATGCTTGGACTGACCTAAGACTGACCTACCACCGACCTGAAACCGTAATTTGAGACTAAGCATAAGCGGTGGCCGGGAAATGGACGTTTGGATAGTCCCAACAAATTTCGATGGCACATAGTTAAAATTCCAGTCTCTGATATCATTTCTTAGCTGAATTTTGATTTCTATTTCATTTTGCGTGCATATAACGGTCCAGGTATACGATACAGGTAGAGGTATCTGGTAAATGGCAGTCGTTAGTGCAAACACGGCTTTAGGTCTTACCCGATTTCAACTGGTCTTCGAAGATCACCTGACAGAGTAACGTTTACATCAACTTCAGTAGCTACCTCCAACACTGTGTACGAGGCACTCTTGAAGTTAATTACTGCCCCTAAAAGATAGTACGAACTTGTTAGAATATACAGTGACTAAGTAAACGATACGAAGTATGTACTGCAGGGAAACTATATGAAGACCCTCAATGGTAGCATATATTGAATAATTTAGATTTAGAAGGAAATAACAAACATGCAACAAACAACGAACAAACAACGAACAACGAACATGAACAACAATGATGACGACAACAAAACGACATTTGGTTAATGGTTTATGGTTGTGGATTAGAGGCTAAAAAATTAAACATGCATTATGAAAAAATGGGTAAGTGAGGTCTGGACTAAAAACGTTTATGAATTGGGGCTAAAGATATCATTGGATTTCTTAACCTCAAATTGGATTTCTTAACCTCAGAATTTGGCGTTGTCTAATACTGGAACTAACTGTTTCCACTTGAACACCAGTTCAAAATTAATTTCAGGATTGGAATTATTGTAATATATAATGTTACATTAGCAACCAGGTGAATTCATGTGATCAATACCAGGTTTGTGTATAAATAAACTTACTATCATCATCCAGAATTGTCACAACTGTTTCAGATGGATTAGCAAGTTGCGCAAGACCAGTAGATCCTGCTGGTATTCCAAGTTTCACTTCGAAAGTTTCATCATATTCAACTAAGGTATCGGGAAGGATCTGTATTGTGAGACTACGTGTCTGGCTTCCAGAAAATGATGTGAATGTCACAAGTCCATTCGGATTATTATAGTCCTGACCAGCTGACGCCACGTCATTAAAGGTACTCAAACTGCAGGAAACAAGAAGCAAAATAGTTAGCGTTGTGTTGCAGGGCCTCTTTTAACATGTGTACTGCGAGGCCAAGTCCCCCAACCTCTATGATGCTCTCCATTTTGTCCAAAATAAAAGCAAAAAAGGGGAAGAATGACTTAGTTCAGGAAAAGCAAGGAATTATGATATTCCCATAATAATCCCTTGCTTTTATACTGAAAGCCGGATATATAATTTTTTTACTGAAAATGGAGGAGATCAAGCCACAGAGACTCAAGAATGGATTTCTATTTGAAAACTGGTCCAAATCCTCTCCGTTTCGCAGATCACCTGGATTATACATATGATTTATGTGTATATACCTGATGTGAACAATAGTAGTCAACTGCTGAGCAACTGCAATGACTTCTATCTGATGCTCTAGGATTCCTTCACTAAATGAATACGTGCTTCGAACAAACGACACAGTTATTTCTGAAAAAAAAGAAAAATTTCAGCAAAACTCCCCGATATTTTAGAAAGCTCAGCTATTTAGTCAACAAGAAATACTGCAAGTTTAGATTAATATTCCAGCACACGGGTGAAATATTCTCGTCCCTATGAAACGTAAACTAATGATATATATAATATATAATTGCTATAGTCAGTCGTGTTGATTCGGTGTATCAACTTACGAAATCACTTCATATGCCAACTAGTTACAAACACTAGAAGTGTTACAATCATTAGTATTTCAACTATATTTACCGTCTTTGTTATTCATTTTAGGAAAAGTATCAAATTACTACATTAATATCCTTCTCGTGGGTTATATATAACATTAAAAAATTGAAAACTTACTATCGTCATCTTCAATTAAGATCACTGTAGTAGTTGTATTGACTGAGGCATCAGTTGTACTTAGAGTAAGTTGTAGAGATTCTGGTTGTTCAACAATGTTATCGTTGTTAATAAAGACTTGGACTGGCTTGGTGTTACTAACATCACTGGGAGTGAAAGTAACTGAGGTTGTTAGTAATGAGTAATCAGCTGCACTCGTCGAAAGATCATTGACAGCGACGCTAAAGAGAAAATATATTACGTACATATAATAACGAGAACACAATATTAGTGTATCGACTATTGTATGCAATTAACGGTAATATGGGTAACGGCAAGGTAAGAACTATGTGATAATCAATTAATGAATCAATAAGAACAAAAATAAAGAGCTTAACGAAGAACATGTAGAAGTGCATGCATGTACATCTGAAATCTGTTTAGTTCCATATTCACATGTTTCACATGCATGTGTGTCGTTCTATCTCTACTACATTTTGTAAAACGACAGACTGCTAAATACTTGTATACTTTCAATGACAATGCTACATCCTTTAGAACCACATTTCTCATGGTACTGTGCTATAATTGATAAAATTATTGTACCCGCTCAACGCACATTAATTCAAGTTCTTTTTCATATGTTCATATGTACTCTAAAAGGTTTGCATCCTGGTTCACTCAAAATCCATATTTTAGTTAAAATTTTCAATAATGATATAATCATATTTTAACAAATATTTTATTTAGAATTCTTACATTTTCTTGAGATGAGATAAAGATATTTTCAGGTGTTAATACATATCAAAGCTCCGCATGACTTACCTTACAGCTATATTCTTTTCAATGTCACCATTTAAAACAAGGTTAGCTGTAACAAGACCAACGTTCTCTGCGACCGAGTTGTCAGGAACTTGCCATGAAATGGAAACGACTGTACAACGATAAAAATACTTTTTTAATTGATTGCGGATGGAAAGCTATCAACCATAATATGCGAAAGACGTCTTCTACATGAACACATCTGTAGTGGGAGATGGGTTGTTTTCGTATATGGGGAATACACATTCTGTGTATTTGTGGGGATGGCGTGTTCCCAATGGTCACTCTTAGGCCCATAGACTCAAGAAATATAGTGTCAGTCGTATCCGTGTCCAAAGGCATTGTGACCCCTCGGTTTAGGTCGATGTCTTAAGGGGATCGCTACCACTTTGGCAGGGCTCTATGAGAATTGTTACCCCTATAGGGCATTAGATCTCTGGGAACGAATTCGGAATTTTGACAAATCAATGGCAATGGACAGATTTATCTTCGATTCAAATATATTAAATAATACTATCAAATTGATGAAATGTTCGATGTTTGAACAAAACCTCACAATAGGTAGGTTTCGCTAAGTACAGAACATGGTGATCAACTGTAAAAGGAAATACAATTATCTGAGTAACTAAAATGTTTAATTTAAGTATTGACCTTGTGCTTGGTGACAAATGCATATATTAATGGAACATTTATTATTATATTTGAGGTTGACCACCAAGTGTAGCACCATATAATTAAACCCACCTATTAATATAATAAAATTTACTACAAATTTCCAGGCGAAGGGTCTTCGCTCGAAACGTCGAAGTTCTTATTGTATTTTTTTAGGACCCTCAGCATTCTTTAATAAAAAATTACCACTTACAGTCATCATCGTGAATAGTAACTGTTGCTGTGGAAGTTAACAGTCTCGTGTCAGAATCTGAACTTGTAATAAATACAAGAAATTGTTCATCGTTTTCAAGTATGTTATCGTCAGGAATGTTGATAACTACTGGTTTCCGTCCAGTTTCTTGAGGTTGAAATGTTACAGTGGTATCCGGTTTTTGTTCGAAGTCTGTACCAGCAGTGGCAGATATGGGAGTTACCGACAATCTAAAAATAATTGATTTTATTCAATTTATCAGTTCAATATTTAACGCCTTATTATATAATTTACAGTTATTGCTGGGTAGGTTTTTTTTTGTAGTTTCATGGTAAGAGCGTTGTTTGTTTTGTTTGCACAATTTGTCAGTAAACTAGTTAAAAAAGCTTCACTCTTGAACAGGTTGAAAACACCTTGCATGCAGATAAAAACAATGGATGTCAATAATGTTAATATATAAATGTTGTTCTAAAAATGCATGTGACATGACATCTTCTGTATACCCGTAGCCTCAAGGTTGCTAGCCTGACGCTCTGCCATTTGAACTAGCCATGACTAAAGCCGTGTCCTGGAGAGAGTAAGTAATGTTAGTCTGACTTGTTGGAGATATTTGTCTATAAAAATATGACACAATAAAAATGTTCATCCATCATGCATAAACATATATATACTATATATATATAACATGCGTTGAAATCAGTTTTTGTTGAAAGTTGCCTTAATTTTGATTTAGCCTTACTTGACTTCAACGACACTATCAACTTCACCGCCAACCAGTTCAACATAAATAACAACGATCCCATCCGATTCTCCGACATCGTAACTACTTGCTGACAGAGAGATGGTTCCAACTGAAAATAAATATAAGTTAAAATAATAATATTTTCATGAATAGCACAAGATAATCATGTATTAATCATTACAAATTACTTTTAATAGTGTAAAAAAATATAAAAACTGCTGGCGAGTGACGCTCGTGCATATTGTAAAAAATATATGAGCACTGTACGAATGTAAAACAGACAAATTTATACAAAAGAAAGAAAATACTAATTTTGTTTGAATGAATAATTTGCGCCAAATTTTAATATTTTGTAACCAGAATTATTTTAAGTATTCAGTCTTTGACTTTGCTATTAAACAGCCAGTAAAGAGCTAAGCCGAAGGCATAACAGCACTCATCGCTATATTTCGTAAGAATCCAAATGAAAATGTAGTCTTAATCAAGTTTAATTCAAACACAAGGACTTGCTCGATTTAATATAATATTTACAAGTGCTCGTATACATATTATTTTTTATCGGCGACGAAAACAATCAATGTGCAGCAGCTTTTAAATATAAGCAACTATGCTAATATTCGTCAACCAAATTCAAATTAAAGTGTCTTTACTATTGTCGGTTTGGGCAGCCTGATGCACATACTGTTTACACGCTTGGTATTATACTTTCATACAAGTCTGAGTGCCTTCTAGTATATCTATATACCGTAAATGCTCGTTTTAGCGCCGCGGCGCTTATTAAATTTTTCTGATCCTGAGTGCGGCGCTTAATCGGGAGCGGCGCTTAATCGGGAGCGGCGCTTAATCGGGAGCGGCGTTTAACCGGGAGCGGCGCTTATTAAATCATTTTCGACTAAAGGGTTCACCCCAAAAAATTTTATTGCCTAAACTTAAAAATTATGACGATGTTTGCATGAACGCCTCTAACTAACGTCAAACAGCAAAACTGAAACGGCTTATTTAGTGCGATTATTTGTGTATCCTATCAAGTTAACGCCGCGCTAGCCGATTGCAGTAAACGTCAAGCTTAAACTCTTTATTACCCCGATTAAGCGCCGCACTATGGCTTGGAATAACCTTTCCACTGCAATAAAATCATCGAAAAGCATCTCTAGCTTTAAAACCAAAATAAAGCGAATATACTAATACTGGAAATTCATTTTCAGTCACCTAATTTTTTGTAGACCATTGATATTTTATATAATATATTTGTAGTGCATGCACACGGCCTATTGGAAGATCACCTTTTTCTTTCTTTCTTTTTTTTTTTAATTAACATCATTGTAAATAATTAATCAGGTGAAATAGTACCGTTTTTAATAAAGTCAATAAAGTCAATAATATAGTTAGACAGGTGCGGCGCTTAATCGGGAGCGGCGCTTATTAAATTATTTTAATCCTAGGTGCGACGCTTAACCGGGAGCGGCGCTAAAACGAGCATTTACAGTATTCTTATACTCAATTGACGAACTCCACAGTTTTAGAGACAGAGTATACATACAAAATAAGCCAGCCCGCTAGGTTTATACACGACAATTATATGCACGCTACACAAATATGTCAGTAAAATACATAAAATATAAAGTAACATAACCTAAATTCAAAGCAAGTCCAGTTTACTCAAAAATGTGTGCAATTTAAAAATTCAAAACATAAAAACGGGCTATCTTTAAAACAGGGAACGGGGAATCGGGAAATGGGAATGGGGAATGGGAACGGGGAATGGGAACGGGGAATGGGAACGGGGAATGGGGAATCGGGGAATGGGAACGGGGAATGGGAACGGAAGTGGGAACGGAAGTGGGAACGGTAATTAATACAGCTGTGTTTAATTAATACAGTAATACAGTTTTTATTAAACGAATGCAAAGTGATTGCGTGTTGAGTTAATAAGTTTAACAATCTTTAAAACGGGAAGTTTTATTGCCTATTCATAGAACGAGAGTTCAAATGTTTAATAAGTTCGTTGCGTGTGAATAGGCCCGTGTGTTTGCCATCTTTATTTACAGTTTTTAGTAATATCGAATACATTTAGACATAAAAATTGCCTTTGGCTGTTAATCAGCGGCATAAAAAACATATGAACACGTTTCAGCAACATGACGCGTTTATTTAGGAACTGTCCTGTAATGCGCCCTTTACTCTTAGCTTTACGCAAGACATATACTAATTCAGCTATTCGCTCTTCGAGATAACATATGTCATTATACGGAATTATTGCATTTTTTAACCTAGACCTTAGTCTAGTGTGATCAATTGATCATGATATGTAGTATAGACTTATAACAGCCCTGCGCACATGTGGTTTTGGCAATATGCCGTGCTCTTCTCATACCATTTCTAGTTTGCTAGCGTTTTGAATAATTTTGTTTTGAGTTAGACTGTAAGAAATGTATCCTACTGAAGCAATTTGTAGATGCGGAATATTTTTCATTTGAACCCGAAATACGAACCCGAAACATCTTCAAAATTTCGGGGTTTCAAGGCACATGATACTATATTGCTCAGTACCATTGGAAAGAGCGTAAAAATCTGTACAACATATCCGAATTTCTAAGGAATCGTTTAACTAGAATTTGCGCAAATCGTTTCTGAATATAGTCTTAATCAGCGATGTAATTCTATTGTCTGACACGATGTAAATACTAAGAATTTTATTGTGAATATCTATTTAAAATTCAGGTTTTATAGGCTTTAGCTTGCGCTTTATATCGCTAAAACGGGCGAGACAATCTGTACAACATAGTCTAATTTCTAAGCATGCAATAGCATGAATGGATTTTGCGCAAATTGTTTATGAATATAGATGTCTATACTAAAGCACGCGCTTTATTTCTACAGTCTGACAGAGCAAACACCCAGAATTGTATCTTAAAATTTCGGGTTTTATAGGCTTGTGTTGCTATGATGCTCTCCACCGCTAAAACGGCCGTGGAAATCTATACAACCTAGTCGAATTTTTAAGCAATAGTATGAATGGATTTTGCGCAAATTGTTTCTGAGTATAGATAATATAGATAATATGAGTATAGTCTAATAGATGCAAACACCCACTATTGTATCCTAAAATTTCGGGTTTTATAGTGTTGTGCTACTGTACTATGATGCTTTATAGCACTAAAACGGGTTGGAAAATCTATAATAGTATGAATGGATTTTGCGCAAATGGTTTCTCAAATAAAAACAGCGGTGATTTACAGTTTCGGTATAAGACACGATGTAAAACAGGTATGCATTATTGTAGCTTGAATATGTTTGTGTTATGGTTGCTCTATACCGTTGGAACAGTTGGAAGGAGCGTAAAATCTGCACAATATAATCAAATTTAGAAGCAAACGTATGACCCTTGAAAAAAGCGAGTTTTAGAGATTGTAAAGTCTAGCTTTCTGAATAATTATCGGCACTTCAATTCTGATAAAATATTGCTGTAAATCATTGGGAAAAGCGTAATGAAACTGCGTTTATGTACCTGGCTACATAATATCTGGATAAGGTATGGATAAGATAATAATATTGGACAGCTAGCGCTGCTAACCGCATCAGCTAAGTCCAATTCAATGTTATGTCGGTACAAATTAGTGTACAAATTTAGCGCTCATTGTGACTGGATCTATGTTATTACGCTTTTCCCAATGATTTACAGCAATATTTTGTCAGAATTGAAGTGCCGCTTTAGACTTCTAGATAATTATTCAGAAAGCTAGACTTTACAATCTCTAAAACTCGCTTTTTTCAAGGGTCATACGTTTGCTTCTAAATTTGATTATATTGTGCAGATTTTACGCTCCTTCCAACTGTTCCAACGGTATAGAGCAACCATAACACAAACATATTCAAGCTACAATAATGCATACCTGTTTTACATCGTGTCTTATACCGAAACTGTAAATCACCGCTGTTTTTATTTGAGAAACCATTTGCGCAAAATCCATTCATACTATTATAGATTTTCCAACCCGTTTTAGTGCTATAAAGCATCATAGTACAGTAGCACAATTCTGGGTGTTTGCATCTGTCAGACTATAGAATTACAGCGCGTGCTTTAGTATAGACATCTATATTCATAAACAATTTGCGCAAAATCCATTCATGCTATTGCTTAGAAATTACACTATGTTGTACAGATTTTCTCGCCCGTTTTAGCGATATAAAGCGCAAGCTAAAGCCTATAAAACCTGAATTTTAAATAGATATTCACAATAAAATTATTAGTATTTACATCGTGTCAGACAATAGAATTACATCGCTGATTAAGACTATATTCAGAAACGATTTGCGCAAATTCTAGTTAAACGATTCCTTAGAAATTCGGATATGTTGTACAGATTTTTACGCTCTTTCCAATGGTACTGAGCAATATAGTATCATATGCCTTGAAACCCCGAAATTTTGAAGATGTTTCGGGTTCGTATTTCGGGTTCAAATGAAAAATATTCCGCATCTACAAATTGCTTCAGTAGGATACATTTCTTACAGTCTAACTCAAAACAAAATTATTCAAAACGCTAGCAAACTAGAAATGGTATGAGAAGAGCACGGCATATTGCCAAAACCACATGTGCGCAGGGCTGTTATAAGTCTATACTACATATCATGATCACACTAGACTAAGGTCTAGGTTAAAAAATGCAATAATTCCGTATAATGACATATGTTATCTCGAAGAGCGAATAGCTGAATTAGTATATGTCTTGCGTAAAGAGTAAAGGGCGCAATACAGGACAGTTACTAAATAAACGCGTCATGTTGCTGAATCGTGTTCATATGTTTTTTACGCCGCTGATTAACAGGCAAAGGCAATTTTTATCTCTAAATGTATTCGATATTACTAAAAACTGTAAATAACTAGTGATCCAAGGATAGTGCAAAGTTTCACTTTAAAGGGAAAAACCTAGTCCCTAGATCATATTATATCGACTAGCGGGGGGACAAACGTGGTCTGTACATGCGTAATTGCTGCGCATGCATGATGTTGCGGCGGTTCATAAAACTGTTGAAATGAAAATATATAATTAGCTATTATATAAAGTCAGCAAACACTACATGGTTGAACGGAAGTATATGTCAAAACTGCGGTAGACAGCCAAATACATTTTTTTTGAATTCTTTATTTCCCCTTTTAATATTTGTAATCAGGTTTAATTTCTACTTTTTATCAGTATATTTGATATCTATACCATCACTCCATCAGGTAAGATACTGTCAAAGGCACGTGTCGTACATAACACGACAAACACGTTATTTTAGCTGCAGTGATAAACGATTTTATGTTTTAAAATTATGATTAATAAAATACGTTTTAGCGCTAGGCTATTTTAGTTCTGAATTGTATTTCAAATTACGACAAAGACCCGAGACAGGTAAGTCTATTAAATCAACTTGCGTATACAATTTGTACACATCAAATAGTTACTGTCATTGTTTCTGGCGTATCATTTTATAGTTAATGGAAGTTGCTATAGCGTGAACTGCATAGCTTTAAAAACATATACATTAACAGTGTCAGTGTCCAGTTTATCTTACTAAAGCCATAAAGGGGTGATTGAGGACATTATATAGCAACGCATGATCTTGATTTTAAGCCATGCCAACACAACAATTTTTCTATGGCTATTTTAATGGGGAAATTTGCCCAGATTTTTGATTACATGTAGCAACTGTATTTGTAGAGAAACAGACATCGGTTAGCCCAAGAAAAAATGTCACGTACAAATGTTTTCTGATCACAGAAAATGTGGTGTTTGTTCACACAACATATATATATATATTGCTGTTCACAAAGCAAAATTTTGACTGGCAAGGCACAACTATATGTTGTCTCATCAAAACATTTGCGACTGAAAATTTGACACAGCTTTAGCTAAGGCCCGACAAGGTAGGCTATATAAACACAAATAAACACACCAAATAGGTTTGACTGGCATATGATTAACCATTATCATATACACAGGCTTGGGCTGATTTAATATAGAATTCACTCCTCCATTTTTGCAATGGCTTCAATGGGTGAGTGTCTGAAATTCAGGCCACATGATATACTGGTATTGAATCTAAACCAATTTAAGCAGAACTGTAGAACTAATTTAGACTTTAGACAGCATAAATTACATGTGGTCAACTAATTTGCACATGGCAAGTCTGCTGTATAAATCCAATTGACAAGGCAAATTTAGGGGCTGTTTATTTTATATAACAAAACTAACCAAATGCTATTTCAAAATGTAAGGAAACACAAGTAGTTTATGAATTCATTGACAAAAAATGCATGCAATAAAAATAAAGCGAATTAGTATAAATTTTGCATACGAAATGAGCTTTCCTGCGTTCTGATTGGTTATTGCACTAGTAAATCTGAGGCATTATTTACTAGCCTGCTAGTAAATAATGCTTTCCAAAAGAATGGCCTGGCAAAGTTGTTTGAAACCTTTTTAAACGATGAAAAAAACTCCCAAAAGAAGAACAAAAGTTTAGTGTTTTTCTATAAAAGGTAAGATGCCTTTAAATACTTTGTATCAAACTTTTTTTGACAATTTATATCATCTAAAAACTCCGAAACATCCGTGATACGCTTCAAACTTTGTCCGTTTTTTTTCAAGTTTCCTAGCAAAAAAATATACTTTAAGGCTGGCAAAACCTCGGGCAAAACCTGGCTGTTAATAATATTTTTAAATCATTTTACTTTGTATATATATATTTGTATCTATCCGAGACTCTCTATGGTAACCATATTCACTTTTATATGTTTTGTTTTTGTCGTGCTTTATCAATATATTTATAATTATGTTTTCGAAACTCTCATGTGAGATTTGTATACTAGCTATAATATCATCAGTTTTTCGGTTGAATTTTCGTATTTTTCTCAGTTTTTTTCAGGACAGAATAACCAGAATCTCAACAATATATTTTAAATGTCAATTCACCGCTACAATTTTATCTTCCATACCTATAGGCATTGATCTATTCTTTGCAAAGTATGTTTTTATGCTCTGTTTTGCTGAGGCTGAAAATAAACAACTTGTCGTTTGGAAAAATTTTCGCATAAAACAAAGTTCGTAAGTTGAGTACAGCATTTCTCCAAATTTTCAACTACAAACGTAGCCAGTCAGCCTGTCCTAGCTTGTGTATTATATTCTAAACAGAGATTTAGTAAGATAAAAAACTTTGTTCTGTTCTCGAAAAAGGAAACTACTTTTGAAAGTGCGTGCGAACAAGAAACACTGCAACACTATAAAATAAAGCAATTGTAAACCGGCTGAACATAACTTAATTTCTGAATTTTTAAACTGATATTTAAAGCTGTTGTTTAATTTCATATGCAAAATTTATACTAAAACAATTATTCGCCTCAGGCTCAGTGATTATGGTGAATATTCACCTCGACTTCGTCTCGGTGAATATTCACCGATAATCACTTCGCCTTCGGCGAATAATTGTTAAATATTAAACATTTTGGAGAGCAACGTCTAAATAATAATATAGCTTACAGCCTTGTATCAAATTACTCACGCTCGCTAAACAATCACAATGTCAATAATGCATGATGTGGCTGGCTATTAAAAGTAAACACGCGTTAAAAGATATATATAGAAATATTCTACTGTAGTTTAATACTAGGCAGCGTGCAGATCTGTAATCACCGAAATCTGACGCTCATTGTGTATATATATATAGGTCAAAAGCGACGAAATCTAGCAGCTGCTAGCGCTTGTACATGATGCTGTCGAGAAAGCGAAGCGGTCAAGATATATTGCAAACGACAATGCCAATAAGACATGAACTTTACTCACTTTTTTAGATATTTTATATTAATTCGTCGTGCTGCAAATTTAAAGCTATGCAGTTCACGCTATAGCAACTTCCATTAACTATAAAATGATACGCCAGAAACAATGACAGTAACTATTTGATGTGTACAAATTGTATACGCAAGTTGATTTAATAGACTTACCCCTCTCGGGTCTTTGTCGTAATTTGAAATATAATTCAGAACTAAAATAGCCTAGCGCTAAAACGTATTTTATTAATCATAATTTTAAAACTTAAAATCGTTTATCACTGCAGCTAAAATAACGTGTTTGTCGTGTTATGTACGACACGCGCCTATACGTCCGCCATTATACCTTGTGATACGGCAATAACGCATGCGCATTGGTAGTTTTTCTGAAGAAAAATCTTGGTAATGGGGGTAAGAATCGTTTATAATACGTCCAAATGCCTGTCTCAGAAGGTAAAATTGTCACGATTAAGTCTATAATTGATTATATTTTGTCCAACATTCCATAAAACGATAGAATGAAGTGATAACTTGTGTGGCTGCAGTTAAAAAAATTTGAAATATCTATAGTTTTATAGGCTCTGTAAAAATACAAACAATCGTAAACACCCCGTTCCCCGTTCCCATTCCCATTCCCCGTTCCCATTCCCCATTCCCCGTTCCCCGTTCCCCGTTCCCTGTTTTAAAGATAGCCCATAAAAACGTAAACAAACTTAGTTCGGATATCTCCAATGAATGCCTCGTGTTGTCAAAATGAATGATCGAACCATTTATGGGCATAAGCGTAAACGAGCGTAATTCGGAAATCGCCGAAAAAATCCCCAGCCACACCGCCCAATTACAGATGCAGTTGATAGCATATACGTCTCCTGTTACACAGTAACAGTAGACGCAAAAACTGTCGGCAGCTCAGTATATATATAATTTGCAAAGTAAATACTGTAAAATAATAGTGTTAACTTACAGCAATTCACCGGTGGTGCTGTTAAAAGAAGGACCAAGATTTGATGAGGTGTCGATTTCTCATACTCACTACAAAGTCGGTATGCGCTGACATTCCCCCAGGTTATTCCATTAATGAAGTCAAGGAAGTCTTGATTCCAACCATAGAGACATCCCAATTGCTGCACTGATAAACCTGTGTATTGTGCAATAACCTCTGCCACAGTTCTATTCCAGACTTGCTGGAGAGTTAGGTTATCGTTTGCTAGAAGGTTTTCCAAAGGCGTACTTTCAATGGTTATCTTCCCCTGAACGATAGGTATACTGTTTACGCTAAAAAGTGTGTGATACTCTGGTAATGTCATTGCATAAATATCTCCCTCATTTCGTCCAAGGAGACACGTCGCTAGGGAACTTGTGGTTACTTTTGGGGAGAAATAGACAGGTGAAGGATTGATTCCAATTGATGGATTACCGTCGGCCTGGTTAGTCACTGCGATATGACTACCAGCGGCCAAGTTCACAGACAAAGCATCTGCTGCATGAGCAAAAGAAGCTTGTATAACGGCACGAACAATCCTTGACCATTCAAAAGACGGAAGAGTTGAAAGTATATGCATGTCTATTACACCAGGTACACCAAGTAATGGAGGCAAGTTAGAAATTGAATATCTGTCAACTAATGCATCCAGTATTATAGCATGAAGATCAACCACCGGTAAGTTAGAAAGTTGTGCTGAAGGTGTTTGTGTTAGACTGACTAATTCATTGTAAGTATATCCATACGTCGTAAGCAAGAGATTTCGGAACGTAGGATTATTGATTTCCAAAAAAGGTGCAAGTGTTCCTGTTCCATTGGAGTTCTTTAATGATGCTATTACTTGAGGCAGAGAGCAGGTATTGATGAATGCTGTAGTTTGACTTGCTGCAGACGCAACATGACTGACTGATGGTATTTCTACCCAGATACCTTCGTCTATATCCAACTGAAGAATACCATCCATAACAAACCAACTTGAGATGTCAGTCGCAGTCATAAAGATGTATAGAGAATTTCTGCCTTCAATTGTTGTCAGAGCATTAAACTTAGCTTCAACTTCGTTTAGAGATCTTGATAGAACATAGGAAACGTTGCAGGTCGGCTCTGTTGCTCCTTGTCCAAACAAGACTGTAGATACAGCAAACAATGAGTTTGATGTTATGACAGAGCACTCAGCAAAGTAACTTGACAATGGCACATTATCTATAGCAAACAGTTGAGGTTTCTGCCAATCATACAGGATTTCCAGATCACGCAGATTGAATGCAATAAATGAATGGCCAGCATAAAACAACATTGTTTTAGCTTCGCCTTGGGCTTGATTCAATCCTGCGAAGGCGTAAGCAGTATCAAGTGACCTTGTTTCAAACAAGTTCTTGCGAGTTTGAAGTAATATAAAGTTCGGGAAGAAAATATTGGTTAAATCATCAAGTGTGTACCCATATAATGTAACGAGATCTGTACGAAGAAGCTCAGCTAATTCAGACACAGTTACACCAAGAATATTAGCCCTACATTGAACTGCTTCGGCAACAATCTCTGGTACGAACAATGCCCACTGGCTTTCCAAAAGGATTTTGGAGGACATATTGAGTCTTTGTTCAATTACATCCATATCAAAGCAGTAAATATCTTCCAATGTTTGAACAATCGCATTATGAATCTCAAACACCGTGATAGAATCAGGACTTCCTTTTAAATTCTCCATAGTTTTTCCAGTGACTCGTGTGATTTCACTTATCGGTAGATCCAGGCACCATTTAGTACAGTTGTAAGCAAATAATTCATCAATTTTTAATAATCCTCGTTCTTCCAACACGAAAACATTGCTGATTACACTAGACACTGATGAACTGAGGATTCTGTCCAAGTCATATATAGTTGATAAGGACAAATCATCATAAATTGTAGCTTTGGAATAGAGTTCTACATTCTCCGGTCTGTCAACTTCTGCATCCTTAAAATCAGTTCGAGGAATACCCACTATGGGAGCAATGGAAAGTGGGATCCTTATCGTGGTAAACGTGGCTGTTAAAACAGGATTAGGAGTGACGGCGAAGGAGACGATGAAGCTCCATATTATCAGGTTGGAAATCATGGTTAGATCTACGAAACAGAATAAATGGGTTAAATATTATAATTGCATTGTCTCTTTGGATTTCCTTTGTTTCATCCTGCATATTTTAGTTACGTACTAAGGATAATCGTATCCCATTACCATCAACTCCTAGCTTTTATCAGTGGTTCTTATGGACACACCCAGGGTCCCTTTTTTCCACTCTAAGGTTGCCATGCACATAAACATTAAAAACTAGGGGAAAGGAATCACTTAGTTATGTAGGGATTTAACCGAGCTTTATAAAACGTTAGGGAAATTTCGCATAACAAACCCTAGAGCGAAAGATTGTCATTCTAAATACAATATGCATGCACGAGTGTAATTGGACTGAAAACCTAGTAAAGTTATTTTTGGACATTTATATAATTAGGTAAATTTTTACTAATGTTTCAAAACCAAACTTGTTGACCCTTTGTCTACATATGTAATTGTACCAAAATGAATACTGCGGTTGACTGTTGTGTAAAACTACCTGAAAAATACAATGAGAATTTCGACGTTTCGAGCGAAGGTCCTTCGTCTGGAAGTTAGTAGAATGGGTCGGGGGGAAAACATGTGCTTTTATAGTGAATACAAAAGCGATCACGTGATAAAAAATAAACCAATCAGATGGATCTTTTGTATTCACTATAAAAGCACATATTTCTCCCCCGACCCATTCTACCAACTTCCAAACGAAGGGCCTTCGCTCGAAACGTCGAAGTTCTCATTGTATTTTTCAGGTAGTTTTACACAACAGTCAACCGTCGTATTTGCTATCTCTACCCACACTGGCGCCGCACATTGTTCGTGTATTTATAGAAAGCATGGTTAACGTTGACCTTATGACGCAACAGAAACTCCCATATTAGTGGGGAGTGATGAATTTATTTTCTAATGAGATTGAATGATATTTTAGATGCATATTGTGAAAAAAGATGGAAATTGTGACCCATTATGGCATTACAAAATACAGTGTGTAAGAAATTGTCTATTTGTTATCATAATTATCACGAAGAAGAGCATAAGTATATACTTGAGGGATTACAAAATCAAATTATCTGAAAATATAACAAGAACATCGACGTTTCGAACGATGGCTCTTCCAAAGAATCGTTTGAACCACACATTCATAACTGTAATATACTTTAACGACATGTTAGTTAAGCAAATAAAACCTGTTTCTGTGGTCCATTATTATAATAGACCAAGAAGAGAGCCACATCAATGGAGATTAGTATATGGGTTGAAGAGGGGTTCGAGCACCCACTCCTCCCCACCCCCCACACAAGAAAGTAAAAATATGTGTGAAAACCACTTTCTATGTTATAACAGACTGACAAAATGCCCCTTGAAAATATTTACATGCAAATTATGTGAATTAGTTCCCTATTAAAACCCGTCTTAACTGCGTAACATAGAAAAATCAGTCATGTTTTCGTTCGCTACTCTGGTTTTAAGTAACGTTGGATTGTTTGGTGTTTTTTTGAAAGGATTACAAGATCAAAGAAAAAATGGATTGGACATATTGTCCGAGAAGAAGAATTGCTTAAGGAAGTGATAGAAGGGAATATGGATGGGAAAAGACCAAGAGGAAGAAAAAGGATTGGGATATTAACAGAATTCAAGAAAGGAAGTTATGGAGAAATAAGAGTAAGAGAAGAGCAGAAGTGGATGGAGAAGTTTGAAGCCATACTGAACGTATCATAAAGACAGAAAATAGTAGAAAGATAGATAGATGATGGCGTGAATGCAATTCTAACGGGCCTTGCATCCATTTACTTAAAACCAGAATAGCGAGCGAAAAAATGACTGATATCAAACTGTGGTTGCCGTGAAAGAAAAACTTTCGAATAGGAAACTCTTTTTTACTGATCTCAGCAAATGATGTTTAGGTAATGCACAACAAAAACTTCTTCGCCCACGTTTCGTGATCGTGCATCTTCGTGGCATAATTTGTGATATACACGTATAGTATGCAAATAAGTTAAATAATATTAAAGTTTAATAATTTTGGGTCATTGATGTGGGACAGCGCCTCACAAATATGGTCTAAGGATTATTATCTAAGGAAATCTCTTATGCACTAGGGAAACCTGTAATCAATCTTTACCAGCTGCTGGTTGAAATAGGTTTTGGTAAGTCACATCAGAGATGGATCTCGATTGATTTGGTAGGGTTCAGGGGTTAGGCAGCGCTGGTTATGGAGCCAGACGAGACTATCTTGCCTAAAAAATGGGAGCTACGGCGGTGTTCTGCAAAAACAGGTCGGACAGGGGCCAATAGCCGGTAATTCAGGTGAGCATGCGGAAAATATTTCAAGAATAAGGTTGTCGGAAAGGCCCCGGAAGGCCAAATTGGATTTTCTAAGTTGAATTTATAAGTAAATCCGGATTTTATAGGACACCCCCCCCCCAGGAAACACCCCTCCAAAACCACAGGTATTTCACCAGAAGCATAATAATGCTGAGCTGTTTTGGGCATTTTAAAGCAAGGTAATCTGAATTCTATATTATAATTTAATTTATGGATTTATTGAACATATTTTGTAACCCGAAGGTTAATTTAAATTACAAAGATCTTACAATAAAACTATGTTATACTATGTTTACATATTAGGTAAAAAATATTAAAAATAACTATTAATATTCTAAAAACATTTACATATTTTTAAAAACGATCCTACTATTCTCCTTTGAAATGCATGATTTGAGGTAGAAAAGAGTTTTTAAAACGATCAGTTTTACATAAGTAATTATTATATTTGCGTATTGATCTTACGTCATAGTCTGATGACATTAATTCAGGAAACAATTCTACTAATTTGTCATTCTTCTTGTTTTGTTGAAAAAATTTGTCACATAATCTATCACGTCGGTCTTTTAATGTAGTAATGCCCGTAACATTTAGTGCTTCTCTATAACTTGATAGGGGTAGGATAATCCTTAATACACGCTTTTGAATTCTTTCGATGTCGTCGCATAAAAAGTTTTGTATATTAAAATGCCATATCTCACAAGCATATTCTAGTATGGGCCGTATGATGTCAGCACTAGATCGTTTTAATAACCTTAATAGCATATAAAATCTTTTGCTTGCCTTCTTGACAATTTGATCCACATGTTGGTTCTATTTCATATTATTTTGCACTGTAAGGCCCAAAATCCGAGCAGATTCGACGCAGTTTATTGGAATACCATCCCCAGTCAAAGATGAAAATGTCCTTTTATCTTTAACAAAGTCAATTATTAATTCTTTGCATTCATATTATTATCAGCAGTCCAAACAGAGACATAATCCACCAAATCATCAACAGCGGTACAGATGCTGAGCAGTTTTGGGCATTTTAAAGCAAGGTAATCTGAATTCTATATTAGTCAGTGATATTTAGCATTATGCTCTTCAATATTTGTCTGCGCCACAACATTTTTGACAAAACTTCGTTTTCCGCCCGGAATATCGATTGCTATACAGTTTTGCAACAGTAGATATCTAGCGTCAACGTGTTCAAACTCGTTTAAAGTGGCTCGATACAGTTTTCAAAAAATTATTTTATATTTTTGAATTTGGTATTTTTTGGTTTCATGTAGACTTGTTTCAAGTCCGTCTCTAATGGAACGGACTTGAAACAAGTCTAGGTTTCAGGCAGCATGCACATGCCAAAATGTCGTCTTCTGCGATAAGTTTTTGCCGTACATATATGTACGAAATTTGAACATATGTCACCGGACAAAATATGAAATAAAGCGCTTTGGTTTTCGAAAATTGGATTGTATCCCTTGGCGCCAGCAATTGACATGGCGTGAGAAACTCGCCAATCGTAACTGTTCCTTTGTTGATATGGGTTAGGATTTACAAATATTTTCATGGATATAATGATGTAACTATGAACAAACCCTAAATCTAAAAACTATATTTAGATATTACTATCTATACTTGTTTGTTAGATGTTTTTTCATTATCTTTATATATTATCTTTTCAGTTTAGACTGAACTATACTTGTTTGTTAGATGTTTTTTCATTATCTTTATATATTATCTTTTCAATCTAAAACTGCTGCATGATTGTGTTTAGTGAAACCCGCTCATTCACATACGTCAGGAGGCGAAATATAGATCACTCATTCACATATGTCAGGAGGCGAAATATTGCAGTGAAATCACCACTGCCTGCAGTGTTTCCTACACTTTCCAAACCAAAAGAAAGCTTTGCGTATTACGACTTTTTCTAAATTCGATGATCATTCAAGTCCTTTATTCAAATTACTCAACATACTTAAGTTAAAGGATCTTGTACTATTTCACACTTCAATATTCATGTACCAATACTATAACCAATTGTTACCGTCCGCCTTTAATAATATGTTCACTCCTGTAGCTCATATACACTCTTATAGCACACGATCTGCTACAAGACAAACATACTACCTCCCACGTATTAGGACTATGGTAAATTTAACATAAGATTTCTTGGGCCCCAATTTGGAATTCTTTGGAAGATGATTTAAAAATCTCGTCTTTAAACTATTAATGTTTTGATTGAGATAGCTGTAATTGTAGCTGTTATTTTCGTTTGTGTATTTGTCTTTAATGTATACGTATCTTACGTCCTCAAACGCATTGGAAAATAGTTATGAAATCTGGTACCTTGGCATTTTTAGCTTATTTATGGTTATTACAGGGTGCTAGTACCCTTTTAATTTTTTAAATTATATAAATTATCAAACTGTTGTATATAAATTTCCAAGGGTCAAATAGAAAAAGTTGTTGTACGATCTGTGTTCTAACGTATGTTAATTTTTGAAATAATGAGACACTATAGTATAGAGTATTTCGTTAGCTATACCAAATGAGTGTGTATTGTTGGTTTGTCTTGGCTAGGAATCAAATAGTGCCGACCCCAAAAATATTTGTGTATAATTATTTAAATTTTAGTTTGAATAGCCAACGCTTAATTATGTATGCATGGTAGGTTTACATTGTCAGCTGAAAATTGTAGGCAAATCAAGGTAAAAATAAAGCTAAAAGCCGTGCACCAGTCTTTAAAATTTGTCAAAAGCCAGTATAGATTATACTATATTTTGATATAATTTGGACAAATAAGAGTTTTAACAATAATATTTCGAGGTTTCGCTATCTCTCATTAAGATGAGCAGGAATAACATGCTGTGAATTATGATGCAAATTACTGGTCATAAAGATGAGTTATTAAGAAATATTTGATTATAATGACGATATGGCTTTTGATTTCCAAGCACGAAATTCATTTCATATCACGTAAATTCTCTTTTTAGGTTTGGATATTATGTGCAGTTAATATTATCGTTTTTATATTTGACTTTTAAGACCTAATTCGACGATTTAGTATACGCATTAGCTACTAATTTTTATACACACAAATGAATATTAAGTTCTAAAATAAACGTTCTAATAAGTCTTTCGTAACAAATTCCCCTTTGGTTACTATATTTACTATTTTCACTTTAAAAAGCAAACGCAAGTGTACACATCCATCTAAAACGATTTTAAAGAAATTATTTTAAGTGCTTGGCGGCCCACGTGAAAACCACTCAATGCAGTGGAGTCTTAAGGGTGCAATATATATAGCAAGGAAACCAGCTAGCCCTTATATTTATAAATAGAACAGGCAAAACATCTACTAGATATTGTAGTATGTTTTTTACAGCTTGACCCTACATGCTTCTGTGATTTCATATTTTTAAATAGACTTTTTAGTATAAATGAAAAAGTTCTTTATGAACATATTAACGGTGAATGCCTCGGTATATTAAGCTAGTTTAAACTATATATAGACTAGTCTTCGCCATTTAGGAAAATTCAGTTGTAAGTTACGTATAGGTCTTTGAATATATGTATAAGTACAGCATTACAAACTTTTTGACTAGCGCCCTATACTAGCTGGCACTCTAGCGCCCTATACTAGATGTAGCTGGTACTCTAGATTATCTTTGCATCTGATGTTGTCATCCTTAATATAGGCATGAAAAAATAGGGCGCAACTCCCGTTGGAGACCATCAATATAAAATGCAATAAGTGAACCACTGACACTGGTATCTAACCTTCATCATATTCAGTTAAATGAAGGAGATAGACAGAAGAGAAAACTGTCTAACCTCTGATATTTATATTTATAATTTACCTTAACGGCGATTTGCGCCAAGTCAGAGAGTCGACCGCTAAATATCTGCTCAAATCTTCCAATCTGCCTTGGTTCCGTTTGAGCTGGTTACAAAATCTGAAAACAAACAGAGAACATTTACTACATTTTCAACACAACCTATAATAATCCCAAGGTAGAAGAATAAAACGCATCTATGTAAGTCAGTAATAGAACTACGCCATCATTGGCGTCAAGCAATTAGCCGAGTCTTCTGCAGCGACAAACTTCACTCCTGTTCTGACATGTTGACAAAGTTATGGTATTTTCGATATACTTGAGAAATAACTAAGGTTTTCATACCTGAGGTTTACGATTTGAGAAGGCTATGTAGACGAACCACATAGAATGCCACACAAATTGAGTGAGCGCACGAATGATTATAGTATGACAAAAATTAGGCACCCTGGGTGCACATTGAATAGCATGGTGATTACTACAGTTCACGCAAATTCATTCAAATTTGCAAATCATTGTATATTGCCAAAGCTGTTGGCCGTTTTCTTGGTTACCACAAAATTAAGCAAAGGCTAAAAATACAACAGATGGTACTAATCTAGCACAAAAGTTTCATGCACTAGTAAAAAATAACTATCGAACGTAAAACAGGGCATGACCTCAAAACATGTTTGTTAACTTTTTGTATACTGGAATATGCATGGTTGTAATACTGTAGAGTCAGGAGATTAGTGTCATTTAGGGAATTTCGCTATTATAAAACTGATCCTTACAAATTCTTACAAATACTTGATAGAAAGTATGGAATGTTCTAAACCTATAAGTTGCTATGAAACTGCAGACACCATGCTGAGTATGGCATAAAATAAACATCTACATTATTTTCAAAGTACTATTTTCTAAATTTTACTAAAGTTGTTTGTTGTTTGTATTCAAGCAACTGGGAGTGGGAATATTTTAAATAACTCGCTTGACATTAAAATATGTAAAAACATTGAAAGATATATCATGAAAAGATCTAAGACGACAACACGTAGGTGTTATAGAGAGAACAGTTAGAACTGCAGGTGGTATATCAGTTATACATTAAGTGCAGAAATATTTTTCAACTGTCGTAATAGGTTGATTTAAATTATTTACCATATACAATGTTATGCATAGTGGTTTCACAGAACACAGTCTTGTCACGGTAATTTTTCGTGAGCTGAATCAGGGTATCTTACACGAACCAATTTTGCTTAAACTTGCAATTCCTGACACATGCAGGGTAAATATCTGTAGAGACATGGTCATGGCCCACAGTTTACCTGATATACTGAAGTAGCAACAAAGAAATAGATAAGAATATCAGCCGAGTTTGAATCGCGGACCATGCTCACCATTTTCCACAAGTACAAGAAGTTATGTTGCAGCAAAAATGCCTCGTGTATATAACATGACCTCGCGAAAATATGTTTCTTGAAAAATCCTGACCTATATAGCATTTAACTGTAACTTACTGGACCATATTTTCAGTCTCGAGTTTAAGCTATTCAGTGTTTTGTGTGCACTCCAATCTCGTAAGTGTAAGCCTGTTCGCAGGTTAGGTGTTGGAACGGGCATACTCTGGGTACGAGATTGTGTACTCAAGCAAGCAAACTCGGGAAGTGTCTAGTATCTACCGTATAATGAAAAAAGCATCAACTCCATCAGTCAACTTACCTGTATCGTTTCTTTGTATTTACTTTGTCCATCACCAGACGAATTTGTTACTCGACGAGGAAGGTTTTTGGATGCAATAATTTACATGTTGTCCCTAATAAATTTTCTGACTTTGTTCTTTATTGACTTTTCCGTTTGACTCTTTCTAACGTCAGTTGTCCAAAGAGGACCAAGCCCCGAGTGCGACAGTTACCTCCTATATAGAAATGACTGCGACTGCAGTTAATACGTCCTATATAGAAATTAACACAGAAATAAACACAGAAAACAGTGAAATGGCGTGGTCTGCAAGGTGCAAGGGAAAGAAGCTATACATAGAAGAAGCTCAAAAGTTTCATGATTTACTTTATACTTTTGGGTAATTAATAAATATCTTTCACAATGCACCATAATTTTTTATCTCTGTCTAGGGGTGTTGGTGGAACATTGGCTAGTGCATGTGCCATTCACCAACACGACTCGTTTTCGATTCTCGCAATATCTTCTTATACTTGAAATCAAGAAAGCCACGTGGTGACGTCCGTGTTCACAAAACATGAACTATTTCGAAATGATAATTCATTAGGACTAAAATTTGAATGATGGTTTCTAGATGACACTAGCACGCATGCGCTGTTTGGTAAACATGTGATTATGCATGCACGATATTTAAGGTAGCTCTTAACTGTTTTTAGGATAGTGACTATAGTTATACATTGTAGACTGTAGTGTCTGTGTGCCTTCTGGTTGCCTATGAGACCAGTGCACGCAACCTACAGATAATGAAATCATCTCTTTAGCCGCGCTTGAGCGGGGTTAGGGTGGGAGTTTGGATTTATATAAATTTCGATAAGGGTCAGATGAAGTCCCTACCAACAAAAAATACAGTATGCCTTAACGATGTGTGTTTTTGTATAAGGATTTTAGTACATAAATAATCTTATAATATTTTGGCGATGTTATTGTTGTATTCGGTGTTTTGAGAAATATAAGCTGTGTCCCCGAAAGTATTTGTTTCATTATTTGAGTTAGTAGTAAAATATAGATATAGAGTATTAATGTGTATAATATCTAGAGTCTAGAGGAATCGTTCAATTCGGTTTTGTTATATCTAAAATTACCAAGATCTCGGTAAGTCTTATCTCTCATCTTTTGGCTCATTACACTTCATTTGACGTTGATCATTCCGGATATCACAAAAACATCATCCCATAATGATTTATTATCAAACAATTATAAATGACGTTATGACGTTACAATGAAACAATTAAAAAATAACTAAACTTACAGATTAAACTAAATCATTTTTAAATTAATATAATTTTCCTAAAAGACGTATAGCTACCGCAATTATGACGCTTCATCTCCTTTTCATGATTACTCAAGAGGCCTTTCATAAGTGTTTCTGAAACGTCATTGTTACCATGACAACGGCAATTGTCAAACTGGCAAATATTTTATTACCAAATTTGTTAGGAAGAAAAGATGAGAAATTTCTCAGTTCTAGACATAGCTAAATTTCAACTAGTTTCATAATGATAAGAGAGGGACAAGCGATTAAATACCGAAAATTCGATTGCTATTCTGTTGCTAGTTTCAAGCAGTGGTTTCAAGCCATTTGCTCGCCATCAAATCAGCTAAAAAGTAAATTTAAGTTAGCAGGTAATTTAAGTTTTGAACTGCACTTATATTGTCAATATCTCAATTCAACTCATTGCTACCCTTATATTGAACTTGTAACTCAGACGTTCCTCGGCTAGCCATGGGTGGCACAATTTAGTTTTATTAATGCAAGAAATATACGGAGTGGGTTCAAATTTTATACCATTAATGGCTTGTATAAAATTAAATGCAAGATATTGAGTAGTTTTAATCTAAAAAAAATGACAGTTAAGATACATTTCGTACATTTTGTACGTAAACGTTTTAAGTTTGTTCCGGAGCGGACTTCGCTTAGTTATGCATTTTGTTTCAGCCAAACTCATCAGAGACGAGCTGTTACCTATGGCCATGAATCCAATTCCCAGTTGTGAATACATTCCTGTTGGAGGATGTGCAGTTTTTATTCTTTTACAGAATTATCCCCAGAAATATGAAAAAGATCTTTCATAATATTTCTGACACTACAGAGAGCAATGAGAAATTCGTTGTTTCCAGCGAGAATCAAACTAGATGCAAAGATACTAGTGTTCTTAACCTGGGAAATCATTCGTTCCAGCCCCGTCGCAGTGTCAGAATCAATATGAAAATATTTCTCATATCTTTGAGGAAGATTCTGTAATAGAACAGAAATACGGCACATCCTTTAAGACAAGTGTTAAGTGGTCAGTGACACGAATATATTTCGTACACTTAAATTGGGTAAAGCTCGCTTCCAATCCCCAATGGCTAGATAGCTCAGTAGGTAGAACAGCGGTCTAAAAATACATTCCTATTTAACATGTTTGGACATCGATCAAATTAGTTTAATGGCGATGTTTAGTGATGGATTATAGTTTAGATTTAGACATATTATGAACCATATAATCTCAAGTTTGATCAATGGACATAAAATCTACCATAAATAATAATACATATTCGTAAACCTACTCATGAATGCTGACCTTTATTTTACATATGAATGTTGTGAATGTTGCAATTAAGTTTTGGATAGCTTATGTCAAAGTACATGAGAGCAGAATTATTTCGTACTCCTACCTACATGTCCTGGAACATGACTGAATGCTAATAACGGGACCGTTTGTTGTAAAAATAGACGGTTACTGAAAACTATTTAAGGTTTCGTCTTATACAGTTTCAAAAAAATTCCTTGCGTAAGATATTTTTATCTTAATTGAAAGTATGTTCTCACGAGAAATTAGCATACCACAGACTGGTCTATTGTGTCCTCACAAAACATCAGTCAAGCTTGATTGATACTAACTGTTGGGAACCGGAGTAATTCAAAAGATAATTATCAAGATAGCCCTGTGTGAGCCTGTAGCTCAGCTATAATATAATATAATCATTCTTAGTAGGAAGCTTTTAATAATGTTTGGTAAAGAATAGTATCCTAAATAAGCTGGTGAATGTTGGTAGACGAGTAACATGGTCATGGTCGGTGGCATGTTATAATAGTGTTATTAATCAATCAAGATCAAGTTGTATCTAGTATGTAATAGTAAAAGAATTATTGATCAGGTACGAGAACTGTGACAAATTTGACACTGTGACAGTCGAACCTCTATTATCGGACATCTCTCTTTAAGTAGATGCCCTTCTTCAGTGGACACATATCTCGTGTCCCAATGTTAATAAAAAACTATTATCATCACCCCTTATTAAACAGAAACCTCTTTTAAGCAGAGAGGTTGGCGGGATCTTGAAGGTATCTTTTAATAGAGAATCGACAATGTATTACTGTATCAAAACAGCCTCATCGTTTGGTGGTTGCTTAAGTAACCATAACTTGCCTAAAAGTATTAAGTTTCAACGCCTTAAAGTAAAGAAAAGTTTAACTACGCAAGTGTTTGTCTATTTCATTACCGCAAATACTTCACGTATTTAATTATGAACCTGAATATATTTTTTAAAATTTCAAGTTATTAATGAAATATTTCATTAAATCCTGGATTTGGTAATTTATAATCATATTACGGAGTTACGTTCATGTTATTTTGACCATTTATAATAACATTTTTTCATGACTCGTTTGTACAACTGCATATTAACAGTCACTGAATAAGTTACTGTGTTTGGGCAGCTCATCATAAGAACTATTTTGAATTGCCGCTAATCTTTTTAAACCTTTTACGACCTTATGATACTTTATAGGGAAGAGTTTTCCTGCTTATCAAATTCAGTGTTATTATGACACGTTTAGCTAATATTTGCTTAGAGTTAGCCTCCTGTCAAACTAGTATTTAGGCTTTTAACAAGCGCGTTATTTTCTGGTACAGTATATACGAATAAGTACCATATAGGGATTAGTTTACTGTTTTTTAACAAATTTCAACTTGCTATACTGAGTTACAGAATCCTGCAGGTATAAAGCCTCTTACAGACGAGCAAGTTTTCTATGACAAGTTTTTATATGACAAGTTTTATTTGCCAATTGCACGTGTGTACGTACAACAAATTTTCTATGGCAAGTTTGTGGTTTTCTGACCGCAATGATAGATAACTAATACAACAATAGATTGCTGACCAACCGCACCTAAGTGCTAAAATTACTTTGACAAGTTTTCCTTTGTACTTTGCCAATTTTTACTATGACAAGTACACTTGTTCAAAAGCACTTGTACTTTGCCAAAATTTGTACTTGGCCAATTATTTCTATGACAAGTACACTTGTTCAAAAGTTAGCATGCTGGCCTTTGAACAAGTGTACTTGTCATAGGAAACAATTGGCAAAGTTGCGTATACAGACGAGCATATAAAACTTGTCATATAAAAACTTGTCATAGAAAACTTGCTCGTCTGTAAGAGGCTTAAGTTAATTGAGCGTCATATAGTCTTTTACTAATTGCTCTAGCTTGTACAGTAATTGCTAATATCTTAAACTTTCCTTTTAGTCCGTAATGCAATGATGTATCGTTGAGGTTATGATATTTACAAGATGACAATGATTACATATATTCTCATTTTACTCGCAACATTTGCCAGTTGTGGTGGAAGTACTTCAAATACTACGCTACAATTACCAATAACAATAAATCCACTGTTGCAAGATGCCATACAACGAGAC
This sequence comes from Trachythela sp. YZ-2020, assembly GCA_016169945.1. Taxonomy (NCBI): domain Eukaryota; kingdom Metazoa; phylum Cnidaria; class Anthozoa; order Malacalcyonacea; family Clavulariidae; genus Trachythela; species Trachythela sp. YZ-2020. Next base: position 12,879 of record JADLSH010000236.1, on the reverse strand, counting down.
TTTTTTACAGATGCTCTGATTCAAAGTGATGCAACCTTTTATGAACATGTAACATTTAATGACTTAGTTAAAGAACTTGGTTTTAATTCTCGTGTTCCTCAATTAAAGAAACATTTGATGTCATTGGTTGTACTTGGACTAGCTGCAATGGAAAATGGTTTGACCGTCGACCAGTTTGAATTTCTAAACCAAAGCAAATGGACAATCATTATGTCGGTAGAAGAACTAGCCGATGTCTCAAACAATCTCACTCTGCCTTTACATGATGAAGTACCTTTAATCACGATCCAAGAAGCAATGTTTAAGATTTTGGAGAAAAGATTTAACTTCAAGACTGAAGAAATAGCAGAACGGTTAAATACAACGAAAGATGAAATATATGCGTTTTTGGAACCTGGATGGATCCAGGTTGTTAATTTTATAACGGAGAAAACTATTTTAGCATTATCAAGAAACTATACAATTCCACCATTTTACATTGCTGAAGCTCTCAATATGTCGTTATCAAAACTCTACAACTCAACATTGCCACAACTTGAAGATATACTTGTGAATAAAATTGATGTAATCAGAGGTTTGTAAATGTTTTTCTTTCATTTTCTAACAATTTTCCTTAGTTCTTTCGCATCAGGCATATATACTCTCAAACATTTATATTGTTCCATGCAGTAGTTAGCAGCTAATATATACATGTCTAATTCTTAGTTGAACTAGATTTCTTCCTCATCTTCGTCAATGGAAATAATTCGTGGAAGAATATTATATTCGACTGTACCCATTTTCCTCAAATAGAATAATATTTCTGTTGCCAATTAGTAATTCTTTGGAAAATTTAAATTTCTCCAAATTAGGAAATTTAGCCGCATTGCACCTGTAAAATGCTGACTGTGCTATACTATAAAGTAGCAATCTAAATTTTAAAACACTTTATGTACAACACGTTTTGGTAAAACACAAAATTACGTCAATTTCGACAATTTGAATCCAGGTTTAACATCTATTTTTGGAGTTAACTCGACTGGACTCGGTTTGTGCTTTTAACCGAAAAACAAACCATCAGACCTATTTTTTACACCCATTCGCCCCAATTTACTATTCTTTCTACCTTGTATAGAACTAAAATCTTACCACCCTTTACCGGCGTATCATTGGCTTGGCATAACCAGCCAGCGGCTTGCATGGTCGTCATATACAGAATTTTGACTTAGATATTGTATGGAACCTAGCTAGATGTAGTCTTCCTATTTATATTTTCTGCGTATAATTGTTTATAGAGGCAGCGAAAAGATGGAAACGTATTCTATCTTCCTCGATTGCAGGTAAGAATAATGTCTTAGTTCCTACTTTAACCAAATAAAAAACAATCGTTAAAAAGAGTGTCAGTGTAATTACTGTAACTAGTTGTTGAAAACTATTGGGTTATATTTATCGCAACTGGTTTTGTGAATGAGATGTTTGCTAATTTAGCTCTCTCACGCAACGTGACCAGGCCTTGTCCGCCATGTTTGGGTGGCAAACCGCACGGGGACAGTGGACAGTAACAAGCGAAGGAGTGAATTTTAGTGAAGCAAAAACACAATACTATTGTTTATAAGTACTAATGTATTTACTTCATTAAATTACTCCTTCGCTTGTTGCCATCCTCTGTTACTGCGTGGTTTGCCACCCAAAAAGGCGGACAAGGCCTGGTTGCATGGTGTGAGAAAGGCTAATTGTTCAACCATTTTACTGGCATTTTACTGTTTTCGTTGTTAAGGCACTTGCTGTTCTTGCCTTCCTAATTTGCATTGACTAAGGCGTCATGTAAGGTCAAAACAACAAACACACAATATATCTATTCTGATCCCAGGCTATTTTAGATCTAGTTCAAATTAATATGACGGGATATGCTTAACTCCTGCATGTTACTGCATTCACTAAAGCTCGAAAAAAATTATGTACAACAATTCTACCTAAAGCTATACGCTTAGTAAATATTTGAATATAGCTCTACGCCCATCACATAATAGTATAACCTAGAAACACCGCAGGAAATCTCCTCCTGCAGAGAAACCGCCCTTTTTATTTCTATATTTGCGTCATATCACGTGCCACCTGCATGTACTCCTAGCTTGCTGGCTACATATACTCTCAAACAGTGGTGTACAACAATCCTTACGAAGTGCGTTTGTTCAAAACACTGGATACTTCATTTGTACATAATTCAAGACTAGCAAGAATTAACTCAACAGGAGTTATAACAATTATAGTTTGAGATAAAATGAAATATGGTTTGCTTTATGTATTTCCACCCCGCCTATAGATAATGGACTTCAGTTTTACTTTGTTACTATTGTTCTTACGATGATTTAATAACTACATAAATACAAATGTACATAATATTACACAACATTTTTCAAAGAAAAGTACTTGTAATATATCATTAGTCAAATCATTGCGTTTCTTGCCCCTTTTGCACATATATCCGCACACTACATTTACAGCAAATAAACTTTACTGCTTCTTGTTTTGCTAGGAGGGCTGTACGCATTGTGGGACATTTCTTGCCCACGACGCAGATAAAATCCGTAAGCTATATTAGATCAGTGGCTATAGCCCGACATTTTTGAGGATGAGACTTAGCGCATGTTTCAAGTATACCCTTTAACCGGGGAACTCGCTTGAGTTAGACATGCATGTGCTTTCAAATGCATAAAAATCACTGTGTCCTGCTAGCAGGCCAGCCTAATCCGGATGTTTCGAATTAATCGACGGCGTGAATCAGCTTGTCTCAGGATCAGGAACGCACAATAATGACCTGCTGTGGGATTTTGATGAATGTTCTAACACAAATTTACCAATGGAAGCTTATTGTAGAATACTGTACTGAATGGACGACGACATTTGGGGTATCATCAGGAACTTACAATATCTTACTGACATGTACACAAAGCTGCTGACTAATGTAGACTAAGAAAACTAAATGATATGCTGTTCTTTCCTTGTAGGACTCTTGCGCGTTTCTTCTACTGCATTCAGTACTGTAGTTTCAACCATGTTGCCGATAAATAGCACTGTACCAGTTATACTAAAGAAAACAACAACAATGGCTATACAACCGAGTTTTATCACCCAAACAGAGACGAAAACATCGAGCATTCTCAATGAAATCTCATCTCAGCAAGAAATGAGCTACACATCCAGCAAAGCCTTTACTGCTATGTTAGAGAGTAGTCCAACAATTGTCCTTCAAAGTGGTTCAATGCCAAATATGACAAGTATGAATTCTCCGATCATGGGAATACAAACCACAATATTCTCATTCACCAATGTGGAATCGAGTTCGGTACCAGAAATGCAGAAGTCAACACTTATACTAACCAAAACGCAATCTATCACCTCCATGTACCATACACCTGATTCCATGACGACATCTCAACAAAGCAAACGTTCTTCCACTTTACAAACAGACATGATATCACAATCCGTAATTAACCAAGTATCCACAACTCAACAACACAGTTCAATGTTTCAACCAACTACCACAGAATTTGTTTTACCAACCAGGACGGAAATGATCCCAACAATTACCTCCAAACCATCCACAACAAGCAGCAATATTGCCGAGATGTTCACCAGCATGTCTTCTCCTGGTCTTTCACAAGAGACATCATCAAAAATGATGGAGACATCGTCAAAAATGACGAAAATATCAAGCACTCCACATATGATGGATACATCAAGCTCTCAACAAATGACAACCACTAAGATATTACCAACATCTACCACTGTGCCCAAATTTGCGTATGTATCGACTAGCAACGATCTCACAAAAAGCATGGTTAATACCACGCCAACCCCTTCTTTGGACAAGGCAATCTCTTCTTATGACACGACTGCTTATGATATGAGTGAAACAATGAGTGTTGATGCGATGAAAAGCAGTTCAATGGCGGAAATAACAAGTATTATCACAACTTCTTTCGTAACAACGTCTTCGTACGGAAAGATAAGTAAAGAAACCCCGAAAACCCCTACGTCATCATACGGAAAGATAAGTTCACAAACCCCGAAACTCCCTACGTCATCATACGGAAAGTTAAGTACAGAAACACCGAAACTCCCTACCTCGTCTCAGTTGACAAAGACCACCCAGCACTTCGCAGAAAGCACGACAAGCAGCCTGTTTCTTAGAAATCCTCAAACACCATCTTCTCAAGCACATTCCTCCCATTCCGTACTTACTACACCGGCTACTACAAGGGAATTTTCAACAAGCTCAAGGTACCAACAGTCTACAAACATCCTAGAACGTTCACCTGGCTTCACGTCAACAGCTGATGGTTTGATTTCGAAAACGATTATTCCCGTTCAACCAAGTTCATATCATGCAACGTCTTCGTCTTCACATGTTAAAGGTAAATAAAAAATGTGGAATTTTCCATTCAATTAGTACAGTGATATTTTAATGCTTTAAATGAGGTGGGATCGACTTTAAGTCCGATTTAGTCCGAATATTAGTCGAAAGAGAGTCCAAATAACGTTATATAGTGTTAGAATTAAATGTAAAATTTATCCTGTCTAATTTAAAGCATGATTATAATGTTTATGATTCTTCCTGAATTACTAATAATGAGGTCATTTAATTTTTATCAACAAACTTTTGTTTTATGAATTAAAATGAAATTTTGACAAAAATCTAAAATATCTTTCATAGAAACAAAGCTATTGCTGGATATTCTATCTTATCTTTACCTTTAAAACTCAAGAATTATAGACTTCTAACGTTTCGGGCAAGTTATTATGAACTCTCTGCGACTCTTACAAGTGCCATCGTTCGAAGCATGGGAATTTTGTTCCATTCTTATGTATCTCGTCACTTTTTTCATGTAGTTGCTGGAAGACCGTCAGTAACATACACTCAGAGCATGTCAATAACAGGTGAGTAGAATAGCGTACGCTTCACGATTAGGCTAAACTGCGTTTACTATTTTAATCAAAACTTAATCAACCTGCTTCCTGTAGTATGACGATAAAGTGTGATCATAAAAAAGACAAAAACCAGTAAATCTAATTTATCTTGCATTGTGTACAAAGTGATAAGGCGATACAAAATGTGTTAATTGTTTCTCCATTGCTGTTTACAAATACTTTGAATGCTAACCAATATAATTATTTATTTCTATATTTAGTTACTACAACCCCAACGACTCCAAAAGTAGGTCAGTATAAATCCTAGATATTTCAAACTTCAGTTGTAGAATAAGCTTATATATATATATGCTGTATCAGTATGTAGAAATAGGTTGATCGATGTTCACGATATTCAGTCATTATGATTTATGGTTATTACAATATGACTTCCTTTTCCAATTTTTCTTATGGCTATTATTCTCCATTTTAGCTCGTGCTATTCGTTGTTGGTAGCATTACTGCTTTACAACCCCACCCCCCCCCCCGCCCCCTCCGGCCCCTATCCCTTCTTAGACAAATAGATTTATGAAGTGCCCCGCTCTTCCGCTCTTCCCCTCTTCCCACATTAAGTTTCCGCCGCTTCTTACCTCCCGCTTCACAACAGAGAAACAAATGTGTACTGATTAGATATGTTAATACATGAAAAACCTGCGTTTCGGGGAATTCAATAAGCCGCCTCCCTATTACGCCTCCGCTCCAATAAGGGGCTTACTAGAGGATTTACAGTACATTATATAAAGATATGAGAATAATTTTGTCAACACCATAGACTAAAATATATTATATACATTTTTCTTGTAGGTAACACACCTAATGCTAGGAGTGAAGGTAAATATGGCTTAAACAGTCATGACATTACATAATCATACAGCTTTAATTATATGTGCATGCTATAAAACCTCCATTCCATCCAAATTCCAATATATTTTCCAAAAAATCCTTGCAATGCATTTTTAAACCTCACCAGTACTGAACTTTCACATTAATAATTAGCCTTCCAGTTGTGTATGGTAATCGTAAGTTGAATTACCTTAAAAAAATGTTTCATTACTTCATGTAGACGATATTGATCCTGTCGTTCTCATTGTGATTCCAATCATGTGTGTTCTTTTCCTGGCTGCCATTGTTGTTGCATTTGTCATGTGGATTAGACACAAGAGACGACGAAAAAGGTATTTGATCATTTGTTAACCTAGAAAATAACAAGACTTCGTTACAGTACACATTATACTGAGCCTTAGATAAACTCCTAAGACCGTTTTTCATGACGGGCCTTTGTCCGCGCGCGATGAGCGAAACAGTTTTTAAACATGCGCACTAGGTGACAAGCGTTACATGCAGTTTTCTGTAAGCTCGAGCTTTCTCTTAAACCGAACAGAGAAATATGAGAATACCAAAAAGCGGTTTCAACTTTAGGCAAGGAGAAATCAGCTTTGGCAGATCATGTGCATGTGTGAAACAAAAATATACGATTGCGTGGGAACGCTCGTGGATCGTTACAACAAACAATCGTTATGTTCAGAGACGTTAGCTTAAAGCGTTGCATATAAACATAAATAATCATGCTTTGAATAGCGATAACAGTATCCATCTCCCACAAGGGTTTCTCCAACCTTTTTGGCCGATGACGTCATCGCCCAAGTATATACTGAGCCACTTTGCGACTTTAGTTCACCCCTGACGAATACACTAGACCAAAGTATCGAAATGTTGTTGGGTCTTGAGGATTACATTCAATTACTTCAACCAGAGTAGCGAGTGAAAACATATCTGAAATGAATGCTTCTACTTTCTTTCCAGTGCTGAACAAAACAATGCAGAGCGTGGCTCGGAACTATCCAGACAAGGACTTGTGGAAAGTTTGGAAAACATAAACAACAATACAACAACTGGTTTGGTAAACAGAGGAGGAGATGACAGGTCAAGTCGTTCAATGTCGAGAACTAGCAGTATGAGTAATTTAGAAACTATACATGAAGGAGGTGAACCTGAGGAACCAGAGGTATATAAACTAGACGAAATAATTTAAATATTATTAAATAGGCTCGTCAAGGACGCCGGAACTGGGGACAGGAGGATGGTGCATGTCCCTTTAGCCTTTCCCCTTTTTTGATTTCAGAGAAACTTTGTTGTATAGAAGAACCTTGTTGCAGAACTATATAAATTGACAGAAAAAAGATCAAAGCATATTAAGGCATGAAATAATTATTAGTGCACATGGAAGAATTTATGATTAAAGTTTTGTCTGAAATGTTCTCAAAATGCGTGTAAACCCATCTATTTTGAAGAGCGCTGATTTTGCTATTTGCTAAGGAGGGTAGCTGAGTGAAAACAACTAAGTTGGTGCACTATATATAGTCTATGAATATATATCAATGAAAGCTCCCTTTGAGAAGAATCTTCCCACCTCTTCTCCTTTCATTGTTCCGGCGTCTCTGAGTTTCGTTGCAAGGACTTATCAAATGGACGTGAACTATTTTCGTCATATGCAAGTAATTACAAGATGGATGTGCGCATTGTCTAAAGTTGCCAATTTGAGCATGGAACTGGAATTTTCTCCTGTTTTAAGTCATGACTCATATTAAACATGACTCAAAACTTTGGTGAGCTATTATGTGATTTTTAATTTACAATACTTTTGTAAAATATTTTTGAAGTTGAATTTTGTTCAAAAAAACAATAAAACAGTTCAAAAAACATCATTCCAAAATTAAAGAACGTTGGAATATAAATGTTAATCGTCTGTAAACTCCTTTGATAAGTTCTTAGAATGACATTAAAATATTATGCTTGGTCTATAACTGTTGTAGAAGAGTAGAACAAAAATGTATCACTTAGTTTTTAATTCGAATTCTGTCTGTAATTATAGATTTACGATCTTTGATGGAAGGACTCTATTTCTATACTGTAGGTAACTGTGACTCTTATCTTATGAGAATATATCAAATAAGAAACATGAATGATCTTAGTTGACATATAAAATGGCCAACATATAATGGCCAATAATTGAACATTATAATAATGTACTAATTCACATTTCCCCAAAATTTCACAGTTAATATGTGCACGACCCATCATTATTGTAACTGTAATTTATAAAAGCCTATAAAGTATTTAAAATTGTAGCAAATACATATATACCAGGCATAATTAAAACGTAATTGAAATATGAATTTAAATTTTGTTCGTCATGACGATCTAGAAACTTATATAGTTAGGTATATATACACCCACTGACCATTGTTGTAATAATTGTATAATAGCTCTATAATAGCTCTATAATAGCGTAATACAACAAAACATTACCAAAAGAACTTTGCAGCTACAAAAGACATTCCTAAACAAGCACAAAGGGAATACTCTCCTCCTCTCACCTATTGGCATTGTGCTGGATGGTAAAATTCGAAGAGCAGTCTTCCTCAATTTTTCTAGCCCCCTCCGGAAGCAATTCTGTGGCAAGACACCGCGATCTCTGGCCCTAATTTGTGTTATTTAAAAGCGAATTTTATGTTTTGCCCGGGCCTATATTAGTTTCAGAAGACTGCATGCTAGATTCGTAGTAATCCCCAACTCTCACCTCACTTTAGAACTCGTTCTCCTTTAAAGCTCGGCCAAAACAGTAAATTCATTATAAGATCACACAAATTAAGGTCACGAAAGAGGCTTTCCGCCTTCCTCTTGCATGCACTGCCTCGTTATCGTCTAGCGCATTATCTCGTGCTGTTCCCCACAACCCTCTGGCGTGTCTTGGTTTGCCTTCATCGAGAAAACGAAATGACAAAGGTAGACAAGAATGCTGTCGATATAGTTCATGAGGTATTGTGGACTCATTATTGATGGTCGGCGGCAGCTAGTATACTGTTCAAGCAACTTTAAATATCGCGAGAAAAACATATCGTTCCAGTCATTTCCAAGTTCAATCGGGGCAAGTCACTCATATATACTGCAGGCAAATAATGAAATATGCAGTCAAAGAGTACTGAAGGTTTTGTGCATGTTTACAGAGTCAAACTGTTGATGCTTTTAAACTCTTACAGTGCTAATTCACCCTAGAAATGCTTACGTCACACAATTTTAAATCCATATAAACATTAGGTATACGCAGTGCAATGTGGGATACATGTAAGTCAAATATTCATTATCTGACAGTGGCGTGACGTAAGGACTTCTAAGGTCAATTAAGCATGAGTTTTTTTGAAGGATACTTAAAAATGAATGAAGGAAAAGACAATTATAGTGTATGCAGAAATTATAGTCATGAACCTCTATATGAATAGGTTTTGTGATTGGTTCATTATACCTTAAAATTAATTATAGAGAAACATTTTCTCAAGAACGAATCACAAACACTGATCATATTTGTTTTAGGAAATCAATCACAAAATATGATATTTTGGGGTTTGCAATAACCGATGAAGAGGGATAAGGTTTCATAATTAATTTATCTCTTTTGCGACACCATCTTTAAAACATCGAAAATGTCCGGAACTATCCGGTAACTTTCGCAAACCCAGATCCCATGTCTCATTGCATATACTTTACGTACTTACCGACCTTAAGCTTCTTACATACAGAATTTCACTTAGATATTTGATTACACAGATTTTTATCTGAAAATAGATTTCAGTGTATTTTATATTGCTGTGAGTAAAAGCTGAGGCAGTTTAACCTGCTAGGGCCAAATGGCTATTATGTGGATGGATTTTGATTTTGTGTAAAATATTTCACACAATTATTTTGGACAAAAACGAGCTTAAGACAACTATTTCCCATATAAGATGAAAATCTTACGGCTAGAAATGATAAGCTTGGGCATTGCATGCATGACGCAGGACAAGAACATTCTATATAGCCACCCGTTTACTGACATTAGTGAAGACGTGCTACATACGCCCACTAACAAAACTTCAATCTTATTGGCGTCCTGGTGGTGAGCAACGGAGAAACAAAACATTATGTGAAACAAAACAGTTTGCACCTAGCAACAGAAAAACTCTTTATAAATTTCTTTATTAAATATTACTTATTATTACTTTCACTTTTATATACTAACAATACATCCCAGTTGTAAGACGTATATTTACAGAATACTTTAATTTATGGAAAGTACAATCACTTTCTCATTGAAACGATTATCTAGTGATTATTTCCAGTTGCTTTCTATATTCATCGCATAACTAATGCACACAACTCACACGTTTTAAACTTAATCATGCACTGAACATAAGTCATAACACTTTAAATTCAATATCGTTATAACCGAGGGCGAATATAATTGTTTAAAATAATCGTTCAGAACTTTTCGTTTATCAGCGAAAAATGAATATTAAAATAGAAATATCGGTTTCTTCAAAGTTTCTCGTTGATATCAAAATGCACCTGCATTATTTCAACTTCTATATTTCTTGTATGATGTATAAAAAAGTGAAACTAGTATACAAAGGAAATAAAATTACATTGCGACATTAAATTATGCTGCCACATAAAATCCCAAGGCATTAATATATAGGCATGCTTATACAAGTCATGCATATTTGTGTTCCTTAAAACTGCACAACATTGTTGCAGAACTGACAACAAGTTAGTTTGATTCATATGAAAAAATCTCTCTTGGGAATTTGGTGGCGTAGATCGTTGAATGGATATAAATTTTCGTTCCATTTCAGCATAATCACGTGACATGGTAGGCAATGATATACAGAATAGACCACTTTCATAATAGTGACTAATTTGAATATTCTTTTATGTGCATTTTAATGAGCCTTTCTGGCCTCGTTTGTGAGTCTGTAATTCAAAAGAATCTTTGCTTGATAACCAGGCCAGAAAGGCTCATTTAGATGCACATAAAAGAATATTTAAAACGGTGCTCATTACGAAAGTGGTCTATAGGAATGTAGGAACGTAATTATATTCATAGATTATATCATCAAAGGCAAAAGACTGAAATAATCAAAGAAAGATTATTGATCAATAAACTCTTTGCATAATTATTATAATTGCAATTTAACATTTGGCAGAGCGCAGTATAAATAAACCATTTGCATGAATTCCGCCCACTGAATCGGCTGTGACTGGATCCTGCTATTGTTATTTTAATTCCTGCAAAAGGCTTATTGTTTTGAATCTTATCATCAACAAAATTCATTTTTCCTCGTAGTGAACACATTTTTGCCCATTATTACAGAATCATTGAAATTACTGTTTACAAAAAGATAATGATGAACTAAAAAGAATTGGGCTGGGGATCTATTTGAAGCCGTTTAAGGCTTTTAGATAAAGATCCCTAGTTATATCTTAGTAACAAAACAAATATCATCTTCAAGCTATATTTGTAGTAAGAATCGTTCAATTGATCTTTCCGTTTGATTTTTATGTCTTAGACTTAGGTAAACATCGGTCGATAGGAGAGACAGTTGTACAGTTCTATGAGTAATTAAAAGAAATTTCGTTATTTGAAAAGCAGTGGAAATTAAAATATAGAAAATAATCTGTATAAATTAAATACAACTGTATAAATTAAATGTAGTGGGGAGGAGACAAGGTAAAGCCATAGCGCCGCGATGTCTACTGCGGCAACCAGGACCTGTTCCTTCCAGCAGAAACACGAAATTTGATCATGTGCCAAATGATTAGCCTTATAGCTATGATACCGCGAGAAAGGAAATCGAAGTAACCTTTAATTTTGGCCATTTATTGCAAAATGATTAACATTTGAGTGCATTTATTAACATATTGCTTTCATATTCGGGCAAACGCCGGTTTGCATGCCCTTCCCCGAAAAATATACCCGCTCCTACGCTAAGAATAATATATGGCGGACCGTTTCTCATCTCATGGGCTATAACGAGCACATGTAGTTAAATAGTAAAAAATCCAGCAATTTAACAAAAATCTGATGGAAAATATATTTTGATTTAAGTCTCTTGAAAACTTTTGACTTTGTTTTAACCGTGGTTTCATGTACACGCGTACAGTACAATATCAATATTCGGTTGTATTGAAATCATCCAGAAACTTAAAATGTGCATTTACAGTGTTATCTCTTGCCATTTTTCTCAGGACATTTCGATACATGAGAAACCCTGGCGCAAAAACATTCAACCGCGTATTAATCCTACAAACAAACAAAGTGTCGAACTGTCCGCTTTCGTGAATTAAACATTAGACAAGCGCCAACTAATTTGAAGTACAACACTTAATAACCTGTTTACTTTGTAAAAAACTTATGCTGTTCGTGTCGTACAAACTATTGCGAAAAAATATGACGCATATGCAAATTTGAAGCTTGACTAATCACGAATATGCTACTATAAACTGCAGTAAGTAAAGTATATTGTATTTCTCGTGTTCAAAACACAAAGCCAGATATACTACTCAACTGTCATTGAATAAATACAAATTGAACGGAATAATTATGATACTGAAGCATTTCAAGTCAGTTTAATACACGAAGCACAAAGCGGCTATACTAATAATGCGTTTCATAAACAAAAACGTGTGGTTAAGCCGACAATATACTTTAACTAGCGTTCGAAACATAAATATCGCCTTGTGGTGGAAATTAAAAAGAAAGCGATCCCATAATGTAAGCTTGCACATGCCCAGTTTGTTCACCTTTAATGATTTCCCTAACGCACGATAGCGAACAAGCCATTTCCATGGCCTAACGGATACAAACACATGTAGGTGCACATTTGAAGCGACCGTTACTGTTTTAAACAGCTTTTAAATGGTTTTTAAATTTTAAATTGAAGTGAAGTGTTGTTATTGCGTTGCAGAGTGGCAGCTGCACAAGCTCTTCATTGTCAACTAACGTTGTTCCCTGTTTATGGATCAGAGACAAATCCGTCATGACGTATTGCAAAATGATGTACCTCCTATACACCCTTGGATTTATTTTTGAGTATGACATTTCCCAAGCAAGAG